>CM068834.1:7322500-8522500 GCA_028554795.2 Sinohyriopsis cumingii | reverse complement strand
ACAACAACAACATGTCATATATGGCCACTACAGTGGCCTTGTTATCTCCACTTCTCTTGAATGAAATGTATTATTGCCATGTGGTTTTCACCAGAACACTTCTTATGGTGTCTAATTTGCCTGAATGAAAATGGTGCAAATTTCATGTCAGATATAGCTGCCACAATGTCCATCATGGATATCTTGATATTGCTAATATTCCTGAATGGATGGTTGTATCAATATGGGTTTTTTAGTAAACAACTTCTTATGATGTCTGGTTGGTCCAGATGATGTCATTCAGATATCCATAATGACTGCTTTAGTGGCCATCTTGAATATCTTCTTTTAACTATTTCCCTGAATGAATGGTCATGTCAGTATGGGTTTTCATGAAAGACTTCTTTTGATGTAGAGTTGGTAAATGAAAATGGTGCCTGTCCAACTTCTAATATTAAAAATCTTGTTATCACCATTTCATGTAGATTGCTGCCAAATCAATAGTATGCTTTCACCAGAACTCTTGCTATGATGTCTGTATGTTATAGAATTGGTGCCAGTCTGATATAGAATATGGCATCCATCTTGAAAATCTTGTCATGCTTCTCCAAAATGGAAAGTTGTATCACACATGGGGTTTCCAACAGAAGACTTTATAATGTCTTGTTGGTCCTGAATGAAAATGGTGCCAATCTGACATGACATAGCAACTAATTTTGAAAGTCTTATTATCGCTGAAGAATATCAAAGAGGGTTTCAGCACTGCAGTTAAAAGGAAGATATGGTCTTATCTTGAATTCCTGGAAATTCTTTTCAGATAGTCACCATCATGACAATAGAATATCATTCTTATTAGCTAAACATCTAATGAAAATGTATCAAATCACAGAATTCTGGGGGGGGGGAGAGGTGATGTTTAGATTGTGCTCAGGACTGCTGAAGACATACAAGTCTACATACATTTTCACAGTATGTTAAATTTTTTCCCAATCTATTATATGTTGGATGTTATTATTTATATTAAAAAATCCTGTTTAAATTATCTTCGTTGGCATGCCTTTGGTTAAATGTTGTTCTTGACACAAGCATGTGTGTATGAAGCAGATACATTGATATTAAAGTCTTGTTATTGGCAAAGATGTTTTTAGCTAAATGTGTAATAATATATTTACACAGATATTAAAAGTAATAAAATATGTTGGTTGTGAGTGGTCATTGAAACATGCACGGACATATGTTAAATCTGAATGTTGGCTGTAAGTGGTCATTGAAAAATGCACTGAGATATGTTAAATCTGAATGTTGGTTGTGAGTGGTCATTGGAAAATGCACTGAGATATCATGTTAAATCTGAATGTTGGTTGTAAGTGGTCATTGAAAAATGCACTGGGATATCATGTTAAATCTGAATGTTGGCTGTGAGTGGTCATTGAAAAATGCACTGAGAGATATCATGTTAAATCTGAATGTTGGCTGTGAGTGGTCATTGAAAAATGCACTGTGAGATATCATGTTAAATTTGAATGTTGTTTGTGAGTGGTCATTGAAAAATGCACTGATAAACGTTAAATCTGAATGTTGGTTGTGAGTGGTTATTGAAAAATGCACTGAGATATGTTAAATCTGAATGTTGGCTGTAAGTGGTCATTGAAAAATGCACTGAGATATCATGTTAAATCTGAATGTTGTTTGTGAGTGGTCATTGAAAAATGCACAGAGATATGTTAAATCTGAATGTTGGTTGTGAGTGGTCATTGAAAAATGCACAGAGATATGTTAAATCTGAATGTTGGTTGTGAGTGGTCATTGAAAAATGCACTGAGATATGTTAAATCTGAATGTTGGTTGTAAGTGGTCATTGAAAAATGCACTGAGATATCATGTTAAATCTGAATGTTGGTTGTAAGTGGTCATTGAAAAATGCACTGAGATATCATGTTAAATCTGAATGTTGGTTGTAAGTGGTCATTGAAAAATGCACTGAGATATCATGTTAAATCTGAATGTTGGTTGTAAGTGGTCATTGAAAAATGCACTGAGATATGTTAAATCTGAATGTTGGTTGTAAGTGGTCATTGAAAAATACACTGAGATATCATGTTAAATCTGAATGTTGGTTGTAAGTGGTCATTGAAAAATGTACTGAGATATGTTAAATCTGAATGTTGGTTGTAAGTGGTCATTGAAAAATGCACTGAGATATCATGTTAAATCTCAATGGCTGTGAGTGGTCATTAAAAAATGCACTGGGATATCATGTTAAATCTGAATGTTGGCTGTGAGTGGTCATTGAAGAATGCACTGAGAGATGTCATTTTAAATCTGAATGTGAATTTCATCGTTTTGAATTAACCATGATTAGGAAAAGATTTAAAAGGAAGCTGTGAGAATAACAAAGAAATTAAGAGAACAAATAGCAAAAGAGAAGGATTCAAGTAAGGAGCTACTTACTCGAGTGTGTTGTCACAACATCACAAAAATAGAATGTCAGAAGCTGTTGATTTTATTGTCAGAAGACAGATGATTAAGTTAATGATGACTTCAACTGGTGTTCTATTGTCCCTAATAAGGAAAATGCTATTTTGCCACATTACTATTCATGTTAGCAGTAAATTTAACTCAGTATTTATGGACAAATATCAATCACTCAAGCTGTTAGTTGCTAGGCTACTTAGCCTATCGTGTGCTGAAAAATGGCATTAAACCCCACAACAACAACAACAAAAGCTAGGCTACTATTGGGCTGTTAAATATGCTCCAAGTTAGATGACTTCTTGTAATATAAATGATACCTTCCCAAAAGTGATCTTAAATTATCAAGCATCATTTGTCCAGTTATCAATCTTCGATTCTTAATTAATTGCAGGGCTACAGATAGGGCTATTAAATATTATGCTCACTGTTAGAGGACTTCATGTGATATGAATGACACCTAAATACACATGCATTGAATGTGCAAGACATTTTTTTTAATGATTATTCTTTTGTTGTTGGTTCATATATATATAGCTGACAATAGACAATCATTTCCTTATTTGGTATCAAGCTGTTGCTATTGTACAAAGGGTTTGTATGTCTTTTTGGTAAAGAAAATGATTCAGAAACATGTACTGTATCATTATTGTGGTGATTCTTGCAAGATTTTGACACGCAAGTCAGTTCTAAACATAAACATAAATGAGACTTTCGAGAAAATCTAAATGGGTGTCAAAGGTAGCCGTTCTTAATATCGATACTATCGTTAACTGTCATACTGATAAACCATGTTGCTAGCCAACTTGGGTTCCTCTTGTGACATCACAAGTTTGCATGTGCATATCTGGCTGATTGCAAAAAAGTCCTGGATGTTTGTGTGGCAGTCACATTTTGGTGGCATGTAATAGGTATATTTCTTGATCCAGTGAATGAATATGCATAATGTCTTAGTGCACCTGAAATGTCCAGCAAATTAAGATTCCTTATTGTTGTGTAAAACAATCAGGTCTACTTTTCGGTCATATTTTGGCTATTTTATTGTCAATCATATCTTTTTTGTGTTCGTTTTGTTATTTTCTCCTAAGTCCTTGCTATATTTTCATGTATCTGAGCCCAGCATTCTCATGTCTTCTGAATGATCATTTTACATTTTTCAGGGGGAGTGGGAGATGATGACCATGTCTATACGAAATCTCAGATCTGATCCCTCTTCAGAGATTTGTATTCATGGGGACAAATTTTCTCATCTTTCAAGGAACTATCTCTGTTCCTCCAGACAGAGTCTCACAAATACTGTTCTCTTAGTAAGACAGGCTGTGAAGACAATTTTTACTGTCCATGTCTACCTCCCTCTCCTGTGGACTCGGATCATAGTACTTGATTTAGTTTCCCTGGAAAGTCTTCATATTTGGCCCAACTGTTCTTCTAGCCAACTGAAGACCTCTCTAGGACCCCTGTCTGATCGGATACCCTTAGTATCAAGTTTCATCACCATCTAAATTCTGATTCACTCTCTGGAACCTCACTTCTTCCTTTACACGAACACCTTGTTTTCATTGGTTATGGGGATAACTAAAGTCCAAGGGAATAGTCCTGCAAGGCTTACAGTTACAGGGAAATTTGCTCTTCATGTCAACAATCTAGAAATGTGGGCTGTTTCGCACCTCAAGGATGCATCAACTGTATATGATAACTCTGTCTTGGTTGCTGTAGGCAATGTATCAGTCATGGTGTTATATCAGACCTCAAGGGGGCATTTGTTCCCCTTTTCACGTCACAGAAGCCCAGAATTTCGGTCAGCTTCAGAGGAGATTATTTTGAGTCTGACACATTCCAGAGCAAGAGGAACGTTTGGCTTGTCGAGACTGCAATGAGCAGTCATCATAGAATTGTTTCCTTGCCAGTTGGTAATAAAGTCATATTTTCATCAGTCTGTAAGGCCAGTGGTAG
Source organism: Sinohyriopsis cumingii (assembly GCA_028554795.2). Classification (NCBI taxonomy): domain Eukaryota; kingdom Metazoa; phylum Mollusca; class Bivalvia; order Unionida; family Unionidae; genus Sinohyriopsis; species Sinohyriopsis cumingii. The sequence continues at coordinate 8,518,096 of CM068834.1, read as the reverse complement.
ATTGTTCACGATGAGGCTGAAAAACCAGAAAGCATGGGCAATGGACAACACCAATATGATGTGGGGTCAATGGTATGTCTATGTCTTACCTCATTTCAGAATAATCCCTCAGGTTCTTCTCCCAGTCAAGACTTCCAAGTCGCGACTTCTCCCAATAATTCTTCTGTGGCCCCAACAAACAAGATTCAGCAGTCTTCTTGACCTATTGGTTGACCATTCCAGAGAATTATTGCAAAGTAGGGATGTGCTGTCAGCATAGAGGGTCTCAGCACTCCACAAATTCTCCATCTTCATGCATGGCTCAAGTTTCCAGATGCATCACTCAGGCTAGATGGCAAGGTTTATGATGCCAAGTGGAGAATTTCTGCGATTGGTGCAGTAAAACAAATGTGTTGACCTTATCTGCTCCACCTTTAACTGCAGTTGCTGATTTTCTTCTTTTCCTCTTCAGCAAAAATATGACTCAGTTTTCACCAACAAAGGCTATAGAGCAGCCCTCTCTGATACTCTGAATTCTCTGTGATCACCACTATAGGGTCAGACCCACATCTTTCAGAACTGATCAGGTACTTTGAACTGCAGAGACCAGTCTCACTCATTAATGTTAAGGTGGAACGTATCAAAACCTCCTCATGAGCCTTGCTTTGTAAATGGGTTGTTTACATTTCACTGATCTCTTGTTGTACAAAACTGGAATTCTGATCAAGAATCAGCTACCTTTGGTACCTCCTGCTCTTTTTAAAATCCCCCATCTCATTCATATCTGTGCCTGGAATAATAAAGATAGACTCCTTTGCCTTGTTACAGCATTGCGGTCCTTTCTTTTTCTCCCTCTAAGAGGTATTGCTGATACTTATCTCATGGTGGATGGTTAAAACTACCAGGAGCTATTAAATCTCTCACTGAGAGATATTTCTCTTTGCTGAATCTTGGGTCTATTGTAATAATTTATTTTTGGCACTTTCTGGCTTTTTTATCATTTTGACTCAAAACCTTTTCTATTTTCTTAAGTAATTTTTGTATAAAATGTTTATTTTTAAACAAATAATGGCCAACGATGAATAAAATACGATGTCACAGACAAAGGGATGATCATTACAAACTTTTTTAATTACATTTCCCATAATGCAGTGTTTGTGAAAATAATTTTTGACAATAAATTCATGTAAACCAACCAAGAATGTTTAGAAGATGTGATCTTGTAGCTAAAGAAACTGCTCAACAAGTTTGTGTTATCATATCTTTTTCATTTTATTTAATGGATGCATTTTTCGCAAAGAATAAACATAACTTTAATTTTCTTCATGAAGGATAATGCTGTATTGGATATGATCATTGTACTGTAACATTTTCTCACTGGTATAGTCTTAATAAAATAATAGTGACAATTAAGAGATATGTAGCTTTGCATCTTATCATTGAAGCATTTTTCATCAGTTGAACCATAACAGATTTTCAGAAACTTATTTCTATCAGTCACTTACAGGAAAAATTTAACAAACCCAAGTTTCATTGAAACTAAACAATTTCAGGCTTATATGTGGTTTTTATATGTTACCATAGGGTGTTATTCATCCATCCATCCATCCATCCATCCATCCATCCGTTACCAATTTTGTTTCAGCACAATGAAGCAAGTTGTGCATCAGAGTTGCCAGACTTTGTGTTGGCTTGCACTTGGTATTAAAACAAAGATCAAGGTTATTGTGGCTGAAAAATGAAATTGTTTTAGCACAAGAAACAGTTCTTAACTCTCTACAGTTACAAGTCTTTGTGTATGGCTTGCACTTGGGATAAGGAATAAACCTAGTATTTTTGGGGTCTAAAGGTTAGAAGTCATGGTCACTATGACCGAAAGAAGAGAAATGGTTTCTGCACAATAACTCAATTGCAAAACTTTGTTGGTAGCTTGCACTTAGGTTAAGGAAGAATCAATTGATTTTGGGGTCTAAAGTCAAGGTTAGTGTGACTGAAAGAAGAATTTTTTTTTCCACACAAGAATTAAAGTTGTCCAGCACCAGCAATTACCAAACTTTGTGGATGGTATGCACTTGGTGAACCCTATATATTTCAGGGTCAAAGGTAAAGGTCTCAATGACTGAAAGATGTAAAATGGTTTTCACACATCATCTCAAGTTGTCCACTATCTACATTTGTAAACATCTGCAGATTACTTGCATATGGAGAAAAGAATAAGCCTAGTGATTTTGGGGTCAAAAGGTCAAAAGTCTTTATGACTTTATAATATGGTTTCTGCACATGACATACCTTGACCAAAGTTTGATTGATTTGCACTTTTGGTAACAAGAAACCTATTGATTTGGGTTAGAAAAGGTACAATGGTTAAGGTTATTGTGGGGGAAAAACCCCAAGAAAAATGGTTTCATCACAGTACCATTAGTTTTACATCACCACCGTGGACCAAACAAGCGTATCAATATTTTGGTGTCAGAGTGTCAGACAGCAAGGACACTGATTTAAAAAATTGGTTTTTGCACAGCAAGTTTGGTTTCAAATAATTGCCCTTCACCAGAATTGATGGATGTCTTACATCTTGTGTAAGAGAGAATCTTGTTGATTTTAGAGTCAAAAGGGCAAAGGTCAGGGTCACTAACTGAAAAGAAGGAAAAATTGGTTTTTATATCACAACTTTTCTTTGAGAGAACAAAATTTAAATGTGCAGAGCAGACGGCTTGCACTTGAGGCATGGGTTAAGAAGGTCAAAGGTTAGTGTTATTTTGACTCAAAGGAAAATTGGTTGCAAATTTTTTTTGTTCTAAAGTAAGTTCTTTGATCAGACGTTTTGAATGGCTAGCACTTAATATAATGAAGAAACCTACATATTCTGGGGTCACAGGTTACGGTCATGCTAAATCCAAGAAGAAACAGTGGTTCCTGTACATTAAGTTAGTGTGCTGAATACTTGTATTAAGGGCTATTAAGCAATGGGTGAATATATAATGTGCTTTTCATGGTAATCTTATTTGAAAAAATTAAGTATACTTTAGATCATATTTGTAGTTGCAGCATAAGAACTGCTCACACATTTGTGCTTTTCTGTATTTATTTGCACAAGCTTATTTTCATGCAGTCATATAAACATTTCTTTAATGATTCATCAGTTTATTAATTCATGAATCCTTCATTTCATTAATTTATTCATGCATTTTATCCTTTGTTCTCTCTACATCATTTACTGGAGCAATACCCCTTCACCGTAAAACTATGCATTGTTTTTCAAGAAGTGGAGAGTAGCACTGAATGAACATGAAAAGAGTCAGTTGCATGACAGTTTTGTTCTTGCTCAGTTTTTCAGTGACTTTCATTGTTTGAGACCAAATTATCCATTGGCTTTTCATTAGAGAGTGCTAGATGTGTTCACTACTATCAGACAAAGGCTTAGGGATTGTTTAGTTTTTTTTATCTTACTACTTTATCTTTTATTTGAATCACATGGGGGAGGGGCATCCATGTCATACTGACACATTTCTTTTCGTTGAGTTTTTGTATGACAAAATTGAATTGCTACTTTAAAAAGAAAGAAATGGTTCACATGTTGGAAGCTTTTTTATTTCAAACATGATTCTAGATATAGTCAAACCTGTCTTAATCAACCACTTCAGAGAAATATGCTTCAGGTATGGAATGGACCCATTCTGCAGTTTATAATTTTTCCCGTTATCTCTCCTGAATCATCACTAGATGGTGCATTGTCAATTATTTGCATGGTGTTCGGAAGCAGAACAATATTTTTCATCATATACCTATGTAGACACAAATGCATAAATCACAGACTAAATATAGAATAGTTTTTATTAGCCATAGAGAAACCTAATTAAAAATGTATCTGTGTAGCTTGGATGATTTAGGTGATGAATTCCATTGTCTTTGTAAATGTCTCTTTTTTGCAGACATTAGAACCATTTACATTCCTAACATGTATGTTAGAAATCCTAATGCTATAAAAATTAGTAATGTCACGTGATGTTTGTGATACAGTAATTTGCAAACAATTTATACCGCATCGCACCATAACTATCTTAATATACCCTTTTCTTTGAAGTTGACTCATACTGGAATTTGTAAGGTTATCAAACTCTCTTTGCTTGGTAAAACTGCTTTCCATTTGAACCATACACATCGATACCAAATATACATTATATTTTAGAGTTTCTACATAAGTGGCATACATTATTAGTTGTATTGCTGCTCATCATTTTATTTCAATTTGAATGGACTCCTTAAGTGATAATTATGTTTCACATCCCACGATTATCAGTGAAAGTCCAAAAGTTTAGAAATTAAATACTGCTGGAATTCCATGCTTTTCTTTATTGCTATTTTCATTTCAGTTACTGTTAATTATGCAGTTGAAATGTTTTGGGCAATACAATAATGGAAAATCCAGTTGGTTTCGTCTCAGTGTAAACAAATGACACAGATGGTGTATCATGAAAACATTCTCTATATCTCATCACTTAAATGCTCTTCTGTTTCACATCCACACACATTCATGAACAAAAATTCTTGCTCAGCTCTCTAATATCAAATGAAAAACAGAATTTTATTTGTTTTTAACATTTATGTGTTTTGAGTAATGAAGCATGGTGTTGATGTTAATGTACTTGAGCATCTACTTGTATATAAAAGACATACATTTTTCATGCTTGTGGCATTCTGATTAACTGAAAACCTCATAAAACCAAAAATGAAATTTTGGTTCTAAGAGTTGTTGGTTTGGTTTCACTATATATTTTTGTACACAAAAAAAGAAATGTCAAATATGGCCTAAGTTTGTTAAAGTTTGAGACAGAAGAAAGGTTACTATTTAAAATCAGCAAAGTTTTATTGCCATTTTCTGTTGCCTATCAATAACTTTTGACTGTTGAATATGAGTAGCTAAAAAAGCATTCAGCATAATTAACTACTTTCGTTGCCAGCACCATTACTGATGTTATAATTTTATCCAGTGACACAGCACCTCCTTCAAATTGCCTATTTTTGAAAATAATATGAAGCTGAATTTGCCATATAGAGTCGGACAGGCCTTAATTTCCCCTGTATTGAAAACTATAAAGGTTTTTATTAATTGTGATAATTTGTGTTTATGTTGATGTCACTATCTATGAATTTCCGACTGGTGAATGGACTTGAAGTACAGTAGGATATGATTACTTTCATCCCTTGTCTCTTTTTAAAATACAGTATACTTTGTTTTTTTGCAAAGAATTTTTTTTTATATAGTTTTTAATATTTTACTAACTGAACTTAAAGTTATTTGCTTTCTCCTTGATTGCTGAACTGTGTTGAATGCCCAGGAAATAGTCTGTGACCAACATGCCATCTGTTATGATGACAGGTAACTCAATTGCAGAATTGGCCCATTCCTGTCAAAGTATCAAAATTCATTAGCTGTGACATAGAGTAATCAATACATGTGCAAGTTCAAAACCTATTTTAATGTTCCAGTATTCCTTGTAAGTAGTCAGGCAGATGAAACATTTTAGCTATGTGGCATACTTGTCATTGTTTTTTTTCCTTCATATTAATGATTCTGTATTGGAAAGAGATGCTGCAGAAAACTTATACTAAGAGATAGCAAAATCCTATCTCAGTTTGCACTGGAATATTAAATATATTATTTGATCAAACAATTACATTAGTACATTTTTTGTCTCACCTGTTTTATCATAGGCAAGATATAAGTGTCACTCATTTTGACTGCAGCAGCTGTATCATGGTCAGCATTGGTTTTCTTTGTGGTCATTAATGTTTTGAGGGATTGCTTTATACATTGATGATACAACCAGTTTGAATTGGTCTTTCTCATTTCAATCCACTTCCACCCCCATCCCCCCACACCGGTACCCCTCCAGGCAAGATGGTTATTTTTTACATTTTTTGTACCTTATCTTTAGTTGGCAATGTACAGCCACTATTGTGCTGAAATGCCATAACATACTATTAGAGTCTCTAAGGGCTTAAACTATATAACAAGAGAGAGTGATTACCAACAAGTTTTGTGTCATTGAAAATATTAATTAATTTTTCTAAAATAATAACAATAATAATAATGAGGACTTTGTATAGTGCCTAATCTTTAGAAGCTTTAAGCGCTTTACAAATTTAGACAACACCTATAAGATAAGAAACATAATAATATTATTACAAAAACAAACAACATGAAATTAGAAAAACATTGAAAAAATAAAAATAAAAAACATGCTGAGAATATTTCAGGTAGGAAACATTATTAGGTCTTTAAGTTTGTTCGTGCTGTCGAAATAAGTGAGTTTTGAGAGCCCTCTTGAATGTGATCACTGTGTCTTTGTGTCTAAGTTCAGTGGGCAATTCATTCCATGTTGCTGGGCCCTGATATGCAAAAGAACACTGTCCATATGACTTTATTTTCATACTTGGAATAATGAGTATACGATTGTCAGAAAAGGAGTGTAAGTATCTTGCTGGTGTGTACACATGGGTGAGGTCAGATAGGTATGTTGGACTAGAGTCCAACAGTGAAACGTAGCACAGAGAACAAATTTTTGTGTTTGATTGTGGATCAAATGGATAGCCAGTGTAGGGTACAGAGCAGCGGGGAGGTGTGCTCTGATCGTGGTACTCTAAGTATGATCCGAGCAGCTGTGTTTTTAACTTCTTGGAGTTTCTGGAGTAGATATTGAGATGAACCAGACAGAATTGAGTTAGAATAGTCCAGTCTTGAAAGTACTAATGAACACACAAGTGTTTTAGTGGCATCAACTGAAAGATATTTGCGAATTGAGCTGATGCGTCTCAGCTCAAGATATGCAGACTTGCATATGTTCATGACATGTTGGTGCAATGTGAGAGTACTGTCCAGAGTAACACTTTGGATTCGTACTGATTGTGTGAATTTAATGTTGGCATTGCTATTATTTATTGTTTGAGGTAAAGGATGTGAATGAGAAAGTCTTTGTGTTGTGATCAGAATGGCCTCAGTTTTATCATCAATCATTCATCTGCAGCTTGTTACATGTCATCCATGATTTCACATCAGAAATGCACCTCTCTACACCTTGGATGGTAGCATCAACTTCAGTTGGGTGGCTAGATTTGTATATTTGGGTGTCATCAGCGTACAATTGGTGAGACACTGGATGATGATCTATGACACTTTAGAGCGACTGAGTGTACAGAATGAAGAGAACAGACCCCTGTGGAACACCACAACATAGATTGGATTGGAGTATATTCCATTTGCAGATACAATTTGTGTCCTGTTGACCAAGTAGGACTTGAACCACAGTAAGGCTGTATCATGAATGCCAAATACATGCTGGAGACGGTGAAGTAATATATCATGGTCTATTGTGTCCAATGCAGCAGACAAATCAAGGAGGGTGAGGACTGTAATCTTTCCGCTATCCAGTGCAGAGAGAATGTCATTAACTACTTTTAGAAGAGTTGTTTCAGTACTGTGGCAAGGGCGATATGCAGATTGTACATTGCTAAAAAGACTATTTGAATTTAGATGAGATACAAGCTGGATAGAACAACCTTTTCTAAGATTTTTTAAATGAATGGGAGATTAGAAACTGGGCGGTAGTTGTTTAAATCGTTATGATCTAGTGTTGGTTTCTTCAGCAGAGGCTTTACAGTGGCAGTTTTGAAAAATGATGGGAAATCCCCAGATGAGAGAGAGGTATTAATAACATCAGTTAGTGAAGGCAATACTGGATCTAAGCACTCGAGCAGCAGTGATGTTGGAATTGGAGTTCACATGACTTTGGTGCACTCTTCATCACGATTGTACGTACGAAATCCATAGAGACAGGTTCAAATGCTGCTAATGGTTGCCGCTCAAATTCTGTATCCCAACTGTATGGTGACGATGAGTCAATTGAAATTGTGGTGTCAAGCTTATCTCTAATGGTTTGTACTTTGTCACGGAAAAAATTTGCAAACATGTCCGGAAGGTCGACTGGAGAGAAGGTAGTTGGAAGTGGTGTTGATTTGTTCCATGACATTGGCTTGTTAGTAATCTCGAAGAGCTCTTTGCAGCTGGAACTTTCCATGATCTTAGTAGTGTAGTGGGCTGATTTCGCTGCATGGACTATATTTGTGACATTCTTCTTAGCGACTTCATAGATTTGCTTATGAATAGTGAGTCTGGTGGAAAGCCAGAGCCTCTCAGCTTTACGGCAGTCTCTTTTAGCAGTGCAAAGCTGGTCCCTAACACTGCTATACCATGGAGAACACTTTTTAATTGATACTCTGCTCTTGGTAAATACAAAGTGAAAGAATTAAAAATAATTGACAGTTTTAATGAATTCCTAAAAGTCCTATCAAATCCAATAGTTTCTAGTAATTTGAATATATTTCATTGATATTTTGAATGATAACTGTAATGTCCTGATGTACCAATGCTACATAAGAATCACTGTTTTAAATCTAACTGTCTTTAAATGAATTCATGGTAATCCAAAAGAGCTATTACTCCAACAGAGCTATTAATCCAAATATCTTTGAATGTTTCATAATAAATCCATACAGCTATTGTCCAAATGTCTTTAAAATGAATGTTATATCACTGCAGTTCCAACAAATAATTATGTTAAATAAATGAATCTATCCCTTACTATATATTCCAAGACAAGTAATATGAAAAATAAATGATTCTGCACAATGATTCACATACATGTATATAGTAAACTTGCATGCAATAGCCAGAATGGAATATAAAGCTTTTGAATGAATCATACAAATTGAAATCACTCATTGCTGTCAACAAGGGTCAGTTAGTTTACTCTAGTTAATCAATAGCTATGTCTGTCTGACATTTTTACCATTACCAGAGTCCTTGTTGGATCATGTGATGTTTACTTGATATGTTACAGTACACTGACCTTGGAATTTTATGATACTGTGTGCTAGTCATTACTCATAAGTACAAACTACAATGTTAGAATAATAAAGTTGAAAATGTCATTAAGCCTTACTAAAATCATTATTTTGAAAATAATATACATTATAGATATGCTTATCACTTCCCCACATTAAAAACAGAAAGATTTATGCCATAAAACTTCCATTTTGCATATTAGTCAAAGATACCTTTAATTAATATTGCATAAGAATATGACTACTGCAGCATGTTTACAGAATAATGCATTATAGTACATCTATACACCTGAAAATGCATGAAGAGAGACTTTTGTTTGAATGACTATAATATGAAGCTCAAAGAAATGACAGGCACTGAGAATTCAGAGATAGCCTTGTTTTTGTTGTTATTGTAGGGTTTAACGCCATTTTTCAGCACAACGATAGGCAGTACATGGCAGCCAGTATTAATGCTGGAGGAAGAAGCCAGGAAAATCCCGGAAAGAACCACCGACCCATGAGAAGCTACTAGCAAGCTTTCTCACATACCCACATTGGCTGAATCCAAGACTCGACCCCACGCAGACAGAGGTGAGATGGCAGTGATACGTAACGGAGAGCGCTTTAGACCACTTGGCCCCTTGGGGCCCCTCAGAGATAGCCTTGCCCTTAACTACTAAAAGTTTAACTTGACCATGTCCTACAACAATTCCTAAAAAAATAGTAACAGAAGGATAGCAAAAGTCACTTGTATTTAAATAAATTGTCAAATTTGCTTCACAGGCTGATTTAAGATGGTTTCCAAGTTGTCTTTCCAGGTGTCATTTTGGATTATGACATCAGTGTAAGTGCCATAATTTCCTATTCCAGATATTATCTTGTTTATCAAATGTTGGAAAGTACTAGGAGAACCTTTCATATAAAATGGCATAACCTTATGTTGGTAAACTCTGTCTGGAGTCACAAAATATGAAATTTCATTTGATCTTTTGATAAGTGGAATTGGCCAGAGTGCATTCAAGAGGTCAAACTTGGTGACATATTTTGCATTTCCAATTCTGTCAGTGCAGTCATCGATTCTGGATATTGGGAATGAATCTGTCTTCGTGACACTGTTTACTTTTCTGTAATCAGTACACATATGGAAAGTATTATGTTTTCGGTACTAGAATACATGGTGAACTCCAATTACTTTTACTTGGTTTGATTAAGTCATTCTCAGTAAATACTTAACGTTTTCTTTAAACACTCTTCTTTCAGAGGATTCATCCAGTAAGAATGTTGTTTTTTTGGTTTGGAATCTACAATTCCAGCATCATGGCAAATTTTATTTGTTCCTGTGGGGAAACAATATCTAGAAACAATATTTCTGTATAGCAAAGATTGGTGACTTGGAGTCATGCTGTCCAGTTTCAGATCTAAATTCAAATCCTCTTTGTGTGGAACAGGTATAAATAAATAAATTTCAAATCCTCTTTGTGTGGAACAGGTATAAATAAATAAATTTCAAATCCTCTTTGTGTGGAACAGGTATAAATAAATAAATTCAAATCCTCTTTGTGTGGAACAGGTATAAATAAATAAATTCAAATCCTCTTTGTGTGGAACAGGTATAAATAAATAAATTCAAATCCTCTTTGTGTGGAACAGGTATAAATAAATAAATTCAAATCCTCTTTGTGTGGAACAGGTATAAATAAATAAATTCAAATCCTCTTTGTGTGGAACAGGTATAAATAAATAAATTTCAAATCCTCTTTGTGTGGAACAGGTATAAATAAATAAATTTCAAATCCTCTTTGTGTGGAACAGGTATAAATAAATAAATTCAAATCCTCTTTGTGTGGAACAGGTATAAATAAATAAATTTCAAATCCTCTTTGTGTGGAACAGGTATAAATAAATGAATGGAGTAATTTACATAGCTGTCAACATACTCCTATAAAAAGTTAATATGACAAAATTATTTATGTATTTGCCACACAGGGCCATTAATATTTCATTTTAACTTATTTTCTTATAAACTTCATAAGGACCATAATACCTAATCTGAATATAATCTTGAACTGATTCCCAAATAGGAATCAACAACAAATGAATTCATTTGTCCGAATACTTTCTTGTATTTTTATGAAATCCAAAATGAGAAAAACTTTACTAAAGCTTTAACTATGGTCTTAGTATTTATATTCCTCAAAGGAATTGCTTATGGAATTGTTCTTGATGCACATGATTGTCAGCAAATATTGGTTGCCTAACTTTGTTTTAGGTACACGGCCAACACACTCAACCATTATTCTGCTAAATAGTTCATCCATTGCAGGAATAGGTTGAAGATGAGCCTTAAGTATCTTTTGATTTGGTTTTCATACCATTTGACAAGTGTGACAAGATCTACGGTATTTAGAAAGATCACATTTTTTGGACAAGTGTAACAAGATCATGTGATAAGTCTTACGGACTCCTAAAGGACCAGACATCAGAGTTTCTTTCACTAGACTAAGAATTTCCTGTCTATATGACTCTGGAACAACAATTTGATAGTTTACTGACCACTTATCACCAGCAGGTACCTCAGGTGGCCTCCATTTCTGATTGTTATTATCAGAAATTTTATTCTTAACAGACTAGACATAACAGTGGTACTAACCCATTTGTTTGTAAAGAAAACCCACCAATTTCAATAATGGAAACCTTTAATGTGATAAAAGTGCAACGAACTTAGTCTATTCATTCATTGATTTATAATTTCTATCCTGACTGTGAGTGGAGTGGCCCTAACACTGTTATAATCTGTGCATGTCATGCATAACAAAAGTTTTCAGTATAATAGACATGCTCGAGAGCCATTTCCAGTTCCTAGACAGGTCCTTTTTCAGTAAAGGGGTGTGTGCATGACTATAGATGTGCATACATATGTCGTCTGCTTCAGATATTTACAATGTCAAATCAAGCAAAGAAAAAGAATGACAACAACAAATTAACAAGCCATTTAATTTCATGTTTATGTGTGCAAAGGGATATACATAATTCCAAACTCTCAATGTTATTGTAATTTATGGAATTATCCAGCAGTTACCGAATAGGTTGAACTGTGTCATTATGTTGTCTGATGGAAATAAAGTAGCCCATAGTGTACACAACATGGCGCCATGTTAGTATGGAAAGTCCGTTAAGCATGAAAGGGTGCAGGGGATGCCAATATTAGTGCCATTCTGGTCACAGTCAGGTTATAAATTATAAATCAGTGATTTATTTGACTTAGTTATGTGCACTTTTTATCACATTAAACGTTTTCGTTATTGAAATTGGTAGAGGGGTACAAACAAACAGGGATGTATAGTCTGACTATAGTAGAGTTTTCCTGGTTTCTTTCTTTTGATGACCCATTCAGTTTCATTGCCACCGCAACAACAAATGAGCATGTGTTTGGCCATCCAAAAGCTGGCCTTGGCGGCAACTTCAATAACACATGCACTTTTCATCAAAGCAAGCCAGCTACACCCTTCATCAAAGGAAGTCAGCACCATAACTATTTTCAGCACGTTTTTTTTATTTCTAATTTCTTGGTGTTGGTTTTTCATAATCATATTATACATGTATATGTGTTTAGGTGTTATCTAATGTTGTAAAGTGCTTAGAGCTTCTAAACATTAGGCGCTATAAAAAGCCCTCATTATTATTATCACAAATAAAATTGCCTAAGATCATTAGATTCAGATGTAGTCTGTTTTCCTGGCTTCTTTCTTTTGATAAATCATTCATTTTGATTGGATGAGTCCATCAGCTTTGGCCAGTCAGAATGTTCATTACACTAATTCATGATTATTTTTTTTAACAAGACTGTTCAGCCAGTTGAATTCTGGTTACATTGAACAAGCACTCACAAGTGCGTGAAAGTAACACATGCTCAAGGCTTCAAAATTTGTTAAGTTGATTTACATCTTCAGTTTTGTTTCACCTTATGTTTAAAAATGCTAGGTCTTTGCTCTTTCAACAATATCTGGATTGAACAAGAGAAATACAAGGAATGGCTGAAAAGGATAAAACATCTAAACGAACGGTGTTTTGTAGATTGTCAGATAAGGAAAAAGGAGAAGCAAAACTTTATAGGGTCCTCAGAATTATGTGTGAGGCAGGGAGAGTCCTGATATGATTTAATATTGACTCAGTATGGAAAATTAGTGGATGAAGTTATCCAATTGGACAATCATCCCATTGAATGCTTCAGTAGAACAGATGACAGCCTTGATGAAGTGTTTTATTCAGTCCTTTCCAAAAGAAAGGAATATGTTGAACTTTGGAATGTTCTCCAGAAAATGTTGTTGTTACATGGGCAGGCAACATTGGAGAGAGGATTTTCTGTCAACAAACAGGTATCTGTTGAGAACCTCAGCAGAGAAAGCCTCAGAGCTCAAAGGTTAATCATTGACACAATGAGAAAACCAGGTGGACCTTTGGAAATCATAATTAGCAATGAAATGATGGCATATGCCTCCTCTGCAAGACATAAGTACCATGCCTATCAGGGTAAGGGTAAGAAGAAAGCAGAGGAGGAGCATGAAGAGAACATCAGAAAAGAAAAGAAATGGGAGTTAGTCATGGATGAAGTGGAGGAACTTAAAGCCAAAAAGCTGTGTCTTGAAGCTGACGTTGCCAGCCTACATGCTTCCTCTGTTCAGAAGGCAGAAGAAGCAGAGTTAAAAGGACTCATTGTACAGATAATTGAAGAGAAAAAACATCAACGATAATAATGCATTTAAAGCCGTGCCCATGTCTGTTAAGAGAACAATTTATTTTGTATTAAATCTGATACATAAGTTACATATTTCTGAAATATCAATGAATGGTAACCTATCTTCCAGATCATTATAAAGCAATTTTAGGAAATTAATTAGTTTGAATTCCACAATTAAACAATATTGTAGTATTTTACATTCATTGTTTTCTCATATAACTTTTATACCAAATGTTAGCAAAAAAAAGATCTTGGAAATCTCTGTTTATGGTCTTTGAAAGTTTGGGAAAATTCTTTGAATTTATCATTCAGAATTCAATATGAACCCTGTTAAAGAAATTCAAATTCCAGAAATATTTAAAGGAATTTCGCCTCTCTAGGAGCTTAAATTTCATAACAAGAAAGAGCAATAACCAACAAGTTTTGTATAATTGAAAATTGTAATTTATGTTCCAGTAATACAAAGTGAAAGAAATAAAAAATAACTGATATTATAATAATAATAATAATAATGACCTTATTTAAAGAGGGTAACACAATTATGTACTGATAGTTGTTATGGAATTAAAAATAAAAAATCCTAAAAATTCTTTAAATTCCAATAGTTCCATGTAATCCAGATACTTTCCAGTGGTAGTCCAAATAATAACTATAATGTCTTGATGTACCAACACTAGATAAGAATCACTATATTTTAAATCCAAATGTCCTTTTTAAAAAAAAATGAATTCATGGTAAATCTGATAGAGCTATTGATCCAAATATCCTTGACTTTTTCATAGTAAATCTGTATCCAATACCCTTTAAAATGAATGCAACATCACTTCAGTTCCAGTAAATAATTGTAAATGTTAAGTAGTCAACTCCGCTTATATGCATAGCCTTAGGACCAGACCCAAGATATTCATATAAACGGAGTATGCATTTAAGTGGAATTCATGTATATTTACAATATAAAATGGGACCATACTTTCACTATGCACTTAAGTGATCTATGCAATTAAGCATTGTGCATTTAAGTGGAGCCAACTGTAAGTGGATCTATACCCTTACTATATCTTCCAAGACCAGTAGTAATATCATGAATAAATGATTCCACACAATAATTCACATATATACATGTAGTAAATTAGCATGCAATAGTTAGAATCAAATGCAGAACTTTTGAAGAATCATAGAATTTTTAAATCAGTCATTGCAGAATATTATGTGGTTTATTCTAGCTAATTAGTAACTTGGTCAGTTTGACCTTTTACCTGTACCAGCATCCTTGTTGGATGATGTGATGTTTACTTGAAATGTTACCGTATGTTGAACTTGGGGGTTTTATGAATGAAATCGTACTATACATTAAAAATGACATTAACTAAATGGCCCTTGCTAAAATCATTATTATGAAAATAATATAAATATAGACATACATAACAATGCTATTACACACATCCATAAATACCTAATCTTGGTCAAGTTTTCGATTACCTGTAGTGTTTCTGCATGGTCACAAGTCCTAAACCCTTAGGAGTATTGTTGTTTTACTGGGACAGTAGAATCAACTCCATGCTCCCCCACCATCTCACTGTTCCTGAAGCAAGATCAAGATCATTTGAATTTTTTGGCTAAATATTTGGTTAAATTACATGTTATAATTCCCAAACAGTGGGAAGTATTGCTGTCATACTTGATGTGTAGAATCATGCTGTTTCAGATCCATAATTTCTTACCTTCCTGTGACCCACAGATAAGGTCAGGGTCATCAAAAATTCTTGGTTAAATTTTTGTGATTATAGTTAGTTTTTCAACATAGACACAAGTCCAAAACCATGTGAGTATTAGTTATCATACATGGACTTAAGAATGAGAGAGCTTTGCAATTCATATCCCATTAACTCTAACCCTCACTCTTATGCATAGTTTAGGTCATTTGAAATTTATTGTTACATTTGTGGTTAATTAAATGTTTTCATATGATCATAAGTCCTGACTGAAAGGGATAGTTATAATACTCAGACTGTAGAATCAGTAAGAACTGCCCTGTCATAGTCAACCATCCCATCGAGATCAAGGTTAATGTAATTTTAAAGTGAAAACATTCATCTGTTTTATCAGGTAGGGAGCAGGCGAGACACATGATTCCTCTGAAACTTTTTTATTAATTAGACATTTCTTCAAATAGAAATTATCGTGGTATCAATTTTTGTGGAAGTGCAGTTTTTATTTCTTGTTTTTCCCAGGGTTTGGCAGGTGCACGAATTAGGTTGACAGAAAAGGACAGTTTGTCCCCAGCCTATCCTGATGAGTTTGATATGGAAAGTGGACTAGAACATTATTATGGGTAGGACTTGGAGAATATTTACTTTAAATATAGTGGGGACTTTGTCAAAAACATTCATCATTTTTGGTAATATTGAGAATGTAATTAAATTGGACATCATAATAATATGATCATCTCCATCAAGGTTCCTGATGATGCTAATGATTATTTCCATATAATGTTGTAAGAATGAGGTATCGAGAGGCAGAGAAATTAAATAATTGAAGATGAAATCACAGAATTTAGGAGAATAATATTAACATTGTTCTTGACGTAATTCGTGAAATTTATGCATTTCATCAAAATTTGGTACTTTTTGTCTGGAAAGTCATGTTCAGTTTGGAAATTCTGTTTGTTTCAAACCTCAAACAGGGATAAAACTAAAGCTTTGTATCCGAGATATCAAAGTGAAGAATTAAAGGATTTGCATTTATTCTTGGTAATCTTACAGAATATTGCATGCAGTAGGACACAAAGAAAGATAACTTTCTCAGAGAGAAATCATTTTAAATTTATATTCCAGGGAAGACAGTTTTTTCATGGATGAGGAGAATATACAGGAATCTCCCAAGGTTTGGTCCAGTTTTCTTAGCGTAAATCAGATTTGATTCCATTTATGTGAGTGACTCGCCAGTTAAACATGATCTGACATACATATCACTTTTATGCTAGATATAGTAGTGGCATCAATATTAAGGTACAGTAGTGACATCAACAGTAAGTTACAGTAGTGGCATCAACATGAAAGGTTTCTTTGTTTTTGCAAGTCATATGCCAGGTTGGAAAGTCATATCATGATATATATGTAGGTGAGACATGGGGTTCTGCAAGACACTTGTATTTATTATGCTAGTTATAATTACTTACACCTGATCACTTAATATGATTATTCACTATGATTACTTAAAATCTAAGATTGTGGCATGAGGGGGAAACCAGTGAACTAGAACTTAATTAATCAGTTAGATGTTTTGTCGACAAAAATTATATTTGTATTCAGTGTAAAAATCTATTTATTTTGTTGGATGATAATTAACACTTTCCCAAGATCTAACCTATCAAAATACAAAGCAAGAAACCATTTTCCTTTTGCACTTGTATATATACTGTATCCTTAGCTATGAATAAAACAGATCCAGATCTGCTGTCAACAAATTTGCAGGCACGTCAGGATCAACAGAGTTACTTGTTACGACTCTATGGTAATAAAGTAAGTAATTGAAAGAAGGAAGACCAACATGTTTTGTAAAACAGATCATTTGGTATCATTGTAGAGCTTCATCTGTCTACCTTTCTATAATACCACCCACTTTAGTGTATCATGCATGACCATGATGCTACAGAGCTTGGCAGTAGGCTACTACCTCCTGCCCTGTTAAGAGTGCCACTTTACTTACCACTATCAAAATGGTCTAGCAGATCTTGGATCAAGAAAACAAAGTTAGCAAACAACTGGCCCTAATTTGTCAACCTGTTTATTACATGTTTTAATGGCTAATTAACATTGTACAATACATAATTACCTTTATTAAATTTTTTGAGCATCTGTTTCAGATGATTGAAAGAAAAATGTGAAAAAGAAATGCAAGGAACACAAATGTTTTTATTTTGCCTCTTAGCTTTGTTGTGAAGAAAAGATTTTAAATTGTATCACTTTCCATGTATAAAGTTGTAAGGTTTGGTTTCAACAGTATTTATTATTGCAAACATCATCACAGAAAAGAGATACCTTTCTGTAGCATAATAGATTATGACTCTTTAGCTTAGACAAAACCCTTTTGCACAATGGCAGAAGTTCCAGTCCAGAATCATGGTTCAACATTGGCTCCCTCTCAATAATTTCAGTAGTTTCTCTTATTTTCCTTCGCATTGTATTGTTTTCTCTACAGAGTACTCTGATGTTATCCCAAGAAATATTTTGCCCTGATTCTTTGCAATGTTCACCAACTGCTGTCAGGATTCTATGTTGGTGTAAAAGTGTTCTTTAACTTATTTCAAGGCTTCTGGCAGGTTCCCAATGTAATCTCTTTCACAATTATCACACTTGAGTTTATAGAGACCCAACACTTCTTATTCAAAGGAGTCTGGTCTTTTGTATATACCAAGATTGAGCAGTTGGTGTTATAGTGTTTGTGGATCACATTAGCTCCATGCTTTTGGATGATTTTTAAAAAGCTTTCAGAGAGTCAACCAGTAAATAGTAAAGGGACAGTTACACATTTGTCTCCTTTCTTCTTCAAATGTTCCTCCCTTCACCATTCTTTTTCAGTAAACGCCAACATCCGGTCTTTGTAACTGTTGGCCTATGATCCTTTAAAACCAGGTCTTCCTCAACACTAATAATGATGTTCCCACAATGCAACTGAGTTCTCACCACTGATCACTTAAGTTCAAGATGGTGGTTGGAGTTGAAGTTAGTCTGTATGGGTAGGTTTGTGGCAAATGGTAACTTTTGTTTGTTCACCCATCATTTAATATGTGAACATAAGTGTCCAAAATTAGCAGCTCTCCATCATCTTCCACTTCATACAGTGGAAGAGGATGGAAAGCTGCTAATGGAACTGGATACAGTTGAAAACTAGGGACTCGTAACCTATTAAACTTCAGAAAGGTAACTATTCTAAGCTTTATTGGCTGCAATATTCATTCTAGAATCATCACAGAAAGTACATAAAATATCACATCAAGACAGGATTGAGCAAAAAGATGAAATTTGTTTCTGTAATGTATTTATTGAAGAAAACATCATCACATACATAATAATGTAATATCTGGGGATTTAGTAGAAAGCTGGAATTGTATTCGAACAATCAATATTTGTCCACTGTATAAAGAAGATCGATTGCAACCAAATATTAATATATCCATGATTAATTTGAGTATAGATAATTATTGCAAAGATCACATATCGTCATTGCTGTATATCTTAGGACAAGATATTAAATTATTTTTTTCCTGTCCCATAACTTAAGGTTAAACTTCTTGTTACCTAGATCATATGTCCCAGAACATAGGGACACAAATGAAATTGTGTCAAATTTCCTGCTTCCCCACATGTTACAATAAAGTAGGTATATAGAATGCTTATTTGATGACACACTGAAAGAAACTAACCTTGTACTGTTCTTATTTAATTTTAGGTTTTGTTCTCTGTCAGCAATTTAAGTGCAAAGAAACACATCTACTAAACAAAATAATGTGCTGTGATGGAGCATACCCATCCATAATGTGTATCGCTTGTGTTGAGTAAAAACACTGACATGTTGTTCCTTGACATGAATATGTATAAATGAAGCATATTTGGTTCTCCTCAATGGTTTTGACATATCAAACTGAAAATTGGATCAAATAAAATCTCAAATGAGAGAGAAATAACAGTTGCATCAAGGCACCTGCAATTCACACATGATACTGTGTATGGTGCAAAATAACCATAAGCATGTTATATCCAGGTTAACAGTAGAAAAATATTTTGTTCAAATTTTTTAAAATTAAATACATTCTGCGTGAGTGCAAATGATAATATTTTTGCTAGCACAGGTTGCAAAAGTATTTTAGACAATGCTGTGTAAGCTGATGTAGCCTGCAGACGTCAAGGCCTGTTTGTATCTATTATGATAACATGGTGCCAAGCAATAGAAGCTTGGATAGTATTTGAAACAATGAAACATTTAGGGCTCTGTGATACTTTGAGCACACATTCAGTGATATCTATTGAAACATATGCCACAACTGAATGTTTCAGTTGTGCAGCATGAGTATACTAATAGATTCTGATGAAATTGGTCAGATTTTGTTTTTTCAGTGTCATTTAGCCACTTAATTTACTTCTTCATTTTACCTTTTAGCCTTTTTACGAGCAATTGTGATTCTTTTAAAACAAGCAAGTTTGATAAGTCATACAAAAGAGTAATTGAAATTAAAGATACAAAATCTCAATATTGCTCTCACTGATATGTATATCTTAGACTAACATATATGTATGTAGTGCTCCTGACATGCACACAGAGAGGCCTTGACTGGCTGAGTGGTCTGAAGTGCTCACCGTTACAGATCACTGCCATCTCACCTCTGTCTGTGTTGGTTAGAGTCTCGGATTCGACTAGTGTGGTTATGTGAGAAGGCTTGCCAGTAGCTTTTCGTTGGTCAGTGGTTCTTTCTGGGGGTTTTCCGGGTTCCTCCTCCACCATTAATACTGGCCGCCATGTATAGCCTATCATGTGCTGAAAAATGGAGTTAAACCTTACAACAACAGCAACAACAACATGCACACATCTATTCATAAGTGCATGAATGCATCTTCTTTTCTTCACAACATCTAGAAAGTTAGTATGATGAATTGAACTTCACTATTGTTTCTGTGTTGCTGGAGCAATGCAAGGTCAGTTATCTTCTAGCAATAATTTTTTTTTTGTATGTTTATGCCGCAACCATCAGAACACATGTGATTTTGTTTCACTTCAGTAAGGAGTGAATGTGACTTTGTTATTAATTTGTTTGATGTTTACCATAGTATCACTGAATTTCATATGATCATTAATAAAGTGAAATTGCACGAACAGCAACAGAAATAAGGACATGAGTGCATCGATCTATTGACTCCAATTATGTAGTATTGAAAAAATAAACAACTTAAATAGATTCATTGTGCACAGTATGGTTCAAAATGCAGTGTCATTATTTTATTATCTAAAATTTGATTTGGCATTATATATCATAGATTATCTTTGGTAGAAATAGCAGTAAATGTTTATCATTAACTGAATGATGACATTTTGTCAGTATGAAAAAGTAAGCAAATTGCTTCTGAAAGAGATAACAATGTAGACCAATCAATGTCTTTCTTTCTCTGAACCTCTTTTCAGCATGTTTGCAGTGGTCATAAACAGTAAATCACTGCCATTTTACGAGGACATGTCCACTCCACAATTGTCTTCTGATGCAACTCTGCAAGAAGGCACGGTGTATAAAACTTTTGTTTGAAAAGCTGCAGCAATTCCTTTGTGATGTGTGGAGATATTGTGAAGATTTTTTTCTTAAGCCTTTCCACTCCCTTTCTACCCCTACTGCAAAGTGTGGAGAATAGATAATTGCATGAGCTGTATTTTGTGTGTTTATATGTGTGTATGTCTGTGTGTGTGTGTATGTATGTATATATATGTGTGTGTTTGTATATATATATATATATATATATATATTCTTCTTGTTTGGTGTAGAGTCACAATTGTAGTAAGAATATTATATACGTTTTTGCAACTTTATTAGGGCAAAAACTACTTTGGACTTGCTTAGAATCACTAGTGGGTTTTTGCATGAAGGGGTCACGCTATTTTTCCCCTGACAAATTTTATTAAATAAGTAAAGGTTAATTTTTATGATTTTGCAGAAAAGAAAGAAAAGGCAGTCTGGATCAGAGAAGGAGTCTGCCAAAAAGAAAACAAAGAAAGAGAAAGATAAAAAGTCCCCAACAAAAAAGAAACCAGTGAGTTAGATCAAATGTCTGTTGATGCCATTATGGTTTCCATTATGTTTTTAGGTGGCTTGGCCATATTGGTATCACACAGGTCCCATTTTTATGGCACTAACTAAGCTTAATACTCTAGAAACTGTATTTGTAAACATTGACTGTAAAGTTTCATCATTTGGGCCTTTTCATTAGATTAGTTTATTTCTGTACTAAGTAAATGGGGAGGAGGACTAATGTCCAGACATTGGCATCTACACCAGCAATGAGGTCTGCACATATTAAAGTTTATACATATACGCAGCCACATTTCACCTCATTCTTTCTTCTTTGGGCTTTGGCAACAGTTTAAAGTGGGTGTCATAGCATTTACCCCCAGCGAAGTGGGCAAATCTGATTGACTTGGCACATGTACATTATTTTTGTGTTCCTGTTTAAGTTCCATACAATTGCATCTGCAATCATAAAACATTTTGATATTATGCATTTTGATTAGTAATACACCCACATCACAAATGGGGGTCTCTGAGATATACTTTCTGCTTCACAGACTTTGGATAAGTGTTTTGTTTCAGCTGTTATTCGTTGAACCATTGAATAGATGATTTTATAAATCTGTTAGTCCCACATCTGTGAATGGTTACTGGACACACCTTTCATATTTTATTGTTTTTGGTCCAACTCATGGCCTTGTCAGTTTTTACAATCTGTGTTTTTACAATTCTATCTGAAATGATAAAACTTTGTGAGGCTGTACATCTTGATGAATTCTACTCCCTTATTTCATAAGCAGGTCACTATAGTCCATATTTTATGATTCATTGACTTTATTTCAGTTTTGTGTTTGATGTTCATTTTGCAGGCACTGTTCAAGCAAATTAATCATGATATGCATCTCTCTTAGTAACAAATAGAAACTCATTATTACCGATATTTCATTGTTTATGGGCATTGGTTACATTGTTGCATTTAGCTCATGACCAGATGAGGTTTTGGCATGCTGTGTGTATGCTATCCTACCTTGAATCATGAAATTTGGTGAGGAAAGAATTTGTGTTTCAGGCTTGTTTATTGGTGCTGTTTATGTTTGAATCGTAAAACTTTATTATTGGATGCATGTCTGTTAATACTATACCCTTGCAACCAAAGATGTTCATTGTAAATAGCATTTTATGCTTTACTGACACATCTTAAATGTTTGTGATCAGCTTATGCCCACATAAATTTGTCCATGCAACATACATTCTGGCTTGCATGGAATGCCCTTGCTATTAAAACCAATGCAGTTGGAAGTAGGAATAACAATCTTTTTATTCAGCGGTGAACTTTACATATTAATGACTTCACAATTTGTTTTGTGATATACTACCCTCAGTAGATTAACTGTGTATTGTACATGTACATGATTATTGGAATCAGATGAGTGGAGCATACACCACACTTTTCATTGTGTATTGTACATGTGCATGATTTTTGGAATCAGATGAGTGGAGCACACTTTTCATTTCATCCTTTAGTATCTGTGCTTGTACTATTGGCTGTCACTAAAACTTCTCAAAGCCTTGCCTTTTACCAAGAAAAAATTGGGCTTCATGGGGTGGACAACAATAACTGAAAAATAGTAATATATTTACTTTACACTTGAGTGTGAAGTATACAAACTTATTTGCAAAATAATTTATATATTTTTTCATTCCTATATTTTCATATGTGAAAAGTATATACTCTTATTTTCATGTGTGAAAATATAAGATTTCTCATCATGCCATGCAATGCTTGATTGTGTGACTTACATAAGTTATACTTGAAGCAACAGAAATGAGCACTTTGTGAGCTAGAACAAATAAATAGAAACTGCTACATCTTACAGATATGGAAATTAATTTTTGCTGAAGAAATTTGAAGCCATTTGCATTGCTGTGAAGTTATTTCCCCATACTTCCTTGACAATAATAAGAAACCTGCTGTGACACATTACTGAATTGGACTTGCTTTGTGGTTACATACACGGCTATTCCATTTAAACCCAGGGAATGCAGTTTTTTAAAATATATGCCAGGATACTTTGATTTCACATTAAAATGACAAGAAAATTTTAAATTGCATCTGTGGTTGAGTAGCCTATTTTAAAAGTGCATTCCCTAGGTCCCATGTATGTTTTAATAGAACAGCCCTAATCAGATAATTTTAAAGTGTCAAAAATGTAATTTACTGCACCAAATTTGGTCAACCCAGTCTAACTGACTTCTTAAGTGACTAGTATGATGAGCATAGTTAAGTGAGGTGAATTGATAAAAAAAAGGGGGTGGGATGCTGTGCTGAAGAGTGAGTTTAATCTTCCAAACCTTGATTCTGGAGTAAATTTGGTATATAATGAAAAGACAATTGTCTTTTACTGCATAAATATCAGATATATTCCATTTTATGGCACCAGAAGCAAGATATTTTAACTGGTTGCTTTGCCACTTATTAAACTATGTGTTTTTGGTACCACATGATCTGGTATTAACATAGATATAGCAAATATCCTATATAGGTTTTTTTAATACCATTTTTTTTCTATGAACTCATTATGGTATTTCCACTTTGATATCACAGAAAAGAATGTTTTTTTATTATTGTATTTTATGTCCCCTTCACAGTATGTATGTATGTATGTATGTATGTATGTATGTATGTATGACTATATCAGCACAATACTAACTATATAATGCCAATTGAAATTAGAAGATTGCTAGTTAAAGGTAAAGAAAATTGTTGATTCCAATAATTAATGAAATATTTAGATTTCTTATTACATGCAAAAACATTTTGTCTTGTAAATGATGAAGCACTATATTTGGATTTTGAAAAATGATTGTTCTGTTCACATACAAATTTGATTTAGCAAGTTGAAACTACAGTACAGCTTCACCACTTCAACCATAACTACTTCCATGAAAATATAAATCTATGATTATATGATTTGACTTAATGATTTACAATTAATTCCTCTACACACTGTTTTGTATTGTAAAATAAAGTCCAATAAACAGAGGTCAGATCAACGATTAGAGTCGTGCTAAAACAGCTGTTTTTGTCCAATATCATAAGAAAACAGTCGAGTCATTTTAATGCAAAAGGTTTCCTATTCATTAAATTTGAACTACTTTAAATAAATTGGTTTTGCTTATGTGTCCTATTTAAATGGTCAGTAGAAAACAAACATCAAAATTACTGAGACTGGACTGTACTTTTTCACTGACTGTTACCTACCTATCTCCATTCAGAAAGTAAAGGACAGAGTTGTTACATCAGAGAGACATCATAGGGCAGACTTTGAGGACCGTCATGAAGAAGAGGAGGGTGCTCATCAGTGTTATGGACCAGGCTGTACTGAACATGCAAGGACTGGTTCAAAATACTGCTCAGATGAATGTGGCATGAAACTGGCAAAAAGGTCAGCCGTCTTCATCACTTTATAGAAATACATACAAATACATCGGTTTCCTAACAATTAAGAGCAATTCTGGCAATGGTTACCATTGAAAACTTGGAAACACGTAGTATAGACAAGCACTATTGTTAATTTGTTGACCTATGTTTTGGCAACTGTCTATTAAAAATTTGCTTTGATTGGTGTGTATACCTTGCGTCAATGAATTTAAAGTGAAACCATATTGATCCCAGCTGTACCTTTCATATGGATTAATTAGGTATCTGCATTACAAAGATTATTACAGGGTTTCACTTTATTTCATTAAATTAATGAAACTGGTTTGATCCGCTGTTAGCTGAATGTAACAGTCTTTCATGAGAACAGCTTGAAACCAAGAGCTAGACAAAATATTTGGCACAAGGAAACTTCATCATTTGAAAGTTGGTTGGTCAATTAAAATGAAGCTCTGTTGAGCAGAACATTTGTTTTCATTTCCAGTTGCATATGATGCAGTTGTTTCATAAGACATGGTGTCTATTGCAAAGGCAGAGTCTAGGGCTGGTCCTGAAAACCTGATAATAACATTTTAGTGTAATACCTGTGCAGATGTATATGTGTCACTTACTCTGGTGGTGGGAAACAAAAGAGTAGATGTGTATATTTGTCTTCCTACATGCTCTTTTGCCACCATCAATAGCAAAATATTTGTTCTCTGTTTCCAATCTTTGTCATACAGGTTTGAAATCTTGAAACAAGTTTGCAGAATGATAAATGTTTCAAAGAAATTTACAGTTTAAATTGCATAGAAGCTGAAGGTCATGGTATATTTACTTAAAAACAGGTATATATTCCTTTAAAATAGATTTTGTTCTTTAAAAGTAAATATATCTTTTCAAGTCATTTCAAATATTGTCAGCAACACTGAATTATATAGTTTCATATGATGCTTTGCCTCAGATTGATTATTTTCTCCATGAAAAGTAAACCATGGCTGAAGAAGCCAATTCATACATTATTTTCTCTTGAAGCCGGATATATGAGTTACTTCCACCCAAAATTCAGCAGTGGCAGAGCAGTCCCTGTGCTGCAGAAGAGAACAACAAGAGGGCACTGGAAAAGATTCGGCGCATGCAGCTTGAAGCTCGTCAGAAACTGGCAGAACTGGATCTCAGACACCAGGAATTGGATGTGGTTACAGAACGAGCTAGACATGCAGTAATCGAGCCAGAGCAAGAGGTATACAGGAATTTAGTATTTATTTAATATGCTGAACCAAACAGAAAAGCAAAGATGATAAATTAGTTGCATATTGTCATTGCAGTACAATTCAAATTTTCAATGAAATTTACTGGAACATTTAGCATTTTTCATAGATATAGTTCAACCAAGTCAACTAAATACTGTTAACATGATCCATACATAGGGAACTTAACCTTCCAAAACTTGTAGCCTCTGCCTTACAATTGAATGCATGACAGTAATCTGAGATCAGGTTATTTTTGTATCTATAGTTGTCAAGTACCGTTGGGCCAAGGATATATTTTTTGTATTAAAATGTATACGGCATTAGTCTATTGGACTAAAATTTTAAGAAATACTGAGGCTTAGAGCTGAGTTGCTTGATTCTAATTTGAAGATTGCCTTATTTGTAGTATAGAATTATACAGTGAGCCTAGTGTTCAAATTCTTCTTAGAATTTTGTATGAAAAATGTTTTGCTTACTCAGCTAACACAAGAACAGTCTTGTGTCATGCTATGTTTGAAATTATATCCTTTCTTTGGCTTCTCATTGCCATCATTAAACTTGACATTTACATGCATCCCAAAATGAAGGAACTTGTTTAACAAAAGTATATCACAATGGACAATTTGCCAGGTTCTGTTGCGTTTTACTAAGTTTGTTATTGTTGTGGTTGATGATGGTGATAGTGGTGGTGGTGGATTTTAAATACCTTTAGTTCTTGTAACATACTACTATATGTATCCAAAAGTACATTGTGACCACTTTTTAAAATATTATCGTCTAGAATTCTCCTTGTTATTGACATTTTTGTTTGTACACCACAACCTCGATAACTCGCGCCCTGATAACTTACGAACCTGCTTATAATGCGGTGTAAGGCATGGATCACATTTTTTAAACCCGAAAATACCACAAAAAGTTATCCCTATTTGTTGAACTTGAAGAAAATCCCAATCAAAATTGGTACTGGAAACTTTGATGTATTGCTCGTTTTATCGTTGAAAACGGTCGATAGGACCTGGACATTTTAATCAACACTATGAAATATCAAATTAAAAAATAGCTCATAAATTTTTTTACATTTTCTTTCCAAATGACATTCCTAGTACACCGTAATTAACGATATGTAAGGAAATTTTGATCAATGAAAATGTCACTTATGCCGAGTGGAGGAAGTACTTTAGTAAGTAAATACAAATTAAATTTAAAAATTCCAATTGAAATTTGTGTTCTAGTTCCATCTTTTAGTTCCTTTTAAGTGTAATTGTCATAAATGCAATGTGTCCTCTTGTAATTAAACGTAAAATATGTCCATCTACCGTAACAGCTATGTCCGCAAGCGTTTCTCTGAGAACCTAATTAAGTGCCAACTGTGTTTTGATAACTGACTTGCGGAAGTATTTTTTGTATTGTTGCACTGAATAAAAAAGTTGGCTCCCTTTGTATTATCACATTAATTATGTCTTTTGAATAAAAAAAGGAGGTGGAATAAAAGAAAATTTAAAAGGCACAAAAATCGGACTAACTTAAAATCTAGCGGCCTCGGTCATATGTCGGGTAAACTCATTTCATTTGATCAATCGAACACTATAATAAACGTTATTGTGTATGTAACAGAAACTACCATAAATTAACCATCATCTGACAATCATTGTCTATCATCCATCTAAGCATAAAAGTTAGTTATCACGAGTCCTCCTTAACTACTTGGAGTCCTCCTTAACTACTTGGAAGCTTACCCATGAAACTTCATTCATCCTATTTGAGCCTGTATAAAAGTATTGCTGTTCAGACATCCAGTAAGGCTGCCGCAGTAGCTATCTTGAAAATCTTGTTACTACTCTTCCTGACTATCATAATGTACTTTTCACTAGAAGTTTTTCTGTAATGTCTAGTTAGTCCAAAATGAAAATGGTGATGATCGATGTCTGATATTGCCACCGTCTTCTTACCACCTCTTATCCTGAACTGAAACTCATATTATCATTGGGTTTTCACCAGAAATGATGTCTAGTTGGTCCTAGTTGTAAATGGTTCTGCCATGGAAGCCATCTTGAAAACCTTGTTATCACTAATCAACCTGAACAGAAAGTCATATTGTCATTGGGTTTTTCATCACAAGTCTTTTTATGATGTCTCTTCGGTCTTGGTGCTGTTGTGATATTCGGTATGGCTACCACAGTGACCATCTAGAAAATCTTGTTGCTACTCCACCTGAATGGATATATTCATATCAGTGCTGGGGTTTTACTTAAAGACTTCTTATGATGTCTAATTGGTCCATGTTGTTATTGTTGTTGTTATAGGGTTTAATGCCATTTTTCAGCACAAGATAGACCGTACATGGTGGCCAGTATAAATGGTGAAGGAAGAACCCAGGAAAACCCCAGAAAGAACCACTGACCCACAAGAAGCTACTGGCAAGCTTTCTTACATACCCACATTGGCCGAACCCGAGACTGAAACCTATGCAGAGAGGTGAGATGGCAGTGATTCATAATGGTGAGCGTTTTAGACCACTCGGCCACTTGGGGCCCCTCTTATTGGCCCTAAATGAAAAATTGTGCTATTATGACATATCCAATATAGCCATCTTAAAAATCTTGTTATTTGGGAAGTCATATCAGCAGGAGGCTGTATCATAAGACTTATTTTTGTGTCTAGTTGGTCTTAAATAAAATGGTGCTGATATGATATCCAATATAGCCTCCACCGTAGCAAAATTGAAAATTTGATTGCTACTCCATGCACATGGAAAGTCATATCAACATTGCTGCTAAATGAAAATGGTGATGATCTGATATCCAGGGTGATAACCATTCTAGCTATCTTGAAAATCTTGTTATTGTTATTCTTCCTAAATGGAAAGTCATATTGACGTTGGATTTTCACAAGAATACTAATTATAATAACAAGTTGGTCCTGAATTATAATGTTACCTATCTGACTTTGGATATGGCTTCCACAATGAATGTGTTGAAAATTTTGTTAGTTATTCTTCTACGTGGATGGTCAGATCAACATACGGTTTTCATCAAAAGTCTTCTAATGGTGTCTAGTTCAACCTAAATATAAATGGTCTTGATCTTACATCCAATATGGTTGCCATAGTGGCAAATATGGCAATTTTATTACCCAAGAATATCAGAGATGATTTTATCACTTGGAAGTAAAAAAGAAGAAATGATCTTATCTTTAATTCCTGAAAATACTTTTGGTCAGTAGAGCAGATGACTAACTGGAACAGTACCATATGCATCAGCTTCATGGACTTGGAAAAGGCTTTTGACCGCCTTCACTTTGACTTCCTCTTGAAATCTTCAAAAGCAAATGTCTGAGGAAGATTCTTGGCATCTTCAGGTCTATCAGGATATCAGAATTAACATCTTTGTCCAGACTTTCATCAGAATTAACATCTTTGTCCAGACTTTTATCAGAATTAACATCTTTGTCCAGACTTTCATCAGAATCAACATCTTTGTCCAGACTTTCATCAGAATCAACATCTTTGTCCAGACTTTCATCAGAATTAACATCTTTGTCCAGACTTTCATCAGAATCATCTTTGTCCAGACTTTCATCAAAATTAACATCTTTTGTCCAGACTTTCATCAGAATTAACATCTTTGTCCAGACTTTCATCAGAATTAACATCTTTGTCCAGACTTTCATCAAAATTAACATCTTTTGTCCAGACTTTCATCAAAGGACAGAATCAACATCTTTGTCCAGAGTTTCATCAAAGGACAGAATCAACATCTTTGTCCAGAGTTTCATCAAAGGACAGAATCAACATCTTTGTCCAGACTTTCATCAGAATCAACATCTTTGTCCAGACTTTCATCAGAATCAACATTTTTGTCCAGACTTTCATCAGAATTAACATCTTTGTCCAGACTTTCATCAAAGGACAGAATCAACATCTTTGTCCAGACTTTCATCAAATTACAGAATCAACATCTTTGTCCAGACTTTCATCAAAGGACAGAATCAACATCTTTGTCCAGACTTTCACCAGATGACAGAATCAACATCTTTGTCCAGACTTTCATCAAAGGACCGAGTCAACATCTTTGTCCTAACTTTCATCAAATGACAGAATCAACATCTTTGTCCAGACTTTCATCAAAGGACAGAATCAACATTTTTTATTTCCAGACTTTCATCAAAGGACAGAATCAACATCTTTGTCCAGACTTTCATCAGAATTAACATCTTTGTCCAGACTTTCATCAAATGACAGAATCAACATCTTTATCCAGATTTTCATCAAAGGACAGAATTAACATCTTTGTCCAGACTTTCATCAAAGGACAGAATCAACATCTTTGTCCAGATTGTGAAGAAAGATGACAGTGGCTGGGGCATGTATGCCAAATGTCACTGGATGCACCACCCATGTAAGCCCTCTACTGCACCCCGGATGGAGCCGAAAAAGGGTTGGCCCAATTAGACTTAGTGGAAGTCTGTTAAGAAAGAGATGAAGGAATGTGGTCTGACATGAAACACCATGGCAGGTAGCGCTGCAAACCATCAGCAGTGCCACTTTCTCATTCAAGCCCTATGTTCCACTTGAAGCTAGACGAGGAATGAGTGAGTGAGTGTGAAGCATCTATTCTGTTAAGGGACTCGTATTTAAAAGGATCTACTGTTTGCTACCAAAGATGGGGTGATGTGATGTTGCTTAAAAATGTCCAAGCTGCCTGGCCTGCATTCATTAACAAATCCAAACATATTTGCACTGATATATATATGCATACAAGAAATTATTTGGAATTGTGTTTGTAAGTGTTGATGTAATGGTTACAGAAAGTAGACCTTCTCAAATACATTTTCATGCATCATGAGCATGTCTGACTGAAGATAAAGAAAGAAAACAATGTTGCTACTGAATCATATAATGGGAACAATGAGATTTTTACAAGGCTTTTCTTAAATAATGCAGAGTGCAACATAGAACAAGTAAACAATAATGCTACATAGCTCGATTCACACAGTGTGATCAGATTTTACAATCTTAATGATATAGTTATTACTTCATATGTTTACAGGCAGCAGACACAGATGATGAGGCTGAGTATAACATCTACTGTGTAACCTGTGGCCTGGAAGTCAGCCAAAAGACATCCCTTAAGCACATGGAGAAATGTTTTGCAAAGGTAGGACTTCTGCTGGTTCATATTATTCTTGTTTGAATTTGAGCTTTTGTTAAATAACAAATAAATTTCTTTATTTTGGGGTTATTGCAATGTTGCAATTCCGTTGAAGCTATATAATATAGATGTTGTTCATGCATGGGTTTTGATTTGGAGTTTTACGACACGGTAACAGATAAAGATCATTTGGTGCCACAGGAATTGCAGTAAAGTGTCTTGCCCTATGACACACCATGGAGCTGACTTGGGTTGATCTGATGGTAACATTGGAACCAGCACCCACTTTGGACATGGAGAATAAAATGGTGATACTCTTGTTACCAACTAACTACTCATTCTGCTGTCTTTTTGTTTATGTTTAAAACAGATTCATTCAGATAGATCCACATACATAAATGGAAGAAGCATGGTTCATACATTAAGGTATTTCCAGTGGCTTAACCCTTTGATGCCTCTCTTTGTCGAGGTGGAGGGGTGTATTCTCTTTAGGTATAATAAAATTGACTTTAAAGTTTACAAACTGGTATGTGATTGACATAAAATCAGTAGACTTGAAACACACTCATTATTCCTACTGAACCTCTTGAAACCAAAACTGTATATTAACTTTTTGTTGTTTTTGTAACATGAAGGGGATGAACTCATTTTGACCACTCTACCCTAAGAATTATGTAGTGTTAATAGTAACATCTCAGATGACATGACTGAATTTGTTACAAAACTTATAGCTATCAGTTTTACAGACTCTATGTACTTAGATTTAATAAGTTCTGGTCCGTTTAGTACACCTACACAAAAGCCCAGGATTGTCTCTGTTGTAGTCCTTATACCTTAGGATGCCCTGCCATGGCAGATGATGTATATATAAATGATAAAATAAACAACACCAACACATAGAATATGTGTGTGTGTGTGTAGTTTTATGGGTAAGAAACCACTGTAAAAAAATTCTGTAGAGTGTATTATACCTTTGCCTAATAACTAGAACAGACAGAATTCTGATTTATTTCAAGTAATTACTTGATTGTAATCTTCATTCCTCCATAGCAAAATTCCTATTTACATTTCAGTTTGAGGCACAGACATCCTTTGGTTCCATATACAAGACCCGCATTGAAGGCAACTCTATGTTTTGTGATTACTACAATCCCCAGCAGAGAACCTACTGCAAAAGGTTGAAAGTTCTTTGTCCTGAACATACCAAGGAACCAAGGGTGAGTTGAGTTCTATGCCTTCCAGTTATTGATTATTGTAACAAAGTAAAGTAAATTGGCTTATACCATGTACAAAATAATAAATACTGTTTTTACAAATCTTATGTCTGATGTGGACTGAAAATCATATTCTGCATGTTTCATCTGAACTTCAGTATGATAAACAGGATAGAACCATATGTGCCAATATGTACACTTTTGAATTCTCATAATGATTTTGTCAGTAGCCAGAGCTGGTCCAAGAGTTATGTAAGACTGTATTATTTGTTAATCAAAAATGACAATGACATAATTCTGTGTTAAGTATTCTCTTTTCTCCACCACACTTACATAGTAATAATTCCTTTCTAAATATATGACACAGCAAAAAGACAAGCTGTCAAAACTTACACAAACATGTTTGCTCACCTCTACAGAGTATAGGAGAACTATATTACTACCTTCATCATCAGTGTCATTATTGGCATCCATATAAAAAATAATAATAATATAAATATGTTTGGCCCTACTTCATCACAGCCAATCTGTTATACCTGGAATAATGAAACTTGGATGCATCTTGATGAGTAGTATGCCCTCATTACAAAAGTAGGTCACTGATCAATATTTCATGCATCACTGACTTAGCTTACATTTTTTGCTTTAATTGTTTTCACTTGAATCATTAAACTAAATAATTGTGGACATCTGTGCTAATATCACACGCAAAACATGAATGTCACTGAGTTACATTTCACATTACTGGCTTGGGTGGTGGGTGGGGGCAAGTGTCCAAGTGGTCTAAAGCGCTCTCTGTTACAGATCACTGCCATCTCACCTCTGTCGGGTTGGGCTCGAGTCTCGGATTCAGCCAATATGGGTATGTGAGAAAGCTTGCCAGTAGCTTCTCGTGGGTCAGTGGTTCTTTCCAGGGTTTTCCCAGGTTCTTCCTCCACCATTAATACTGGCCGCCGTGTATAGCCTATCGTGTGCTGAAAAATGGCGTTAAGCCCTACAACAACAATCACAACAACAACTGGCTTAGGTTAAGTTTTAGCATTCAGCTCATGACTGCATTTTTTGTGTGCATGCTGTGTACATGATATCCTTTTTAAAATCATGCAGCTTGCTGGTGGGATACATTTCAGTGAGCACTACTCTCTCATTTTCAGAATAGGTTGTTATGGCTCATATTTTATGCTTCACTAAATTATGTTGTTTTGCATTTGATGTTCATTTCACAGGCACTATTCATGCTAGATTCATGAAATTGATGATATTCATCTCTTTTAGTAACATCTGTCTCAACAAAAGGAGCCCACTGTGATCTATTTTCAATCTGTTACTTGTTTTTATTTTAGTTTTTGCATTTTGTTCATGACCAGATGATTTGTGGGCATGCTAGATGCATACTATCCTTTCGAAAGTTTTAAAACTTTGCAAGGGAATGCATCCTGAGAAATACTACACCCTTATTGCGAAAAGAGATCTTTGTGACCTATACTTTAGTGCCTTTCTTGACAGGTTATGATTAAGGTTTTTGTATTGGGTGCTTTTTCTGTTCTTATCATCATACTTGATCATTGGTACTGCTAAAGGTCGATGTGACCTACATCCTTTGCTTTGCAACATAAGTCAGATATTTCTGTTTAGCTTATAACCTTTTAGATTTTTCCAGGTTTTTTTGTCCCAGCCAACGCAGGTCTTTTCTGATACTTGATAACCGGAATAAATACCATTTTTCAGTTGTTAATGACAATACAGTGTGTACAAACAGCTACAGATTAGATGTATGTTGCACATGTGAATGAATATTGGTATTAGATGAGTCTGCTGCATTCTTTTCATGTGAAGCCTCCACTGTAGTGGCTAATCATGGTAATTAGTGTGTATGAACTATGCTGGTAATGCTGGCTGTCACTCAAGGGTTACCCAAAGCCTTTTACAAAGTAAAATTTTGTTTCTGTATGGTTTATAGTGATAATAGCTTGCTGAAGCAGAGTTTAAGAACAATGATTTCGTTTTAAAACAATATTTGATCTCATGTTCTTATCAACTGTTTGAGTACCTGTACTTTGATATCAAAGAAAAAAATCTTTTTTTATTATTTTAAATCTTTCATGCCTAGTCAGAGTATGCTTGAATGAGGTTTAACTGCATGTCAGTACACTATTGTCATGCTGATTAACATTTTAATGTGGTTTAACTGCATGTCAGTACACTATTGTCATGCTGATTAACATTTTAATATGGTTTAACTGCATGTCAGTACAGTATTGTCTTGCTGATTAACATTTTTAATGTGGTTCAACTGCATGTCAGTACACTATTGTCATGCTGATTAACATTTTAATGAGGTTTAACTACATGTCAGTACACTATTGTCATGCTGATTAACATTTTAATGTGGTTTGACTGCATGTCAGTACAGTATTGTCATGCTGATTAACGTTTTTAATGTGGTTTGACTGCATGTCAGTACACTATTGTCATGCTGATTAACATTTTAATGTGGTTTGACTGCATGTCAGTACAATATTGTCATGCTGATTAACATTTTTAATGAGGTTTAACTGCATGTCAGTACACTGTTGTCATGCTAACATTTTTAATGTGGTTTGACTGTATGTCAGTACACTATTGTCATGCTGATTAACATTTTTAATGTGGTTTAGCTGTATGTCAGTACACTATTGTCATGCTGATTAACATTTTTAATGTGGTTTACCTGTATGTCAGTACACTATTGTCATGCTGATTAACATTTTAATGTGGTTTGACTGTATGTCAGTACAGTATTGTCTTGCTGATTAACATTTTAATGTGGTTTAGCTGTTTGTCAGTACAGTATTGTCATGCTGATTAATATTTTTAATGTGGTTTAGCTGTATGTCAGTACACTATTGTCATGCTGATTAACATTTTTAATGTGGTTTAGCTGTATGTCAGTACACTATTGTCATGCTGATTAACATTTTAATGTGGTTTGACTGTATGTCAGTACACTATTGTCATGCTGATTAACATTTTAATGTGGTTTAGCTGTATGTCAGTACACTATTGTCATGCTGATTAACATTTTAATGTGGTTTGACTGCATGTCAGTACAGTATTGTCATGCTGATTAACATTTTAATGTGGTTTAACTGCATGTCAGTACACTATTGTCATGCTGATTAACATTTTAATGTGGTTTGACTGCATGTCAGTACAATATTGTCATGCTGATTAACATTTTTAATGAGGTTTAACTGCATGTCAGTACACTATTGTCATGCTGATTAACATTTTAATGAGGTTTAACTGCATGTCAGTACACTATTGTCATGCTGATTAACATTTTAATGTGGTTTAACTGTATGTCAGTACAGTATTGTCATGCTGATTAAAAAATTTTAAAATCTACAGAAAATAATTGCAAGAAGTGCTAAACATTTCGGCTTGATAATTAATATTTACAATAGATGCTGTGTGTTGTTGATCATTATGGTTGTATGTACTGTTTTCTGTCAGTTTGAAAGCACTGTTATGAACAAATACATTTCTCTATGCAAGTTCCCTATTTCATATGCCTGATAGCTGTTTCTGTTTCCTGGCGTGTTAGAGACACTACTTTATTAGACACTTTCCTAAACCGTACTCACTTCACATCATAATAATATTGTGTAGCACTAATCATTGTTACGATTGGGAAGCATAGGCAAGACACAGGATCACTTTTACTCATGGAACAGTTGCTATTGTAGGAGTCAGTGTTCATTTTGTACGCTGAGCTCAGTTTCTGACATAGTTGTATGTATTTGTCATGAATCTTGATGGGTTATGTTCATCTTGGAGGGTGATAGGCATGGCTTCCTTAGCAATCAGTGGGAAAACCTATCTTCAGATTCTTCTTTAGCACATCTGCACCAGTTTTGATCAAACTTGATATGAAATTGTGTCTTGGTGGCACTCCTAACAATCATGTGGCTTCCATAGCAATCATATGGAAAACCTTGGTGGCACTTATAACAGTCATGTGGCTTCCATTGGAATTATATGGAAAACCTTGGTGGCACTCCTAACAGTCATGTGGCTTCCATAGCAATCATATGGAAAACCTCATTTCAGCTTCTTCACCAGAATGACTTGGCTAATTGCAGTCACTAGGCGGGAGTGTTTATTAGGACATACCTTACTAAATTAGTTTTTAAGGTGACTACCCTAACAACAGTGTGGCTTTCTTAACAGGCACTTGTCACCAGTCACAATACTGGTCACTAGGCATCAAGAACAAATGCAGAATCTAGATAAATTCCCAGATATGAGGTCAAATTTCTTCTTGCCTCCCCATTATCTAATTATCCAACTGCAGGGACAGAACCAGCATTTATGCACACTGCTGGAAACAAAAATTGAATTTGATGTCCCCTCCTTCTTCTGAATGAAGAATCGTTATTTGGTGTTACCTAGTAACAA
Source organism: Sinohyriopsis cumingii (assembly GCA_028554795.2). Taxonomy (NCBI): domain Eukaryota; kingdom Metazoa; phylum Mollusca; class Bivalvia; order Unionida; family Unionidae; genus Sinohyriopsis; species Sinohyriopsis cumingii. The sequence continues at coordinate 8,481,250 of CM068834.1, read as the reverse complement.
TTGTTGGAGGCTGTTGCAAGACATGAAGTATTGTATATGGCCATGGTATTGTCGGTTGAGTTCCTCCAACTCTCCAGAGATGTCACATTGGACTCTTCTTAGGGCTGCACTCCTGGAATCTGAGACTTTATTCATTGGTCTCATTCTAGTCATTGCAACTCAGGAGTTTGAATTTTGACCTGCCTTGACTTAAGGCTTCAGCCCTTTGTCCATGATGGAATCTTCCATGGGTTTGGACATGGTTAATTAAAATACCCTTTGAACCACATTCTCAAGCAATAATGATTCAGCTCTTATACAAAAATGCAGTTTTCTTTGTACCTGTTGTCTGAAGAGTGTCTATTGGAATCTGTCAGGACCCCCAAGTGGTACCTGACATGAACTGATCTGGACAAGAGCCAGACCTCACTTGTTCTTACCACTCAAATAAGGAAGTGACAATATTCCACTTAGGCTCTGTTGTCCAGGATATGATATATTATCTTTTCATTCTACAAGGAACTAATCCAACTCCAGGTCATAATTTTAGGGTGGTTGCCACCTGTACATATTTTGAATGCAACTGCTCCCTAATGGGGCATATATGTTTTACAAACACAGGTCTATCTTGTAATAGGTTTCACTATTCATTTATTCCACAAAATTACTTCCTCTTGTGTTTTGACAGGTTCCTCCAGATGATGTTTGTGGTTGTCCAATTGTCTCCAATGTATTTGATGATACAGGAGAATTTTGTCGAGCAGCTAAAAGGAAGTGCAACAAACATTACTGCTGGGAGAAACTTAGAAGAGCAGAGATTGATATGGAACGTTTGCGGCAGGTAAATGTTTAGCTCGGCTGGTTGAAAACCAAAAGAGCTCTTCTAATGGTCCTTCTTCGATCATCTGTCCTACATATATCCATCTGTTATCTTTCTGCAGTTGTTTATTACTGCTATTCTACCTGAACTACTTGGAGGAAAGTCATTAAACTCTGCACACAGTTTCATACTGTAATCTAATTGGTTCGAAGTCGCTTTGACATCCAATATTAGTTATCTTGAAAATCTTTTTATTGCTAAACCAAAGTTGATTCTAGTATTGACACAGGGTTTTTATTAAAATATTTACAACATTTAGATTGTCCTCAGTAAAAATGATGCCAGTCTGACCACCAATATCACAGATGTATGGAAAATCTTGTTTTGGCTACTCCCTCTTAATGCAAGGTTGTTTTAATATGGTTTTTTTTGTCTATGATAGGTAGTGGTCAGAATGGCTCTGATATAACCTGAAGCAATCTTGAAAATCTTATAATTCCCACTCCTCCCAAACAGACCATGGTATTGACATGGGCTTATAATGCCCACTCCTCCCAAACAGACCATGGTATTGGCATGGGCTTATAATTCCCACTCCTCCCAAACAGACCATGGTATTGACATGGGCTTATAATGCGTACTCCTCCCAAACAGACCATAGTATTGACATGGGCTTATAATTCCCACTCCTCCCAAACAGACCATGGTATTGACATGGGCTTATAATGCCCACTCCTCCCAAACAGACCATGGTATTGACATGGGCTTATAATGCCCACTCCTCCCAAACAGACCATGGTATTGACATGGGCTTATAATGCCCACTCCTCCCAAACAGACCATAGTATTGACATGGGCTTATAATTCCCACTCCTCCCAAACAGACCATGGTATTGACATGGGCTTATAATGCCCACTCCTCCCAAACAGACCATGGTATTGACATGGGCTTATAATGCCCACTCCTCCCAAACAGACCATGGTATTGACATGGGCTTATAATGCCCACTCCTCCCAAACAGACCATGGTATTGGCATGGGCTTATAATTCCCACTCCTCCCAAACAGACCATGGTATTGACATGGGCTTATAATGCGTACTCCTCCCAAACAGACCATAGTATTGACATGAGCTTATAATTCCCACTCCTCCCAAACAGACCATGGTATTGACATGGGCTTATAATGCCCACTCCTCCCAAACAGACCATGGTATTGGCATGGGCTTATAATTCCCACTCCTCCCAAACAGACCGTGGTATTGACATGGGCTTATAATGCCCACTCCTCCCAAACAGACCATGGTATTGACATGGGCTTATAATGCCCACTCCTCCCAAACAGACCATGGTATTGACATGGGCTTATAATGCCCACTCCTCCCAAATAGACCATGGTATTGACATGGGCTTATAATGCCCACTCCTCCCAAACAGACCATAGTATTGACATGGGCTTATAATTCCCACTCCTCCCAAACAGACCATGGTATTGACATGGGCTTATAATTCCCACTCCTCCCAAACAGACCATGGTATTGACATGGGCTTATAATGCCCACTCCTCCCAAACAGACCATGGTATTGACATGGGCTTATAATGCCTACTCCTCCCAAACAGACCACGATATTGACATGGGCTTATAATGCCCACTCCTCCCAAACAGACCATGGTATTGACATGGGCTTATAATGCCCACTCCTCCCAAACAGACCATGGTATTGGCATGGGCTTATAATTCCCACTCCTCCCAAACAGACCACGGTATTGACATGGGCTTATTATTCCCACTCCTCCCAAACAGACCATGGTATTGACATGGGCTTATAATGCCTACTCCTTCCAAATAGACCATGGTATTGACATGGGCTTATAATTCCCACTCCTCCCAAACAGACCATGGTATTGACATGGGCTTATAATGCCCACTCCTCCCAAACAGACCATGGTATTGACGTGAGCTTTTCACTAGAACAATATGTGTGATATCTAGTGGATCCTGAATGAAAACAGTTGATCCTGAATGAAAATGGTTGATCCTGAATGAAAATAGAGACCATTTTGAATATGTTATCATATCTTCTCATAAACAGATGGATTTGTCACTAAAACAGTCCTTACATAGTTGTATTGTTTTTCCATTGAAACAGTTCTTATGCAGTTGTATTGAGATGGGTATTCCGCTGAAACAATTCTTATGTAGTTGTATTGAGATGGGTATTCACTGAAACAATTCTTATGTAGTTGTATTGAGATGGGTATTCCATTGAAACAGTTCTTATGCAGTTGTATTGAGATGGGTATTCCGCTGAAACAATTCTTATGTAGTTGTATTGAGATGGGTATTCACTGAAACAATTCTTATGTAGTTGTATTGAGATGGGTATTCACTGAAACAATTCTTATGTAGTTGTATTGAGATGGGTATTCACTGAAACAATTCTTATGTAGTTGTATTGAGATGGGTATTCCGCTGAAACAGTTCTTATGCAGTTGTATTGAGATGGGTATTCCATTGAAACAATTCTTATGTAGTTGTATTGAGATGGGTATTCCGCTGAAACAATTCTTGTGTAGTTGTATTGAGATGGGTATTCACTGAAACAATTCTTATGTAGTTGTATTGAGATGGGTATTCCGCTGAAACAGTTCTTATGTAGTTGTATTGAGATGGGTATTCACTGAAACAATTCTTATGTGGTTGTATTGAGATGGGTATTCCGCTGAAACAGTTCTTATGTAGTTGTATTAAGATGGGTATTCACTGAAACAATTCTTATGTAGTTGTATTGAGATGGGTATTCCGCTGAAACAATTCTTATGTAGTTATGTTGAGATGGGTATTCCGCTGAAACAATTCTTATGTAGTTGTATTGAGATGGGTATTCCGCTGAAACAATTCTTGTGTAGTTGTATTGAGATGGGTATTCACTGAAACAATTCTTATGTAGTTGTATTGAGATGGGTATTCCGCTGAAACAGTTCTTATGTAGTTGTATTGAGATGGGTATTCACTGAAACAGTTCTTATGTAGTTGTATTGAGATGGGTATTCCACTGAAACAATTCTTATGTAGTTGTATTGAGATGGGTATTCCGCTGAAACAATTCTTATGTAGTTGTATTGAGATGGGTATTCCGCTGAAATAATTCTTATGTAGTTGTATTGAGATGGGTATTCTGCTGAAACAATTCTTATGCAGTTGTATTGAGATGGGTATTCCACTGAAACAATTCTTATGTAGTTGTATTGAGATGGGTATTCCATTGAAACAATTCTTATTTAGTTGTACTGAGATGGATATTCCACCAAAACAATTTTAATGTAGTTGTACTGAGATGGGTATTCTACTGAAACAATTCTTATGTAGTTGTATTGAGATGGGTATTCCACTGAAACAATTCTTATGTAGTTGTATTGAGATGGGTATTCCACTGAAACAGTTCTTTTAAACTTTGATTTATTGATTTATGATGCAGAAGTAAGATCAGCAAAAATGTTGTAGAACATGGCAGATATTATGTGTTATAAATAAAGTGTTATATTTGAGGAGTGGGGTTTCCCATTTATCATTTTTGAGAACTTCAGTTCATTTTTAAAGAGTTATTGTTAATACTTTTGACTAATAATAGGGATTTGATGTATTTATTTTCTCAGTGTGGAGTTAATTTTATACAAATTAGAAAATATGCAGAGATTCATGCTTCTACATTTGAATAGACAGTATTTTTGTAATTCTTTAAAATAATAGTCATCATTTGTTGTCTTCAGTTGATTAATTTTGCAGATGATCACAGTTCATTTAATAACCTATTGCAAACTCCCTATACTATAATTTCTACATTAGTGAATTTGTTCTAGTGATATGTCACTTCTGTATAAATGTAAGGTTATACATGAGCTCACTTTTGTGAGGTCCTCACATTCAAATGAAAGTATTTGTAAATGATGCAGTAGATAATTATAGTAAGAATGAATGAGATTTTCAGGTACAGAAGATTCAAAAATAGGTTTAAACAGAAACCTTTATATATGACCCTTAAAGAGTAATTATACCCTATTGTTAACTTTGTATATGGGGAATACTTGAATCAATCTGTCCATCCATTCATCAGATATTAATTTCTGACTATGACTTGAAGTTGTTACATGTAGCAATATGAAACTTTGTACATTTATATATGAACACTATTGGAAGTGTTTGATAACACTCTCAGTCTTTTCTTCCAACAAAAATCATAAGTTAATGTTATTTATCTTTATGTTCTGGCAGTAACTATGAAGCTGCCAAAGATAGTGATAGGAATTCTGTTACAATTTCACATCATTACTAAAGAGTGTATCACAAACCACTTTTATGTTTTTGTCTTGAAGGTCAAAGTCAATGGTCAGCTTTACTTATTGATATGTACATAAGTTCTTTTGAACAATGTTAGTGCTCTGAAACTTGCTGTACTTAAGTATTATAATATAAGTTGTTAAATACATTGAAATAAAACTATGTGCTTTAAGATCATAACTTGAAGGTGAGCCTTGTACTACTTTACAATCCTATCATCAGGGTCACAGGTCAAAGTTACAGTCATTTACAGGCAGTAATTCAAGTGGTGTTAAAGTGATCTTGGTACACATTTACATGATAGCTTGAGGTTTTTGGCATGTACAACTGTTCTTTTTTGTGCTCATAGTCACCTTTCCATGCTACTTAGTACTCAAACTTTCATTCATTAGTCAAGGCTTTACATACATGCATACAAGTCATCAGAAGTAGATTCTAAGACTACATTTGCAGTGGGTATTCTGTACATCTACTTACTAACCATCAAATTTTCTCTATTTCAGTGGTTGAAGTTAGACGATTTATTTGAACAGGAACGCAATGTGAGGGTGGCCATGTCTAATCGTATGGGTGTTTTAGGCCTAATGCTTCATCAAACAATAGATCATGATCCACTCAATCCCATCATTCCACCTGATATAGATTAAAATATGATATCATGCAGATAAATGTGTCATATTCTGTTAATAAATTTTTAGTTAAAATTTAGAAGTTGTTGTTTTCTTAACTTCTGTCATTGCAAAAAAAGGACTTGATTTTAAATATTTGTTATAGCAGTAATATCATGGACATTCTGCTGCCTATTAGAGAGCCTGGGGGAGTGTAAAATATGTGCCAGAGTGAATTATGTGGCAGTAATCTTTTTTTAGGTCTAAGTCTCTATACAGTGTAAAACTTTTTGAACCTTTTTCATGAAAATGCTTGCTGTGCTCATTACAGCATAGTCTTGTTTGATGAACTGTTTCCAATGCTACCAGTAAACTATCTTGACTATCTAGACATCATTTTCATCAATATCCAACTGATCATAGTCAACATGAATTTCATGTTATGAACACATGCAAGAACATGGTGTTTTCTGAATTTATTTTCTCCATACAATGTTAGCAGAATTTTTGGTAAAATATCCATATTTCATGATGATTTCCTTCTGTGGTCAAACTTGTAAGTCTGAGAGAGAATTTAATGTAAACAGTAAATGTACAAAATACTTGCCACTTTTTTATGCCTGCCATAAACACATATCCTAAAAAAAACATGATTTTTGGCTCCAAAACTCCTCGTGTTTCGAAAATAATCTGAGACAGACAGAGAATGGTCCAGTTTATACAGCTAATTGTCATAGAAGCAATTAAAAAGTAAGGCAGGTCACAGATAAACACCATTTTATATATGACTTCATCTGGCTGACAACAGTACTTTAAACACTGCTGTGGGGGAGCCCACAAGGCTAATTTGTATAGGTGAGGTATGCAAAGTGAAACAACCCAGTTTATTTTAGGTTAGGTAAATGAAAGAGATGAATGTTAAGCACCATATCTTTGAAGTCAGATTTTATTACATATATAAAATGCAAACATTATATTAATAGTAAGAACCGTACAAATGTGCCTCATTTTTGAAGGCAAAAAATCAAGTTACAGATGTGATTCAGGGAAGGCCGAAACATCTGTGAAGTGAGCAGTGCCCAGCAATACAGAATTTCATAACTTGTGGTTGATGGAGTTTGACTGTGTGAAGCACAGCAGCAGGGGAGAGCATTTTATTCCTTGCATACACTGCAAATGGTATATTGACATGAACCATTCTTGTGTGTACGATATCTGTTGACATGGCAACACCACCAACATGTAAATCATCGGGACAAGCCAGAACATATCCAACATGTCGAATAGAACATTCAGGTTCTCTTTTTTATTATTTGTTATCCTAGTCTTGTTAAACTACCTACTTTTAATCAACCCATGCTTCTCAGGATAATTTTGGCCATGAAATTGATGGATTAAAAGATAATAATTATCATGCAGTCATGTGTATACAGCTGATATGCATTGATAAATGAGACTGCATTACATTTTTTACTGGACAGGCGCTTTTTATTTATTGCTGTATTATCTGTAAGGCCCCCTGCCTAAACTTTAGAAGGAACAAAATGCACCCCCCTCCCTCCACCACTAAATGGTTAGTCCCTAATGTGATTTATTTTTCCTTTTTTCTATAGAGACAGGTATGTATGATGTTTAAACTGCATCAGATACAGTTCTAATAAGGCCATGGCAAAAACAACTTGGTTCTGACCAGGATTCACTTAGATAATCCAGCAGGGAAGTTTAAACAACAGTACCATCCAGTCTATATCTGCAGAGATCAACATGCATTACACTTGCATTACCTTCAAACCCCTCTACTTAACTATGGACAGCAGCCAAGACTGCATCCTGCATCTGTTTAGGACTATATCTAATTAGGACTGTATCTAATTAGGACTATATTCCACTCTCCAATGGATTTTAAAGACAGGAACTTGGTGGATTTGTTTATTTAAATCCTGTATGGTTGTGATTTTTTTAGTGTGTGTGCATGTATGTGTATGTGCATAGTGTTGATATTTGATGATGATTTTTTTGTTTCTAAGTGTTATTAAATGCTTCAAAGAAAACAGATTTGTTATATTCTTTTATTCTTATTTGAATTTCTAGCCATTTTCTATATATTAAGGAAAAGCTAACTTAATCTCAATTGGATGTGATCACTTTTGGGGGTTCACACACACTGACCCACCAACCCCTTTGGACCTCAGAACATTTTGAGTGTCAAAAAAAAACTCACTGCCTGGGAATATAGCTGGTATGCATGCTTCCCTGGTAGATTTACAGCCAAAAACAGCATGCCTGATTTAAGATCCAGTTTGGGATGGAGAATTGCTCCTCATAGATTTCAAGAAGGCTTTCAATTTGGAAATTTGATATGAAGGCTATGAGCTTGTTTAATTTTGGCAATTCTGTCAAAAGATGGATGACTATAAATGATCCAAGATCATGTGTAATAGTGAATGGACCACCTTCTTTAACATTTCACTGTGGTTGTTGACAAGGTGTCCCACTTCCTCTTCTGTTTTCATACACTGTACATAGATATGGCAATAATGATTAGGTATAATGTTACAGAATGTCTTATCACATAATATGCAGATGACAGTTACAAATTTTTTTTTGATCTTATGATAATACGTTTTCCACTTCACTCATGAAATATTTTCCTTGTATCTACACAGTGTAGACATCCTCTTTGTATATATTACGGGTAAGTGCTTGATAAAGTAGGCTTCATGTTAAGTGTTTGATAGCATACATGTATATATTAAGTGCTTGCTAGAGTCTGTGTACATGTTAAGTACTTCATAGAATATAAATATAGGTTAAGGGCATAAATGCATTTTTTCCAAGGATTGACACATGTGATATGATCTTGTATAATTTACAATATCTTCCGTTTAAGCTGGGTTAGATTCCTGTTTGGTTAATTGAATTTGTTCTAGCTCACATTGCTAATTATAGTAACCGTATGCTTTAAAAAATGTTTTATTATATGCTTTAAAATATAGTTATCTTCCTAAGACCTCAGGTGAATGAGTGGTCTGATGCGCTTGCTTATAAAGTTCATTAAATCGACAAAACCAACCAAACAAACTTCCCTATCTATCTCTTCCTATCTTTTCATACATTAACTGCTGTTATTTTCATGTCCATGCATGATTATATGCTTTTTTCTACATCACAGTAAATGGAGAGCTTGATCATTCAAGAAAACTCTAGCAAGCAGAGATTCTGTATTTTTTGTCTAGACATGGTTAAAAGTAGTGAAGAAACTTAAAGGTCACAGGAGGAAATTTTGTGACTTGGCACCTTTAGTCAAGTTTCATACAGCTTATTTTACATAAAAAATTATTATATTAACTGTATTTGGGATGAAGTGACCCCCTTTCAATTTAGGGGTCAAAGCTCAAGTTTACTTTTAAATTGATTTAAGATTTTAGGAAGATCAGTCTGATGCCATTTTTCATTAAATACTTTACATGGATTGCACATGGGTAGAGATAACACTTGGCCTTCGGTGCATGGGCCAAAATATCTAAGGTAAAGATTGTCAGTGTTTCTGTCATTTTGGAGAATCGGACACTGTTCTATGGTTATTTTATACCATTTCACACAGTTTTTAAATGTACTTTATTGAAACAGATAAAGCACCCTTCTTCTTCACGTGTTGAAGTTATAGCACTTTAGGAGTTATCTTCCAAGTGTGAAATTGATATGAGATGTACTATAAGTGTTGATATTGATGATTTACCTTTTCAAACTAATGTGCACTTACATAACGATGAGCTCTAAATTTACCTGGGTATGAATTTTAATGTAGTTTAAGTTGTACATGTTATTTAACTTTTTATCTAATAGTAATAATAGGGGTTAGCCTGGGGACAGAAGGTTACAATAGGAATTAACATTTTGGCCACCGTTTTGAATGGAACTGGCTGGGGACAATATAAATGAAAAATATGGCCATAAGACTAACATTATTGGACTGTCTGGGGACAAAGGGAATGCCAGTTTTAAAATAATCATTGGTTTAACATGATGGGACTGCCTGGGGACAAGGGGAAACTGTAATGTTCAATTTTTACTTACTAGCTTGCATGTCATATGACTGACCAGCACCTACAGATACTTAACAATACCATCTAAATGGCCAGCACCTATGCATCTACTGACTTACGCTTACTAACCAACACACCATCTGACTTAACAGCACCCACCAATATATTGACCAACACTTACACTTCTTAACCAATATGCTATCTGACTGACCTGCACCCACTCCTATAATGACCAGACCAGTACTTACACTTGCTAAGCAACAAAAAGAGTAATTCTTACACATATACACAAACACATTATTAGTAGTGTTGGAGTGAGCATCACCCACAGCAACGAACTTGTTTGCTGTTTGAGAAGCTCTCACGCCTGTTAAACAGTACCTCCAGTAACTAAACAATCAACAAAGTAGCAGTGCTTACATATATACACAAACATTCTGTCGGCTGTGAAAATGGTAGGAATATACGCAAAAATATACCTACTTACTGTCAAACACAAGGGAACCTTCATGTTAGTCATTTGTATCTTCACTTCTTCCTTTACTTAATTAAATTTTCCCATTATGGAAGGAGATCGTCCCCATCTTGATATGTCTTGCATAGGGGCAATACCTTTTTGCTTTGTGCAGGATGTGTGTCACTCGTTCCAAATAAGATGTGGTTTCGCTCAATTTACCTACTGGTTATCTCATTTTTGCTCTTTTTGTCAATTCGATTATGAATTGCAGGTTTAGTGAACTCTTCACTGGATATGATTTAATTGTGGAGGTGAAAGAAAATATCCTGCATAGTTAAGACGCAACTTGAAAGAAAGTCTTCTCTTAAACAAGTTCAAAGGTCAGCAAAGAGGGTAAAAAGAGTATGTCAAAAGAACTTTTGTATATAATAAAAAAAAACAATTGGCACAAATATTCTTTGCCGTTTTTATTTCTTGAATAAACAATATTGAGAAGAACGTGAAGAGGAAGGTTTTTTTTTTTGTTGTTGGTTGCTAGCCCCTCCCTCTTCGTGTACAACTGACAAATATCAAAATATTTTTAAACATTAATGTATTTAGAAAGTTGACAACACTGAGAAGCAAGACTTGACTTCCAGTGGTCAACAAGTGTAATTTTGCCATTAACAGACTACATTTTTGAGCTAAAGAAAAGAGATTACCATATCAATAACTAAACCAAATTTCTTTTTTTTTTTTTGTATCATACATAGAGAAATAGCGTTCAAAACAAGCCAGTAAATGTTCTAATGGGAACCAAAGATTGCGCTGATAAAGGAAAATGCACACAATTGTGTCCACACACCATGGGATCGGATCCTTGTAATTTCATTATTGAACTGAGCGGATAGGGGCCGTCCATTTAGTACGTACGCATGGAGGGAGGTAACCTAAATGCATACGCTTGCGTATGGGGAGGTGTGTCCACTGATAATATACGTACGCGTAGGAAAAGGGTTGGTGGTGAAACCTCAATAATAATTTGTCTAATACGTAACCTGTTCGACTGGGTTCAGTTGGCGTTTGAATTTTAGCGGAGATTGAAGCTACGCAGCTTATTTCTTTGATGCAGCCAGACATTCAACGTTGGTGGACTATCTGTTTTATTAAACGCGTTAATATTTTTAATCCTTGATCGTTTCTGCGCGGATTAAATATAGGACGTTCTATAAAATGGGGGGGGGGGGGCGGTACAAAGCGTACGTTCGCAGGTGGCCGGGGTTGTAAAGTACGCATGTGTATTGGGGGTGGGGGGTGGGTCAAGCTTTGTCAGATTTTTGAGTACGTACTAAATGGATGGACCCATACACGATTTCTTCTAATGAAGTCTATACCCTCTTCGAAAGGGTTTTCTCGGGTTCTTCCTCAAACAGCTATACTGGCCCCCATGTGTAGCCTATAATGCGCTGAAAAATGGCGTCGTTGTTGTTGTTGTAGGGCTGAACGCCATTTTCAGCACACGAAAGGCTATACATGGCGGCCAGTATTAATGGTGGAGGAAGAACCCGGGAAGAAACACCGACCCACGAAAAGCAACTGGCAAGCTTTCTCACATACCCACATTGGCCGAATCCGAGACTCGAACCCACGCAGACAGAGGTGAGATGGCATTGGTCCGTAACGGAGAGCGCCTTAGACCACTCGGCCACTCGATATTGTGGACAGGCCCAGCCCTAGGATGTGCGGGGTCCAAGGCAAAGTTGATTTCCTGAAAGCACGGGGCCCCAAGCCAAAATATTGCATTGCAAAGTTGATTTCCTGAAAGCGCGGGGCCCAAGGCGGTTGCCTTGTTCACCTTGCCCTAGGGCCGGGCCTGGTAGTGGGTTAAATATATGACAGCCATTACTAAGGCCGTAAGCGGTCAAATCGCAGATTTGCGATTGAGTTCAGTACCCCCTCCTCAAATAATCATGGATCATTCGTTGAGGTTCAAAGTATAAGCTTTGATAAAATCCGCCTAGTGGAATCCGCGAAATAAGGGACAACTTATGGGTACTGACTGTTTAAAGCAAGTATCTTGTGGATCGATTTAATGAACAATTTCCTGCAACTGAACCCCAGCATAGGGGACTTTGATTTCAACCCTTCTTGTAAAGTTTATTCCAGTAGTTGTTTTACCTCCATCTCGGTAGCGATCGCAACACAGAGAAGGAGAATTAGTCTCCAAAAATATACGCTTTCCAGTGCGTTCTGCCTAATCACCGATATTTTGTAAACTTTACATTTGCAAACGTTTGAATTTATATGTTCACGATACAAAACATTAAAAATGTTATAACGTATTGCACTTAATAGATTTTAAATAATTTACTAATATAGTACATCACTAACAAAAACTTATTTAATTCTCTCCGTTTGGCTAAATCACTCCATTTTCAAACAACATTTGCTTGGAAAGCTATTAAATTTGAGTATTATTAATAGGTTTTTAAGCGTAATTCCATGTGACTTATCTGTTTAGGTTTGTTTTAGCATTTAACTTGCCCGTCACTTTGATCCGACACTGTCGTTTCAACTCCCAAGCATACACTCAATTAAGTCTTGTCGGTATGTGAGAAAGCTTGCCAGTAGCTTCTCGTGGGTCGGTGGTTCTTTCCGGGGTTTTCCCGGCTTCTTCCTCCACCATTAATACTGGCCGCCATGTATAGCCTATCGTGTGCTGAAAAAAGGCGTTAAACCGTACAACAACAACAACAATTAAGTCTAATAAAAGTGGCCGCTTTCTCTACAATCCTAGTACGTCGTCGTACCTTTGTTTAGGAGCAGCAGAGGGGGTGAACCGTACAAGTTTGTTTCCCGAAAAAACCATTACACGAAAAATTGACCCCAATAAAGGGTTATTTTACGAAAATAAGTCCTTATTTTCATCTACAAAATTTGACAAATAAATCTCTGTGAAAATATTTTTTTTTTCGACGTGAAAAAAATGGGATAAAAACATTTTTTTCCTCGTGGGCCCCCCAGTGAAACTTTATTTACCGGTTTACCCTCGTTGCTGCTCTCATGAAAAATTTTATGTCAACGGAATTTGTCAGCGGAATTAAATAATTACTTATCAAATAATGGCACTTACTACTAGACTGGCTCGAGAACGACTAGAAGCAATCAAAAAATTTCTTCCTGTCCGTGATAGTGTCAGACAAAAATTGCAGACAAGACAGCAAGTAAAAGAAGGTTTCGCAGAGGCCACGGAAGAATTATTTAAACCTGTAACTGCACCCGCTCAAGCGGTTACAACGGCTATCGCAGGAAAACCTGATCCTGATCAACCACAAAAAAGTTTACTTCAGGCGATAGAAGAACTTCGAAAACCAGAAGCAATCAAAGGAACATTTATAGATAAATTTACTGAAAGAGGTATCGAAGAAATAAAGACTATTCCGTTGAGTACCAAGGAAGATTTAATGCAGCTTCCTGTTTGGATTGTTGAAAATTTTCATCGCAGGCGTGACTTTTTAAAACCGGGAGCTGACAAGGGAATATCTCAAAAAGAGTGGACTGATTATGTGTATAAAATACGACGAGATATTCCATTGATATCCGGTAAAGATATGGATCACAATGTTGTAAAAGCTGGCGTTTTCACGTATAAAAAACAATTAGAAGATGAGAAGAAAAAAGAAAAACAACAGCGATCACAAGAGCGAAAGAGAGTTACAAAAAAAAAGGACAATCACCACCTGAACAATTTATGTTGCAGGATGAAGAATATAGACTTCCTCCGCCGTTGCAACAGCAACAACAGGAATCCAAACGAAAAGGAAGACCTAAAAAAGAGAAACCAGCGCCATCTTACTCTGTTCTAGAAGAAGAAGAAGTTCCGGAAGAACCAAGCGGAGATCCCCTTGAAGAACTAGGGATGTTATCTCCGGAAGGACCCGAAAAAAACGGAGAGGGTCTAAAAATAGGAAGCGGTTTTATTGCCTGCCCTGACAATATCATCGATGATGTATCTCGGTTGGAAGTTCTCATCGGAGGAAAACGTGCCGGAAACAACTCTCCCGAAATCATAAATGAAGCCGCAAGTATCTGTCAGCGACTATTTCAGCGTGGTATAATGGGTATCAGCGTTTATCGCGAACTTATTAACGAGGTCGTAGACGGTTATTACAGTGACTAATAATTTTAGTTAGAGAAACAACAATTAAATAAAATGATACTACACGATTCTTTTCGCAGACCAAGCATGGTCAGAGTAGTAAATTCGAGATTACCAGTATACGAGGTTGTTTACGGAGATGGATTCGGTGATGTTGACAGAGATTTAGTCACAAGAATTGCACCAAAAGTTGGACCGTTAGTAAAACAATTTGCGATGAAAGCTGTTGATGTTGTTAAGGATAAAACTCTCGGTACCGTTGGCAATCTTGCCGGGAAAGCATTTCAATCAATCAAGGATAGAATATCACGGCTAATACGAGGAAAACCGCGTGTGGTTCAACCACCAGTAAAACTACCATCCACTGAAGCTATGCCGGCAAATGTTAGCAAAGTAGTAAATAGCGCTGTAAATCAGAAATTAGCTGAGCTCGCAACAACAGGAATTACCTCCAAGGCGTTGCAAGATAGTGTAACCGCTAATTTGATAGCCGGTAGTGGCTTCCGACGACGATAACATTTTTTATTTAGACCATTGTATTCATAATAAAATGTTTGCGCGCAAACCCAATGACGCGTTTAATATGTCTAGACCAGTACTTAAAGATGATTCTGTACGTGATTTTCAATATTATTCTTATGATGCTAGAACTCCTGATCAACCTGGACGAATTGAAATACAGGTCCAGGATACAAGTAGATATTTCTTGCCCGCTGAGGCTTTTATCGAAGTCGAAGGTAGACTATCAAAAAATGATAATACTGCTTATGACGTAAATGACCAAGCTGGATTTGTTAACAATGGCATCATGGCGTTATTTAAATCCGCTATCTACATGATTGATGGAAAGGAAATTGAAACTGTTCATGATAACATTGATGTTGCTACAACAATTATCGGTCTAGCGAGATATTCAGACGATTACACTAGATCAGCCGGGCCATCAATGATGTTCGCAAAAGATATAACAGATCATCCAGATCACAGATACGTTACTATGGGTAATGTAAGAGCCGCAGGAGGAGCAGCAGATGCACCCGCAGTATTTTCGATAAATGCAAACTACAATTTAGGATTTGCAACACGTAAATTGATGTTGAATGAAAATGGAGAGTTTTCGGGTGTAATTCCGTTATCTCATATATTTGGATTCTGCAGAGAGGTCCGCAAGGTCATATTCGGCGCTAAACATTCGGTTGTACTTGTACGAAAACCCGATAATAATGATGCTATCTGGCATGTGAGGTTAGCAGACGATAATGCAAATACTGCACTTCATTGTAAAGTAGTATTAACCAAATTATCGCTGTGGATGCCAGTGTTGTCTCCGTCAATCGTCGAAGAAGAAAAGTTACTTTCTTTTATGGACACAGGCGGTAAATCGCTGCTATCATGGAAAACAACAACCACAGATGTTATTCAAGGTGATCATGGTGATTTATTCACGTGGCATATATCATCGCAACAGGGAGTATCAGCTCCACGACATATTTTCATTGCATTTCAAGATCGTGCGAGATTAAATAATCAAAATAGAAGTATAATGATGTTTGACACGCTTGGAGTCAAAGAAGTCTCATTGAGAATAAACGGACATCAAGAACCGTCCGAGGATATATTAATAGATTACGACAAGAATCATGTAGCACGCGTGTATCATCGTCTGATGTCATTTATGGGACGCGACCTCAACGTGGATACTGGTCTGCAAATATCACAAAAGGATTTTACAACAATTTATCCGATTTATTACTTCTCGCTGGAACATCTTGATTTGGTTAAACAATCCGTGGTAGATTTGCATTTTCGAGCTCGTATAGGTGTTACACCTGCAGCCGGTTTCAGAGCTATCGCGGTTATATTATCCGATAAAGCAATGCTGCTTGAAGGTGTTGGCGGCTGAATGAGAGTTATCGATGCTCCCGTGGAAAATATGTTGTTTTCCAAAAATATGTAAATTAGATCAATCTCTGATAAATAAAATGTCATATCATCACGCTAACGTCGCTCTGACTTCTGGTCAGATCAACAAACTAAAATCAAAGCAAGCATCAGCGTCAGGAACGTCAATAACACTTAAACACGGACAACTTAGTGGTGGTCAAAATAAGTTATCTGTTACTCAAACACAACTTAACCAAATTAATAAAGCCAGACGAGAAGGTCACGGAATCAGACTTGATTTTACTGCCACAGCTGTCCCTGATATGATTAAATCCGGTGGAATCTTTCCTTTTCTCGCAGCGATACCAGCGCTGATTGCCGCAGCAGCACCAGCTGTAACAAAAGCCGCAGCATTAGGAGCTGTTGGAACCGCAGCAGGAATGGCACTTAAGAAAGAAACTGGAGGAAAATATAAACGAGGGGGAAACATATCACAAATAGCATCAGCTCTAGCAAGAGTAAGAGCAGCATTAGCATCAGCAGCAGTAGCAACATCGACTGTTAAACGATATTCTTCGCTGGCAGAAGCAGACCCCGCTACGTGACAGATGGTTGAAGCGGCACCAGCAATATTAAGAAAAGCTTTTATTAGTCCTGCTGCTCGATCCATGTTTCCATTGGCCGCATTAATGTCAGGAAAATCGGGATCAGGTTATTAAAAAACAGGCCGCGGTCTCAGACTCCCAGGAACTCCGGCGTCATGGTACCCAAAAAGGTTTTAAAAACGCTTCCAGCAAGCAATTTTGATTTACTTGATGCTGTTGCGCGGTTACGCATAAAGAATTTCAGAGGTGTATTTATGCGAGATGAATTACTAGCACGACCGGCGAGCACAGAAACAGGAATTATTAAAATCGACAACAAGGAAGGTTCTGGAACTCATTGGGTTGCTTACGCGATCGATCCACGTGGAATTATCTATTTCGATTCGTACGGGCTAGCACCGCCAGTTGAGTTTTTCAGGTACGTCCAAAGATTTTCCAACATTCCAGTTTGGCAGTCAACGTTACCAACACAAACACTAACCGATCCTCCGATATGCGGCCGTGAAGTATTAAATGTTCTTGATGCGATCTCAAAATCAGCGAGTCCTCCGCATAAAGTCGTGCATGAATACACGTTGAAAAATCAATAATTTTTCCAATCACAGATGTGATTTTAAACAACACTGTAATTGATAATGGTTGATATTTACGGAAGATCAAGCAGAACCAAGGAAAAAAAAGAAGATATCGATTTATCGAAGTATGCGACCAAAGATGAAGTTGATAATGTTTTAACGTTAGCCGGGATAGACCCAGATGAAGTTGTTATTTTTCAAGACCGACAAGGAAAACTAAAAACCAGTAACATTAAGTGGAATGACATAATTCGCAGGGTTATTGGAGCTACCACGGACAACATCGTTGTATTCACTGACAGCGGCAGAATCAGAGATTCGTTGATATCAATCGCGGCGCTTCGAGATGATGCACAGAAAGCCGCCCGGGGGCGTGTAGCGAAGACCGGTGATACAATGACAGGTGAACTCGGCATGAGCGGTAACAAAATAACTGTGTTAGCGAGTCCGGAAGGTCCCGAAGATGCCGCAAACAAACAATATGTAGACGCAGGCGATAGCGCCGTTGACGGTAAACTAACTACGCTGCGGACAGAGTATGATGATCACATAAAAGTGTTTACAAATCTCCGTAGAAATTTTAGAAAAACTGATGAGGCCGTGGATAAGTTCTTTGGGGTTCCTCCGGTCATCGACATGAAACTTTCTGAAATCAAGACCAACATTGACACGATCAAACAAATACAGCAAAATATCGTTAACAAACCCGATCTGATTGATAAACTCCCAACTGGAGTTACCCCCGGGCATATCACCAACATCGTATTCACGGTATCATCGGGACTCGCAACATGGTCCCGACAAAATAATACTATCAAATATACAGCAACAGCCACTGGCGTGTACAGGTTGTCTGTGTTTTCCGCCGCTAACTTTGAAATCTTCACAACATATCCCTGGAGACATTCCACTGACAAATATTCCGGGGTTGTAACTGTAATACTAAACAGCGGAACCGAAGAAATATTTATACTGGAAGCCGCAGACAAGAAATTAACCGCAACAACCTATTGGTGGTGTTTGGAATTCGTCGCAGGAACACCTCAATTGGTTACCGCGTAAATAATAATAAAAATGAAATCAGCATCAACGACAACATTAGATGCTCAACAATATAGATATGATCAAGTACGCGAATGGCAGTCAACGTTGAAAAACACTATTGACAAATGCGTAACAAAAATAAAAATATACAAACGGCGTGTGAGCGCACTAGACATGATAGTGTATTCGGTATCCGCGGTAGTTGCATCCACGGGTGTGCTATTGTCTGCGTTAACTCCGGTAACGACCGCAATCGCGATCACAATCACAATTTCAGCATCAACGACGATCGCAGGAGTTGCTAATATAATTGCAAAAAAAGTGTCCTCTTGTGCGCTAGGAAAATTACACGAGTATGAGCGGCTAAACAACGCGGCCAACAGCGCCTGCTCGAAATTGTTCTCGTTGATATCATCCAGCCTTGACGATACAACAATATCAGATTCTGAATTCACACTGATGTCTAGCATATACAACGATTACGAGCGTGCAAAGAATTTTAATTTGAAAACGATGAAGATAAATAATGACGGAGATACTTCAGCAGCGAGCGCTGCTCGACATAGCCGCAAATACAACTCCGGTAAGGACACAATGATATCAGTGTCCTCGACGCAACCAGAATTCGATATTAATTTTCCAACTGCAATTCCAGTGGAAGAAATCGCGTTGGCACAATTACGAGTATATCATAGCTGGCCCAACATCAGGTCGACATCATTTCACGGACAATCGCCGAATAATTCATTTGTATTTTCGTATAAAAACAAAGACGATGGAACTCCAGACTGGGATACTATCACGTTACCAACTGGAAGTTATCAGATAGAAGAAATCAACAAAGAAATACAGCGTCAAATAAAACGAATTACCGCCAAAGAAGCAAAAATATCAATCACCGCACACGAGCCAACGCTGTCCACGATCATTGAAATCTCAACACCGGGTTACGCCGTTGATATCTATAATAGTTCAATCAGAACAGTATTAGGATGGCCAGCGGAAACCCCTCATGTAAAACCGCGTCTACCAGAACCTGTAAAATCCGATTATTACACAGATACCATGTCATATCATGAAACTCAACCACGATACGAAATGTTTGTAAGATTAATGAAGCATACATATTATGGAACAGAAGAATATGTCGATAGTTTAGCTTACGATGACTATTTCCGACGTACGGGACCAGGTTGGGTATTTCCCAATCTTTACCCCATCATCACTCCTGGGCGTATTGAAGAGCATTTTAATGAAATTAACCAATTATTTAAAACACAACTTAAAATTCTAATACCACAGCGCGATTTACAATCACAAAGTGATTCCGATGATAGTGAATCACAGTGCGATTCCGACGATGATTTTGTTGTCACCGATGATGATGAAACACAAAGTGTTTCCACTGACAGTGAATCACAAAGTGATTCCGATGATAGCCCGGTGGGAAACGCCAGCGTTGGAAACGGCATTACCATCAGCGACAGCACCGTCGTGATAAATTATATTAAATAAAAAAAAATATATAATGACTGAAAATAGTTCATATCAGCATGTTCGCGTGCATATTTATGACCGAAACGAATTTGCCGATGCAATCAGAGCCGCATTTACAGCGCCGGAATATCCGCATCGGCTAGGACAAACCCGAATTCGTTGTTTCCGCGACGGCAACGATAGCATGTTGCTACGTCCTGACGATATAGCGCGGTTGAGTGACCGCGATTACATTTACGTGTACTTCTCCGATGATGAAATTTTGAACTATGCTCACTCATGTTTGACCCGGGAGCAGTTGAATAACGTTCTCGCGGGTGGAAATATTCCCTGATTATCACATTTAAACATATAAAATTCGAGCAAATATATAGCAATGAAATTTTCATGTTTCGCAGATATTCCATGTCAACGCGGTTGCAGTGTCAACGCGATATCGTTTGTTGGACCCGAATACGAGTCCTTGTTTGACAACGTTGAATACTTTCCATACGTGGATGAAGACTCCGACGAGGACGAGGATATTCCAGAACCGTATAACGTTTACTATTCCCCGTTAACGCTGCCGTTGGCGTTTGCCAAATATGGTTTGTTATACGAGTATAACAATCACGAAAAATCACATTTCTTCAGAATCATGTATAGCTATGGTAAAAATTATCAAATGCTCGAAGACTACCACGAATACGACGATTACGAGGTTGATCAGCCGCGATACGCCATTGACGCACTTAAATTTCTTGAGCGAATTATGATAATCGCGCTGATTTGTTGACAGAGAATTGTCTTGCCGGATTTATTTCCCGGTCGAACTCAGCGTCAAGTTGTAACAGTTGCTGATTCCAGTCAGTGGGTTCCACGACGGAGTTAATCTGTACTCGTCGCTGTTTTTTTTCGCTGACGGATTTCTCGGTAACGGGTTTCGATGAGAGCTTGCTGTGGTCCTTTTTTAATTTTTTGTTGTCCTGTTTTAGTTTTTCAAGTTTCGCCGTAAGTTCCAGATTGCGCTGTTGTTCCCTGGTAAACTGTTGTTCGATTGTGGCTCTGTTTTTTTTTTTAGCTGTTGAATCGTCTTTTCGAGATGCATAGTCACACCTAATTCGAAACATTTTGCATCCATGGAAGTTATTAGATTATTTAATTTAGTTACTTCTTCGCGGGAATTCATAACGTCGATGACGAGTTTGTCATTGGCGTCCACTAACTGTTGTATTTTTTCCTCGAGGTGTTGGCAGCGCTCTGTTGCAGAATCTCGCTGACGTGTCAACGACGTTATCTCGGCTTGATTAGGTTTCGTTGAAATTTTTGGTCTGATCGAGTCAGGATCGACCTGACGCCATATCTGGTAAATTCTGTTATATCCGATATGAAACTGCTTGGCAAGATCAGCAATCGGAGTAATATTTCGCTGAAGTTGAATTTGCTTGATTTGTTCGACATCGAGAACGACCTTCATTATGTAATCGCGGGAAAAATTACCGTAATAATAATTATCGACGATGATAAGTAAAAAAAATATGCGAAAAAAATTATTTTATCAAAAATACTGCAATTGTTCGCTGGAGTAATTATCGCGGTAATTATTATTGGTAATTTTTTCCGGGAAAATTTATTATTATTCGTCGAGAAGTAATTTATCAAGCTGATCAGAAAGAACTCTTGAAAGTTTTTCTTGCTCGAATATTTTTCCGATGTCGTCGAGGACCTTCTTTATGGTGCGGGCCACCGGAACGAAAATCTTAATTTGTTCTCGGTGCTGATAAATAATCTTAGATCGGAGTTCATCATTGAGTAACTTCATTATCCGATATTCGTTTTTATGAGTTCGATAACCTTGTGTGCGAGCTTCTACGACGCTATCGTATTGGTTTGTCAACCACGTAGAATTAAAAATTTCACTGCATGTGGCGAATTTCTTAATTGCGTTAATTTCATCAGTAAGCGTTGCAATGGTTTCTTCATTCATTATACTATATGTGATTTTGTCTTTAATTTATTGTCAAACTTAGGCAGATTCATAAAATGTTAACCAGGCGCGGAATCGCTTCGACCAGGTGTTTTTGAATATCTCGTTAAGAATTTGATGTATTGATTTTGATTGTACGTCGAAATATTTCGCGGCGGAATTCATCGAAGGAAATTCTATCTCGGTAACATCGATAACTGCAGTAACCGGTCTCCGTGTAATTTTTCGACGACTCTTTGTTTTGTTAAGAGAATTTTCACTCGGAGTAACGGCTCTTAAGTTTTCTACGCGATTATCTAACGGGTTTCTGTTTATGTGGTCGATAACTAACCCGTCAGGGATTAATCCGTTGAAACACTCGTAAATCACTCTGTGAGCGTAAACCGTTATCGTGCTGCCGTTAATTCTAAAACTAATTTTTTTGTAACCGGTATTACAAATGTATCCAACTAGTTTCTTTCGCTTGCAATTTCTGATGGTTCCATCAGATGAAGCCTCGTAGTTGCTGTAGATAAAGTGCTTGCGGTATTCCATATGATATGCTTTAGGCAAAATTATTTGTTTAAATCATGGCCAGGTTTTTTATCAAGATATTCTTGTTCCGTCAGCGTATAATCATACTTACGTCGATAGTACCTGGCGAGCTCACGAAATCTTTTACCACCGCAACCTAAGCATAATTTTGTTTTTCCACGCGTCGTAACACCGCATTTTATACAATCAACTCCACCGTTAGATCCACGTTTGATATTTTGATTATGCTGCGGACGGTAGTCGCTGAGGCATTTTCGCTGACAGCGCTGATTTGTGCCTATGATTTTCCACTGGCAATAACGTTCAGACATAATATATAATTAAGGCAATTTTTCAATTAAAAATATATTTTGCCTAAATATTGTATGAGTGAATTCAAAAGATTATTGCGGATTGCGCCGCTGTCTCGAGATCGGTTTGATCTTGACAGGTTAACTGTTGATCCACGACGAAGAAATCTAGCAGAGTTACTTAATGTTATCAGCGATGCAAGAAAACAATTTCGACACAGTGGTGTCAAATATGTATTTTCAACGTATAAAATATTTCGTGATGAATCATTATACGCCAACGGAAACATATTTGATGAGCTATTCGGCGATGATATCATTGACGGCACGATGGCTGACGAAATTCGCTCAACATAATTAGTTACCTTGACCATCGAAGATATTTCATCCAGATAAAATTTATCGTTGGTGTCGTTGATGAACTCGGTGAGCAACAATGGATTATCAGAGACAAGCGAGATCCTATTCTCGCCAATGGAAAAAGTGTTGTATTAACCCGTGATAGCAGACCTGGAATACTCGTTGGCATCGATAGACCGCATTACGCTAGAGCTTATCCTGTTACCGCTGTTGTATACGGGTTATATCCGCTGAAACGACCTCGTATTGATAAGCTTTCCCCGATGAAGGTTTCAATGACGTTAAATTGTGTAGCTGAACGTGTAATAGAACATTTTAAAAATGCTTTACGTGGGCACGGCTTAACTGAGCTAAGAAAATCTAAAATAACAGCATGGGCTAACCGCGTTGACAACAACGGAGCAACAATAGCTGATATCGCCGCGTTGGAAACTTCACTGCGATATCCTATCGCGGTAACGTCGTTGACCGGAGAAATATTACATAAGCCAAAATATAACAACAAAAATGGAACACCGATAACAATTGTCGACCATAACAGTCACGCTTGGACGGAATCAATTAGGATATTCCCGCTGGATTTGATTATATTTACAAGATAAGTCAGTCTGATCCTGTGTCGGTGTGGTTATTCAGAAGTAGCGAAGAAAGTTCATACGATCAGTTTGTGAGACCTAACGGGGAAATATATCGCACAGAAGAATTACAACGCAAAATGAGAAAAACAGCAGAGCCATATCGCACATCAGACCTAGACGTGGAACAATTGTTATTAAGTTGTTTTACAGTTCCTAGTGTTGTCTCGCATATTGCAAGAAAACGAAATCAGTGGAAACCGGCTCCGAAAAGATTTCTTGAAAAACTTCAACAAAGTTGTGTCGAATATGGACATGGCGGGCTATGGAATATTCCGTATAGTCACTTCGATATGATATCCGCGGACATGGCCGCGTGTTACCCAGGAAGTTTTCTCGGTTACGGTGAATGTCATGAATACTTTGTCAGGTTTGGTCATCCTAGCGCGTTAATGACAAGAGTTGCCGTAGACGGACCGCTACCTGATTTTGACTTAACCGGGTTTGCCTGCGTGACATCATTTCGATTTGCTGAGAATTTGCACCCGATCAATTATGTATGGTTCGGTAGACATTTCGTTGAGAAGCAATGGGCACCTATAGTGTTGTTGCGATATATGCTTGACAGCGACGTATTAACGTCGTTGACGGTCAGTGAACCAATTATATGTTACGATCGTCAAATCGAAGTCTGGTTGCCAGCTCCAGAACCTCTCACCGAAGAAGAAGCTGTCCTGGAATACCTTAAAGATTATCCAGGTGTATCCGCTGATGATATCACTGCAGAACAACGTCGCAGGATACGCGATGGTAGATACAAACACCGTGAAAGTATCGCAAAGGATCTCGGACGAAGATTAATCGGTAAGTTTACCGAAGGAGGAAAATACGAATATAAACAACATCACAGCAGATTAATCATGGATCCCGTTGAATTAAATTTTATACTCAACGATGCCGAC
Source organism: Sinohyriopsis cumingii (assembly GCA_028554795.2). Taxonomy (NCBI): domain Eukaryota; kingdom Metazoa; phylum Mollusca; class Bivalvia; order Unionida; family Unionidae; genus Sinohyriopsis; species Sinohyriopsis cumingii. The sequence continues at coordinate 8,456,571 of CM068834.1, read as the reverse complement.
AACAAAAAAATACTTTGCGAATGCAGGGATGCATGGCTGTCCGTGGGAGAGAAAAAAATAGGTACCATAGTTAGTTATCTCGACGGTGATTTAGTTCAATACACTCATTTGAGATCTTCCATGCTCAGTTATGTGTCTATAAATTTGTTATCAATGATAAATAGATTTCGTGACATCGCGGTAAGAGTTGCAACGGATTCATTTTATTTTGATAGCAAATATCTGCCGCTGGTAAATAGTGCCATGACGGAATCATCATCGTGGGGTCACTGGAGAATCAAACAAGAAGAAGTTCACACGTACGATAGCACTGCTGACGTTGAAATCCGCGACGAATAGCGCGATTCATCAACGACAACGACAACTTCGTTGTTACCTTCCGTGTACGATCCTGTTACCAGACACATAAAAGTTTATCTGAATGGACCAGGTAGTTGTGGCAAAACAACCAGAGTAATTTAATTATTTAAAAACTCTGACATGATTGTGCTAACGCCAACTCACAGACTTGCCCGAGAAATGAAAACGCGAGGAGTTAACGCTCGTACATATCACAGCTTTTTTAAATATAACGGCGGCGCTTGGACACCTGAAAGAATGGGAAAGAGCCGTATTCCTGAGAAAATTATCTGGAATGAAATAGTTACTGTTCCATTGGATACGCTAAAACAATTTTTGACGTGGTTGATGACAAAAAATACCGACGTGGTGATGTGTGGTGACCACGGTCAACCACCGCCGTTTGCAGGTGAATCTCCACACGAGTGGTTAAAGGAATTTGCTGACTATTACGAGGAAATCACTGACGATCTGCGAGCGCAAGATGATAAACTAAAGGAATTCAAAAAACTAATACGACTACAACCGGATCATGTACAGTGTACAATCATGCGTAAAGTAATTCGGGAAACTCAATTAAATAAATTTTTACAAGCGTGGAAACCTTCTGACTTGATCGTGGTAAGCAGAAAGGCCGTCAGAGATTTACTTCAGCAAAAATTATTTCAGTTGCATCAAGAAAAATTTCCAACGACGCCGGTACCGTTATGTTACAGACCTGATGATACACGACGGCAAAACATCAACGTGGAAATTCCAGGAAAATCTGAACAACAACAGCTAGCGTTAAATGATATTGTGCTAGTTGACATCAGCGCAGTCGAACCTGCATTGCGAGCAGATAAATCTCCTTGGACGCTGGGTTACGCTATGACTATTCATTCCTCGCAGGGTTTAACTATCACGGACACGATTGTTTGGATTGCTGACGATCGCATCGAATGGTCAAACTTGGTTTACTTGGTGGTGTCCAGAGTCAGAAAAATGTCTCAACTGCGAAGACTTGTATTAGATCCTGCCACGAATAACAACGTAGTTCAATCAATAACCGCTACCGTGATAGCAAAAAAAAATAGCAGATTGCAAATACAGTGACAAAAAAAATAACAGAGAATCTGATTCCGAACCGTTAGACGTCGACGCCATCATTGAGTTACGACGACAACAAAAAAATCATTGCGCGAGTTGTAACGGTATGATGCTATGGCAGTATTCGAAAAATAACCCAAAACAATTTACCATAGATAGAATAGATAGTAGTCTTGGTCACACACGCGAAAATGTAATGCTGACCTGTCTTGAATGTAATCGAAATCGTGAAGCTGCCGCTAAGATCATCGAAGTGATTTAGGTGGTAATTGTGTATCCTCGGGAATCACCTGAAGTTGCTCACGTGTGAATCCACGCTGAGGAGCAGTCGAATCCAATCTGTAGATTGCTGGTCTGCCAGTGGATCTTGTCACGGTGGATATCTTATGTGTGGTAACACTCCAAATGGGATCAGTCGCTCTTCGTTTACCACCTTCAAGTTCACCTGGTTCGTATAAATATCTAACTGTGACATTACCCAGTATCGGCTGTGTTGAAATATTATTTCGTTGTATTGATATATATTTTTTTTGTGATCGCGATGGCAGGTTTCATGTTGGTGGCTCGGGTGATCTCGCTATTTAGCGCAGTTATCACGCTTGGTAATCTTGCAACCCATTCACGAGATCTCGTATCCTGAATAAATTCTTTCGCGTATTGATATCCAAATAATCTTTCGACGAGTGTTCGATTAAATCTCTCAACGATTGCCTGATCACGATGAATTTCAGTATGTCCTCGTCGTATGGTAACGTTATGTTGCTTCATCAGCGATGATACTGTACCTTGAAATTCTTTACCAGGATCAACTTGTAGCAGATGTGGCCATCGCAGAGGTCCTCGCTGATAAATTCGTTTAAACGCAGAAGCAACTTCAGATGCTGTCTTTGTTGTCAACGGCGTTGCTTCTTTGTATCTACTTGCAACATCAACTACTGTTAACGCGTATTTGTACGTTTTCCGACGAACAACATCGTGAGGCAGAAATAGTATGTCAGCCTGATGAACTTCGCTGGGCACACTAACATCAAAATGTGCAAAGTTGATTTGGCTAGGCGGTGGTAAATAAATTTGCCATATCGCCTGTTTCGATAGCCAATTTTTGGCAACCTCGCTTGTCACCGACGCTGACTTGGCGAGTTTATTAATTGCTGCGTTACCTCTCCAGTATTCGATCAGGGAATAATAAATCGCCTCCATGATATTTAATTACTAACGCCTAATACTAGTTTAGATTTCATTGCGGATTTTATTAACCAGTTAGTGAGTGATTCTTTGAGGGATTTATTTTTGATGGCGTTTAGCGCATGAATTAATTTCACGTCAGCAGCAGAGGGGGCGAATCGGACATTTTGTCCAATCGTTATTTTGCTTAATTATTACTTTCTGCACTCAACGATCTAGTGTCGTCAGCGCCTGGTAAAAAAAAAAACGACGACGTCGTTGGGGGATCGTCGCGTCGTCATTTGGTTTAATTAACACCTTCTGCGCGTCGATCCCCAGCGTCGTCAGCGTCCGGTAAGCACATCGACGACCGCGTCGATGTCATCGCCCCCTCTGCTGCTAAGTGGCTACTTACAATGAAAATTATTTACAACTAACCGAATATTTGGTCAAGTCCGATACGATATCGTGTCCGAGGATCATGTAAATTTATCGTTACGAATCCATGTGGGGTCGACTGAGCATGACTAAAGAAGTTTCGAAAAACATTAAAGTCCATGTCACCGCCGCACCATGTCTGCCAAATATTTCGTAGCGTGTGTGTATCAACGCCGTTGAATACAGCAAGAATATTACAGTTGTCTCTAATTACTTTTGGAATCTGAGTGTATCGTTGAGTGACATATATCACGTCAGTGTTTTTATGCCTGCCTCTGGAAAATATCCTAGCTGGGTTTTTTTGATTGTCTAACATAACATCATCGTACACGACTAGATTGTTAACGTCGCCATCAATATCATCAATACCCGGTGCATCATTGATATCCGTAATAAACTCAATAACATTTTTTTTAGCGATCGCTGATGCATTCTCGTTGAAATCTTTCAACACCTCGTAGCATCGTTGATCATCTACGCTAGGAGCAACCAAATACAACTTATCCCACTTCATCCATCTCATTATTAAATTGAGTAACAATTGCGTCTTGCCGGATCCAGATGGTCCGATGATAATCATCCGGATCGAGTTTGGTAACGCTGCAACATGCTTAACTGGTTCTCTTGTTTTAGTCGCCGAAAAATCAATTATATTCATATCTCTATACATAAATTATGGATCTATATTGTGTGAAGTGCAGAGTGCGTACTGGCACAAATGATATGACAACCGTTACAACAAGAAATAACAGATCGGCGCTTACTGGTAAGTGCGTACAATGCGGTACAAAGAAATTTAGATTTATTTCTATTAAACCCGGGGATGTTTTAAAAAAAAGCGAGGTGGTGACATCGCAGCCAAATTGGCAAAACTCCCCGGAACACCGTGGGCAAAGTATCCAGGAGAAAAACACCTCCCAGGATATAACTACTGTGGCCCCGGAACACGATTAGATATTAGACTCGATGATCAAAATCAGCCCAAACCCGGTGAGTATCCAATAAACGCTATCGATAAGGCGTGTCATGCTCATGATGTTGCTTACAAAAGTAGCGATCTGCAACAGCGTCATATCGCGGATGTAAAATTAATTCACGCGCTAAATGCTATTCCTGATAAATCCGTCAAAGAAAAATTGGCCTCATGGTTGGTAAAATCGGCTATGAAAGGTAAATTAATGATTGGAAGCGGAGCTTCTGGCGCTGGTAATTGAAAACGCTAGCGTTTATAATAACAACATGGAATCCATCTATTATTCTCCGAGAGGATACTGGAAGGGGAAGGCCGCAATTGGTAAGCTTGCAAGCGCTGCAAAGGTAACAAAGACCACTGCGGCTAATTGGTTATCCAAACAGGCTATATGGCAAATCTATCTACCACCGCCTAAACAAATCAACTTCTCGCGCTTTGATGTCAGCGTACCTAATGAGGTTCATCAGGCTGATATACTATTTTTGCCGCATGACAACGGTTACAAATACGCGCTAACCGTAGTTGATGTTGCGAGTCGATACAAACAAGCGGAGCCGTTAAAAACAAAGTCAGCAACTGAAGTAGCCGCTGCGTTTGAAAGAATTTATCGAAGAGGCCCTCTGCGCTGGCCAAATCTATTACAAGTTGATCCTGGTAGTGAATTTCGCGGCGCTGTTTTATCAACGCTGAAACATCATAGCGTCGCGATACGACGAGGTCATACTGCGCTACATCGTGATCAGGCAATTGTTGAACGATTCAATCGGACTCTCGCTGAACGGTTATTTGGATATCAATACGCGAAGGAATTCATCCAAGAAAAACGATCTCGTGAATGGGTTAAAAGGTTGCCAGGTGTAATTGCAGCGTTAAATAACGAGATTACCCGAGCAATCAACATGAAGCCCAGCGACGCGATTAAATACGAGTATATACCCGGAAAATCAAAAATAAATAGCGTTTCCAAGCCGATTCTTGGCGATGTCACTGTTAGATATCTATATGAACCAGGAGAGCTTGAAGGCGGTAAAAAAAGGGCTACCGATCCTATTTGGAGTGTTACCACACATAACATATCAACGATAACACGATCAACTGGTAGACCACCGATCTATAGACTGGATTCAACTGCTCCTCAGCGCGGATTTACACGCGAGCAACTACAAGTGATACCTAACGATACTCAATTACCCCCACGTGGTCTTAACTAGCGCCGTTGCGTCTATTGCACTCAAGACAGGTCAACCTCACATTGTTTTTGACATGACCGAGACTGTTATCGATCCTATCCACGGTAAATTGGCGAGCGTCTTTATCCGAATAACGCCAACTCATTATACAATTGCAACTCGCGCAGTGATTATTCTGTTGTTGTCGTAGCGAGATTATTAATTCGGCATCAATATCAAAACGCCGCTGTTTTTTTTTATCCTGTTGGCGGTAACCCGAGAGTTTTCTATCAATGACGCTTGCATCGATGGTGACTTTGTCGCCGGCTTCGTCAGTGACTCCGTCACCGGCTCCGTCAATAACAATTCTTCGAAGCTGATTTATCCTTCGTACTCTGGACACTGCAAGATAGACTAGATTCGACCATTCGATGCGATTATCAACTATCCAAACAATTGTGTCCGTGATGGTTAGTCCCTGCGAGGAATGTATTGTTGTTGCGTATCCTAGCGTCCACGGGGATTTATTAGCACGTAGCGCGTCCTCAACGACGCTGATATCAACGAGCACGATATCATTCAGCACGAGAATTTGTTTTTTTGTCCCCGACGCTGTCGGGGCTGGAATTTCAACTTCAATGTTCTGCCGCCGTGTGTCCGCGGGTCTATAACATAACGGCACTGGACGCGTTGGAAACTTTTCCTTATGCAACGCAAACAACCTCCGCTGAAGTGTGTCTCTGACTATCTTTCTGCTCGCTACAATTAAATCGTTTGGTCTCCATGTTTCCCAGAATTCATTTAACGGCGTTTCCGGAATCACCTCGCGGATTATTTCACATTGAATTCTATCCGGCTGTAATCTGATTAATTTTTTAACCTCGCGCAGTTGTTCATCAAGTGCTCGGTAATCAGTATCGGTTTCTTCATAATAGTCCACAAACCCGCTCAACCAATCATGTGGACCCTCGCCGACAAATGGTGGTGGTTGGCCATGGTCCCCACACATGATTACCGCTGTATTCGCGCGCAGCAACCACTCAAGAAACATTTGTAAAGTATCTAACGAAACAGTACATATCTCATCCCAGATGATAATGTCGGGAATAAATTTTTCACCCATTCGATCAGGAGTCCACTCACCGCCGCTGTATCGAAAAAAGCTGTGATAAGTAACGGCGTCAACATTTCGTTGTTTTATCTCTCGCGCTAGTCTATGGGTCGGTGTAAGCACGATCATACTTGCCCGCGTTCGGAATAATTCAATTGCCCGAGTCGTCTTTCCTGACCCGCCACAGCCGCTTAAATAAACTGTTTTGTGTCTACAAATTGGATCAGAACACGGTGGTGCATCAGACCATTCTGACAATTTATCACCGCGTAAGTAGTCGTTCTCAACGGTGACATCTGCTGACGGGGAATAATCGCGTCGTATTTCATTTTTAATTCTCCATGTACCCCAACTCTCGTCAGGACTAGTAAACTCGGCTACGTTTTTCTTATACTTCGAGTCTATATAAAATGAATCAACGGCTACTCTAACCGCGGTATCGGGGAATCTATTTATCATCGAGAATAAATTGATAGCGGCATATCCCAGCATAGACGCCCTCAAATGTGGATACGCCGGGCTGTCTCCATCGCTGTAGGTAACAACTGTACCCAACCTCGTTCCATTGGACAAGAAAGCTGTTTTGCAGTTCACGTATCTATTTTTTGCCACTGTGTCCTTGATTAAGAAATCATATTCTGCGTCATCTATAATCAGCCGTGAGCAATATCGTTTGTAGTCGCAGTTTCTTCCACCTTGTGTGAACTTACCAATTATTCTTCTACCGAGATCTTTTGCCTCGCAGTTTCGTTGGTTGAATATCCTCCTGGACCATTCGATGATATATTCCTCGTCGGCATCAATGTGTTTTCTGGATTCGTCAATTATGCTATCTAGACGCTCCGGTTCTGGTAACCAGACTTTAGTCTGCGCCCGGTATGATATAATCGCGTCACTGACAATTAACGATACAAGCATGCTACAATCAATCATATACCGTAGCAGCGCTATTGGCAACCACTTCTTTTCAGTCATGTGTCTACCGATCCAAATATAGCAACAGCGATGAAGTCCTGCCGCGAATTCAAATGATACTATGCGAGCGAATCCGGTTAAATCAAAATCAGGCAGTGGTCCATTAATAGCAACACGAGTCATTTCATGACTGGGGTGTCCAAATCGTTTGAAATACTCAGCGGCGGATCCATACCCGAGAAAACTCGCTGGATAACAGGCAACCATATCAACGGAAATCATAGCGTCGCGGTTGTATTCAGTGTTCCATAGTCCACCGTGATAGTATTCCAAACAACTGGATTGTACATCCGGCAGAAATTCCTTGCGCGTTGGTCTCCACGCATTTTTCCTTGCTGCAACATGAGCCGCAACCGATGGAATCGTAAAACAATTTGTTAGCAGTTGTTCATCATGCTCCTCAAATTCTATGGCGGTTTTTTTCATCCTGTTGTGAAATGCTTCAGTGCGATATAATTCACCGTTTGGTCTTACAAACTGATCAAAGGTATCCGCATCGTTTTCAGCGCTGCGAAGTAACCACACTGATACAGGGTCGTTTTTACACAAGTAGGCAATAGCATCAAATAGTTTCCTCTCCGCGAGAAAACCATCCCGGGAGAATTGTTCTCCCAGGAATTCTTCGGGTATATACTTTACTGTTCTATCCCGTGGAAATATTGTGATCGCGGGCGTCCATGCGTGTTCGTTATGATCAATAATTTTGATTGGGGCTCCCTTCGATTTATACTTCGATTCGTATAATACTTCACCGGTTATCGTTGTAACGGTTATTGGAAATCTCAGCGATGTTTCTAATCTCGCTATGTCGCTGATGGTTGCTCCACGCTCTTTTACGGTTAGTTCCCACTGGTTGATTTTGCTACGTCGTAAATCAGTCAATTTGTTTCCTCGACACGCATTTGTAAAATGCTCTATTATTCGTTCTGCTACACAATTTATCCCAGTTGACTGTTTCATCGGTTTCAGTTTTCCGATATCAGGTTTCTTATTTAACGGGTATATTCCATAAACAACTGCTGTTTCAGGATACGCTCGTTCATAGTATGGTCTGTCAACTCCGGTTAACAGCCCCGGCTTGGAGTCGCGGCTGACAGTGACTGTTTTCATGTCGCTGAGAACTGGTTCAAATTTATCACGTATGATCCAATCGCCTGATTCCACCCGGACAATAAATTTTACTCTGAAGAAATATCTTTTACCGTCAAGTTGTGATATTATCATTGCTGCGCGGTTGTCGTTCATGGTAGCATCAACAACACCATCAATTCGAAATGTTGACCAACTATGAGATGCACCATCACGCTTGAATTCATTGATACAATCGCGTATTTTATTCAACAGGGTTTTATCGTTTATTAACGCTTTTGGTGTGTCCTTGAGGACTCTATCGAGATTGAACTTAATATTTTTCCAGGGCTTAATTACTGCTAATCTCTCAAACTCATCCATATAATTAAAACAAGTATTTAAATGAAAGAATATAGTATAATGAATCACTGCAAATGGTTGATGATTGGGTCGATAACCCCGTGCAATAAATCATGTAGAGGTGAATTCTGCGGGTATCATTTACAAAGCGTTCGTAATGGTTCTCTTGGCCCTCTCCCGTGCTTGGTTTGCCACGTCGGTGTAAGAGGAAAATCACAGTTATGTATTAATTGTGGCGGAAAGCGATACAGGGAACTAAAACGCTATTATGACAAGCGAATTAAAAACGCCGTCATTGACCCCACCGCCGATTTCGTCATTAAAACCCCCCAAGACTACGTTGAAAGATTCATAATTAAACCAAATAATAAATTAGACAAATAGTATTATTATACAAATGGACCAAGAATTTCAGCCGCATCCTGTGTTCGTCAGTTACGAGGCGTCTCGCGACGGCATTGTTAGAAACCGCAAACTGAAGAAGCCGGTTGGTACCGTAAATAATCACGGGTATTTAATGTTTGGTGCCGGAAAGAAGAAATATCTCTGTCACAGAATCATCTATGAATGTTTTCACGGATTAATCGAGAATGGGCTTGTTATTGATCATATTAATAATAATAAGACTGATAATTCTCTTACAAACTTGCAAGCCATCTCTCAGAGTGAAAATAGTAAAAAAGGCCAAACCGGTAAATACCCAAAGAAAGCAAAACCCGTAAAGTCATTTGATACAACAACTCACGAGGAAAAAATATTTCAGTCGATGAATGAAGCCAGTAGATACTTTGACATTTGTATCGCCTCAATACGAAAAGTAGCAGAACGAGTATATCAAACAGCAATCTCAAAAAAGACCGGGCATAGAATTCGATTTTCATATGTAGATACGAAGTCACCGGCGCCTATGGCGCTGACGAGGTCACGTCTAACGAATTATTAAACACCTCGGGATTGATACACGGGGTTTCATTTTTCTTTTTATTAATATTTTTGATATTAGAAACAAGATGTTTTATAAGAATAATGAATATCGAAGACATCAATAATATATTAGCCGAGATTTCAAAATTAAAAAATCAAGGAATTGAATTATCTGATGGTCTCGACAGTGAAAAAATATTATCCGATTATGAAATTATTAACGAACAATCGAAACGGGGGCGTTTTACCCTGGCCCGCGAGTATTTTTTTATAAAACGATTACAACATACGATCAATGAAAACTTGTACCACAATGACGCAAATGCATTCATTGGACTATTCACTGCCGTTGAAATAATACGAAAAAAACTTGGACGTGTTTATGAACGACGCAGGGAGATTTCTAGTAAAATCAAAAACATTAGAAGAATTATAGACGGAGCCTCCGGCGAGAAATTAGAAATTGCTTCGCAATTGCAATAATGGTAGGTGAATCACTTACTACTCGGCTAGCCAGAGAGCGGCTAGCAGCGCTTAAAAAGTTCATACCGTTACGAGACAGGGTCCGAGAACAACTTCAAACGCGGCAGCAAATGCAAACTGATTTTACTGTTGGAAGCGAACAACTCTTTGCCCCGGTAACTAAAGCGACCAAAGATGTTACGGCGGCAACTGTACCCGTTCTTGGTGCGCTTGAAAAGATAGCGGCTCAGACCGAACAAACAAAAAGGTCTTTAGAAACACTTCCTGCAAAAATAGCGGCTGCTACAACACGGAGGCCACCACCACTCGCTATAACCGAACCACAAGAACCTTATGTTACAATGGCCGATGAAGAAGAACTAGGTGCTACTGCGAAAGAACCAGAAGAAGAAATACCCGAAGAAACACCAGAAGAAGAAATACCGGAAGAAAAAGAGGGGAATATACCCCGTATTGTACTCAAGAAGAGCACAATAGATCAAATTAGAGGCTTCAACAGCAGGGAAGAATTAATTAATTTTACTGCCAACAATTTTGCTAAGAGCATACGAGATAAGAAGCATATCAATAGCGGTTACGAGAAAAATATAAAGTCGTTAAAGGACTGGGCAAGAATAGTGTATTTAGCAAGTAAACATAAAGATGCATTACCACATCGTAGTAAATCCGATTACGACGCATTCCACAAGGAAGTTAAGAGTATAACACCAAAAAAAGGAAAAGGATACCCTGTTGGTAAAGAATCCTACGGCGTTACCTGCCCTAATAGTGTTCTCAGTGATATATCACGGCTGGAAGTACTAATTGGAGGAAAACGAGCCGGAAATAACTCTACGGAAATAATCAATGAGGCCGCTGATATTTGCAAGCGTTTATTTGCAGGCGGTATTATGGACATTAATGCATATCGAACGCTCATAGACGAACTCGTGGATGATTAATTGGAAAACTGGTGTTTTTAATAAGGATGATCATACACTACAACCATGATAAACCAGTACTCGTCTACGTGGTAAACTCGCGATTGCCTGTTTACCGCGCGTACTATGGAGATGGTCTCGGTAGCACCATTGCGGGGTTATTTACAAGAATGGCTCCAAAAGTAGCGCCGTTAGCCAAACAATTAGGAATGAAGGCTATTGATGTTATTCGTGATAAGGGTATTAGTGCTATTGGAGACGTTGCCGGAAAGGCGCTTTCTGCCGCGCGAGACAAACTAATGTCGTTGGTGAAATCCAGGAGAAAAAAACAGAAACCACCGGTGATGCCATCAACGACAGTGATGCCTGCAAATGTCAGTAAAGTAATAAATAACGCCGTGGAAGAAAAATTAGAGTCGTTGGCGACGACTCAGTCGTTGGCGACTTCGCCATCCGCCGATGCGGCAACCAACGCGCTCATGAACGCGATAGCGGGGAGTGGTTTAAATTCAAAGAATTTACGACGAAAAAATCGCAATTGAAAACATCAACATGATAAATAATAGAATGTTTGCGCGTACCGCTGATCCCGCGTTTGATATGGATGCCCCAGTGCGCAGGGATGATTCTGTCCGTGATTATCAATATTATTCTTATTATGCAGCGCAACCCGACCTACGATCGCGAATTGAACTTCAAGTCCAAGATACCAGTAAATACTTTCTGCCGTGTGAAGCGTTTATCGAAATCGAGGGAGAACTCGTGACAAATGCCGCCGATAATGCACCATACGCAGATGACCATCGTGTTCGAGTTGGCTTCGTCAACAACGGTATCATGGCGTTATTTGAGAGCGCCAGATATCTTATTGACGGGCGAGAAATTGAATCAATAGAACGCGAGGTTGATGTTGCAACGACGATAATTGGGTTGGCGAGATACTCGGATGATTATACAAGATCGGCGGGCCCATCTATAATGTTCGCAAAGGACACCACTAATAACGCTGATCATATTCAGTATATCAACGTGCTAGCGAAGGAAAATATCGCAGGTGATCAGGCTGAAGCAGCCAATCCAGATCGCAGAGCAAAACCAGGCGCTGATTTCAATATTATAAAAAGTCTTAACGGTAATTACAATATGGGATTCGCAGCACGAGTAGGAATGTTGCAAGGACCACGCCGACAGTTTTCATGCGCGATTCCACTCCATCACATATTTGGATTCTGCAGAAATGTCAGAAAAGTTGTCTATGGGGCTAAGCATACAATCGCGCTGACGCGAAGGGGCGATGATAACAATGCAATATGGCGTGCTGCTGGCGTCACTGCCGGTAAAGTCGTTTTAACTAAAATGGCATTGTGGATGCCGGTGCTGACTCCATCAGTTACCACGGAAGCACGATTGTTAGCATTTATGGAACAGGGAGGGAAATCGTTGTTGAGTTGGCTAGCGGTAACAACTGATGCTAAAGAGGATAACGTCGCCGATACGTTTACATGGCACCTGGCGTCAAAACAGGGTGTTTCAGCCCCGCGTCATATATTCATAGCGCTGCAGAATAGGGAACGATTGGGTAGTCAAGAACGCAGCCATATGATATTTGATCAATTAGGAGTCAGGGATGTTTCGCTGAGAATAAACGGACAACAGGAACCATCCGAGGATATACAGCTTAATTACGGTGACAACCATGTCGCACGTGTGTATCATCGATTGCTGTCATATATGGGTCGTGATCAAAACGTCGACACTGGTTTGCAAATATCACAACTTGATTTTAAAAACCTGTATCCGATTTATTACTTTTCGTTGGAACATCTTGATTTAACGAGACAATCCGTCGTTGATATACACTTCCGAGCTCGTATAGCCCCGGCTGGTGCCAATTATAGAGCGGTTGCTGTCATTCTCAGCGATAAATCAATGCTGCTAGAAGGTGTTGGTGGACGAATGAGAATCGTTGATGCGCCAGTGGAAAACATGTAATTGAAAGCACAAAACGCGTTTACAATAAAATGTCGTATAGTGTCGTCAGTGTAGAGTTGACTGATGGTCAAGTCAAGAAATTACGATCAAAGTCGGCTAAACAATGCGGGACCACAATAACGCTGAAGCCGTCACAGATGGCGGGTGGTAATCATAAGATATCGTTGACGGCGCGTCAAATAAAACATTTCAATGATGCGATGAAGAATAAAAAGGGTGTTCAAATAGATTTTTCCGCCGCAGCAATTAAAAACATGGAAAGGACCGGTGGGATATTTCCGCTGTTAGCTGCGATTCCGGCATTAATTGCCGCGGCCGCACCAGCAGTGGCTAAGGCGGCGGCGTTAGGAGCCGTTGGTACCGCGGCGGGGATGGCATTGAAGAAGGCAACCGGGAAAGGCTACAAAAAAAAACGACCCGTGGCCGGAAAGGGTCTAAGACTACCGGGAACCCCGTATTCATGGTACTCGGGAAAGGGTCTAAGACTACCGGGAACCGTTTATTAACGCAAGAGTCTATGACTCCTGAGTCAATGACTCCTGAGTCTATGACTCCAATGTCTAATTTTGATTTAATAGACGCCGCAAACGCGCTAGCGATAAAAAACTTCAGAGGTGTTTTTATGAGGGATCAATTGCCGGCGGCACCAAGGAATATTGAAACCGGCATAATTAACCTCGATGGGTCCTCCGGAGCGGGAACTCATTGGGTTGCGTACGCGATTGATCCGCGCGCGATCGTCTATTTTGATTCATACGGGTTAGCCCCGCCGAAAGAGTTCATGCGGTATATCCGGGCGTGTTCAGCCCGGGCGTGTTCAGCCCGGGTTTTTTATTCCACGCTGCCAACACAGCAATTGAGTGACCCACCGATATGTGGCCGTGAGGTATTGAACGTACTCGCGGCGATTTCATCATCGCGGAAACCACCTCATGTGGTTGTAAACGAATACACTAGTGGGGTCGTAGAAGCTCAACGGATTTTAGAGAATAACATTTACAATAACGATGATTGATATTTGGGGACGACCGGTTTCGGCGCTGAAAGAATCCACGGAAACGGCCGCCGCCGACATAAAAAAACTAATTGAGGATGAAATCGCTGATACGTTGAACTTAACCAGTGTTGACCCAGATGAAATAGTTGTATTTCAAGACCGCCAGGGTAAATTGAAATCCGGTAATGTGTCGCTAAATGACGTTTTATTACGACAGCGTGATGCCGCCGAGAACACCATCGCGTTGTATACCGGCGACGGACTACTCAAACCGGGTAGACATATAGTGGAGATAGAGAATACGATAGAATTAATCCAAGACGGTGTTATAAGGTTGAATAGATCAATAATCGAACTCGAAGGGCATGTGAAAGCAACTATCGATAGATTTTTTGGGTACCCGATAGTATTCGAACCAAATCTTGCAACAATAAAAAATACTATTTTGGAGTTTACGACACTGTCGGGCCAATTTTACACGTTACGAAAAAATGTTAACAGGATCGATGACAACTTTGATAAATTCCTTGGTAAAAAAAATACCAAGCCGGATGAAATCACAATAACTATAAATGATATCACTGCGTATGGACAGGAAATAGAAACAATCAAAACTGATGTTGAAGCGAACAAAAAGGGTGTGGACGCGCATGAACGGGAAATAGAAACAATCAAAACTGATGTTACAACGATCATAAATAATATGGACGCGCATACACAGGAAATAGGAACAATCAAAACTGATGTTGAAGCGAACAAAAAGGGTGTGGACGCGCATACACAGGAAATAGGAACAATCAAAACTGATGTTGAAGCGAACAAAAAAAATGTAGACGCGTATTGGCGGGGAATAGGATTAATCAAAACTGATGTTGCAGCGAACAAAAAAGGTATAGACGTACATACATATGAAATAGGAACAATCAAACTTGATGTTGCAGCGAACAAAAAAAGTATGACCGAGAATACACGGGAAATAGAAACAATCAAAACTAATGTTGCAACGAACAAGAATAATATAGACGCGTATTGGCAGGAAGTAGGAATAATCAGAACTGATGTTGAAGCGATTAAAGACGGGCTACCGAGAGTAGCAGAGCAATTCGAAAAAATAAAAATCCCTCATGAGAACATCATCAACACAGTATACACAATTCGGCATGGATCATTCGATTGGACTCCTACACAGAATACAGTAAATATCACCGCAACTGTTAAGGGCATTTATCGATTGACACTGGTTTCAATGATGCAGTTTAATATATTATCGTCGAGTTCATCCGGGTTTAACAATACAATATCAACAATTATAGACAAGAACGCAACTGAACAGTTTACAATTTATGCCGTTGATAGAAATCTAGCCCGGGCAAACATTACATGGTATGTGGAATTTGTAGCGAATCTAAGTAATTAAAAACACTAGTTCTTTTAAAATAAAAATGACCACCAAGGAAATTGAATCAGAGGTATCACCGACGTCACATCAATATCGATTCGATACCGCAAAAGAATTTTCCGCGAACTTGAAAACGCTTTCCGAACAATACCGTGTAAAAATAAAAAAATACCGTCGTAAAATAACCGCCATCGACGCGGTCGTGTACTCGGTGTCGGGTATAGTAGCTGGCGCCGGTGTTATTTTATCCACGGTGACCACGATAACCCCAATCGCTGTTCCAATCGCTGTCTCCGCAATGACAACAGTTGCTGGAGTTGCCAACGCAATCACTAGGAAGATATCATCGTGTTTTCAGAAAAAACTCAACGAGTATACAGTAAAACATCAAATAGTATCCGACGCATACTCGAAATTATCCGGGTTGATCTCGTTATCGATTGATAATTTGTTCGTATCCGATGTTGAATTCTCCACGATGGTCCAGTTATATAGCTCCGCGATGTCAAAAATCGAGGATTTTCAACTGGAAGCCGAAACCACCTGGTTGTTAAAATTAGACACTAAAAACAACGAATAATAATAATGTCGCTGAACCCCGAAGGGTCTCAATTACTTCAGCGGATCGCGGAGAACACCACTCCGGTACAAACAAGTATGATATCGATAACATCAACGAAACCCGAATTCAGTGTGAACTTCCCATCACCGGTTCCAGTAAAGGAAATAGCGCTGGCAAAATTGCGAGTATATCACAGTTGGCCTAATATCCGAGCGGACGCATTTAACGGACAACAACCTAATAACTCGCTGGTTTTTGCACGGACAAATAAACCCGATGGGACCCCAAACTGGGAGGAGGTTACAATACCAACTGGGTCATACCAAATAGAGCAAATCAATAAAGAATTTCAACGCAGGATAAAATCGATCACAGGAAAGGAATCAAAAATCGCTATTACGGTTCATGAACCGACGTTATCGTCGACGATTGAAATAAGCACACCGGGGTATATGGTTGATATTTATAACAGTTCAATAAGAACCATACTAGGATGGCCTGAGAATCCACCCGCGGACACCCCCCCATCAACTATCCTCAGACACGATAACGGAGATGGTGGTAGGCATATTGCCCCGTACAACGTAAATATCGCATCAGTGATAGCGATCAATCTAGTGTGTGATGTTATCGAAGGGAGTTATCAGGTGGATACCAAGCAATCAAATCAAGCTCAACAGGGGTATATCCTTTATTCGTTTTCACCAACAGCCCCTCCGGGATTTTTGATCATTGAGAGTCCGATTAATCCGGTCTATATGCGATGCCATGATCGGTTTTTAACGAGAATTAATTTCAGACTTACCGATCAGTCAAATAACCTAATTGATCTGCAAGAGGAGGAGTTAGTGATCACTCTGTTTGTAAGATCATAGCAGCAGAGGGGGCGATGACATCGACGCGGTCGTCGATGTGCTTACCGGACGCTGACGACGCTGGGGATCGACGCGCAGAAGGTGTTAATTAAACCAAATGACGACGCGACGATCCCCCAACGACGTCGTCGTTTTTTTTTTTACCAGGCGCTGACGACACTAGATCATTGAGTGCAGAAAGTAATAATTAAGCAAAATAACGATTGGACAAAATGTCCGATTCGCCCCCTCTGCTGCTACGTCTGCGATATGTCTATGTTGTAAATCAGGGTTTTTATAAGCTACATCATGAACATGACAAGCTGCATCGATAGCATTTATTGGATACTCACCAGGTTTTGGTTGATCTTCACTATCGAGTCTGATGTCAAGTCTGGTTCCAGGGTCGCAGTAGTTGTATCCGGGAAGATGCTTTTCTCCGGGATACTTTGCCCAGGGAGTTCCAGGGAGTTTTCCAAGTAGGGCTGCGATGTCACCTCCGCTAAAACCTTGCTTTTTTTTTTAAATCTAAATTTTTTTGTGCCACATCGAGCACACTTACCAGAAAGTGCTTGTCGGTTATTCTTTGTTGTAATGGTTGTTAGGTCGTTTGTTGGGGTTCGTGCCTTACACTTCACACAATATAAATCCATAATATTATTTATTTGTATACAAATGGAAGTTACTGACTTTTCTGCGGCGAAGAAAAAAGAACCAGTTAAACATAATAGTGTGTTACCAAATTCAATCCGAATGATTATCATAGGACCATCAGGTTCGGGTAAAACACAGCTGTTGTTGAATTTGATAATGAAGTGGATGAAATGGGATAAACTGTATTTGATAGCTCCATCTGCAGATGACCAGCGATGCTATGATGTTATAAAAGATTTTAACGAGAGTACAAAAGCAATCAGAGAAAGTGATGAAAACATAGTTGAAATTATCACTGACATCGAAGAAGCTCCATCCGTAGATGACATTGATGGATCGATTAACAACTTAGTTGTGTACGATGATGTCATGCTAGATAAACAAAAAAATCCCGCAAGAATATTTTCCCGTGGGCGGCATAAAAACACTGATGTCATTTATGTGACACAACGTTATACACAGATACCAAAAGTGATCAGAGACAACTGCAATATTTTAGCAGTGTTTAACGGAGTTGACGCGCACACGCTGAGAAATATTCATCAAACTTGATGTGGCGGTGACATGGATCTCAATAAATTTAAAAATTTCTTCAGTCATGCACAGCGAAACCCACACGGATTTGTAACAATAAATTTACACGACCCTAGGACACGATATCGTATCGGTCTTGATACATTGTATGCATAACACTGTTGACATAAAATTTTTCACGAGAGCAGCAACGAGGGTAAACCGGTCAATAAAGTTTCACTGGGGGGCCCACGAGGAAAAAAAATGTTTTTATCCCATTTTTTTCACGTCGAAAAAAAATATTTTCACAGAGATTTATTTGTCAAATTTTGTAGATGAAAATAAGGACTTATTTTCGTAAAATAACCCTTTATTGGGGTCAATTTTTCGTGTAATGGTTTTCTCGGGAAACAAACTTGTACGGTTCACCCCCTCTGCTGCTTTAGGGGTTTCTCCTTGGAATACTTTTATACGTAAATCTTTTAAAGCTGTTTGTATAATTTGTAACTTGGCTGTTTTATTAGCGAAACATTTGAGTTCAGAATATAAGTAGTGAATGGGGCACCCTAGCCTCAATGGGAATTAGCATTACAGACCCCCCTTGGGCAAACCTAGCCTCAATGGAAATTTAACATGGGAAAAAATCATGGGCAAAACCTAGCCTCAAGGGAAATTGAACATGGGAAAAAATCATGGGCAACTCTAGCCTCAAGGGGAATTGAAAATGGAACAGGGTCGGGACCCTATTTTAATAGGGTCCCGACCTGATGGGTCTATGGAAAGGGAACAGGCGAAAATTGAAACAGGGAGGGTCTCTATTTTTTGTTTTTAAAAAAATAAAAAAATAAAAAAAATAAATATGGCTTGGCAATTGAAAGTCGATCTCTTTTCGAGAGATGTGGGTGGCCCTGAAAAGGGCCTTTGGGTTTCTTCTTCTTCTAACTCCTTAACTTCTTTATCCATCCCCTTATTTTTTCCATCATTCCTTCCTTCTTCTTCTTTTCATTTTCCGGTATCCAGTCCGGGTGACGCATGGCTCGGAACTTCTGTTGGATTTTCATCCAGTTAGCGTTTAGTTTCTCTAGTTCTTCCTTTTTCTTTCTATTTTCTTCTTCTTTTCTTTCCTTAGACCACATTTCTTTGATGTTCTTGACCTCTTCGGTCAGCACTTTCCTCATTACTTCTTCCGCTTTCTTAAGCTTGTCTAAACCCCACTTCACAAAAGACCAATCTGTCCATTCTACAATGTCTTCTAAAAAAACACCTTACACTCGTCACATAAACTATGGCTTCTTTCAACTTGCCCACTTTCACATACGGTGGGTTAATGAAACCTCTGATTCTCTTCTCCTCATCCTCTATCATTTCTTTCACAATATTGATGGCTAAGTGGAGGATGGTTACTTGTCTTGAAACGAAGTCTTTTGTCACTGCACACCTCCATTCAAGTTCAAGCATTTCTGCTACATTCAATCCATCCACCATCCAATGCCAGCTTCCCATAAGGTTGTTATACAAAGCTGAAGCTACTGGCATCTTCTTCTTTGCTTATTCTGTGGAATGGGCTCCAATGGCAAACACTTTTAGTTTTTATAGCTAAAGTGTGGACGTGAAGGAAAACATCCCCTTAAAACGTAAAATTGATCTTACCTAGATCATGACCAAACAACACGCAGACATGAAGGAAAACATCCTCCCCACTTCTCATTTCATATAATATACTATTCACATAAGTGAAGCAGCAATAAACAAACCCCAAATCTACTATTCACACACACACACACACACACACACACACACAAGAAAAGAGGAGTCAGTGTTTATATTCACACTACTCTACATACACACATTGGCAAATCGATTGTTATTTCTTTTCTAAAGGTTTGGGTAGCCCTGAAAAGGGCTGTTTGTTTTTGAACTCCAGTGACACCTGGTTAATGATGGCACCTTCCAGGCCTGGCACCACACACACATCTTCTTCCCCAGTCTCCTTTTACCTTTTTTCTTGGGAGTGCAGAGGCGGGATAAGTGGCTTCAGAATCCCAATCTTCTGTCTCTGGGATTCTGAAATTTCCTCTCTCCTTTTCTTCCTCTTCTTTGTTTCTTCTCTCCACCTCTTTCATCCTTCCATCTTCTACTAGGGCCTCTGCAGCCAGCTCATTCACTATACGCCTGGCATATTCCAGGTGTACATGAAGTTCAAGCAGTTTTGCTAGTCTGGTGTTCATTCTCTTGATCAATCAACAAGGGTAGCTAGACTGCCGAGCGAGTTTCAATTTATACTAAAAGCGCGGACGTGAAGGAAAACATCCCCCTAAACAAAATTGATCTTACCTAGATCATGACCAAACAACGCGAGGACCTAAAAGAAACACTCACTCACTTTTTATACTACCCATTTACTAACATAAAAATTTTCATTAATTACTTCAATATACTATTCACATACGCAAAGCAATCAAATCAAACCTCAAATCTACTCTCCACGCACGTCAAACAGCAAAAAAACATGATCATCATCTACTATCCACACAAACACATACACTCACACCACAAAAAAGTCAGTGTTTATATTCACACTACTCTACATATACACATTGGCAAATCTATTGTTATTTCTTTTCTAGAGTATTGGGTAGCCCTGAAAAGGGCTGTTTCTTTTTGTTTGCTATGGCAATCGTTTAGTTTCTAAGAATGCGACGTCCTCTGAGCATAGACTTTCTGACGATAGGTCTGCTTCTTCGGAAAGAGAAGAAGAACTCTTTGGTGTCGATACGACAATCGACAAAGCCTCTGTCAGGTTCAGGTTGCTGCTGCTGCTGCTGTTGTTGCTGTTGCTGCTGTCTCTGAAGTCTGTACTTCTCTGTCCATTCTTCTTTCTCCCTGTTCACTTCTTCTCTGAAGAGCTCTTCTATCAGGTCTTCAGTGACTTTTAACATTCTCACATTCTCTATCTCTTCTGGCTTCGGTATCAGACTGTGTCTGACCCTATGCAAATTCACGTAGGCTTCGTTTAGCTTAGCTAGTTTGGAGCACATCTTCGTAGGAGGATGAGTCGACAATGGATGGTTAGATTGGAAACTACCCCGGTTCTTAAAGTCAAAGCGCGGACGTGAAGGAAAACATCCCTCTACGGTTTTCGAGCCGGAACGATCAATGAGTGTCATGAGAGAGATAGAGAGAAGTCAAAGAGCATGAATCAACATTCTTATAGCCAAACAAAAGACAAAGGTATTTTTTTCAAAAACACAACATTTTTTATTCAAAAATCACTTAACCCTAACCAACAACTCTAACATTTTTTAACAATAATCCAACAATATAACATCAAACATTTTTTTTCAAATCTCAAACATTTTTTTCAATTCACACTCTACTTTAAACAGGGTTGGCAACGTTGTGAATGAAATTGTGATTTCCACTGATGGAAGTCATTAGGCCATTGATGTACACTACGTTTCCTAGCTAGAGACAAAAGATAAGCATAATGGTCAAAAAACCATTGATCTACTTTCACATCATTTCTAGAAGAAGAACGAGGATCAAAATGAGTCACTAAATGTTCTAAGGAATAGCCCAGGCTGCGATGATGCAGAAAATACACACAATATTGTCCACACACCAAGGAATCTGTGCCTTGTAATTTCACATTATTGAATCGGGTGGTCTGAGCATTTCTTCTCATAAAGTCAATGATATCGTCTTCCAAAGGAGGCAATCCGTACGAATCGAAATATTCCACACATCCTTCTTGAGGAAAGTAGACGGCTACCCAGTGGGTTCCTGGGAGATGACTGTCGTCCGTGTTGATCACATAAGCTAGATGGTCTTCAGGATTCCAAGAAGCCGTGTACGAACTGTGGTTCAAAAGGTAATAAAGTTCCCAGGTATCCATTGATTTTTGTTTTTTTTTTCTTCACAGGTAATGATAAGTCATCAATTCGATCCTGACTTTTTGCTTGAAAATGTCTGACAAGTAAAAGGCGTTTGGCTCCGACTTCTTATTCTGGTCAAAGAGAGATTCGATGCGACGGCGCTCCAGAGACGTTAATGGAGGAGAAGAATGTTTATCCAAGCCTTTATACCACTCGTTCAACACGAATTCTATTTCGATGACACCCCAAGCTTTGTCCAGATATTCGTCCAATTTTTCTTCTTGGCTCAACATCAGACTTTTGTCGTGTTGAATTTGACTGGGATGATCGTTGTGACATCCATAGCACTCTTCCTTGATCAATTCTTTCATTACATCTGTCAGGAATGTTGCAAAACAGGAGACTAAATGGGCTTCTTGTTCTGGCCATCTTGACTTCATCATGATAACTTCTTCGTCTTGGGATTCTTCTTCTTCTTCTTCCATGGTCTCCTCACATTCCATCTCCAAAGTTTCTCCACTAGGTAAAGAGGGATAACAGTCTTCCATGGCTTCTAATAGTCTAGAATGACTTCTCTCAAACTGTTTATTTATGTGGTATTATCGAATTCTGCATACAGGATGACGTTCACTGGCTCTGGCAGAGGATTTGGAAACTGAAGTTCCACACGCATCTGGCAAGATTTTATAGGATGGAAATGTCCCTCGTCGCTGCCCTGGTCAGGAGTGAAATCGAAGGCCCACAAAGCATATCCTCCTGCGTAATCCTCGTGCGTAATGCCGTGACTGGTGTTGGTACCTAATTGTCCGGTGGCTTCGTACAGGGACAAGTACGATCTCAAGTAATTCTTCTTGGTAAAGTCAGGTTCAAAAGGTCTGGTACACAAGGTCTTGCCATCGCGACTGACTTCGATTTTCTTAACGTCGAAGTGTTGAAAGTGGAAAGGATTTTCAGTGAAGGCTCCGTTGAAGGCTCAATTCTCGACCATACCAAGGATTAAACGCTTGGGAAACTGTCCTTGAAACAGATGATCTTCGATCAAGGAATGATGGCTAGCGGGAATGGTGAACGTTTTCACTTCCACACGTCGTATGGGATACTTGGCGGTCGTTCTGCTCAACGTCTGACTCATGTCATTTCCCACTTTAGGTAACACTTCCACGCGTCGTACGTAGAGTTTGGCCTCCTCGATTTTGCTTTTGGGATTGACGCCAGCACTATCAGTCAACAAATGGAAAGCGGTACTGCTACAATTCGGTCTCAAGCGGACATTTACAACGTTCAGCAAATATTTCTCTTGCAACCATATGTCCAAATGCAAACGATCCATCAGTTCTAGATTCTGTTCATTTAATATTTTGTCTCTTCGTTCTAAAAATCCCGCATTGTGTGGTGTTTTGCTTGAATCAGGTTCGGTTTCGTTAAACTCGCCCGCATCGTCAGGATCCCGTAACACGCAGGCATTGAGATGGGTGTTCTTGGCGTCTATTCCGTACGTCAAGAGATTTTCCACGTAGGCACGGCAAGGGTAAGTACCCATGCTGCTGCTGACCAGTTTGTCATTCAAGTACAAGTCCACTGAGCTGAACAAGGAATGCATGAAATTGTTGACGGGAGCTACTTTCTCGTCTACTATAGTATCTCCTCCCTTATCTAGAACTTTGACTTTCAGGTACAAGTAACTGCTATTCAGATCGATGTAATCTTCGGGCTGTCCTTTGATTTCAAACTCGATGGGAGCGGAATCTGTCAATGAGGAGACAGGGTGAAATTCCACCCATTGGGATTCTTGCATCGTCATCATGGTAGGTGGCATGGCAAACAGATCCAGTTCCGACTTGGAACAGGCGCATGACTCTCGGTGCATCATTTTTTTCTGTGTCTCAATAATCAAAAACGTCTAAGTCTCGAACGGTTCTTCTTTTCTTTGTCTTTCTAGCTTTAGAAGTGTGAAGTCTGGTGAAAGGGTGTTTTCTTCGTCGTCTCTTTCTGCCTTGTCCTTGCTGAATGCCTGACTCGGTAGTGTGCAGGGCTTTTATAGGTGTTTCTCGTCGACCCAAAAGGTCTTTACCCGTTTGCAGCAAGACATTTTTGCCAGCCCTCATGAAGGCTTCTTTAGGGTTTTGTTTGTCGATGATGACATTTTGGAGAAATTCTTTGCCTTACGTCAGTGCCGCATCTTTCAAGGCGTGCAATCCGCGTGTTACCATCGGTTTCAACACCGGAACCACCGAACGAAAGGCCGATTTCAGCATATCTCCTAAACCATGTCCTCGCTGTCGTGCAACCCCTCGGTACACTGGATACATGACTTACGAGTCGTGAGAGAACCGTTTTCGAAAATGGAGTTTCACCGTGACTTTTCCTTTGGTGAATGGAATATTTTGTCCCAGATCTCCTTTTATAGCAATGTTGACCGTGTCCAAATAAGACTTACTGACAGGTAAATAGTGAGGATGTACAAACTCGCGGTGGACGTGATAAGTGTTTCCACTTTCCTGGTCATCGTTCGTGGTAGAATTCACTTTGAAAGGAATGACACGCAGTAACGGTACGGAGGTGTGTCCCACCACGTTGTACTCCACCACATCGGAGTACACAAACATCAAATTCAGTCCCTGGTTCAGTTCTACCGGGAAACGAAAATACCTCGCAAAATGCGCGTTGTTGTCAATGTCTGCCATGTGAATCTTTTTGGTCTGCTTATCCGTGACCATATTGAGGTCTCCACCCAAAATGTCATACAATTCAGGGCAAAATTTAATACGAATACTTTTTTCCTCACTTTCAAATTTGATGAGTAGACGGTGAGACAGTTGATGGTACTCAATGGTGACACGTTTTTTTAGTTCGGTCAGAACTTTGTCAAATGTTGCATGGAATTTGTCAGCGATGGCCTCCACCAAATGTTGACCACTAAAATAATGGCCTGGGTTAATTTTAAAGTGATAAACGTAAAAAGGAGGAGAAGGGTCACTGCTGCTACGGGGTATTAGGGTCTTCGCAAGTGATTTATGTTGAGGAGTGGTCACCATGGTTTGCTGCACCTTTGGGTCGAGAATTTCGATGTCAAAAGTGTTTTGAGTTTCAGTGATGTTTTTGATTTGTGTTGGGTAAATCATTTCTACCAAAGCCACTTCCCAATGGGCTTCGTGATCTAATGGGATGGCCTGAGGTAATTTGGCCGTGTAGCAGCACAACGTGTTGTGGGGAAACACCTCCATGGAACTGTCACTGGGTAAGGTTAAGTAAAATTGGTTTTGGTGACTCATAATTCCAGAGTTCTGTGGCTGTCCGAGGGGTTACTGGACGTTAGAGGTGTGTCTCCGCCCAAAATGGGGTTCTGGTTGTGGTTGTTGTTGGAGTGGTGACTGGGACTGGCACTGGACACAAGGTTCCCGTGGTTCCCGTTCGAGGAGAATTTCAGGGAGGGATTGGGAAGCAGGTAACCGATGCAACTGCTCAATAAAATGGTCCACAATTGTTTGTCTCCTTGTTGCAAACTCAAATTGGCAATGGCTGCCCCGATAACACAATACAGCACGAAGATTTGGCAGAAAAAGACGATTTGCATTTTAGGCACACGTTCTCCACACCACACCCACAAGGGTTGTTTTTGTAAATCTTGCAGAGAAGAACTGGGTGAAGGAGTGGTCGACGTAGCTGCGTCTGTGTGAAAGGGCATGATGGTCACTTCTTTTTATAGTCGATGACTTGTGAAGCGTCGATCCAAGAATCAAAACTGGGTGGATATCCTTTCCAACGTACTTTGACTTCTTTGACACGTCGTTTGCCCACTTTACGGGTTCTGCGTTCGAGAATGCTTTCGATGTCGTACACGTCGTCTTCTTTTTTGGTGACACGTTGTAACTCGGGCAAATAAAACGTTCCTTTGAGCACTTCTCCGTTCATGTCTTCCAATTTATAGACGGCAGGATGACGGCCATGCACTCGTCCAGTGACACGAAACAATTCGGTCGTCCAGTTAGGTAAGTAACCTTTGTCGAAAGTGCGTTTGGTTTTGCCAATGTGCACCCAATCTCCTACGTCCAACACTCCACTTTTCTTGGGGACAGCCCTCGTCGGGGACGTACCAAACAGGCGCTCAAACACCAGCACTTCGTTTTCGGGAGTCACTTCTTGCGGGGCACGTCCGATGCTTCGATGGTAAGATTGGTTGTACGCTTGCACCAGGTGCGGTAAGATGTCGATGTACTTCAGAGTGTGGTGATGCGTAAAATATGTCCACATGCGTTCTTTCAAAGTGCGTTGAAAACGTTCCACGATGCTGGCTTTGGTTTCGGGATTCTCGGTGGTAAAAAAATGAATGTCACGTTTCTTTAATTCTTTTTGGAAAGCTTGGTTCAGAAATTCGGTGCCTTTGTCCGTTTGCCATCGAAGAGGGTGACGACCGCTTTGTTTCAACACCCGTTGCAGGGCTCGCACTAACTCGCTGCTCGATTTGGAAGTCAAGGGCACGACCCAGGAAAATTTGGAAAAGACGTCGATGACACAAAACAAATATTTGTAGCCACGATTGTAGCTGGGCAAATGAGAGACATCGGCTAAATCGGCTTGCCATTGATGATCGATGCCTTCCACTCGGGTGCGACTTCTGGCAAACTTGCGTCGAATGGGTTTGTGTAAAGTGTAAGTAGCTTGCTCTTGTAACCATCGTCGCACTTGAGGTAAACGAAGACTTTTCAGTCGAGTTTTGGCAGCACGATACAATTTTTGAACTCCTGCGTAACCTGCAGGATGAGAGGGATCGTAGTAAATGCTGGCTAACACTTTTTCTATTTTTTGTTTGTTTGTTTGTTAATAAGGCACCCACTCTTGGAAGATGCTACTCTTTTTGTCTTGGGGTACTTTCTTGGATTGCAATGCTTTGCGTGTGCGACCGGCAATAGGTGTCGAGGAGGATGAGAATGAGGATGTCAGAACAGGGGATATTTTTTCTTGTTTCACTTCTGTCTTCACTTTCTTTTTCTCTTGTGATGAAGAAGGGGTGGTCATATCTTTTTAATCCATCCAATTCTGGAGGTAGGTGGTGTTGTTAACTTGCGTACTTTTTCTGGTGGAGTTTTAAACCCTTCCTCTTCTTCTTCTCCTTTTCCTTTCTTGGTGACTGGTAGCGGTGGTGGTGGTACTGGTGATGGTGCTGGACTTTTCATCAAGGTCTTAAAATCTTTCAGAGTGGGTAGAGCTGTTTCGTCTAAAGCTTTCTGGTGAAAGAGTTGCAGTCGTTGCAAGAGTTGACCGTACTTTTGCGATTTTTCTGTTTCGGACAAATCTTGGCGATCCATCAAGGACTGCAATTCGTGTTGTAACTGGGACATCTCGCTCAAATGGGGATTGGGAGGTAAATGCGGGGTGCGTTGTTCTTGCCAACGATGGTATTCCATCCATCGTTTGTAAGGCACTAAAGCTAGTTTTCGTCCTTCCATGGGGTTGTCAGAGGTCGATTCTGAGATCTTGGGACTTCAAAGCCCTTTTTATCTTGCTCCCACCAGTCCTCCCAACATGGTTCCCAAGACTCCTTTCAGCAATGGACCTAACAAGAGGGGCAAAATACCTCCACGTTGGACCAACATCTTCTTCTTTTGACGAATGGGAATTTTCTTTTGAACCATTTGGCGAAGAACGTGACGATGTTTGCCTAAGCATTGTTTCTGGTGTTTGGACAAAGGGATCGTGCCTTTCAGGACGTTCAAACAACATTTGCACATGGTATCGACGACCTCTTTGGAGGCTGATTGAATGAGTTTTTTTCGTAGGGGTGGAGAAGCTTTGGACAGGACAGATAACATGTCCCCATGTTTGACTAAACGAGGAGGCAGTCCTTTCCTTTTCTTTCCTTGGATTTTAGAAGAGGGATGTTTTCTGGAGGGTGACATCTTTGAGTCTTCAGCACCAAAAACACTGATACCCCTACTTAGTCTACGTAGTCACAGGCCTTTTTTATACTGGAACGCGTCGCCACTGGTTGTCTTTACGGCGTATCAACTTCAGGACAGGCATGACACGTCGTGCAGGGGTACGTAACGGACTAAATCGAGCCAGTTCTTGCTTGGACAAATCCAGTAAACTTTGTAACATGCCCGATCTTTCTTGGACTTTGATTTTGGGCGAAGGAACTTTGTGAGCAGCAGCCACTGCCACTAAATTGGAGGGTCCTGCCACTGGGGAAGTTCTTGGGTTTATCAACGAAGAAGTTCTTGGTGTGATCAACGTCTCCAAGTACTCTTCAGTTCTTGGCGACATCAACGGGGAAGTGAATGAACCTGAGGGTACCGGAGACGCGGTCACCGCCTTTGCAGGTCGTGGTTTGCGACTGTAAGGTTGCGTCCTGGCCGAAGTGCCTCTCTTGCGACTAGTTTTCTTCTGTGGGCTTTTCTTTTTCTGGGGACTTTTTCTCTGTTTCTTTTTCTGGGGGCTTCTTTTCTTTTTCCGGGGTGGTGTCTGGTAAGAGGAGGGTCCCGCCACTGGAGAAGTTCTCCTTGGGGACCTGGTCTTTTTCTTCTTCTTGGAACTTCGTTTGACTTTTTACTTAGGGAGAACTTTGGGGGCATTAGGATCCCATCCTAAGAGAGAGCGAATGATGACCCCTCCTAGAGTACCGCTCCCTCCAGGTTTCAAAATGATTTGTTTTTTGGTTTGAGTGTCGATGCGGAGATCGGCCAGTTGGGTCAAAGCGACTTTGTTTCGATCAAAAAAGCGTTTAGTTTGATGAGGAATCTGAATGATCCCTTGGAGTAATTAACGTGCCGTCACCGTGAACCATCGTAAGACTTCTTTGAGACTAGCTTCTAAGACACGAGCCCGTATTTGTGGATTGTTTTTATGACTGATGCCATACAAGGCACGAATCAATTTGACGGGAAGATGCGACTGAAGGGACGTCATGTTCAAAAACTGTGTGAGACAGACGAAAAGGGTATGAGGTTTTTATAGATTTTTTCATGGGGAGTGAAGTTAAGTCGAGGACGGAGACGTGTACAGGACAGGCCCTCCGTCTTGGTACAAGTGGTGAAACAAGTGGGTACGAAATCGCAAATCATCGGGGGTCGTAGGTTTCAAATCAACGAGTAAATAGGCGTGTGGAGCTTGAGTGCCATCGTCGTACGCCTGAGTCAGCCAAGGCGTTCCTAACTGTTTGGCTAAGACTTGCACTTGCGATTTATCTCGAGGGCTTTTAAACAAGACCACGTAATGCGCATTGAGACTGATGGTGCGATGGGCTTTACTTTGTTGAAACAAATTTTGGGTGATGTAAACGACACTGGCATTACGGTGATGCCCTTTGCTCGTGAACCACAGTTTAATTTCTTCTTCGTCTTCTCCTAACATGTCGTCGAAAATGACCAAATGGGTTTGACGGGAGTCAGAGACGATGCCGTCGTCTTCTTTAGGAATGCCTTCCACAAACACGATGGAATCGCCTTGACTTTCTCGCAAGAGGCTGTACGCCGATTGCCACTCTTTGTAACATCACACGATGCGTTGAGGTGGACGATCGATCAAATGATGTTTATGTTCGATCAAACGTTTGACGAATTCGGTTTTGCCTGAACCGCTAGGTCCAGCAATGAGCATGTTAAAGGGATGGCGAAGATACAAGGCCTCCCAACTGGCACGATCTAAGTGTTCGTCGATGACTTTGACAGTAGAGGAAGAGGGAGCAGAGACAGCAGAAGTAGCCATAGTGTCAGGAATGTCATTTGTGACACGAAAACAGACAAGACGAGAGTTTATATACTTTTTTTCAGAACACGTTTATTGAATGTTTTAAACATGAATACGAAATACAAAAATACATAAAAGCCAAAGGCTTAAGTACAACGATAAAAGGCACATGATAACCATCAACGTGGAATAAAAACAAGTGTCTGTACAACATGTTTTGGGTAAAGTTCTGACCAGTTCTATAGGGGGTAAGGTCACACAAGTGTCCTCCTGGAATGACCTTTCAGGCATGTCCACGACAGTCCTGTCCTGGGTGACGGTTTCTTCTGGCACCGTCACTAACACAGGTTGAAAAGTGACTTTTTTCCTTGAACAACTCTCGTGCATACTGGGCCACTTCTTGGGTCCAAGCCTCAAAAACCCCTTTTTTCCAGTCACGGACATCTGTCCAATGGGGGTGTAAGTCACAAGTTACACACACACATCGTCATACACGTCTTGGGTAGCTAAAAGTTGACGAATCTTTTTTTCCCGTAGATGTCGAGAAGTATCCAGATGAAAACGCAAAGCTTTGAGCAAAAGGAGTTTTTCGTGACCATTTAAGGCCATTGAGGTGGTAAGTACTGATCGTAAAGAGTCCACAAAGAATCGGCTGGTAAACGAAATCCCAGAAAACAAGTCACTAAGACACACACCACTTGTCGACCCAAATTGGATGGATACAGTTCTTGTAATAATCGATGGTAATGATCCACGGTTTGAATATGGTCATTGAGTTCCTTCCACGGAATCTGTTGGATGACATGTGACATAAACCGTGGCATGACAGCCTGTTTTTATATTCTCTTTTTTTCGGATGCAATAGACGTACTTTCTAGCCAGAGATCTTCGTTCTCCAGTAGGGAATCTAAATCTTGCATACTGTAACCGAAACGTGAGAGTTTGTTTAGAAGTTTCCTCTTCCGCTAAGTAGATTCCACGTAAAATATGTTGGTAATTCTTTAACTTGTCTTCCTCAATGCGTTGCAGTAGGTGAATCTCGAAGTAATCAAAATGATCAACACGTGGATCATCGGGGCCCTGGAAGTATTGAACAAGGTCTGACCACTGAAACAATTTCTGACGAATCAGTTCTCTTATACCATTCAGGTACCAGTGGTTAAAGATCTGGTGACGTAACGGATGCAATTGTTCTTTACGTTGGACTTGTATTTTCACCAGCTCTCGGTAAATCCTTTCTCTCAACTCCTCAGGCAAGCCCAAAATGTTCTCTTGTAAAGTATCCATAAGTATATACACTGTTTTTGGAATCCTTGGGTGGTGGCCAATAGCCTCGTTTACCTTTGTGCCTGATGTAATATCCACTCATAATCAGTCTTCTTGTACTTTGGAACAGAGCATAATTTAAAAACGGATGAATAACTTTGCGTTTGCGTTTCGCTTGTATTTTGATCAGTTCTCGGTAAATGCGTTCTTTCAATTTCACATGCAAAGCACGAATGTTCTCTTGTAAAGTATCCATGAATAGATCATACTAAATCCTCTTTTGTCTGACACAACTAATGTACCGTTTGCACAGACATGGTTTTACTTCAGTGTCGAATTTAAATCGTTTAGTTACTAATTTACACATTACAATTCGTTCAGAAGTTTCCTCTTTCACTAAGTTGACATTGTGTACAAGATGTTGGTAATTCGTTAACTCTTCCTCTGGAATTCGATGCAGTACGTTTACAATGTAGTAGATAGAATCATCCATACCAAACCAATTCTTTTTATAGCCAGGGGATCGTTGATCAATGTCTGTCCAATGGAACACTTTCAACTGAATCAGTCCTTGTATAGCATTCAGGTACCAGTGGTTCAAACACAAGGTGACGTAACGGATGCAACTGTTCTTTACGTCTCACTTGTATTTTGACCAGCTCTCGGTAAATCCTTTCTCTCAACTCCACAGGCAAAGTGCGAATGTTCTCTTGTAAAGTATCCATAAACAGATTATGGTAAGTTACGTCAATGTCTCGGTCCCACTAAGGGTAAGTAATGACAATTCGGTGACCATCGAGCATGTTCTACGTAGGCCGAATCTTGTGGTTCCCAGTGGTGAAGTGACATACCGCAACTGAAGCACTTGACTTTATCTCCTTCGCCCAAGTAGAACAATCCGGCTCTGGTTAATTCTTCGGGGGTCGGTCCTCCCAGATACTTAGGCCATTTTCCTTTGAACGATTGAAGACGATTTTCAAAGTCGCAGTATTCCGACAAACGCACAGGAAACGAATATTCGTCTTTCACAGGTTCGTTTCGATGAGGGTTGGGTGACATGAACAGGAGTTTGCTCAGGGCTGGATGACATCCGTAGGGAGGTAGACGTGAAGGTGAACATTCACCTTTAAAACGAAACCCAGTAAAATGTCCAAGAGGACGAGCGGCATCGCTTTCGCATCCCTCAGGTTTGACACGCACAGCATCACTTTCCATGATAGGGGTAGTGAGAACAAAGTTCCCATGATGCTTTACGGCATCGCTAAGGTAACAGCGTACAGCATCGTTTCCATCGCAAGGCTCACAATCGCATTCCACTTCAGATGCCCCAAACTTGAATTGTGCCTTTCTAAACTTGTTTTGTGTTTCTCTGAAAGTATTCATCTTGTTCGCTTGGTCTTGGTAGTCACAATGAACTATCGATCTTGCCTAGGGTTCCTTTTTATATACAAAGCAATACCGACGTGTCCATACGGTAAGGTGAAATGATTGGGACGTCTCACTCTCTTCTGGTACACGATTTGATAGACTTTTTCCAGGGATCGACTGACGATGTGGTGAGTGGGTAAACGTACAATCTTGTTGGGTTGATAGGTGGTCACTTTAAAGTGTTCATCCTCTCCCGATTGCAAGGCTTCTTTCAATACCCCAAAGTTGACCACACGACTGGTACGATAATTCAGAGTCAATCCTTTCACTTTACACTTCGTTTGCAATTCTCCTTGTGGGTCCCGGTATTCGTAGCCGTAATTTTCTGGACCGCCACTGACGAAACTTAGAATCTTGTCGTCGGGATGCTCGTCTGTCCAGGCTCCTAAACGGTCTCCTGCCATGTCCGGGTGCTGTTGACTCGGGTGATGGATGTAAATGCAGTTGTCCGTGTCAAAGTACAGGACGCGTTCCCCTAACAGTTCTAAAGCTCCGTACAATTTTAAGCGAGCATGAGCTGTCACGTAAGCCGCAATGATGACATTTCCAAAAGGGTCGTCTTGTACAAAGTCCAGATCTTCTTCGTAATTGACCAAGATCAAATCCTCGCGAACGACGTCCACGTGTTTCATGAATTTGGTTTTGTCGTGAATCATCTGAAAGTAGCGGGAAGGTTCTGTCAAATACTCCGTCTTGGGTAAACACGGACGTTGTGCCATTTTACCCCACAAGCAATTTAACATCACTTTGGCAAACGATCGCCTGCCTTCGTTTTTCTCGATGTGATCTGAAGTAATGCCTTCTTGTGCCCAGTATTTCACTTTGAATGTCTTTTGGTCTTCGGGAGTGTGACACCAGGAAGGATAGCCACTGGCTTCTTGTTTCAGTTTCAAAAAGGCATCCACGTAGTCGGCGAAAATGCCTTTCTGACTGGGGTCACCCTTGTGGTATTGTTGTGTCTTGGGAAAGTAACAAATTTCGTACACTTCTAACAGTTGATATCCCATGTCCAGGGCTTTGAACAATTCTACGCTGACCCAGGTTCCCGTCAAAGCCCGTTCTTCCTGGGTGTGCTGACAAGGCTGATCTTGGTTGCACGTTTCGGCACAAGTACGGTACAAAGGAAACATCAGTTTTCCTTGGCAATGGTGAGGTAAGACGGGATGGTACAAGTCCTTGGGAGGCAAAACTTTGCACTTGATCAAGCCTTCGTATTGTCGAATGTTTTTCAGGTCGATGTGTTCCGTGAACAATTGTGGGTGTTCTGCAGGAAAGCGACAATATTTGCATACGTAGGGATACAGCGAACACACGTCCAAGTATTTGATTTCTTCTCCTTTCTCTTCGTCGGCTTGGTACAGCAAACAGGTGGCATTGGTCCTTCCTCCGTACAAACTATCCCTTGGGTTCAGGGGGTCCCTGAACTGGTAACTTTCCACGAGGCGTTTAAATTCGGGATCGGTTTTCAAACGGTGATCGTATTCGTGTTCCCCCTTTCCACCACTTGGTATCCTTCCTGTTCTAACTTTAGGCGTCGCTGACAAGTGGCCTGGTACAAGTCTTCCATGGTTCGTTGTAAAAACTGATTTTTAGTGCCACGGTCAGGGTAACAGACGGGACATCCGTGAAATAAGCAACCGTTAAACTCGTACACGATCTTGGGGTTTTCTAAGTCCCAGCCATCGACCGAATGCGTTCCGATGGTCTTTTCACCACCTCCGTTGCGGGCATGCAGAATCCAATGGTCTTCCTTGTCGCACAAGTAATGTAACCAGCGTAGGGCTTTGACCGAGTATTGACATTTGACATAGTTGGTCGTTTGAGGACTGATGACAGCCACGGTGTTTTCAGGCATGAATTGTTGCCGGTACACTAAGGAACACGCTTTGGCAATGGTGCAAGCTTCTTTCAAAGGATCGACCCCTCCGTGTTCCATGAACAGTTCTCGAAATTTTCCACAGCATCGCCGTAAAATGTCCACGTCGGAACGACAATACTTTAGCATTTCTTCCTGAAAGTCGAAAGGGTCGGAGGCGTGAGCCTGGTAGCAAGCGTAGAAAGCTTTTCGTTGTTCGGTACGCATGTTGTCGGGGTCGTAATAGTGAGCCTCGGGCAAATGGGGTAGAACGGTATATTGATTGGCTTCCGTATCGAAAAAGTGAGGAAAATAACCTTTAGCCATTTCTGTCATTCCAAACGTTTTAGGCATTCGACTCAAAGGTATGGCCAAGTAACTCATCGAATCTTTAAACTGTACTTGTCCCACTTGCATGAAAATGATTTGGACTCCGTTCAAAGTGACTTTAGGACGTTCGGTGCCATGTTCCGTATAGTACCTCAAAAGAAACTGTCCATCGTATCCGGAGAAATTGTGAGCCATCACCGTGGCATGGCGATGACAATCTCCGTAACGTTCGATGTCCTCTTGGCTCCACGTCTTGTCGATGTGGTCTAAGACCCATTGAGCGAGATCGGCTAGCGTGTTGGGTCCCCGAAAGAGTTTTTCACGCCCTCCAGGAATCTTACTGCAGTAAGGGCAATGACTCACGATAGGTTCTTGAATGCACTTTTCGCACGCTCGATGAGCCACGCAGAAAGTAGGAATGTGAATACCGGTCTCTTGCATGCATTCGAAATCGAAAAAGATGAAATTGCCTTTCTTCTTGTGTCCATCCTCTTTCTCTGGTTGGTATTTTTGCACGTAGCACTGGTGTGCCAAGACCACGATGTGGTGACAAATGTGACATTTTTTCTTTCTTTGAATATACGTGTCCCTTGGCACTATTAGTACATAGGCCTTGTCCACACGTGGAGCACAATCTCAGCAGTTGACAAGCGCATTTCTTCTGTGAACCTTGCATCTTCAAATGCTGTTGGTAACAGACAGGGCTGACAAACGTGCGCAGACAAGTGAAACAATGCACTGGTTTTTGTCCTTCGCTCTGACAGGGTGGAGAGGCCAAACATCCTGAGCATTTCGATCCACAATGCTTGTGTTGCTCTCGATTGCTATAGCCATAGTCACATTTCTCATAGGAATAACTGTATCCCAGGAATCCAGTGATAGTGGTAATGGTATCGAAATGGTCATCGTGATGATAGACGTGAATGTATTTTCCATCCTTAAAGTCTTTCCCTCGAAACAACAGAGGCCCACGCATTTCTTGAGGATGCACTTTCAAGGTGTAGCGTGGAGCTAGGGCATCTTGCAATTTTTGCATTTCAGGAATGCCACAGGGTTTGTCTTTGGGCAAGCCAGCTTGTCGTAACAGGAGTTCTGCTTCGTTTCGTTGTTTGGCTCGGTCCGATTGACGAATAGTTTTCCAGGCTCTTTTCCATTCTACCGTGTCGTTCTTGTTGACATAGGTTCGTCCCACCACGATGGCCCTGGCTAAACACATCTGGTCTTGAGGGTTGTGAATTCGGACGAGACTTGTTTTGGTGCTGCGAAGCTCGTCCACCAATAACATCTTTTTGCGTCCAGTCCCTTTAGGAGGAGAGACGTGGGTCATGTCCAGTGTGGCTTTTCCATCGGTGATGTCAAACTGGTCATTGGATTGTTGTACGTGTTGAATCTTGCCCATGACTTTGGAAGCGGTCAATTCTGCAGGAGTGCTAAACTCGATCCAAACAGGGGATTTCAAACCGTCGAGAAATTGGAGTGGCCCTGATAAGGGCCATTATTTGGTGTAGGGGTGAGTTTAAGCAATCAACTTTAACTGTCTTAAGCCTTTGCCACGGCCAAGGCCTACTACTGGACTGCGTAATGTTGATGATGATTTGGTTGAAATCACTAAGGGTGGCACGATAGGCTTAGTCACAGGGTTGGAGTGTTTAGCTCGGGAAGGTCGTATTCTCTTCGGTCGTGATAAAGAAGTCTGATACATTTGTTTCAGACTTCTTAACTCCGCTAAAAAGTCTAACACTACCGTGACCGTTTGATTTTCACCCTCTTGTTTCTTTGCTGCTACTTCTTCTTCTTCTTGTTTTTTTTTCTTACCTCTTCTTCTTGCTGCTGTTGCTGTAGGAGAAAAGCTTGTTCCGCTTCCTTTTGTCGTTGTATAAATTTCTCCAATTCTTCTTTCTGTCTCTGTCTAAAATTCTCCACGTGCGGTAATGAAGAAGGTGACGAAGGTTCCGGAACAAATTCTTGCGAGGTAAGAAAATCCACAAAATCTCAATTTACCTCTTCTGAAAGTAAGTCCGGGTTCCCTTGGGCGGTCTCCACTGCTGGTGCACCCCAATGGATCGTTTTCTGAGTTTCCGTCATGTTGAATCACCGTCGCATAGATTGACTGCACACAGGCGCTAGCGATTCTATATAGATCACGTGACGTCACATACTGCTCTCTTCGGATTGGATGCGGGCTGACTGAATTATGTAACGCGTGTTTGGATTGGTCAATGAACTCAATTCGTTTCAATCCTTCCTCTACCTATAAATAAGCGCAGTTCACTGCATTGATTCACCTGTTCTCGGCGCCTCAAGATGTGGACCAGAGTCGAATCATCCACCCTTGTTTCTTCGATGATGTTTAGGACGGACATGCTAATGTATGTCCGATCCAAGTGGACAGTTGTCCACAAGTCAGACACCAGTCTGTGGATACGAAGAGTGTACGTGGAGAGACAAGGTTGCCTCAAGAGGACTCTTATTTATGGCCCTCGAGTAAGACGCAGCTTGAGGACAAGAAGATGCCGCAGATGCCCTTTATGTTAAGGGCATATTAACATAAATCCAAAGGCCCTTTTCAGGGCCACCCACATCTCTCGAAAAGGGATCGACTTTCAATTGCCTAGCCCTATTTATTTTTTTTATATTTTTTTATTTTTAAAAACAAAAGATAGAGACCCTCCCTGTTTCAATTTTCGCCTGTTCCCTTTCCATAGACCCATCAGGTCGGGACCCTATTAAAATAGGGTCCCGACTCTGTTCCATTTTCAATTCCCCTTGAGGCTAGAGTTGCCCATGATTTTTTCCCATGTTAAATTTCCATTGAGGCTAGGTTTGCCCAAGGGGGGTCTGTAATGCTAATTCCCATTGAGGCTAGGGTGCCCCTATTCACTACTAATATATATTAGGGCTTTAAGAATGTGTTGCTATCTTTTTCTCATAGATTTTTGCCCTTGCTCGGTAAAAGTTTTAATTTTTCTCCACAACTCATTAATATTTACTAACTACGTCTGGACTTTATGATAATAATATAGATCGTTCACGTCTGGACTTTATGATAATAATATATAGATCGTTCACGTTAAGACTTTATGATCATAATATAGATCGTTCACGTCTGGACTTTATGATCATAATATAGATCGTTCACGTCTGGACTTTATGATAATAACAGATCGTTCACGTCTGGACTTTATGATAATAATATAGATCGTTCACGTCTGGACTTTATGATCATAATATAGATCGTTCACGTCTGGACTTTGATAATAATATAGATCGTTCACGTCTGGACTTTATGATAATAATATAGATCGTTCACGTCTGGACTTTATGATAATATAGATCGTTCACGTCTGGATAATAATGTATAGATCGTTCACGTTAAGACTTTATGATCATAATATAAATCGTTCACGTCTGGACTTTATGATCATAATATAAATCGTTCACGTTAAGACTTTATGATCATAATATAAATCGTTCTGGTTAAGACTTTATGATCATAATCTAGATCGTCCACGTCTGGACTTTATGATCATAATATAGATCGTTCACGTCTGGACTTTATGGTAATAATATAGATCGTTCACGTCTGAACTTTATGATAATATATAGATCATTCAGGTCTGGACTTTATGATCATAATAGAGATAATTCACGCCTCGACTTTATGATAATAATATAGATCCTTCTGAGTTCTCTATTAGTACACGTCATTTAATTACACAAATTATATGGACTTAAAATTTTACGAAAACCCTCCACGCCAATTCTTGCATAAACCCCTCAAAATTGTTAAAACAAAAGTCTTGAATAAAAGCAATCACGTATCCCAAATTGAAATATTACTTTTCACTATGCAGCTAATCTAATTTAATAGATTCATGTACTGTACTATGCTCATAGCTTTGTCGATAGAACTGTCTGGCTGACAATTCTACAGATGTAGCGATAACCTCTTTACAAGGCCATACTTGACAGACATCTCCCCTACTTAACCTTGATCTTGCTTATAAAATATAGCAACTACATGTACAGCCGGTTTTGTCAGGACATATTTATGTGGCTAAAATAAATAAATTGTTTACAACTACACAGTTTATATCTCATTAATAAATAGCACTTATTTTATAGCAATTAGCGTAGACCAAACGAAGTAATCGATTATCCATAGGAGAAAGACCTTATGAAGCAAGGTGGGCATTTTACCTTTAAACGTTTAGTTAGTATTCACTGCAAAGTGGATTTGAAAATACAAAGATTGAGGATATGCCCTGGCCTTTTATTAAATTCTTTTGGTGTACATAAGACGAATCTAGTGATATGGTCTTTTATACAAATTTGAGTAGCAAGTGACCCAGAATTTTTCCATACAATTACAGAAGACCACAGCCGGCCGAGGCACCGTTTTAGATAAAACGTTGCAGACTCTGGCAATTTTGAAAGCCATTGGCCATTTATTTCCATACAGTTCTCAAGCTTACTGGCGCAAGTCTTTTTCAT
The DNA here is from genome assembly GCA_028554795.2 of Sinohyriopsis cumingii. Taxonomy (NCBI): domain Eukaryota; kingdom Metazoa; phylum Mollusca; class Bivalvia; order Unionida; family Unionidae; genus Sinohyriopsis; species Sinohyriopsis cumingii. The sequence goes on along the minus strand of CM068834.1, from coordinate 8,417,650 downwards.
AAATTTTGGAAGACTAGTGTTACAATTTTTTTTTTTTAAAATAATGTGCGGCGCAATGGTCTTTGTTAGTTTTCCCCAAAACATTTTGACTTCGTCTGGGACAGATCTGTTTCTTCATTAATATGTGAGGTCTGCTAGTTATTCTTTTTCTCATTTTCATAAATATCTGAGGACCAGTTATCCAGGTCTTCTAAAAAAAAAACAATCTTGAACGACAGTGGCATGGGAAGGGCATGGGCAGGGGGGTGGGGTGGCTAGATTTTCTTTCAAAAATGAAGACTGGAGTATGGGTCACATGCTAGCATATGTCCCAATATCCAAGCTTCGATTACTACTTTGACGAGAACAAATTAGAGACAATTATTTACTTTTCCAGAAATTCAATAAGTTAGCATATTTTTTTATTTATTTACTCTGCTTCTATGAGTAGCATGGCAAGTCGATAAATTACAAAAGCATATCAATGACACCATTGGCCCCTATTATGACCTTATGGAAACAACTGCCCTGACGAGAGCACCAATGCACTTTCTGCATTGTTCATGGAGGTTTAGGGCCTTTGCAAGTATCTGCCTAGGATCCCCGTCTGGATTATTTTCAAAGAGAGAGAAAATGAAGTTTGTAAGGGCGTCCATACGTAGTATTATACTGTTGACGGGTGAACGGTAATTGACAAGTTCTTCAGACTCCAACAACACAGCTGTGTATTCAACCAGATGATGCACCTCCATGTACATGTCTATCAAGTTTTTCAGGAGATGTGGAATTTTTTCGGAATCGCTGCTAATGCGTACCCCTTTAACCACATAATTCCTCAGCTTTTCGCATTCTCCAGCAGGGCACTTCTTGATAAAGTAGTACTTTAACTTTTGAGACAAACTAGGCAATGCTGATTTCATCACTTTTGTTTTCAAAGGATGTCTCTGTGTCCGTTGCTGCAGCGCCAGCCTATACCATTTGTGACGCTTTCGATGCACAAGGATGTCTTCTGGCTGGATGTTGACCAAAGTTGTGTAGGCCGTGCTATTGTAGCCATACTTAAAACAGTCTCCCCCATTGTGCAAGTTTCCTTCCCAGCTTTTGAGACACCCCCAACAGAAAGCCTGTCCACATGGGCACACCATATGAGGACATCCGCCATTTTTTTCAAAGAATCTTTTACAGAAAGGACAATTCTTTCCGCGAACTTCAACCTCTTTGATGACCTCAACTGGAATAATAGATTCGTCGCCACTCTTCCTCAGCTTGTCTCTGTAGGTGGATGCCCTCTCGCAAGGGGCCGGCCAGTGAGCCTCTTGCAAACACTCAAAGCAAAGGGCTAGGCCGCATTCACAATGAACAATTACTGGTCCCTTTAAAGTAGTCTGTAGAACTCTGCCACACCTGGCATTGGGACACCACTTTGCAGCTCGGCCTGCCTCGACATGGTGGTCGTGGCACCTCTTTTGAAATTTCAAAAGGTCATCAAGATTCATTAATGACATCACGGTTCCTACATCAACCTCATTTTCACACTCATATTCTGGACATACCATTTTTCTTGAGCCTTCTTTTATTGACGTCAGCAAGTGCTCTCTCCAGCAGGAGTCACAGAACCAGTGCCCACATTTTAGTAGAGCCGTAGAACGGACGTTGACGCCAAGCTCTTCGTAGCAAATATAACACATAACCTCATCGGGTGCAACTAACTCGTATCCTTCGACTTCAGGCGAAACGTCGTCTTTATTTATTCTGAACATGTTTTTATACAAAAGGCAATCATCAGGTAGATAGCTGCCACACTCCCATTTTGAACAGTCCTTAAGGTTTTGAAAATTGGTCAGTGCTTTTCCAACTATCGGGAAAGTTCTAGGCATAAAAACCTCCTCAGGGAGAGTTTCCATAAAGAACACTGTTCGCTGTATGAGTTCATCAACCGTTGATTCCATAAAATCAAACAAAGTCTCGATCTTCAGAGACCTCAGACATGTGGTCATTTTCATGTTCAGGTGAACTCTGTAAACATGCTCGAGTTGACTGTTTATCTCATTGTTAACATCATGAGAGAATACTAAGCAAGCTAGGATGTGAAACTTCCCAGTTTTGAACACCGAACTTCGCCTTAAATTTTCTGTTATGTCCAGGATGAACTTTCTAGGAATACACTGACCAAATATGATCTTGTCATCAAATTTTTCCCTCAGACTTGGATATGAAATTTCTTCAGTTGAAAGAATGATGTGAACAGGCTCTGTTATGGTTGGATCAATAACTTTAGTTTCAGCCTTATAATTCTTCTTCTCCGTCCCATTCTTGGAGTTTGGTTTGTTGTCTTTTTTAATTTTTCTTTCAATGTAAACGATATTTCTCTTTTCAGTGTTCCCTTGACAAGTACTTTCTTGTACCCTCAAGTTACCCTCACGTTTAAAGTTTTGATCAAAGTGATCTGATGCTCTTAGTGCGCGGGACAAAAGATCGTCGAGCAAGAGATCTGTGGACCCATGATTGAAAGGGCTACTACCTTCTTCCGGATCATCACGTATGTCTTCTTCGTGTACATTAAAGTCTTCTCCATAATCATACATCATATCAAGTTCGTGTTTAACAATATCTGACAGCCCTCGCTTCCTTCCCCTGCGGGCTCTTCGTTTCGACTGGCCGTCTGTTGGGAATAAATAAGGCCGGATATATTTGGCATTATGGCAGATAGAGCTTGTGACTGGAGAAGGATAAAATACTTCATATAGCGTGATCGGCTTTTGTTGGTCGAGGTTTTCGCCCTCGTTATCACCCTCTGCGCCCCCGACTTGCTGATGGCGATTGTGTCTGCTCTTTCTCTTTCTTCGTCCAAATCCAGGCGGTCGTGCATTTAGAATGCTGGCAGCAAGTACGTAACCAGACCTTTTGCGCCTTCCTCGCTTCTCCTTGAGCTGCTTCACTGGTCCAACTGTAGAGTACCATCCAATGCAATTACTTCGTTTTTTAATCTTATGGTACTCAACCAACTGAACACCAAAAGTGCAATCGTCATATTCTCCTCGTCCGATAGATTCTTTCAATAAGCCAGGTAGCGACCATCGCCCTTTCTTGTTTAACGAGTAGGCAACATCGTTTTCTACAACGTCAAGGTCACATAGAACTTGATCAAAGTCAGCGGATTCGTTCGGTCGTCTGACACTGGAGCGAGTTAACACAGCCTCTCTCCTGAAAATAAAGGAAAAAAATAATATTTAGAGGCAGCTCTATTTTCCCCCTTTTTAATAACAAAGAGTTAAGTAGAAAGTATATTTACATAATACTTTCAAAACACAACCATGGTACAGTCACAAGTTTAAGTAATAAGAAAGACTATAAAATATATTTGACGTGTTCCAAAAGAAGAAATCGGTCGTATTATGCATATGTGAATGAGCCCAGGATCTAAGGAGAAAGCTGCAAAGCCAGTTCATCCGAAAAGAAAAAATAAAACCACAAACTTTAAGTGGATAAATTTTTAGTATTCGATAAATTAGAAATAACAATTGTCAACGAATATTATGAAATGTTTAAAGCTCGTGAGATGGTAGAAATACTGGGAAAGGCAAGGAAAGGAGCTTAATCATATGGTCAATGAAAAATAAAATCTGTGAAGTTAATAAACAAGCCAAGTCTTGGATAAGTGCTTCACGATTGTTGATACTGGTAATTTCCAACAATCTTGGTGTATGGGGTACATTACATTATTGCATATAACAGGTTCGAATGATGATGCTGACCTATATAGGAGTGTCCCTTTTTAGTTAGATAGAAACATTTTTTATTCGTATCAGACTGCAACAGATTATATGACTATATAGATATAAATGTTATATCCATCAAGGTTCAGGCTGCTTTAAGAGCCGAGCTGTCAAGACCATATTTATTATTATTGGTGTATTTACACATTTAATTAATTCTTGTCACAATTATTTTTTCTCTTGTAGAGTTTGAAAAGACTATGGATTATGAAGTAAGATATTTAACTTGGTGTGAGGAAAAAAGGCATACGAAGTAACATTTCGAGTAATATGTAAATCCATACATGATAATGAGTTGCCATGAACATTTTCACAACAATAGTTCATTTTGAAAGTTTATGTTAGACTTGTGTAGGGCAAGGTGAGTGTTTATCGCCATTTTTGTTGCAATGTTCCTAACTGATCTGGAGAAGATGTAATGCTAAGATATTGAAATTAATATAACATGGTGATGATGTACGGTGATGATGTACGGTATTTTACTAGTCTAATGAAGATTTTCCAAAGTCCATTCATACGCTACAGCAATATTGTTTACAGTGGAAGTTTGTTATTAATATATCAAAAACATATCTTATAAAATGTATAACTTTTATATTTTTTTAGATGTCTCAACATGTTTATGACAATACATCAGTTTTTTAAAGATATCTGATAAAGTTTATAGTCTTATGTAATAAAAACTTGCAAACTTCGTAACAAGTACACATCTTATAAATATACAATATATCTTATATAATAAACAATTGTATGAGTTATACAATCTATACGCTATCTTATGAAATTTATAAGATGTTTTATATAGTTTATGAGATACCTACCCTTTTTTAGAATATATCAATTTGGCTATTTACCTTCCAATTAGTTGTAACTGCAAGTCGTTATGTAATTTTCAAGTCCCAATGTAAAAAAGTAAATTACCCTCACTACAAAGAGCCTTTATTTATTTCTGCAAACATGATGCAGACGTCACTACTACTACTACTTAGGGCCGGATTAAGGCTTTGGAGGGCCTGGGTCACTTAAGATACGAAGACACTCCTCTAGCTCTACAAATACATCTTGAAATCGGTTCTTAATCTGTCTTTTATGGGTATTAATTAATATGGCTATATTAGGCTGGGTATTAGATGGTTTAGACCTATATATCTTTTCTTTTTAAAACAGGTACCGAGGAGAGGGGCCGCAAACGTAACACGTTGCCCCCGCCCCATTAATCCGTCCCGCTACTAAAACTATATGGTGGCAGTATTATTGGTAGTTGTCCTTGTTTGTATTGACCGTGACAAAGGTAAAAGTTTATGAAGATGAAATAGACTATTGTGTTCACTATCTTTATCATCATGACGACGATAATATGAACGTGTTTACTACTACTAACAATAATAATAATAATAATAATAATAACAAAATAGTATTATTTATTGATTTGTACGTTCTACGTACATGTATGTTTGACGACAAAGACATACAGACAGGCATTTAACGGTTAATATTACGTACCTGTATCGACGCAAGTAACTCGATGTTGGTCCTTTTAGACTGTTACCAGAATGGACTCCTCGTTTACCAATTTTCAGAACCATGTTTGTTTCTTACTCAGTTCTGATCTAGTAACAAGGACTTGAATGAAGCAGTTCAATCGTAATAACCGGAACGCTATTTATACCTGACTAGATTGCGCTCAGTGGTGCAATGTATTTTATTTTAAGCACAACGTGTCACCGATACACGTCTGTGTTGGACGATAAAAATAAACATAGACGTTCGTTTGCGCTTACATCAAACAATCAAGACTTCTTATAAAAGCGAGGGTATACAGGTACAAGAAAAAGGAATTGGTTTGTTTACCCGTATATGATTGTGTTTATGAAGTAGGGGATTCTCATATTTGACGGTAAACAAATAAACTAGATACAGTAATATTATCACACATTCATATATATATATATATATATATATATATATATATATATATATATATATATATATATATATATATATATATATATATAATATACACACATAGCAGCAGCAGAGGGGCTGTACAGACCGAAACTTTTTGCACAATAAACCCCTCCAGGAAACTATTCCTCGATAGAGGGCTTATTTCGACGAAATAAACCCTTCTATTCAGAATACAGGACAAAAAAAAATGTCCCCCGAAAACTCGAAGAGTTTCCAGGGACAAACTCGTTGAGTTTGCACTGACAACTTGGGTTACTTCAATAAATCTGAAACAGTTTCCGTGGCGGGGTCGTTATTGAAAAATCCATGGGTCGGGTCCATCCCCTCTGCTGCTCTGGGAAATGAGTTTCCAAGGAAAAACATTTTTATGTTGCAAATAGTGTATCAAGTCCAATACGGTATCTTGTTCTGGGATCGTGTAAATTTATTGTCACAAATCCGTGAGGTTTTCTTTGAGCATGACTGAAGAAATTTTTAAATTTATTTAAATCCATATCGCCACCACACCAGGTTTGATGAATATTTCTCAGTGTATGTGTATCAACTCCATTGAATATCGCAAGAAGATTACAATTATCCCTGATTACTTTAGGAATTTGTGTATAACGCTGAGTAACATAAATCACATCAGTGTTTTTGTGACGTCCCCGGGAAAATATTCTTGCGGGATTTTTTTGCTTGTCCAACATAACATCATCATACACTACTAGGTTGTTAATTGATTCATCAAGATCCTCGACGCTGGGGGCTTCTTCGATATCAGTGATAAATTCAACAACATCCTCACCGTCTTTACTCAGCGCGCTTGCACTCTCATTAAAATCTTTTATAACGTTATAGCATCGTTGATCATCTACAGATGGAGCTATCAAATACAGTTTATCCCATTTCATCCACTTCATTATCAAGTTCAGCAACAGCTGTGTTTTACCTGAACCGGATGGCCCAATTATAATCGCGCGGATAGAGTTTGGTAGCACTGAATTATGCTTAACTGGCTCTTTCTTTTTTGTCGCAGAAAAATCTGTAATTTCCATTTGTATATAAAGAATAATAATTATGGATCTATATTGTGTGAAGTGTAAGGCACGAACCCTACGAATGATCTAACAACCATTACAACAAAAAATAACAGACAAGCACTTTCTGGTAAGTGTACGCGATGTGGCACAAAAAAATTTAGATTTCAAAAAAAAAGCGAGAATTTAGCGGAGGTGACATTGCAGCCAAACTTGGAAAGCTCCCCGGAACTCCCTGGGCAAAGTATCCCGGAGAAAAACATCTCCCAGGATACAATTACTGCGGTCCAGGGACCCGACTAGATATCAGACTTGATGAACAATCTAAACCAAAACCGGGAGAGTATCCGATAAACGCTATCGACGCAGCGTGTCACATACATGATGTTGCTTATCGAAGTAAAGATCTACAAGACAGGCATATCGAGGATGTGAAATTAATTCATGCACTAAGCGCCATAAAAAATAAATCATTTAAGGAGTCACTCGCTAATTGGTTAGTAAGATCAGCGATGAAATCTAAATTAGTATTAGGCGCTGGATAATTAAATAAAAATGCAAGCGATTTATTATTCCCCAATCGGATACTGGAGAGGTAACTCAGCAATTAATAAACTCGCCAACGCGGCATCAGTAACACGCGAGGTTGCCAAAAATTGGCTATCAAAACAAGCAATATGGCAAATCTACTTACCACCACCTCGACAAATCAACTTTGCACATTTTGATGTTAGTGTGCCCAATGAAGTTCATCAGGCTGACATACTATTCCTGCCTCATGATACTGTCCGTAGAAAAATATACAAATACGCGCTAACAGTAGTTGATGTTGCCAGTAGATACAAAGAAGCAGAACCGTTAGCGACTAAAACAGCGTCCGAAGTCGCCTCTGCGTTTAAACGAATTTATCAACGAGGACCTCTAAACTGGCCACGATTATTACAAGTTGATCCTGGCAAGGAATTTCAGGGCGCGGTGTCATCACTGACAAAGCAGCATAACGTTACCATACGACGAGGACATACTGAAATTCATCGGGATCAGGCAATTGTTGAGCGATTTAATAGAACACTCGCTGAGAGATTATTCGGATACCAGTACGCGAGGGATTCATTTACGATACGAGATCTCGTGAATGGGTTGCAAGACTGCCAAACGTGATAGCCGCACTGAATAATGAAATTACCAGAACAACAAACATGAGACCTGTAAATGCAATCACAAAAAAATATATACCCCGCGTCAGTGAACGCGGACAACAGCAACAAAATGTTTCAACGCAGCCAGGGACGCTAGCGTCCCCACTGCTGGGTAATGTCACCGTTAGGTATTTATACGAACCAGGCGAACTAGAAGGAGGAAAAAAAAGAGCAACCGATCCCACATGGAGTGTTACTACACATAAGATATCCAGCATAACCAGATCAACTGGGAGAAACGCAATCTACAGATTAGATTCGACTGCTCCTCAACGCGGATTTAAACGCGAGCAACTTCAGGTGATTCCCGAGGATACACAATTACCACCCCGATCACTAAAGTGATCCGCACTGAAGTGATTCAATCATTTAAATAACTGCAGCAACACCTCTGCGTCGGTTACACTCAAGACAGGTCAACATCACATTTTCACGTGTATGACCGCGACTGCTATCTATTCTATCTACGGTGAATTGCCTTGGGTCGTTTTTCGAATACTGCCACAGCAATAAACAATTACAACTCGCACAGTGATTATTCTGCTGTTGTTGTAATTGTATTACAAATTCAACATCCAAACTTTGTTTGGGATCAAACTCTCTACCATTTTTTTTGTCGCTCTGTTTGTAACCGGCTAATTTCTTTCTTATTGTGTCATCAGCGATTGAGCTGTCGTTGACAACATCATCTAATACAATTCTTCGTAACTGACCTATCCTTCTTACTCTTGACACGGCTAAATAAACTAAATTTGACCACTCGATGCGATCATCAACAATCCAAACTGTTGTATCTGAAATAGTTAGTCCCTGCGAACTGTGGATGGTCATAGCGTATCCTAGCGTCCACGGGGATTTGCTCATTTTCAGTGCCTGTTCAACAGCATCAACATCAACTGTGACAATATCATTTAATACTAAATTCTGTTTCTCCGGACCCGACGCAGTCAGGCGCCCTGGAATATCAACATCAATATTCTGCAATCGCGTATCAGCTGGTCTATAACACAACGGCACTGGCAACATGGGAAATTTCTTCTGATGTAACTGAAATAACCGCTGCTGAAGTGTGTCCCTGACTATCTTTCTACTTGCCACAATTAAATCACCTGGTTTCCACGTTTCCCAAAAGTCGCTCAGCGAAGTCTCTGGAATTATTTCACGCATTATCTCACACTGGACTTTATTGGTTTGTAGCCTGATCAGTGCCTTAAACTCTTTCAGCGTTTCATCGAGTGCTCTAACATCGTTAGTTATTTCCTCATAATAATCTACAAAAGTTTTCAGCCACTCGTGTGGAGATTCACCTGTAAATGGGGGTGGTTGACCATGATCGCCGCACATCACCACTGCGGTATTTTTCTTTAGCAGCCAATCCAGAAACTGTTTTAATGTATCCAACGGCACAGTGTCTATCTCATCCCAGATGATTTTCTCGGGAATATATTTCGTTCCCATTCGTTCAGGTGTCCACGTGCCGCCGCTGTATTTGAAAAAACTGTGATACGTGCACGCGTTAACATCCCGTTGTCTCATCTCCCTGGCAAGTCTGTGTGTGGGTGTTAGCACAATCATGTCAGAGTTTCTAAATAATTCAATCGCTCGAGTTGTTTTACCAGAACCACCAGGACCGTTCAGATAAACTGTTTTGTGTCTTGTAACAGGATCGTGCACCGGCGGCAACAACGAAGTTGCCCCCGACGAAACCATCGAAGATATTTCTGCGCTGCGATACTCATCCTCGATTTCAACATCAGCCGATTTACAATATCCGTGTAACATTTCATTCTTTATTCTCCACGAGCCCCACGATGGATCATCCGATATAACATTATCCAACAGCGCTGAGTGTTTTTTATCAATATAAAATGAATCCGTTGCAACTCTCACTGCGGCAACAGGGAATCTATTGATCATCGACAACAAATTTATGGATACATAAGCCAGCATCGAAGATCTCAAATGTATGTACTGAGATGATTCTCCGTCAATATAACTAAAAACAGTCCCTAGTTTTTCCCCGTTTGACAGAAACACATCTTTGCGGTTACAGAACATGTTGTTCGTGGCTGCATCAGCGACAATAAGATCCAATTCAGTCTTGTCCATGATTAATCGACTGTGATGTTGTTTATGATCATACGCTCCACCTTGAGTGAATTTCCCTATTATTCTTCGTCCTAGATCTTTTGCTGTGCTTTCATCATTTCTGAGTTTGCTTTTAAGTACTTCAGGAGCTTTCTTGATGATAGCGTCGATAGAAGTTTCTGGATATTCTCGTGACCAATCTTCGATGACTTCTTCTAACGTAACCGGCGTTGGAGTTGGCAACCAAACTTCGGTTTGACGACAATAACATATAATCGCTTCGCTGACCGTCAGCGACAACAGTATTCGACTGTCAAGCATGTATCGCAATAACACTATCGGTGCCCATCGCTTCTCAACGAAATGTCTGCCAAACCAAACATAACACACAGGATGTAAATCCTTAGCGAATTTAAACGACGACACACAAGCAAATCCGGTCAAGTCAAAATCGGGTAAAACACCGTTGACAGCTACTCTTGTCATGGTATTGCCAGCGTGGCCAAACCGTTTAAAATATTCGCTGCATTCTCCACGCCCAAGGAAACTTCCTGGATAACACGCCGTCATGTCCACGGATATCATACCGCGGTGATCATACTGAGTATTCCACAAACCGCCGTGTCCGTATTCGACACAGCTCTGCTGGATATCAGCAAGACAACTTTTCGGAGTTGGTCTCCATGAATTTCGTTCCCGGGCTACATGCGCGACAACACCCGGGACAGTAAAACAGTGTGTCAGTAACGTATCAGTGTTGCCAGCATGATATTTTTCTGCGAGTTTTTTCATTTCCTGCTGTAACGCCATTGTTCTGTATATTTCCCCGTTGGGTCTCACAAACTGATCATATTCTCCATCTTCGCTACTTCTGAATAACCACACAGACACTGGATCGGTTTTACTTATCTGATAAATAAAATCAAACATGCTCCCAGAATTGCTTTGCAATTCCGGATAATACTTCACAACACGGTCTTGCGGAAATATCCTAACCGAGTCAGTCCAGGCGTGACTGTTATGATCGATAATAGTTATTGGTGTTCCACGGGAATTGTATTTACACTCATACAATACCTCACCGGTTAACGATGAAACCGTTATAGGAAATTTTAGTAATCGCTCTAGCTCAGCAACATCATTTATTGACGCTCCTTTATCCGCTACTCGTGTCGCCCACGCTGTTATTTTAGTTTGTCTTAGCGGTGTTAGGCCGTTTCCTCGCATTGCATTTTTAAAATGTTCCATTACTCGCTCAGCTACACAATTCAACACCGACACCTTCATCGGTTTGAGTTTATCAACGCGTGGTTTCTTCATCGGATAAATTCCATAAACAACTGCGGTCACAGGATACGCTCTGGCATAATATGGTATATCAATCCCAACAAGTACTCCCGGTTTTGAGTCTTTACTTAACAGAACGGTTTTTCCACGAACGCCTCTGGCATCAAGAACAGGGTCTAGTTTGTCTCTGATAATCCACGTTCCCTCGCCGACTCCAACAATAAATTTTATCTGTACGAAATATCTTCTATCGTCGAGATACCCAATTATGTTACGCGCGATTGTATCGTTCATGGTAGCATCAATGATACGGTCACGAGAAATGCTCGCGTTTCCGAGGATAATTTTATACGAAGACCACGTGTGTGCGGCACCATCACGACGAAACTCTTCTTTGGCATTCTTGATAACACCAATTACCTCTGCTAACTCTCTTCGTCGTGGATCAGCGGTTAACCGGTCAAGATCGAATCTAGAACCTGATATGGGTTTTATTCTGGATAGTCTTTCAAAACCCATTATTATAATTAAGACAAATATTTAAATAGACAAATATATTATATGATGAACCAATGCAAGTGGATCAAACTAAATTCATCAGCGCCGTGTAGCAAACCCTGCAGAGGCGAATACTGTGGACAACATGCTCAACAGGTCCGCGGTGGGAGTCTAGGACCGATACCGTGTATCAGATGCGGCATTGGAGTACGAGGAAAAACGCAATTATGTTCAGCGTGTGGTGGAAAACGCTATCGAGAACTAAAACGGTATTATGATAAAAAAAATCCAGACTGTGATAACGCTCTCAAATGCGAGCGTGATTACATAAATAAGTTTTCAGACAAATTATGAATTAGACAATGATTTGCTTATAGTATAATGAATCAAGAATTCGTCCGACATCCAACTATTCCAAATTATGAGGCAAACCGAGATGGCATAGTGAGAAACTACAGGCTGAGGAAACAAGTTGGTACAGTTGATAATGCTGGTTATTTAAGATTTACTGTTAGGAAAGGGAGGTATTTATGTCATCGTTTCGTCTATGAGGTTTTTAACGGAGAGATCCCTAAAGGCCTTGTCATTGATCATATTAACGGGAACAGACTTGATAACAGTATTGAAAACCTTCAAGCGATCACTCAGAGCAAGAATACCATACGAGGAAGAGTTAAATGTAAAACAGCTATAAGAAGAGCAGTGAAATCTGTGAATGTTGAGACTCGTGAAGAAATAATATTTCAATCAATGAGCGCAGCCGGTAGGTATTTCGGTATTTGTCCACCTTCTGTACAGCATGTCGCAGATGGGATCTACAAAACAGCATTTTCAAAGAAGCTCAAACAGAAGATTTCATTCTGTTATATAACTCTTATCGTTGACACAAACGACGATAACTCCTCCGAGAGTGTGTAACGCTTTGCAGAGTTGTCGTTGCTGGTCAGAGGATTTGCTCCCCCTAAGAAAGCCACCTTGATAAAATATTTTATCGAGTTCATAACATGTAATCATTTATTTACCGTAGAATATATATTTTTTTACAAACAATATCCTCGTTTTACTGAATATATCCGACTGTTTTGCTCTTCTGTGCTTGTTATATGACCGCGCTTAAGAAAACATACAATTAAAATATTTTAAACAAGTCCCGCCCACTGCTAGAGCGAATTTCCAACTCGCAAGTAACAGTTGGGTTATATACGAAATCGCTCCCTAAGACCTTTGGGTCGATCGAAAGTCAGCACGCGCAAGCAAAACCATAAATTTAATCCGCCAATGGCGGGTGTCTTTTGTGCACCATCCAATGGTCGATTCAATGGATGGTTTTGCTCTGCTGCTGACCGTAGAAAATGACCCACCTGTGTATGTTTGTGTCGTCATAGGATAAGGTCTTAGGATAAGTTAGGATAAGATTACATGTTCATTGTGCCTTTACTTGCTGTCATACTCGAATCAGAGGTAAAGGTTGTCTGTTCTGTACCGTCTCTTAGGATAAGATTACATGTTCATTGTACCTTTGCTTGCTGTGATACTCGAATCAGAGGTAAAGGTTGTTTGTGTTGTCAAATAAATGTTTGCCGGGCCTGCTAGAGAACTCGATCCTAGAAGCCAGGGCTGTCTCGTCTTGTAAATAAATGTGCCTCTGAGTCACTTGGCTGTCAGAGGGGTCCGTCCTTAGGATAAGTTACGTGTTATATGTTTGTCCTTGTCAATTCACTAAACACGTCCTCTTGAGCCTATAGATATCTAGAGGCTCTTGCAGGGGATAAAGTGTTTCGTGTTACATGTTGTATTGTCATGTCGGAAGCAGTCCTCGTGGGGTTCTAGAACGTTATTTGACGATCTAGGCCCTTGCAGGGGATAAATGTTTCCGACTGTCTCGTTTTGTTTTGGAAAGCTAGCGTTTCTCATGCAAAGTGTTTCTATTAAAAATATAAAAATATATAATAATATGAATCACGAAAATATAAATACCATACTTGTTGAAATTAAAGAATTACAACAGCGAGGTTTTAATATTTTACTAGACACTGAAACAATTATGTCAGATTTTGAATCCTTGAATGAGCTATCACGCTTGGGGAAGAACAATCTCCCTGCTCGTTATAGGTTCATTAAGGGTTTGCAAGATCGTGTTTACAGATCACTTGCCGGGATAACTGAAAATCAGGTATCTGAATTTATTCCACTGTGCCGTGCAGTTGAGAAGATTCGTCTTGGATTGTCACAAGAGTATGAGACTCGAAAATTAATTAGCACCAGGGTGAGACGGTTAAAAGGTTATATAAAGAATCTAGACACGGAAATGCCTTGCATTTCTGACAAAAATACTAGTGTTTCTGACTACGAGGCCGACAAGGAAGTATAAACCGCATAGCGTGTGACTCACAGCACAAAGTGAAAGTAGAACCTGAGAACGCTAGCGCCCCCCCCCCCCCCCGCTTGGAGTGTAAAGCACATTTCCACGGGTAAAAAAAAAAGTGTATTATTTTTTTTGCCCTTGGAAACTCAAAGAGTTTCTCAAGTGAAGGGCGCTTTCAGATTTTCAGGATTTGCTTAAGCGTTTCAACATCAATACAGGAATGAGAATAGTTCATAATCTGTTCTCGTTGACACCAAACTATGATCATATGATTTTGCTGTAGCTCTGTTAATTGTGACGGAGTTAACAAGAAGTCTTCGTCACCATACACGTCAATAACTATTTTAACGGGGAAATACTGTTCTGGGAATGTCTGTATTTGAAATGCGGTTTTTATTGCCTCGTAAAGAATTTGCTTATCATGAATATGAACTCGTGCATGAATGTACTCGGGTTGATACATTATACACAACCGTTTTTTTTTAAATGCGTGCTAGCACTTTCAACGATAACTTATGCTGGTTTTGATAGGGTATTTGCACGATAAAATGACGAAAATGGATCAGTGCAGAAAAAAAAACTATTATAAATATTATGGATCCCTTGACTTAGGACTTCACCAGTAAGTTTATACTAACAGTCTCGTCACGCAGGTCCAACAAATTCCCCCTCTGGTCGGTGAGTTTGAAATTTATCGTTGACAACCACGGGTTATGACACCGTAGATAGACCGGATTGATTGGTTCTTGCACAATCAGAAAACCAGGGGGGTCTCTTGGTGTGAACGTATACAGGATAAACCCCTGTTGTGCCGTCGTAGTATCTGATGCGCTGTAACTGCCATCGATGACGTCACATACAAGATTGACCGCAATAACATCTGTGATATTTACGATCCCGGGTGAGATGTGTCTGCCATCGGATGCTGTACTGTTGTCGTGCTTGAGAATAACAGGTTGTGGTTTTATTCGTTCGTACGCGGCAAGAATATCTTCGAAAGATTGATCGATGAGATCAGAGACTGATTTTCTCAGCTCGGGCACGTTATATCCAGGAAATTTAAAATCTGAAATATCATTCACTTGAATACCATATTTAATTGCAAAATCTGCTCTGGCTATCTGTCTATAATTATCATCGATATAGTCTTTAAGATCCAGTAAAGCCTGAATTATTCTTAGATTTATAGTTTCCATGGCCGATGCGAGTTTGTTTAGTTTTTCTATGGTTGTGATAATATTATCACGCGGACTTGTTAAATCAGAAATATAATCTTGGAAATATACTCGCAGGAGTTGTAGCTGTTGTTTATGTACTAGATTGATCGGAATAAATAATTCAGATTCTATATCATCTAGACGGTAAACACGGAGCTCCTGCCCCCCCTTAACACGTGGAGCTTCTATACTCCAAGTATCGGGCATTAAAGTACTTTTTCTTGCTAGTAATTGATCTGCAAGGAGTAAATAATAATTGTACTCGAGGTCGTGTAGTGCTTCTTTATAGGTCATAAAATCCGATTTTTCAGGTTTTGGTGGACGAGGTTTAACCTCGGGGGCCTTTGGCCATCCTAATAATGTTCGGATTGAGCTGTTATAAATATCCACGGCGTATCCTGGCGTTGAGATTTCAATGACCGCAGACAGCGTTGGTTCATGAGCTGTTATAGATATTTTGGCTTCCTTGCCGGTGATTCGTTTTATTTGGCGTTGTATCTCATTATTGATTTCTTCGATCTGATAACTCCCAGTGGGAAGTGTAATTGTATTCCAGTCAAGTTCACCCTGTTCGCCGGAGTCGGCTTTGCTTTTCCCGAACACGAATGAATTATTTGGCTGCAGACCACCAAATGATGCCGACCTAACATTGGGCCAGCTGTGATACACACTGAGCTTTGCTAACGCGATTTCACTCACTGGAATTGGAGTTCGAAAATTAATACCGAATTCTGGTGTCGTCGAGGACACTGAGATCATTGTGGTCCTTACCGGTGTTGTGTTTGTGACTATTTGTTGAAGCAGTTCTATTGACATTATTTATTTGTTTAGTTTTCAAATAGTCATTGTACGCATCTGACATTAGTTTGAATTCAGAATCTGATATCGTAGCGTCGCTACTTTGCACGTCTAACGATGATGATATCAGCGATGATAATTTCTGATATGCGGTCGTGGCTGTATTTAATTTTGTCGTGTAATCGTGTAATTTTGTGTTAGCACATGATGATATTTTTTTTGCTATGATGCCGAAAACTCCAGCTGTTGTTGTGGCCGCGGAAACACAGATCGTGGCGGCGACTGCTGCAGTTACCGGAGTGACCGCTGATAGTATTGCTCCGGCAGATGCAACAACGGCAGATACTGAATAAACCATAATATCCAGCACTGTTATGCGGCGCTTGTATTTTTTTACTTTTTGACTAGTTACTTCGATGACAGTTTTTAACTCAGATTGCCACTCACGGACTTGATTGTATCGATATTGTTGAGCATCTGGCGTCGTTGACATTATTCAATTACGCGGTAACCAATTGAGGCGTTGCAGCGACGAATTCCAAACAAAACCAGTAAGATGTTGCTGTTAAACTATCGTCCTCGGCTTCAAGCATAAATGTTTCCTCGGTTCCGCTGTTTAGTATTACAGTGCAAACCCCGGAATACTTATCGGTGGAATGTCTCCAAGGATATGTTGTGAAGATTTCAAATTTAGCGGCTGAAAACACAGACAACCTGTAAACACCGGTGGCTGTTGCTGTATATTTGATAGTGTTATTTTGTCGTGACCATGTTGCGAATCCCGATGATACCGTGAATACGATGTTGGTGATATGCCCCGGAGTAACTCCAGTGGGAACTTTAATCAAACTGGTTTTGTTAACGATATCAGGAATACCCGATACGATATCCTGCTGTGTTTGTTTGATCGTGTTAATGTCGGTCTTTACATCAGCGAGTTTTACATCGACGACTGGAGGAGTCCCAAAGAACTTATCCACGACCTCATCAGTTTTTACGAAGTTTCTTCGAAATCTTGTAAACGCGCCCACGTGAACATCATGCTCTGCACGCAGCGTATTTAGTTTACCGTTGACGATGTCCACGTATTGTTTGTTTGACGCATCCTGGTCGGATTCGGGATTCGCTAACGCGGTTATTTTGTTGCCGCTCATGCTGAGTTCGCCTGTCATCGTGTCACCGGCTTTTTTCACACATTTATCAACACCTTTATCAATACTGTCTTTGATGCTTGCGATTGATATATTCGAGTCCTTGATCCGGCCGCCATCACTAAATGCAACGAAGTTATCCTTGGTAGCTCCAAGAACTCTGCGAATTATATCATTCCACTTAATGTTGCTCGTTCTTAGTTTTCCTTGCCTGTCTTGGAAAATAGCAACTTCATCTGGGTCAACTCCAGCTATATTCAAAAGATTATCGACTTCATCTTTGGTCGCATATTTTGAGAGATCAGCATCTGTGCTTGGTTTACCTCCTCGTGTGAAAGGTCTTCCGTAAATATCCACCATTATTCTTATTGCTGTTTTTCAAATGCTAGCATTTCTCGATGCGGTATATTCATACACTACTTTATGAGGAGGAGTTGCTGGATTTCTTGAGATTGCATCAAGAACATTTAAAACCTCCCTCCCACAAATGGGCGGATCAATTAATGTTTGTGTTGGTAACGTCGACTGCCACACTGGAACATTAGAAAATCTGCTGACATACTTGAGAAACTCAACTGGCGGTGCTAAACCGTACGAATCAAAATAGATAATTCCACGTGGATCGATCGCGTAAGCAACCCAGTGAGTTCCCGGACCATCTTTGTTGTCGAGATTGATAATGCCAGTTTCTGGATTATTCGGTCGTTGCGGTAATTGATCTCGCATAAATACGCCTCTGAAATGTTTTACACGCAATTTTTTAACAGCATCGAGTAAATCAAAATTGCTCAACGGCGTTAGAATTTTTTTGGATACCATGATGGTGGAGTTCCTGGTAGTCTTAGACCGCGTCCCTTTTTTTTCTTGTATCCTTTTCCCGTTGCCTTTTTTAGTGCCATTCCAGCTGCAGTTCCAACTGCACCGAGTGCTGCGGCTTTTGCTACGGCTGGTGCTGCCGCGGCAATCAACGCCGGTATTGCTGCGAGAAGAGGAAATATTCCACCGGTTTTAGTCATGTCCTTGATAGCTGCAGCAGAGAAATCAAGTCGGACACCGGTTTTTGCTGTTAGTGCCTTATTAAAATGTTTAAGCTGAGTATTAGTCAACGACAATTTGTTTGGACCACCAGTAATCTGATCTCGTTTTAGTGTTATTGATGTCCCGCACGTGCTTGCGTTCTTTGATTGCAATTTCTTCGTTTGACCGGAAGTCAAGGTGACATTAACATGACTGTATGACATTATATCCTAAGTTTGATTTTAATTGCGTTACATATTCTCGATTGGAGCGTCGATGACCCTCATTCGTCCGCCAACACCTTCAAGCAGCATTGCTTTATCGGAGAGTATGACAGCAATCGCTCTGTAACCACCAGCAGGAACACCTACACGAGCTCGGAAATGTAGGTCGACAACAGATTGTTTAACCAGATCAAGATGTTCCAGCGAAAAGTAATAAATCGGATATAAACTCATAAAGTCTCGCTGTGATATTTGCAGGCCAGTGTCTACATTAAGGTCGCGCCCCATAAATGACATCAGACGATGATACGCGCGTGCGACACGATGATGTTCGAAATCTATTAATATATCCTCAGATGGCTCCTGATGCCCATTTATTCTCAACGAAACTTCAGAAACTCCAAGTGTATCAAATACCATTGGATTTCTTTCCTGGCTATCTGTTCTAGCACGGTATTGAAATGCAATGAAAATATGTCGTGGTGCTGATACTCCTTGTTGCGATGATATATGCCATGTAAACAACCCACCATTATCACCCTGAATAACGTCTGTGGTTGTTGTTTTCCAGGATAGCAGTGATTTACCGCCCGTGTCCATGAAAGACAACAGTCGTTGTTCTTCGGTGATTGACGGAGACAACACTGGCATCCACAACCACAGTTTAGTTAGTATTACCTGACCAGGGGCAACAGCAGCATCTCGCCAGATAGCGTCATTATCATCAGGTTTTCGCACAAGTACAACTGTGTGTTTGGCACCGAATATGACCTTGTGGACATCTCTGCAGAATCCAAAGATGTGAGACAATGGAATCACACCTGAGAACTCTTCATCTCCACTTAACATCGATCTACGTGTTGCAAAACCCAAATTAAAATTTTCGTTCATCGATGCAACTGCGTCACCGGCATTATTCATTGTTACATTCCTGTTCTCGGGGCTGTCGGTTATATCCTTTGCAAACATCATTGATGGTCCGGCTGATCTGGTGTAATCATCCGAGTATCTCGCCAACCCGAGAATTGTTGTGGCAACGTCGACGTTATCATGAATTGTTTCAATTTCTTTTCCATCTATCATGTAAATAGCGGATTTAAATAACGCCATGATGCCGTTGTTAACAAATCCAACTCGGTCGCCGATTCCGTAGTTAGTGTTATCATTCTTTAAAAGCCTACCTTCAACTTCGATGAAGGCCTCAGCGGGCAAGAAGTATCTACTTGTATCCTGGACCTGTAGTTCAATTCTTCCGCGTTGGTTAGGATCACGTGCTTCATAAGAATAATATTGAAAATCACGTACAGAATCATCTTTAAGTACTGGTTTGGACATATCAAACGCGTCATTGGATTTTCGTGCAAACATTATTATTATTTGTGATGATCTAATTAAAATGTTATCGTCACCGGAAACCACTACCAGCTATCAAATTAGCAGTTACACTATCTTGCAACGCTTTGGAGGTAATTCCTGCTGTTGCGATCTCAGCTAATTTCTGATTTACGGCCTTATTTACTACGCTACTAACATTTGCCGGCATAGCTTCAGTGGATGGTAGTTTTACTGGCACCAACCTCTCGACTGGGTTTTTTTTTCGTATCAGCTGTGCTAGTCGATCCTTGATTGATTGAAATGCTTTCCCGGCAAGACTACCAACAGTGCCAATGGCTTTATCCTTGACAACATCAGCGGCTTTCATCGCGAATTGTTTTGCTAACGGTCCAGCTTTCGGAGCGATTCTTGTGACTAAATCCCTAACAACATCACCGACTCCATCTCCGTAAACAACCTCGTATACTGGTAATCGTGAGTTTACTACTCTGACACTTCTTGGTCTGCGAAAAGAATCGTGTAGTATCATTTTATTTAATTATTGTTTATCTAACTGAATTTGCTAGCAAATTTAATTATTAGTCGCTGTGGTAACCGTCTGCGAGTTCATCAATGAGCCCCCGGTAGATGCTGATATCCATGATGCCACGCTGAAATAGTCTCTGACAGATATCTGCGGCTTCATTTATAATTTCCGGAGAATTGTTTCCGGCACGTCTTCCTCCGATGAGAACTTCCAACCGTGATACATCATCGATGATATTATTAGGGCAGGCAATAAAACCGGATCCTAAACCCTCCCCTGTTGATGGTACAATTCTTGGGGATAAAATGTCTTGAGGCAAACTTTCAGAAGATGTTGTTAAGCTAATTATCGGCGACCTAGTTTGTTTGAATTTTTGGCCCCGCGGACTTCCTTCAGATGCAGCCTCGTATTCACTTAACGGAGTTAGGTCAGGATCTATTGCTCTTCGCCGTGAAGGATATTGTTGTCGTTCTGTGTGTTGCAACGGTGATTTTTCTTCTTGAGGTTGCGATGGTGGAATTTCAAGTTTACGTATAGCATCTACAAGTCTATCGTATTTTGTATCGTCCCTGCTGATTTGTTTTTTATTTTCACGTATACGATACGAATATTTGATAAAATTATCATCTGTCATAGAACCGTGTTCTGGGTTTAAAGACACATCTCTTCTAATCAATCCTAACAGTATTGTCTCAGGTAATTTCTCTTCTGGTACATTTTTAAGAAGTTCAATATAATCCGGCGTAAATCTTTTGGCGGGGTCAGTAATTCTCCCTGTTACTCGCTTACCAGCAGGTACTGACACAACAACTTCATCGGGTGGAGGCGGGGGTTTAAGTCCAGCTGAAATATCCTGTAAAATTTTCCTTTGCTCTATTAAAGCCTCTTTGGTAACAGCTGCGGATTTTTCAGTAGCTTTGGTCACGGGTTTAAATAATTCCTCCGTAGTCTCTGCAAAGCCTTCCCGTGCTTGCTGTCTTAGTTGTAATTTTTGTCTGACACTATCACGGACAGGAAGAAATTTCTGAATTGCTTCGAGACGTTCTCGAGCTAATCTAGTCGTATGTGCTTCTCCAATATTTGCCATTATTTATTTGTCAATGATTTAATTCCGCTAACATAAAAATGTTTTTCCTTGGAAACTCATTTCCCAGAGCAGCAGAGGGGATGGACCCGACCCATGGATTTTTCAATAACGACCCCGCCACGGAAACTGTTTCAGATTTATTGAAGTAACCCAAGTTGTCAGTGCAAACTCAACGAGTTTGTCCCTGGAAACTCTTCGAGTTTTCGGGGGACATTTTTTTTTGTCCTGTATTCTGAATAGAAGGGTTTATTTCGTCGAAATAAGCCCTCTATCGAGGAATAGTTTCCTGGAGGGGTTTATTGTGCAAAAAGTTTCGGTCTGTACAGCCCCTCTGCTGCTCACATTCATATATGTGTGTATGTGTCCCTGTTACAATCTGCGCGTTAAGACCATTGGAGGAAAAGGCTCCCAGTTTGCTACCAACTAACCAAGTAGCCATACCAGATGTGACAGTTTCATCTATAATTTTCAAAGATTTATCATTTAGCAATATGTACTGTTGTAAGTTTCAGGTCACCACATATACATTGGATAAACCTACAAAGGAAAACTAAGCAGGTGAAGTGATGTCGAGGAAATAAATGGAGTAGTATTTCAATACGCGCGCGCGTGTGTGTGTGTGTTTATTTTTAAATCAGTCATATCGCTGCGATGTCTGCAGTGTGACAGTTTATAGCATTGTCTAGCACTAGGGCATCATGCCGCAGACATATAATATCATGACCCACCCAGTAACATTATAAATGGAGTTGTTGTTGTTCTAGGGTTTAACGCCATTTTTCAGCATAAGATAGGCCATACATGGCGGCCAGTATAACTGGTGGATGAAGAACCCTGGAAAACCCAGGGAAGAACCACCGACCCACAAGAAGCTACTGGCAGGCTTTCCCACGTACCCACGATAGCCGAGCCTTGGACTCGAACACACGCAGACAGAGGTGAGATGGTAGTGATCCAGAACAGTTGAGCGCTTTAGACCACTCGGCCACTCGGGGCCGCGTATAAATGGAGTAGTATTTCGATACGTGTGTGTCACTGTGTGTGTGTGATTTGGATTTTGAACGTAACTTTAACAATATTTCAGTCATATCGCTACGATGTCTGCGCTGTAGCAGTTTAAAGTGATGCCTAGCACTGGGGCATAGTGCCGCAGACATGTAGCATGATGTCCCACCCAATCACATTAGCCGGACACCAGGCCGACTAGTCCTAAAACTACCGTCTTAATGCTGAGCGTCAAGCGAGGAAGCTGTATGTACCATTTTTATAATTCTTTGGTACGAATAGCCGGGGTTCGAACCAGCGACCTCCCGCATCCGAGGCGGACGCTCAAACCACTAGGCCACTGGAGCGGTCAACAATACATATGTGGAAAAGGAAAGAGATGGCAAGAAGTATTTCGTAGCAAATAGAAAGAATGGAGTTCAAGCGATAGATTTTACGAATGTACAAAATGAGCAGGAAAGACCATGATTGGCTGATATACTAGCCATAGTTAGCATAAATGGAGTACCTTGGGACAAATTAGCGGAATAAGTCGAGCTGAAAAGGAACTTTTCATCATCAACCAAAATGGAAAAGAGCTGCTGTTAGAAAAGGGACTTTTTAAAGTCAGGGGGGAAGGCAGCAGCAGTAGTAACCGACCAGCCGCCTATTAGACAAGAAATTATACCGAAAACCGTGGAATGCATATATGGCAATGTTTAGAGACTATCCAATGATGAAATCAGAAGGCAGAATATTCGATCGATCGATCGATCGGTCGAGAGAGAGAGAGAGAGAGAGAGAGAGGCTAAGGCACTGAAAGCAGTTTTCTACCTGCATGGCTTTTTGGTAAGATCATGGTATAGAGCAGGGGTCGGCAATCTACGTCATCCGTGCCACAAACAAGGTGGCACGTCAAGAAGTTATGTATGGCACGCGAAGAGCAGCCAAATATCTTGATTTTAACATTGTTACACTCTTACTGGTGGGCACACACTCGTTCATTGTGTGTGTGATTTGGATTTTTAACGTAGCTTTAACAATTTTTCAGTCAGATCGCTACGATATCTGTAGTGTAGTTTATAGTGATGCCAAGCACTGGGGCATCATGTCGCTGACGTGTAGCATATGTCCCACCCAGTCGCATTGTCCAGACACCAGGACTGGACTGTTGGGTCAGTTCAGTGCATTAAGGAGAATGGATTTCAGCTGGAAATATAGGCTAATCGAATTCCAGTACAGTTACTGTGTGTATAAAGTTTTGCAGGACATGTCGGTCGGATTTGAAGAACTACCAAAGAAAGTACAATTAGAGGAAATTCAAGATGCATAAATGTGTGCATATTTAATACCAGTCTTATTACCAGCTAAAGAAAACATGGCTAAGCCCTCTCACCTGCATCTCGCTGTTGGATGGACCCCAGCTATGACCTATATCATATAGTGTCTTTTATCGCTAGCCCAACATTGTATCAAAATAGTTACGGGGGGGGGGGGGCGGAATTAAAAAGCAACTGTTGTCTGACACTCCGTTTAGCTTGCGGAAATAATACATTTTCGTTGTCTTGGATTATTGGCTCTGAGGATCTTAGTTTCCTCCAAGACCTTCATTTTTTTACATTAAAAAAAATTCTGAAATGTTTTGACAGACTTGTAAAATGGTATGTTTCTGATAGATATGCGATAGCCCTTGGCCTCAATATGATTTTCTGTGCTACATTTTTTCGAACCTAGAGAGCACTCATCATAGTCTCAACAATTCTTTTTGCGAAAAATATAAATATTCTCCTAAATAACTGTTTCAATGATTAGAACAGTATTTTCAAGTATGCGTCTCTCACGTTGGTTGTTGACATAGCGAATAGCACGTTCATTCGTTTGCTTCTTTGAACGTTTGATTTTTGACTCAGTGAACTCGTCCACATCGTTAACATTTGTTTTCTTCTATACTTTCAAAATGAGGAAACACCTGCTTTAGTTAATTCACAAGCAAATTTAACCAACCAAAACCTAAAGCGTCTACTACATGAGTGTACATGGTTTGTTTACATAGTAGTTCCTAATACACTATACTATCTTTAGGCACACCTATAGTACACGTGCGTGCAATGTGAAGGTTTCAGGATCGTAAAGTACTGACAATGTAAAGTGATGTGATTTGGATTTTTAACGTAGCTTAAACAATTTTTCAGTCGTATCGCTACGATGTCTGCAGTGTGGCAGTTTATAGTGATGTCTAGCACTGGGGCATCATGCCGCAGACATGTAGCATGATGTCCCACCCAGTCACATTATCCTGACACCAGGTCGACCAGTCCTAACACTAACCTCTTAATGCTGAGCGCCAAGCGATGCAGCTGTTAGTACCATTTTTGTAAGACTTTGGTATAACTCGGCTGGGGAGACAATATAAAGTTAACGCAGACAAAAATAAAGCATATAATAATATTTAATAGAAAAATATCTAAAGGCAGATCTACCCTTCCTCAGCCTTTCTTTATCACTGTCTGGACTGGTAAGGCAGCAGAGTAGTCCACCAATAAATATAGGGATATGCGATGAATTATTACCTTTATGGTACCCAGCTCAACATCTCTCTCTCTCGATCGATCGATCGATCGATCGAAAGATACCAGCGAAAATCCGTTAAAAAAACGAGTGTGTCGGATTTTCGCCTGCGTCGTGCGACGATGTCCTTGGACCAATGAATGGTGGAAAAAATTCTAGTCACATTGTGCAACGGAAAAGGGACAGTTAGAAGCGGAAGATAGAAACAATTGCATGGCTGGTAGTAATATTAATTAAATCATAATAATGACTGAGATGAACTATATATACATTTAAATGTTTGAATTACGTCTTATCATTTCGCTTATTTTATATTTCCAGCTCGTTTAAATATGCTTGCCGGTATGTGAAGTAGTTAACCGTGTCGTGTTTGTAGTGCTCTACTTTCTCATTTAAACCATCTTTCATGTTTAAATCATAAGCGTGTCTTTTATTTATTTGATCAATATGAACGAAATAAAAGTTCAGAAACTAAAAGAAGCAACTTATCAAATTGCAAAGGAGAGATTGCGATAGTTCACGAAAGGTTAAGAACTACATTTTATAGCAAGCACACTGGACAGGGCTGTGCAGAATTCAATCATTCCGTCAATACACATATTATGGCAGTCACTCTTAACTGCGCTAGATATGAATGAATGTGTGTGTGTGTCTGTGTCTGTGTCTGTGTGTGTGTGTGTGTTATAAATAAAATATATGTATAGCTGTACGCTGTATCTTTGATAATACCAAGCGCTGGATAATTTGTTTTTATTAAAAGGAAACTCAGCTATCCTCGTTTCCGTTTAATGAACAACGTATATATATATATATATATATATATATATATATATATATATATATATATATATATATATACGACGGCCAGTTTAACTAGTGGAGGAAGAATCCGGGAAAACTCGAACCCAGGAGATGGCAGTGCAGTGATCGGTAAAGGCGAGCGCTTTAAACCATCCGAGATCCATATTTATAAGTGTAACTAAATAATAATAATAATAATAATATTAATAATAATAATATACAGAAAGCATGAATACAGAAAGCATGTATATAACGTATCTGCGCCGCCTTTGCACATTTAGTTTTTCTAGTACTTACCACATGTACATTTAGATTATATACTCACAAGGAAATTTCTGCAGATGTTTTAAATTAAATAATTAAAAAAAATACAAATAATGATGATATTCCATTGTTTGGACAAATAGCTTTATTGAATATTTAACATAATTCATTACAATGTTCGGTGGAAATAGGTGTTTAAAGAAAACAAAGAAGACACTGTTGTCATTTTAAACTGCATTTCCAGCTTTACCTGTCATGACCTAATTTGCCTATTACCAATGCCTCAACAAAATCAAAATCTGCATTAATTCCAGTATTTGTCGGCTATTTTAATGCGGTTTTCTTTTCTCTCTAGGCGGCTGCATCAAAGAGCATATAGAAGCTAAAGGATGCTGTTTAGCGAGAGATAATTTTCAAAGTGAAATTATAAATTCCAGAAGAGCCAACATCTTATTTGCCAGACGTTGATCCAGTCGCCCTTGAGGTGATGGACACTTACGACGACAACATAACTGGAAACACCCTGACGAAAAGCGGTAGTGGAGATTGTCTCTTCAATGCCGCCTCTATCTTGCTTTGTGGTAACGAAACCACGTCAGTGAAACTAAGGTACCACACTTGTATGCAGCTTGTTACAAGCTAGGAACAATACATGCTGCATCCACAGGGACCTAAAAAAAAAAAACAATTGTTTTCTAGCAGTTACGCACAGTCTTGTCTGGACTCTGCCGTCATCGGAAAATTATCCAATGCGTGGACAATTATAGCTTTGGCAGATGCGGTTAACATGAAAATAAGAGTGGTATACCGGTATCCATACACAAACGGGAAAAACGATATCGCCTACAAAACTTTGAACACCGAATTCCAACCATCTGGAGATTTGGAAAATAGATGGCAGCAAACAATCCTTTGGGACAAGAGTGGATACGTACCAACACCAGAACCGGGAAAGTGGTACGCCGTCAACCACTTCGCAGCTGTTATACATGCGGTTCATATGTTAGCTTATCCATCAACGGATGACAATACTGTTGAATATGGTGTTAGCCATAAACGCAGACTTTATATCTTCCACTTCAGTGGCATCTACAGGGAGTTTACCCTACCCCCACCCCCAAGGCGTTGCACTAATGTATCATTACTATCACTGGAAAGTGAATTGTCGTCATCGAAATACTTCGATAATCATCAAGATTTAACAGATGCGGAAAGTGATTATATATATATATATATATATAGAGAGAGAGAGAGAGAGAGACAGAGAGACAGAGAGATCATTAGAGTATATATCTTTTCTAGGAGAAATAAACACCAAATTACCAAAGGAAAACATTTTACAACAGAAAGACCAGCCCGACACAGAAACTATAGAGCAGACAAAGCATTATACCATATACACAGCAAACGTGGACGGTAGGAAGATCGTTGGCCACGATCACTGGAAATAAGAATCATCTTATGTAATTCTAAACAGACAAATATGTCAATGGGTGATAGTACAAAAACATATAACAAGTTATAAATTTTACAGAATAAAGCTATCAAGTATTGGGATAGGAGGAAATAAGGGGACTGGATATACAAGAACCTCAGAGAACGACTCATCCAAGAAAGTAACAAATTAAGAGAAAACACCGCAACAAAACTATCATATAAATACATTTTCTTTTCAAATTTAAAAAAAAAATTACGGAAAAAACCCAAAACATAAATATCTGAGGGTAGGAATACGAACACATACACTCCTTTGAATGTTTCGAACAAGGAGTCATGGATGGGTGGACAAACTCGGGACCACTAGCTAATTATATAAAAATGTCGAAGGTGTGCCAACGTATAAAAATTAAAACTCTCCATGAATATAGATATCTGCAATTAAGTATACAAATTATATATATATATATATATATATATATATATATATATATATATATATATCGTCCCGGACTATGTCGATAATTTCCGAGCTAATTCTAATTGGAGATGTTCGTTATGCTTCGTACAAAGACTTTCTAATTGCTTTAGTAATTTAACGTATTTCATTTTGACTCAAAACTTAACTTTGCAATGAATTAAAAAATATCTTTAGTAGTAGATGTAACACGCGCTTTTTTCTGGACAGTATTTGGGTATATTTGGGCAGTATTTGAGTAGTATTTGGGAGTATTGGGTATATTTGGGTAGTATTTTGGTGTATTTTGGGTAAATCGTGCCGCTCGGATTGGACCGTTGATCATCAACTTTTAATAATTAACTGGTATCACTTTGAAAACTGATTTTGGTAATATGCCACATACATCTAAATAAATTTGACTGGTCTCCTAATATTCTCATAAGCTACACATAAATATATCTGTAAACCCGGCTTAAGAAAACTTTGATTCCAAAATTAGGCTTTGAATGGTGATACGAAGCTATGGAACAATCCGCCATATTGTATAAAGTTAAATGTGTCCAGTCTATACTTGTTTGTTGATCGAACGTGTGTGACCTAGCCACGAAACATAATCAAACTGAGAAAGGTAATATTTCAATTTGTTTTTATCTTTCGGCTAAAATTATCATTTTGGACTACTTCATACGATAGAACAATACAGACAGCTTTCAATAAGAGGAAAAAGAAATGGGAGTGCATTTTCTCCCACCAAGGAAAGAGGAAACACTGGTCGTAAACATCATTATGTGTTAACGAAAACAATAATCTCCAGCATTGTGGTTTCTGGCTTATTTATGGAAACCATGACTGATTTTCTTTAAGTGAGCATTACGGAGTAATGAGCATTACGGAGTAATATACATGAACGTTTTAAAGGAAAGCTAAAATAAGCAACGTGGTGGGTTTTCCCCAATGGACTTTCCATTCTTAAGCTCAACAGAGTGCAGTAACTAAGGCTATCACGTTAAAAAAAAAAAAAAAAAAAAGCAACAAAAGAAACATTGTAAACGTTTACACGACCAAAGGAAACCACTTGCATCCCAGAACTGTCACTTTGCGCTGGATGTGAATTTTTTCTTCATCAGGGGACACTGTTTTCCCAGTTTCTTGAGCTTTTACTTGAATTTTTGACAAAACAAAGACTGTTACATGTGACAAGATATATTAGCAGCATAACGTATATTCCACAATAAGGAATGATTCATTGCTGTAATGATCTTGGTTCTTTATAGGATTCTGGATGTTGCATTACATAACTTCTTTGAACAAATTTGGAACACGATTCCTAAAAATAGTAGATCAGCATTTTGTTTTGGACATGACTCTTGGTGGAGAACAACTGTATGAAGACACAATTCAGGCTGCTTTCTTTTAATAAAGATATTTCAACCGACCTTTGTATCCAGATGGTAAGTATATATCACAAGGTTTTTGGGATGATAGAAGACATCTCCCTACTCCTTATGGTTTTTGGTTATCATTATCTAGGAGATGATTAACCTTGATGTTATTGCCCTGGTTGAGTAAATAATAACAAAGTTTGAAATTAATGGATGGAATAAGAGATCTGAGCAGAGAATAGAACAACTCAAGCCGGCTTATGTATGTTTAATTAGTTACAAAATGACATGACATTTGAATAGTTCACTTTCTGTTACATAAGCAAAATGACATGACATATGAATAATTCACTTTTTGTTACATAAGCAAATTGACATGACATTTGAATAGTTCACTTTCTGTTAGAAATAAAGTTACAAAATGCATGAAAAATTCAGTTAGCTCTTCTGTTATACTGATAGAAAAAATTTCATCATTTGATCAAGGGACTGATAAAACTCAGAACGCTGGCATGTCAGCATCACCGTGTGGTTCTGGTCTTTTCCAAATCACATCACTCTTGTTGATAGGCTGGTGTGTGTAAATTTCTTTTCCTTCTCTCTCTCTCTCTCCTTTTCGTGTCAACTACCATCTTGGTTTTAGACCGATATTTACACTGTTTAGTACAATATGGAGCTATTTGTTACTTCAATTTAAAATATATTACCCAACTTAAATTTGTCAGGTGGTTCTTCTCAAGGGATTGAACAATATTTCTACTCTTTTATTTTTTTTTTTGCATCAGAGATTATCTGTAATAATTCAGCAGAATTAAGCTATGGTCAGCTCGCAATACACTCACAATGCTATTAACGTGAATTTGTCTTTTCTAGCAGCTCCTTGCATTCTTAACTGGAACCATTTTATAATTAGACCTCTAAGATAAGCCATCCTTATGGTCTGTATATTACTAACTATGTCAGTTGGCACATGCACCTATTGCTAATTCAGACTTAATTACATCAGTGAATTAATAGACTTCACTTCTTGTCTTAACTATGTTACACTGCTAATTAGAGATTCGTTGACGTACATTTCCAGGCATAGAAAAATCAGTTCTCAGCATACATGATACAAATCATTTAAGACAGATAATTTACTTCTCACCAGAAATGCATGAAATTTGTATGATACATTATTTCTTTTATATACAAAAGAACTAAAATCTGAACTCATTCTTATAATACGTGAGTCGTATAACATTAGTGACAAAATGCATGCAAGCAATTAACTTTTGAACTTAAGGAACATTTTATGTATGAACTTAAAATGAATAAATTTGATAAGTAATTTCAAACTCATATCAGTGAACATACATTGTTTGCAATTGAGACTAACCTTGTGTTTGTTCTGTTTTAAAACAATATTAATTTTTTCTGCAGATGAACCAGTAGTGTTTGATCAATGAAAAACCCTAGATCCCTGAAGTATCAAGCTGAAATGTTGTAGTGTTTATTGCAATAGAGATCAGCAAAATGAGGAAGATACGACTCTCTGACACTGATGTGGAGTTTTTTGACCTGGAGATATCTCCATCAGAATACATGTTCTATCAGAAGCACAAAGATGCTTTTAGAACCATGTGGATAGAACAGGTACCTGATGTTATAAAGCAGCTTTGAAATTATATAGTTGTCACAATCCAGGCAGCTTTGAATATTTTGTTGCACTATTTAGAACTATCTTTCAATCCTTTAAGAATGCATTTTTTGTTATTTTTATAAAGAGGCAAAAGTCCAAAAGGAATTTTCACATGGCTTAACCCACCCCCTCTATATACTTATTGATTCTATTTAAGATCAGCAAATACAAGAGACCAGTTTCTGTTTCTAAGCATGTATGATATGATTTGATTTAGATGTTTAACGTAGCTTCAAAAAAAAATCAGTCATATCGCTATGATGTCTACAGTGTGGCAGTTTCAGGGATCGTCCTGGGCTTCGCCAATGTCGCAAATTGCGATTTTTTTTCCTTATTGGCGACAAAAATATCCCATCTGGCGATTTTTTTGGCGACATACTTTTTGGTTATTTAATTTGTACATACAATCATGGATTTGGACTGGATAAATTAAAAGGCAGAACGAAAGGAAGCCACAAACTTGACTAAGCAATGCATTGGAATCAATCTGTTACACAAACGATCCTTTGTTCTTATTGACAACCCCATCTTTACAGTGCATTGTTACATCATAATCTGCTTATGCTGACATCTGGGCTGAAGACTGTATGCTGCGATACAGTCAATCATGCTACTGCACTATACCTACAACTGACCGACTTCTGAAGACGCGAATAGAACAGATACAATTAATTGTATGGCTAATCCTTCTGTTTTTTTTTAATACATATACCAATACAGTAGTTTTGCTGAACCTTCATAGAAAACTGATAACCTTTGAAGTACCGACTACTGTGTATAAATACAAAGCAAATGGAAAAAATCTCAATCACAGTTACATCTGTCGCCAGTGCAGCATTTTACTCATTGATCTTTTCCTTTTGCCATCAGTCTCGTGTTACGGCTGTAGAAACTTAAACTCCGCAACAAGAAATAGCAAAAAAAAAAAACAAAAAAAAAAAACAGTTTTGCATAATTAATAATAATTATTTATTTCTCAAAATACAGGAGTGAAAGAATCCCTAAATTGGGTGTGAATTTATGCTTATATATACGGTCCAGTATTGCCAGGTGTTGACTCGTGTACGTTTCATTCGTGGGAATGGAGATCCTATTTTTCTTGTCGAGAAAATTTATACAGCATTCAGTGATCATTCTTGGTACTTAGGAAGCAATTCGCTACAAGCTTTGTGAAGCTAGCCATGGTGGGGGGGGCTGCTGAGAGACTACTAGTGTCACCTGTCAGCACTGTAGACTGTGAACGTGGATTCCGTATGATGAACCTCATAAAAACTGACATCAGAAATAAGCTCTGCATCTCATCTCTCGAGAATTTAATGAGAATCAGCATGTACAGATGTGAAAAATTAGACGTTGAAACTGCATTCAACAAGTGGGCAGCCCTAAAATCGCGATGGATCTTCATGTAACACTTTGTTAATGCTTGTTGTAATTAAAGTATTAACTAACCCATCTTTTGTAATTTTCATTGCCTGTTACATTAATAGACTAAATTAACACTTGGAAAAATGTACACTACTTGTTGTGGCGACACTTTTTGAAAATTGGCGACAAAATATTGAGGTTGGTGATTTTTTTTGCGACAGCTTTTTAAACGCCAGGACCATCCCTGCAGTTTATAGTGATGTCTAGCACTGGGACATCATGCCGCAGACCTGTAGCATGATGTTCCACCCAGTCACATTATCCTGACACCTGGTCGACCAGTCCTAACACGAACCTCTTAATGCTGAACGCCAAGTGAGGCAGCTGTTAGTACCATTTTTATAAGTCTTTGGTATGACTCGGCCAGGGATCAAACCCACGACCTCCCACATCTGAGGTGGACACTCTAACCACTACGCTACCTGAGCGGTCTTTCTAAGCATGGCTTGTTGTCTTCTTAGCAGTGTTGGGACACCTGTGACCAGAACTGATCCGTATTTCATGATTATCTTCATTCGTCATTACAGTTCACAATATCATTAATCTCTTACTATTAATCCATTTTCTCAACTTTCAAATTATTTAAACTTTCATGAAAATATAAAATTTAATTAAAATTTGTTACATTATCTTTTTTTGATTATATTTTTTGGGTTACCTAAATGGTTTTCACTTTGGAAAAAACACTTTTCTGACAATTTTTTGTTGTGGATTTTTGTATACCTGAGATATAAACCCATGAGAGAAGGAGATATAAGGAAACATAGTAAATATTAAGCTGTCAGTTTTAAACTATAAATTAATATTTTGATTATATAGTTGTTACATTTAATGTAGAAGTCATCTTAGAAGTTCCATTCCTTCACAAAGAAAGTGTTTCCTAATAGGACCATTAGCAGTTCTATTGAAGGGGGCAAATGGTGAACTGTATTACATTGTTCCTGGTGAAGAATGTGGGCTTTGTCATAAAATTATACTTGGGACCTGACGGAGCTATTCAAATATTGTATCGTGGTCACATGAACTGTTTTAGTAATCAGAGTGTTCTGGCATTTATTTTAAAATAAAATTCCTTTCCTGGGTACCAGATATACTTAAATGGAACCGCCCTAAGGTTGTATAGAGCCACAGACAAGGAAACCCTGATAAATATTTGCCCTTTGTTTATTATCTAGTATTCTTTTTTACAAGAAATTAATACTCATCTATTTTGTTAAAATACAGTTGCAGTCCAGTGATCAGAATTTTGAACACCATTACTGTGTTCCCTTGGCTGTTTGAATTAATGTACTTCTGTGTTGTTAATTCTTATATCTAAGGTAGACAAAGAAGTTTAAAATGCCCTGACAGATTGTGGTCTTTGATATTCCAAGGCTATTCGCTATTGCTATATTTCAGACTGTTCCTAATTGCAGACATGTTGTACATTACACTTTGCAGTAGTCTGTGACTATCAATCTCCTAAAAATATTGTTGTTTTACTGCAGTTCAGATATGGCTAGATATGTGTTATCATTGCTTAATAATTTACTTTATTTTAGTTTTTTTAGTACACCTCCACAAAGTAGAGGAAAACTGTTATACCACCCAGGCATTGGGACATATTAAAAGCCTCAATGCATATCATTCATTCTTTCTGCCTAGGTCTCGGCAACAGTTTGGAGTGGGTTTCATGGCACCAACCCCAAAAGAATAGGGATAACTTTATATATTATTTGCACATTCTTGGTTATTTGGATTTAGCTAAGATTTTTGCATTATATAATACTAAGACTTGATGAATATTATACTGTTATTACAGAATTGGTAAATGTGACCCATATTTTAAGCATCACTGACTTATATATTTTTAAAAACAAAACTTGCATAATCTCCTGCATCACCACCAGACCTGGTGTCTGGGAGACTACCTTAAATTACTTTGTATCTAGACCTTTATATACATTTGCTTATGTAAATACACACACACACACACAGACACACACACACACACACACTGTAAATTGCCTGCTATCTTGAAATGCAATAGTTTCCTTTGAGAGAAAAAAATAAGTATGTTTTAAAAACGTTTTACAAAAAAGCCACCAAAAGTTGATGCTAAGGTACACATTTTCTTAGCATCATCAGTTCTGTTATTTGCCAATTACATGTTTATCCAACCTTTATGTATGATAAAACAATTGAGTGAAATTTGGCTTTTTTTGAGGATCTGTATATAATATGTATGATAAAACAATTGAGTGAGATTTGGCTTTTTTGAGGATCTGTATATAATATTTATGATAAAACAATTGAGTGAAATCTGGCTTTTTTGAGGATCTGTGTATAATATGTATGATAAAACAATTTAGTGAGATTTGGCTTTTTTGAGGATCTGTATATAATATTTATGATAAAACAATTGAGTGAAATTTGGCTTTTTTGAGGATCTGTGTATAATATGTATGATAAAACAATTGAGTGAGATTTGGCTTTTTTGAGGATCTGTATATAATATTTATGATAAAACAATTTAGTGAAATTTGGCTTTTTTGAGGATCTGTATATACTATTTTGCAAGAAATAAGTTGATCAAACTTTTTATTTCTTTTAAAACACCTTTCACTGTAATTCTAAAACTTGGTCTTAAGTTTGGATTTGTTTCACAAATAATTTCCAGAATTGTTCACTAACTGGACAGACATAGAATAAATGCACAGTATTTTATATTCGTACAAAAGGTGAATTTATTATTTACATTAGGTTTTTTTCCACAAACTTGTTTATGACATTATTTCTGTGAAGAGATCTTAAGTTTAAGTTAATCAGTTTGGTAGTTTTTGGTACAAAGTTTAGTCATAACAAAAGAATTGGTCCATTAATCAGGACCAGTTGGACACTCGAACTGCCAGTGCCATAAAATGCTTCGCTGACTTGAGTTAAATTAGGTGTTTTACCTTTTTTCTCAAGCACTGCTTGCAATAGAATTACCAAGCTTGATGACTGTGCATCATTATTAGTTACACACCCTTATAACACAAGTTTACTGTGACCTATATTTCACAATTTCCTGCATTTCTGTTCATTTTTTGGACATTTTATACATATTTTTACACCTGGAATTGTGAAGTTTGGTGAGGGAATATATCTCAACATAGAATATTGTGATCCTTATTTCATGTTTCATTGAAATATTTTTAAGTTTTCTTTTTAACTGTTCATGCTTGAAACATTAAACTAAATGATTTTAAGGATTTCAGTTAGTACAAAAATATCACCTTGTCCTACATTTCACATTTTACTAGCTTGTGTTAATTGTTTGCATTTAGCTCATGATAATTAAATGAATTTGGTAAGCATTGAAACATACTGGAATTTCTTTCTCCCCACTTCCAGCCCCCAACTTTTATCCAAACATTACAGTGCTGGGCTTCTCAGGTTTTTGCTGCTGCAGTATCAAAAATGCTTCAGTTGTACAGACGAATACTTTTAGAAAAGTACTCTAACTTGACCAAAAATTCCCTGTACTTGAATACTTTAAAAAGTACTCAGTCCCAAATCTTGACTCATTATGCATACATTATAGTGGTCATCATAGATTGTTCAGGCAGAAAACAATATTTTTTGATAGCTTTGTTAAAAGTAAATATAACTTTTCCAGTCAAATACAGGAATGTTAACATGGGTGAAAATAGCTGACGCTGATTTGATGCATTTATGTAATAATTATTTTGTGTTTTCAACTATCTCAGCTTGAATGTGATGTCAATACAAATTTCCCATGAACAGATTTACACTGTATGGCTTGTGTTAGAAAGATGAGGGTGGGAGATTTTAAAATAACTCATTTATGCTCTTGTTTTCATGTTCATATTACTAAAATCATTGATTTTAAACTGCGTAGAGCTAGGTCATTGGTAATCTAACCTATATGTCTCTCTCTCTCTCTCTTTCTTGTAAAGATTAATCTTAAATAATACATGGTATGAAATGTTTGAACATGTACCTTTCAGGACAAACCCTTCTGGACTCGATTTGTTATTACATTTCGGAGCTACACTGTGAAGATAGGGGTCATGAAGCAGATGTCCATAAATTCTCCAACCTTTGAGAATTTCATTGATCAGGCATTTATATTCATTCATGAGCAGTTTGTAGATGGTAAGTTTGTATACTTCCTATGTACACATTTTACTGTGTGGAGATGACAAATAGGGTCAGTCTTTTTGTTGCAGATAAAAGACCTTGATTTTTGTTTTCTCTGCATTCCTACCTTGAACATGTCTATTTCACAGCCAAACAAAATCCATTAAAGTATTCATAACAAAATAACCCTTTATCACTGATTGTTTTAGTGATATCCTATACTATGTCTGTTGTCCTATGGAATGTAGTTCATATATGTCACCATACCACTCAATTCTTCCAGAGAGATAATTTACTGTAGAATGTAGTCCATCTCTGTCACAGTAGCACTCAGTTCATCCAAAGAGATATAATTTACTGTATAATGTAGGTTCTGTCACTGTAGTAGTCAATTCATCCAAAGATATAATTTACTATAGAATGTAGTCTTTCTCACAGTAGCACTCAAATCATCCAAAGTGATACGATTTACTATAGAAAATAGTCCATATCTGGTAAGTAAGTTATGAATGTAACAGTCTGCAGATGAGGAAGATAAATTAGCTTAGCATACTTAAATTTGTACTTCTTTAAAATGGAAATGGTGGCATCCAACTTCTGCTTGATGTCAGCAACTGAAGCACTTGTGTCTTGCAGCATTAATGACAGTTTGGACAGAAGTGATATAACATCTGTCATGAACAGCATAAATTACAATGTAGCAGGTTCTCTCATTATTTTCAAGAAACCTTTGGCCTTTCCAAATTCATCTGACGTAGCACCTTTCTGTGAAGGAAGCTGATAACAAAAAAAACTTTTGGTGAAATTCGAACTTCTTAGTTTAAAAAATATGGACGAATTAACATAATATGGATAAAAAAATAAATAAACAGTAGTAATAAACGTACCCTTTTAAAATATAAGTTAAAAAATGAAAGCAATTTTTACAATTAAACTTTGTACAATTAAACGTATGAATGGAACGTATTTTCATGTGATAATTTGTTACATTTACAATTCATTTGCATTATATGCGAGTGACAGAGCCGTGCATTTAAAACTGCATTTTATATTTTCAATGGGTATTTAAATTTTAAATTAAAGATTAATACCTGTTCAAGGTGGTTCTTAGTGGATGTATATCCTATCCAGAAGCTGTCAAGAGCTCTCTCAGTGTGCGGTAACCAGCGTGTGCCTCCAACCCTGCTTGGCATCACTGATGATACGTCTAGAGCAGCAAATGACCTATTTAAATTACTTCTATTGAGGGCACTGTTGTGGTAGTAATAATACAGTCCCATCAAAAGAGTGTTCATCTTTGTGTAATGAGAGGTCTTTGTCACTACATCTTTATATGCCAACTCAAGCCGGTGTGCAAAGCAGTGAATACCCTGTAAAGCTGGTTGGATGGTTTTCAGTTTAGATACAACTCCATCATTACACTTGCTCTGTCACTACCAAATGCAACAATCTTGTTCTGCCAATTAGCAATTCCAGCATTATCCAGTGCAGTGATAATCAACTTCAGGATCCCTTCAGCATCTGAAACCTTACTTCATTCACACCTTTGACAGATTTCTGTCTTTCGCTTTCAGCCATGTAGTGAGTAAATCTAACAACCTGTTTATCATTCCTGTAAGTCTCTCCAACACCAACTCCTTTCATCTCATTCAGCAGACACATCCATACAAAATGAGTTTAAAGTCTTATGTTCTTTACGAAAGCATGTGCATTTCTAAACAAATTAATGAGCCGGTCAAATACATTCCGATTTAAACTTTCCAAGATCTTACCAGTGGTCGATTCTTCTGGTGATATCTGCATAGCTGCTTTTCTCTCTGAACTCTTTTCGTGTTGCCCACAGCTATCATTTGCATTTACTGATTCATTTTTAAAGTTCGAACAACCTGCAGCAAAACTGGATGTTTTCTCTTGTGTTTGTTTCTGCGAATTCCATACACCAGTTACACCGCATAACGTTCTTTTCCTCATCATAATTTAGCCATTCCCTGTCTTTTGTCCATGTCTTCTGAAACGTTCGATTACGCTTTTCCCTATCACAAGAATTATTCCTCTCTTTTATGTCATTTTCATTCAACTTTTGCTTTTTCTCTGGAGGCTGAACACCTTCTATAAAATGCCACATTTTGCCTGACTTATAAGATGGGAATTGTGCCTCATTTTGAAATACGAGATGTTACAGTATAGCTGACACAAATTATTTAAAGTAATAAAAGGAATAGCACAGTGTCCTTTATATAAGAAAGTCAGAGCAAGAAACACGTTTCAAAACACGTGCCTTTGCCACCCACCCCTAAATTTAATGGCCTCTCCCTAATAAAGACTTGACTGCAGTGGATGTTCTGCAGGATCAAAGCAGTGGCTATTTTAAACATGGTTATAAAATATTAACATTAAAGACAATGTTAGTTTCAGCTTGGAAAATGTGTGTTACCATCAAATGAAGCCATCTGACTCAGTGAATTGTATTTAACAGCTCCAATTACAGTCTCATCATTAATAGTGTAAGTCTGGTAATTTTTCCTAATTAATCGGACCTCAGTGTATTGTTGAAATTAAAAATAAGTGGGAAAATTTTCAAATCTTAGATGCCCATGCTGAGAGATTTTAATTCACAACAAATGTGCAGCATTCTGCTTGGATATCTCCACGTGTATTCAATTATTTGTTCATTCTTGTATGGAAAAAATATAAAAACTATTCTTATTATCATAGAAACAGTAGTTGTATGGAAAGGATGTGACAGTAAGGTATTCATGATAAATTGATCTAATTCTTATAATTATTTTGATGCGAACGTAAAATATGCAGTCTCCCATTTGTGACTGTTGGAGTGTTTGGCTAGCAAGCAAAATTAAACCTTAAACAAACAAAACATGCAAACTAATTTCTTTGAATAGTTGATGCCATGTTCTTTTGTGTGGTATAACGCTTTGTAGTTTGTTACTGTGGTTGCGTGAATAAAGTGTGATGCCAGGTTATTTTTCATTTAATTCGCTATCATATTAATTAGGATCAGTTACCAAACTCTCGTTATAGATGTGTCTTGTTGAGTACAGTACCATTTCATATTGTCTCTTTCTGGCAGTGGATCACACCAGGTTCATGCAGTTTGGTATATAGATGTGTTTTGTTGAGTACAGCACCATTTTTTGAAGTCCCTTCTTCTGGTAGTGGCTCACAATTATAAAACTGTTGAGCATATCTACAAACCAGCCCCATTTAATATCCTTCGATGATAAGTATCTATATTAAATTGTGTAGGAAGAGTTGTGGTCCATCACAAATACATGCACTGCCTGGCAGGATCCACTTAATTCCTGCCTTTTTGTTACAAAGTGTAGCGTTGAAATGACCATGCTTTATGTATTCAATTTCTTGCCCTCAATACTTAGTACAGCCTCTAAATATTCTAATATGATCATGTACAAGCAGGGGTACATACAGTAGTACACTTTTTTCATCTTAATGTCCGATTCTCAATTAAAATAAATATCTTAAAGGTAATGATACTTGCATTTAACCTTGAACTTCATGTAATACTTAAAAGATTCATGTATCCAAGCACTGGATAAATCAATTTTAGGTAAAGTGAATATGGCCAAGACATTCTTGGAAGATGTGGCAAAGCTAGCTCAGAACCAGGACAAGCTACCATTTTTGGATTCCAAGTCATTTGGTAAGAGTTTTTATGATGTGTAGAAAATACTGACATGTTGTAAATATTTTGTAAATATCATTCAAAACATACAGGGTTTAACTTTATCCTGTTTTCATTCTAATTATAACATATACCTCTTCAAATCAGTCTATAACCTTAACTTTAATCCAAAATTTTGCATTAACTTATTTGACGTAAATTCATGTCAAAGAAATTATATCCACTAGAATGGATAAAATTATTCTTATTGTTGGTTGATCGATGTTGGGGAACCGAGACTTTGTTACATTTGTCTCAGCTGTCTATTGGATATGTGCAGTTAAAAATACAATATAAAAATAATAACTACTGTTGATTTTATATCATATTTTCATGCAAACTGTTTCTAAAGTTTTGAATAGTGTTGTTGCATTGTTTTGGATTAAAGTTGATCTGAAATGAGGGAGTATATGATATAATTGACTGAAAATGCATTTGATAAGACTGATAGAAATTTATTATATGTACCAAATTTGTATTTAATCAACCATGATGATTTTTGCTTCAAAAAGTCAAATTGATTTGCAATAATTTCTTATTTTTAGCTGCAAACATATAAAAGCTTGTTGAGACATATGTAACAAAATCATGGGTATATGTAACAAAATCATGGGTGTATGTAACAAAAATTGCAATAGTGTAGTTCCCCAAGGAAAACATGATAATGCAATGCAAAAGACTAAGCGGAGGTTGCAAAACTGTTGAAGCAACTTAGCAAGTAAGATTAGCTTTTTTTACACTTCAGTTTTCCATTGCCCCTTTTAAATGGTGTGTTCCCCAAATTTGGAGGGTGGGGGCACAGTCCCCAGCCCATGGGACCATGGGTGCAATACTGCTGTACACACTTCAATTCAGATGGTATTCAGTAGTTGACTTTCTGATTTTTATCTTGTACTATGCTGCTGCTGATGTAGTCTTTGCTAAACCATGTCCTTCAGTTGGTTATTTAATGATTTTGAGTTAATTACCATACTTGAATGTTAAGTAGATTTAAAAAGACAATACTTGTGTCTGTTATATGCCTCTCATTAGGTTGAGTGTATTATCATATGAAGACCAGACTTTATGGATGGCTTGTACCTGGGCTAACGAAAGAAGGCTATTGATTTTGAGTTGAAAAGTCAAGGTCGCTTAAACTGAAGGAAGAAAAATGGTTTCTGCACAATATTGGGGTGTTTTCCACCATTCACAGTTAACAAACTTTGGATAGCATGCACATGGGATAAAGAAGAACTCTATTTGGGGTCCGAATTCAAGTTCACCTACTTAAAGAATAATGGTTTTGGCACAATAGCTTGAATTCTTAATCTGCAATTACCAAACTTTGTGGATGGCTTAAACATTGGCTAAATAAAAACCCAATCAGTTTTAGGCTTAAAAGGTTGAAGTCATGGTTACTCTGTGTGTAGTCTGTCATGGTTACTCTCTGTGTGTAGTCTGTCATGGTTACTCTGTGTAGTCTGAGAGAAAAAAATGGTTTCAGTATAATGACTTAAGCTGGCCCTCAGCTACAGTTGCCATGCACATTAGATGGGAGAGAACTCTGTAGCAGTGAAGAACCCTATTGATGATCTACATTTGGAATATGGAGGAACCCTATTCACATTGGAGTCAGAAGATCATGGACACTGTGATTGAAAAAGGAAGAAGGGTTTCTTCACAATAGCATTAGTTAAACATTACATCAACCAGATTTTGTGGGATGACTTGGTTTAAAGCAGATGTCTATTGATTTTGGGGTCAAGATTACTATAACTGAAAGAAACAACACGTTTCTGCACAGAAATTTCAGTTTGTTTTGGGTGAGAGGACATCCAAAGACCTTAAACCATACTTATCATTTTAAAAACCCACCTTTTTTAAACAATATCTAGATGTTATATCAGTTCCTTGTTTTAGCAGTGTACTGTTAAGATTTAGAACTGTGTTTTTTAATTTAAAGAAAATACAAACTGGCCAGTATGAGCGGTTACCCAGAGAATGTTTGTGTAATAAATGTAATTTGAAAGCAATTGAGAATGTATAGAAGTTTATATTTCTGTGTCCATTTGATGGGGACTTGAGTTTATATTTCTGTGTCCATTTGATGGGGACTTGAGTTTATATTTCTGTGTCCATTTGATGGGGACTTGAGTTTATATTTCTGTGTCCATTTGATGGGTACTTGAGTTTATATTTCTGTGTCCATTTGATGGGGACTTGAGTTTAAAATACTGTGTCCATTTGATGGGGACTTGAGTTTATATTTGTGTGTCCATTTGATGGGGACTTGAGTTTATATCTGTGTGTCCATTTGATGGGGACTTGAGTTTAAAATACTGTGTCCATTTGATGGGGACTTGAGTTTAAAATACTGTGTCCATTTGATGGGGACTTGAGTTTATATTTCTGTGTCCATTTGATGGGGACTTGAGTTTAAAATACTGAACCAAATTCTATTTTCATATGAATCAGGAAATGGAAAAAATTCTTTTCAAAAGTTTTGATTCACTATCAGCATTCATATATTTTACAGATCTGAAAAGATCTAAAGAAAATTTCATTCTTGAAAACATATGCATTTTATTTTATCCTAATTAAAATGACATTTTCGTTATATCAGAATGACACTGGCACTTTAAGTTAATCATATTTTTCTTTAATTTTACTTGGCAGGTCACACAGCTTAAGTTCACTTGCAGCAGGAAACTGTAATGTACAGCTTATTACCGAATAATTTTATTTGTGCTGTTTTCTTAGTCCTCTTTATAAATGTATATGAACACATGTCATTTGAAGTATTTGACTGTTCTTCTCTAATAAGAAGCTTTATGTCTTTCCAGCCTACAGTGTCAGTGTATACATTAATAAACTGCATATGGTATTGAATTGTATTTCAGAATATTATAAGATTGCCTGTCTCTTTTGTTTTTTTTTTCCTTTAGCTCGTGACCCATTTTATTTGAAAGAGACCAGGTAAGGGATGAAAACTTTTTCTTTTTTGTTGGGTAATGTTTTTAGAACAATCTTTTTTTAACTGTAGTTATAGAGGAATCCACTTGTACTATCCCAAATCATTATTAGAATCCACTTGTACCATTTAAATTCATTATCAGAATTCACTTGTACAGTAAAATCTGCTATGAGTGACCACCTGTCATTTCCGACCACAATCGTAATGCATGGATCGATTTTACTATATAAACGCTCTGTTATGAACGACCACCTGCTGAACGCGACCAGTGACCACGATTTCTTGGCAACATATGCATTTTGACACTGCTATGAACGACCGCATCGCCATAAAAACAAAACAGATTGACACCACTGACCTTAACTTAATCCTTTGTAAACACTAGAGCTCGGGATAAATGTAGTATGCAAACAAAGTGCACATTAAATAACACTATAGTTGAACAACCATATATCAAGATAAACACTTCCTACCATTATTTAATCCTTTGTAACAAAGACAGCATAAATAGTAAAGATTGCTCTAATAAAGTATTTAAAAAGAATTTGTCTTGCTACAGTACCAGTTTTGTGAAATTTGCAACTCCAGTGTATGGTGTCATTGTAAACTGCAGTAAACCAGACTAAAGTACATGTCACTAACCGCCATTATAGTGCTAAGTCATGTGAATAGCCAGTAAGAGTAACATCAAAGGGAGTAATGATGGATATACGCAGTCAATTTAGAGGTTTGTATTTTTTCTTTATCTTTATGAAAACTCACAAAACGCTGGTAGTCCTTATGTCCCAGTGAGAAATCGTTTGAAAGGGCTTCAATGTAGGTTTGAGTACAGCGTTTGTCTTTCCAGTTAATCCATAATGCCTGGAGGGTGAATGAGCTCATTGTCTTTAATACTAGTAAGTGAGAATCATTCCGGATTTTTTAAAAATTATTTTTAGTTCTTTTTATTTCTTTTGTTAGTGTTTCACCAAGCCACCATCTGTTTACCTGGGTGCAGATGGGCGCAACCTTTGTTTATCGAGCTATAACGCTGTTGATTTAAACTTCATCTCAGGATAAATATATTTTTTCTTGATGAGTTAATTGTGTCTTTTGGTTTCATTCATTGGTACATAATATATATTTATTCCACAGTTCCCCAAAACCTGATCAAAACCGATAGTCTTTATAACATCAACACTAATAACAATGGCAGAACCTCCGCTGAAAAAAAGAAAAATTTTAGCA
Source organism: Sinohyriopsis cumingii (assembly GCA_028554795.2). Lineage (NCBI taxonomy): Eukaryota > Metazoa > Mollusca > Bivalvia > Unionida > Unionidae > Sinohyriopsis > Sinohyriopsis cumingii. The sequence goes on along the minus strand of CM068834.1, from coordinate 8,373,109 downwards.
CTGGAAGAAAGGATTAATGTCATTGAAAGAAATGAAAAAGGGGAGACCGCTCGCAAAATAGCAGTCAGCTTAAGCGTCGGTAAAAAATGTAATCAAAGACAAGGAGTCCATTAGAAACAAATGGCAGAAAGGTGCACAAGCACAGAGGAAATATGCCACAGCACGACGGACAGTTTACGGAGATCTGAACGAGTGAGTATGGGAGTGGTTTTGTGTTGCAAGGAGCAAAAACGTACCAGTAAGTGGAAAGTTGATTCAGGAAAAGGCAGTAATTGTCTCAGCAGAACTGAATTATGATGACTATGCTGCATCAAATGGATGGCTGGAGAGCTTCAAAAATAGATACAATATCACAGCAAGTGTGCTCAGTGGAGAATCAGCTGATGTGAATTTGCAGACAGTTGATGACTGGAAAAAAAGACTACCGACCATCACAGAAGGGTATAACCTATGTGATATTTTTAATGCTGATGAAACAGGACTCTTTTACAGATGACTTCCTGGCAGGTCCCTAGTGGTGAAAGATGATGTTCGCAAAGGAGGGAATAAAGCAAAGGAGAGGTTGACACTATTGTTAGCATGTAGTGCAAATGGAGAAAAACTGGACCCCTTAATTATAGGCAAATCGTGCAACCCAAGATGTTTTAGGTCATTTAATTTAAGATCTGTGGGTGTTGCCTATGAATCCAAAAGAAAGGCTTGGATGACATCAGACATCTTTAGTAAATGGCTTGTAACTGTCAACAATAAAATGAAAAGGAAAAATCGGAACATTTTAATTATTGTAGACAACTGCAGTGCACACCCAGATTGTCAGTTTAGCAATGTAAAACTGGTCTTTCTGCCCCCAAATACAACATCTAAACTACAGCCTTGTGATGCAGGGATAATTCAGACTGTTAAAATTCATTATCGGAAGAAACTCCTGTGACACATTCTTTCCAAAATGGATGAGTGCTCTACAGACTCTCACTGTTCTAGATGCCATTTTATGGATCAAGTCTGTGTGGGATGCTCCGTCTTCATACACCACTGAAAGGTGTTTTGCCAAGTGTGGCTTTTCTGTAAGTGTTGAAGCCATAATGCCAGAGAGTGAAGAGAGTGAACAAGATGTGCATCCATCAATGGAACCTCTTCTCAATGGCATGACATTGGAAGAATATGCCAATATGGATCACAGTCTAGAAACTTCTAATGTATTCTCAGGGCCAGACTGGGGGAAGGATATTCTTCAGAGAGGTAAATCTGGTACTTCTCCAAGTGCAGACAGTGATAGTGACAATGAGTCATCTGTTGGTGAAATTCTGCCTCAGGTTATTTCACATTCTACAGTCATAGAACATTTAAAAGAGATTAAAGAATATGCTTTAAAACATGTTGATCCCAAAATTTTGCTTCTTTGCTCAGAAATGGAGATACATGTTCAGACCAAACAGCTGAGTAAAACATGTCAACAAAGAAGTATAATGGATTTCTGAAAAAACAAGTGAATAAGTGTATAGAATAAGATATATACATCATATCTAACTATTCATTTTTTGTACATATTAATGTGATGTTGAAATATAAATTTTATTCTCGTTGCTTGATAGATGTATATCTTTATTATATAAAGATATTTTGAGAGGAATGCATGCAATATTTAACAAGATTTATGAATAAAGGATATGATACATGTACAGTGAGTATGGGTATTATTTATTTTTCAACAATGCTAACTATTGACCCTCAAAACCAGTCCATTTTCACACACCTCTTATGAGAGACCGCTTTTGGTTGGCAGAAGGGGCAGTCTCTCATAACAGGTTTTACTGTACTATCCAAAATCGTTATCAGAATCCTCTTGTACTGTTTAAACCCATTATCATAATCCACTTGTACTATTCAAAATCATTATCAGAATCCACTTGTACTATTCAAAAGCATCAGAATCCACTTGTACTATCTGAAAACATTATCAGAAGTTATTGTCATCATGGTTTCAAGGAGCACAGGGATACTGTACAGTACTGTACTGTATATGTATGTATGTATGTATGTATGTATGTATGTATGTATGCTAAAAGTTGGGTCCATTTGCAGACGGCATAAACCCAGATCTGCTGTTGTATAATATGCAGAGAAATCAAGGTTTATATTTTTTTGTTTTACTAATTAACCCGTATAAATTGCCTTGACATGACTACTGATGCATTATGCAGTGGCATAGATGGGTCCATGCCGGTTACATTTGGGTTAGAATTATGTATGTGCAGTACTTGTGTATATATGCATATAATGTACTTTGTACTTGAACTTTGAAGAGGGAGACAGAGATATGGGTTTTACGAAGTTGAACACAGAGTTCTAGTATGGATTTTTTCTTCGTATTATTAGTCTAATTTTGGAACAAAAATTATTAGTCTAATTTTGGAACATAGCTGCATGTAAAGTGTGATGAAAAGAACTGGTCATCATACGAGTTAATCATTTATTATTCTTAAAGGCATCTGAAAAACACACATTATAAAAGTTGCTTTGATATTCAATAATTTTTGGGTAAATCTGCTAAAATAACCACCTACATTTAGCAACAACTTGTTTATAAAGGTAAAAAGGTTTTGTATCTGCAGGAATCAAAACATACTGATATTTATTAAGATGCTTTAGTCTGGTCCCTTGATTTGTTGTTATATGCAAGTTCAACTATTATTTTCAAAATGTGGAAATTTTGGGTACTCCCTACTGCTTGTAGCTGGGATATTTGATTTGGTCCATAGGAAGTAACTGGACGTTGTGCCTATTTAATTAACACATGTACACTCTTCTACTCTGTTTCCACCAAACAAGAATGTTTCATTAGCAACAAAGACTTTTTAATGAGTGATCATCACAAAATACAGGAAAATGCACCTTCAGCAACATCATTAAGTGGCTGAGAAAAAAAAATGAATTGGGGTACTTTGTGTAGTGTGCAAGAAAACATTGATGTTGCAGGAATAGACGTTTCTGCCTCATCTTATCATCGCTGTCACCTGCATCATAAATATGACATAACTTCGTCATTGGATTCTAGAGATTCACTGACCAATAGTGTGGGTGCAGTTTTTTTGGCAGATTTGATGCAAAGCAGTGATCTGTTGTGTGCTGAAATAATTTGGATGTCAACAGCCTTTTCCATGCGACAAATTGGCAGATTAAGCAGAAAAGAAAGGGACAGTCCGACTAAATCTCAGTCCATTGGACTGAGAATAAAAGGGAAATAAAAGCACTAGAGTTGCGGCTGGAGTAGAAAGTAAAGCAGCTAAAGTAACCTGGGTATAGTGATCAATAGATGTTTGCTTTGTGAAATTTATTTGTTTTCCTCCACAGGTAATCAATTGAAAATAGATTATCATTAATTAATGGCACCCTATTGAGGTAATTATATTGAAACCTGGGGACATGAAAGGTGTTTTCCATGATCAATAATTCTAATAATAGCCAGTTAACACGTAATCTTTACTTTATCCAAAACAAGACAAGGGAGCTTCTGCACATGTCATTTGATGTGTATACCAACCAAAAAAAACGTTTTTTCTGATTTTTGCAGTTTTTATAACTCACTGAGAGAATTATAAGAAATTGTGGCAGTAGGTATTCTGGTAACCCATATTACCTTGCCATCTGCCCAATCATTTTAATATTGAGCAGTTTTCTGCCAAGTTAGTGATCTTGGGTCAAAGAAGGCTTTTCTAAAAGGTTTGGAATAATTTGGACTCTGACCATTTAAGTAAACACCTTGCCAAAAAATTGATTGCAGAAAAAGCATTTGACATAGACAAAATACATTTGATAGGCATATATGTACGCATGAGATGACCTGATTATTTCTTCATGTCACTAAAGTAATTTTTCCTTTTTTGGTATAATTTTAACTCGTTAGAATTGTTTGGTACTGCATTAGGTTTAGACACACAAAAATCTAGTTTGTATTGGTCTCATATGGTAAAAGTGCAACTACCTTTATTTATCTCAATGTAATCACCTCATAACATATTTATATTCTTTTTTAACAGTCTTAGCCTTATTTAAAACTGCTTTATCTTGTAGAGACCTTTTTCGACGATTTTTTGGACCTCCTGACCAGAAATCTTCGTATGTGAAGGTAAGACTAGAAATTGTCACAATTTTTTTAAAAAGAAGGTCTTGGTAGTTTCATAGTTTTTAAATATTTTGAAATGAGTTTTCACAAGAATTCTTTTGATGTCTAGTTGTTCTTAAATAAAAACGGTGCTTATCTGATGTGCAATGTGGCTATTTAGTACTGATACTTCTCATGAATGGCTGATCATATCAATATCTACTTCTCACTGCAAGACTTCTTGAAAATCCTGTTAATGGGACTCGATGGCAGAGGGTTATATTGGCAGGTTTTTTTCACAAGATGACTTTTTATGATGTCTTTAAAATATCTTTTTTTCAGATGCAGAAGACTCAGTTTGTTAGTGTTTGGCCCAGTGGTTGTCACATTGTGCTATATATACTGTATATGTTGTATATAACAGAAAGCCGCAGAATAGATTAGTTCCTGTAACTGAGTTATCTTCTCTAACTAAAGTCCTCCTTATTCTTCTTCTTCTTCTTCTTCTTATTATTATTATTATTCTTAAATTAAACTGGTGCTGATACGACATCTTGAAAATATTGTTTTTGATACCCTTAGATAGAAAGTAATTTTGGCATAGAGGTTTTCATTAGAAGAGTTATTATGGTATCGAGTTGGTCATAAATGAAAATGATGGAAATTGACCCCCAATATGGTCATCATGGTGGTGATCTTGAAAGTATTATTATTTCTTCTCCTCCCAGAGGGGCCCCGAGTGGCCGAGTGGTCTAAAGCACTCACTGTTCCGGATCACTGCCATCTCACCTCTGTCTGCGTGGGTTCAAGTTCAAGGCTCGGCTAACGTGGGTGTGTGGGAAAGCCTGCCAGTAGCTTCTCGTGGGTCGGTGGTTCTTCCCTGGGTTTTCCAGAGTTCTTCCTCCACCAGTTATACTGGCCGCCATGTATAGCCTATCTTGTGCTGAAAAATGGCGTTAAACCCCTAGAACAACAACAACAGTCTCCTCCCAGATGATGGTAAATCAACATGGGGTTTCACCAGTAGACTTCTTATTATTCTTAGTTTGTCATAAATGGTTCATTTGTACATCCATTATGACTGCCTTGATAGCTGTTGTGAAACTCATCAATCACTTACACTCAACATCAAAGGGAGCCAATGCAGCCAACAGTACAAAGTAATTGATTATTAAGCTACAAGTGTTTAATCTCTTCCTTAAAACGCTGTCAATCAAGTTGCACCATCAATTAATTTCTGGTGAATATGGTGGGAAAGTTCAATTTAGCTCTCCATAGGTTCAAACAATGTCATCATTCCACATGTGAACCAAACACGCAACCAGGTGCCTCTTGCTCAATGAAATGATGTGTTCAGAGCCCAACAAAATATGAAGAGGACTAAATTGAAAGTGAAAGGAAACACTCCTTTGTCTGAGACACCTCATGCTGAGTGGATGATACAAAAATGTGTCAAATGATCAGACCTAATTATCCACTGCAGTGAGAATGCTTAATTCAGCAACATCATAATAATTTCGCTGACAAATATTTTAGTGTACCAACAGACTTGTTTGAAACAAAGCTGATTTAGTGGGCATATCCAAAAATCAGTGAAGTGCAATACACTGCAGTAATAAGTGTAAATACCTTCTGTTTCATTTGCTGTTGTTGCTGGCATGAGTTTAATGCCATTTTTCTGCACATAAATGAAGAACATGTGAAAACCCTGTAAAAAACCACCAACCCATGGAAAGCTACTGGCAAGCTTTCTCACATACCTATGTTGACCAAGCCCAAAACTCAGACTCATGCAGATAGTGATGCAATGTCAGTGACCTGTAAAGGTAAGCGCCACAGACCATTTGGCCACCTGAGGACCCTATTACGTTAGTAATTGTGTAATAGTGGCATTTTCAAGTCATGTACCCTGTTACATTAGTAACTGTGTAATAGTGGCATTTTCAAGTCATGTACCCTGTTACATTAGTGATTGTGTAATAGTGGCATTTTCAAGTCATGTACCCTGTTACATTAGTAATTGTGTAATAGTGGCATTTTCAAGTCATGTACCCTGTTACATTAGTAATTTTGTAATAGTGGCATTTTCAGGTCATGTACCCTGTTACATTAGTAATTGTGTAATAGTGGCATTTTCAAGTCATGTACCCTGTTACAGTAGTAATTTTGTAATAGTGGCATTTTCAAGTCATGTACCCTGTTACATTAGTAATTGTGTAATAGTGGCATTTTAAAGTCATGTACCCTGTTACATTAGTAATTGTGTAATAGTGGCATTTTCAAGTCATGTACCCTGTTACATTAGTATTTGTGTAATAGTGGCATTTTCAAGTCATGTTGTTCATTTGGGATTAAGCATGCATAAACATGCTTTCACAAGTGTTGAAACCGTCCCCAATATTCTTCAGTGATAGCAAAATTTTCAATTAGCCGTTGTGGTTGACACTGAATGTCAGTTTGGCACCATTCTCATTAAGGACTAAGCAGACTTCATTAGAAATCTTTTGGTGAAAAACCATGTGTTAATCAATATGAGCATCTATGCAGGGGAATAATGTATAAAAATTTGCTGAACATCAAGATAAATGTTTTGATGTGTTTTCTTATCAAAGTTGTACTTAAAAATGCAGTTGTGGACATGTATATTTGTAAATGATAACAGAAGCATATGTCATTTTTTGCAAATTTTATTACTATTTCAGTGATATATAGTTTTATGTACTTTCAAACATGATCAACATCATAATTTTGGCTGCAGTTGTTTTATGATGCTCCGTTTTGTCCCAGTGTATTTCAGATTGCTTCTCAGGTTACCAACACCCCAGTTGAAATTGTTAAATTGAGTAAAATGGTTACCGACACCCCAGCTGAAATTGGTAAACTGAGTAAAATGGGTTACTGAAGGGTCACATATTCTTCTAATATTTTTACAGTTTAGATTTTTGTTACATGTGAATAATTGAGTTTGGAACAAATGTATTTTGTTAATATTAGTGATAGTAATTCAATGAATTGTGAAACATTGTTCATAATTTCAACAATTTTAATTGTGCATGTAACTTGTTAAGGATATTTTCAAATGAGTTGCAAGTCATGCCTCCACTTTCTCTATGTGGTAAAGTTCTGTCTTTCAGCAGTTCAGAATTACATTTATGTTCAAAAACATCAGTGCATGATTAATATGCTTTTAAAAGTGTCTGATAATTACAAGACATGAAGAATTATTTTGGTCAAGAAAGTTTGGTTGTCTGTAGATACAGCAAAAATGACATTCTTCAGAATTTCATAACACTTTTTTGACTGCTCTGGTGGCCTAAGTGGTTAGAGTGACCGCCTTGGATGCTGGAGGTTGCATGGTCGAACCATGGCCAAGCCATACTAAAGACTTATAAAAACTGTACTAACAGCTGCCTAAAGTAAGAAATTAATGTTAGGACTGGTCAACTTGATGTCAGGATAAGGTGACTGGGTGGGACACGATGCTACATGTCTGCAGCATGATGCCTCAGTGATAGACATCACTGTAAATTGCTACAATACAGACATCGTGGTGATATGTCTGAATTTACTTTTAAAGCTATGTTACAAATTGAAATCACACACACCATACTTTGTTTATTCATGATTTGTGGACTGGATGAAAATAATTGTACAGGTTAATATGTTCAATGAAATTGAATATTCATTTAAATTCAGCTCATTTTTTAAGGTGATTAATTCTGCTTATTGGCTGTTTGACTCAGGAGTGTATTCAATTTTTTACTGCAAATGTTGATTTAGGTTCAGTAATGTAGAAAAGATCATTGTGTGCTTTTCTGTAAGCAGAATATTGGTAATTTAGATCTGATGAAAAATTAAATAGAGTGAAATTATAATGCAAGCCTAACCTAAGAACAGATGAGATGTAGAACAGTCAGTGCATTAAGCAACTGGTCTACCAGTCCACTTTAGCAGGTGTTATGTAAAAAGCATATTCCATGAGACTTCAAGGTGAGCACTCTACCATTTGAGCTATGAAAACCAACATTCCCTCACTGATTCCTGTAATGTATATATGTATGTACACATTATATACATAGTTTTACTCCGATTGTGTTTTTTATTTTGTTTGCAGGTGTACATTCTTTGCCCAGTCTACTTGCGTTTTGGAGGTTCAGTTTGCAGGTGCTTGACTAAGTGGATTGATTCTCCGCCATTGTCCCCAGGGGATGATTCCTATTGGATACCTCCAGCTCCCATCACAGAGAAACCTATTCAGTATACCCCCTGTCATGGGGGAAGTCACATGTGTGCAAATTGTATGGATGATTGTGGAACTAAATATTTTAAAGAAAAAATTTGTGGTGGTCCAGATGGACCCAAATTTTTAGACTTTTGGCAACTGGGAGATCCAAGGTTTAATGACACTGACAACCCTCTTTATGATCCGAAAGCTAAGCATTTGTCTGACTGGCGAGATGAAGTTTCTGTGGAACAGTTTAGGGAGTTTTTTCAGTATGCAAAATTCAAATATGGAAAGGAGATGGACCAATGCAAGGAATGTATAGATTTAAGACACAACCACGGTAAAATGTTTCGTGTATGCCAGGACTCAACACATAAAAAGAAAAAGAAAAAGAAGAAAAATAAAAAGCAGAAAGAGAAAGAGGCAGAGAAATTGGAGGATTTGACTGAGGAGCAATTGAGTGAGAGGCTGATGGAAATTGTAAAGAGAAACACCTCACTAGAAGGTGCTTATAAGGAGGCAAAGGAACTGCGGAACAAGATCAACATTATAGATTCCCCCAAAAAGGCAGTGGAGACGGTTTCCTCAGAAAAAGCAGAAAAGATTGACGAGGCTCAAATAGAGCGAGGTGTTTTCACCAGTAAAGCCAGAGTATCAGATGATTTCAAGTGTGTCATGTCTAGGTATGAGGAGGGATCAAAGAACAATGTTATTTCAGGGTTTAAGATCATCAGAATGGAAGAAGAATCAACTGGTGCAAAGGAGACTACAGTAAAAGTGGTAACTCGTGTTGTAAGTGTCACATTTAACCCCCACCATATTTATCTTTGTATAATTTGTACTCAGTTGTGAATATCATAAAGCAAGATCTATCTTTGTATAATGTACAATCTTATCAGGGTCTGTACTGTTTTCCTGGATGTTTAAGAAGGAACAGCATGATATGTGACAGCTGGCACATTATATGAATGCATATTCTTAATTTTGAAGACATGAAATATTTAGTAGGAATTGCTTTCGGTCATCAGATGCTGAAAATGGGCCCCAGTATTAATATACTAGATTTCAGAATTAAATAGTTCCTAAGTTCTCATAACATGGTGAAGTCACTTTATGCTGCAGACAAATCAAGGTGAACTGAAAACCATGATGGAGACTTGATATATATGGATTATTATATCAAAGGGACATATTATAGTGGGTTTCTGTCTTGCTTACATTTATGGGAAAGTATGATACAGCAGTAACTTTTCTGCCATCATCTGTGTCAACTTTATATTAAGGTGTTGGCTACAGTTTTTCCATTTCTTTTTTATTTCCTCATCTCTATGATGGATGTTTCATGCTTGATATGATTTATTATAAAACTTAAATAAGTAATTATGTGATACTCTGCTTTATCCATTGACCTTAAGGTTGAGGTCATGGTTAGAAAATGAGCATCAAGTTTTGGTTGAAGTTTTTGAAACTATTAATTATTTTCTAAACTATCACGAATATTTTCTTCATACTTTGGATGAATAATTATGACAAGGTTGAAACCAATATGGAAAGATACCAACATTGCTTTTGGTTCCAACATCAGGCTGATGTGCTCGATTGTCATATCCATCTTTCTGTATGCTTGTGAAACATGGACGCTCAAATCAGCTCTACAAAGAAGTATTCAAACCTTTTAAATGAGGTGCTACTACAAGATCTTGGGCATCTCATACATTGACCGTGTAACCAACGAAGAAGTTCACAACAAGATCCAATGAGCCATCCGATCCTATGAAGACCTCTTGACCACTGTAAAAACATAAACTGAAGTGGTATGGTCATGTTTCAAGATCATCTGGACTGGCAAAAACAAATTTCAAGTAGCAGCACCATTTTAGAATCTGAAACTGGTTGATGGTGACTTCCAGCCCCTGTAATAGACTCAGTGATGTGTGAAGAGGAGCGATGTCACGCACCAATGGCACAGTAGACACTGGACCACTCAGGTGGCATAAGTGGTTAGAGCATCCAGTACGGATTGGGAGGTCATGGGTTCTAACTCCAGATGAGTTGTACCAAAAACTTATATACTGGCAGCTGCCTTGCTTAGTACTTAGCATTAAAAGGTTAGTGTTAGGATAATGTGACTGGGTGGGACATGATGCTAAGATAATGTGTCTTGGTGGGACATGATGCTACATGTCTGAAGCATGATATCCTAGTGCTAGACATCACTATAAACTTCCACACTCTAGACATCATAGTGATATGACTAAAATTGTTAAAGTTACTCAATGTATCCCCCAGGGGTGTAAAACTGAGGGAAAAAAAAACCTTGGTGTCAGAACTGGGGGTCAAATAAAAAATGTGGGAGCCAAACACATACTGACAAATTTTCATCTGACTTGTACTTTTTCAGCTTGAAATAGGATATTGCAACTTGCACAACATACTCTCTCTCTCTCTCTCTCTCTCTAAGCATAACAAATAAACCAACATGCACAATTAACAAACAAATGCATTGTCCATTCAAAGAATACTTTTAATAGTTCATTTTTCTTTTAAAATCGTACTTTTAACAGACTCCTTATAATCTTTCTGAAGCAATATTATAGACCAACATATTACATACAAGCCAATACAAAAAGCCTAATAACTCTTTTTAACCAAATGGCAGTCAATTTACTGCCTGTCATAAAATGTGTACTATCATCGGTTTCATTGTACTTCGTCCTAGAACAAATTTATCCAAAAATCAAGGAGGCTAATGATTCATCTTGTTTTTAATAAGTTACACTTGAACTTTAAGGTCTTTCTTTTATTGCAGCAAAGTTAAAAACCAACAAAATCTGCAATGACCCCCTGACTAATCCAAAATAAACACATTTGTCTCGGCAAGTTTACTGATTTATTTGTTGTGAAAGAATGTCTTGGGTTATAATGTGTTCTCCAGATATCTTGTGGCGAACAAGGGCAGATTTGTTAAAATTCTTAAACCCTGTCACGAAAATATTATTCACTTTTGCAGACTTCACAATCACACTATCAGAAGTCACACCGGTAATCCTAATGGATGTGCCGTGTTCCAGTCAAGGGAATTATTTTCTCCATTTTTCATTAAAGTTAGATCCACAGTTACTGTTTTGTGTTCTGCTTCTTTCACTTTCTTTGCTAATGATTTTTAGTGCGCAACGTTTTAATCTGGAGATCACTTTCTAGAGCAACAAGCTTTGAGGTTAAACATCAAAATGACATCTTGCTGAGCTCAATGGAAATCGTGTGAGAACTCGCAAGATATGGGGAAGCAACTCTGTCATAACATTGCCTATGCTAGTCTGGTTCCTTATTTCGTATGTTCCCTGCATTCCACTCCGCTATACGAATAGAGGAGCCCAACACAAGGAGTAAACAAAGCGGGGAACCAGTCAGTGCGTATGCTCGAAGTATACATGATGCCACCCTTCGTCCAACGCATTGGATATTAAATAAATCCTGATCGAATTATGCGAATCCCTTGCGTCAGAAAAACACACAGCAACAAAATGTGTGCATCAGTTTTCTCCAGTGTGCATCCCTAATGCACAAATGTGCATAAAGTGAAACACTAGTTATGTTAAAAATCCCAAAACAAACACCTGCTTTAGACCCAGTGATGGGTGATGAGGAGCGATGTCAAGCACCAATCTCACAGTAGACTCAGTGAAAGGTGATGAGGTGTGATGTCAAGCACCAGTCCCACAGCAGACTTGAAGGATGGTGAGGATCAATGTCAAACACCAATCCCACATTAGACTCAGTGAAGGGTGATGAGGAGTGATGTCAAGCACCAGTCCCACCATAGACTCTGTTAAGGGTAATGAGGAGCAATGTCAGGCACCAATCCCACAGTAGACTGTTAAGGGTGATGAGGAGCAATGTTAGGCACCAGTCCCACAGTAGACTCAGTGAAGGGTGATGAGGAGCAATGTCGGGCACCAATCCCGCAGTAGACTCTGAAGGGTGATGAGGAGCAATGTCAGGCACCAGTCCCACAGTAGACTAAGTGAAGGGTGATGAGGAGCAATGTCAGGCACCAGTCCTGCAGTAGACTCTGAAGGGTGATGAGGAGCAATGTCAGGCACCAATCCTGCAGTAGACTCTGAAGGGTGATGAGGAGCAATGTCAGGCACCAGTCCCACAGTAGACTCAGTGAGGGGTGATGAGGAGCAATGTCAGGCACCAATCCCACAGTTGACTCAGTGAAGGATGATGGGGAGTGATGTCAAGCACAGTCCACAGTAGACTCTGTTACGGGTGATGAGGAGCAATGTCAGGCACCAGTCCCACAGTAGAATTTGATGTATATGATTTTAGGTTCATTCTGAAGATGATTTGAACTTAATAAAGCATTATGAAAACAAACTTTCTGTCACTACTGCTAATATATGGAAGTTACCATTTGTATTTCCTATCAACGTTCAACTGTTTGACTATTGATATATATTTCATAAGTATAGAAAACTTTCCTAGTGCATAATTAGTCTTACTCTTCAATTGTTAACTATGAGTAATTTTCTTTTCATGAACTTTAACATATGTTTAATGTATAAAATATAAATATATACCTAATTTAAAGTTGAAATTTCAGAATATTAAAGTTTCTGAATTGGAACAGTAACACTTACAAATGTAGTATCATAACTGTCAAGATGTATGAAGTCTTGGGACTCTTTTTCTTTTTGCAGCTGTATTAATCAAGGTGCCATATGATTGAAATGGTTAATACAGCAAATGATCATATGTTACAACATCAACATAACATGGTAAGAAAAAGAAATCTTTGCTAAGAAAAAGGAAGCATTTGTGGCATATTTTACTACATATACATCTATACATAAGAAACCCAGCCACCATCAAGTGTTGTCATGTTATATGCACCATAGACATGAGAGAGTAAGTTGTTTTGGGCACATACACAGATATCTAAAATAAAATAAGAATGAACATTTTAAAGTGGAACCTATATTTTAGCCCCAGATTATTTTTATTTCTGGCAAAAAATAGGTTTTCTGTGGCCTCTTTATCATTTATTAGCCACTGGATATTGACCACTTCAGTTGCCTAAGTGGTTAGAGCATCCACCTTGGATGCAGGAGGTTGCAAGTTTGAACCCTGGCCCAGTCATACTGGTAGGCCTAGTGTCATGATGGGTGGACACATGCCACATGTCTACGGCATGATGTCCCAGTGCTAGACATCACTATAACCAGCCACAGACAATAAAGTGATGCGATTCCAATTGTTAAAGCTGCATTAAAAAATACATCCGTGGGTATTCTGTCAAAATTGACTATCTAGCCTAAAATTTTGATCCCATGGCTTGCTTATTGTTCGATTCCTTTAGTTTTTCCCTAATACATACATTAAGAGAGACTACATTCATTCGATTCCTTTAGTTTTTCCCTAATACATGCATTACGAGAGACTACATTCATTTTATCTAAATATTAAGATCATTTTATACATTAAGGTATGGACTTGTAAAGTATGTGTGGGTTTGACATGATATTTCTAATCAGAAACATTGTGTTAATGAAGCATCTGCAGGAAGGACAAAACGTTGTTAAAAATATCCCAACTCAGTATTGCTGGAGATAGGGAATGATGTCCTGAAAGAGCATTTCAGTGACCAGAAAGGATAAACCCTTGTCTTGGAATGTAACTATGGACATGAAACTGACATCTTCTTGATTTAACAGTAATAAATATATAAAACTGCAAAATTAGGATTAAAAACATGTGTCAACTTCATTGTTTCATATTGGTGGTCATTCTTTTGGATAGTCATCTAATGCAGTGGTTCACAACCTGTGGGTTGTAGATGCCCTGGGGCTGTGGGGGTTATCCCAGGAAGTATGTATTTTTACTCAACAGAGCCTAAATTAGAACTATTAGCATGTGGGGTCCGCAACATTATTTTAAGTTTAGAAGGGATCCTCATACTCAAAAAGATTGGGAACACTGAGCTAATGTACTTAATGATCATTATGAAAAAGCAAAAATGAAGTCCTGTTATTGAAATTTGTTCTTTGCGTTCTCAGTAATGGCACAGTCACAACATCATTTTGATATTTTTCAATGATGTTGAAATTGTTAGAAAAAGATCATGCGGGTAATTTGTATCCTTTGTCGAACCAAAACTATTTTTTGTACACAATTCACACAGGGAACTATTGTCTTTCATACAAAAATAACTAGCCAGTTATCAGGAGTTTTATAACTATATGAAATGGACAAGTTAAAATAACTGAAATTTATTTAAAAAAAGGTGTCTTAGATGTTATATAAATTTTTGTGACATCAAATTCTGCACCATATATTGTAGTTGACAGGTACATCGGTATTTTCATATCCTTTGGTCCAAAAACTAGTGATATAGAAGATAATGAATTTCACTTTCCTGCTTTGGCAGATTGAAGTTATTTTTATACTTATTTTCATCCAAGAATTGTCTCTGAGTTCTTTTTTTCAGGAATGTTGTCCTAAAAGGTTTTATTTATTCAATTGATGAAATTGTTTCCTATGAGCTCAAGCCCCATTCCCAGTCACTCAAGAAAAATGCCTATATAGTGACCAGTTGATTTGCAAGCTGAAATACCATAGTCATGTGAAAATAAAGTGCAGTGTATAATAATGAAATATAATGGACTTATCACAGCAGAATACTTTCCTTAAAAAAAAGAACTTTGCAGTTTTGTTTACTTGTCATGGGTGGAGGGGAATATTCACAAGTATCTACTTATAATTGGAGAATTATGATAACTTCTACTTTTGCAATCTACAGCAGACACAGGACGATATCAACAGGAAGCCCAAAGAGTCGGAATATCCATTGAATGCCAGGATGATCCGGAACAAGATTGAGGGCTTGCCGGAGAAGCTGGAGTGGTGGGAGGGTGTTGGATGGTGTGTTGCTGTTGTGAACTACGAGCATGAAGAAAAGGGCTTATTCAAACCCCCTTCAAACTTCACCCTCAAGGTGACAAGTCCTAGCGAAGATGCCATGAAGCGCACCATGCTGAAGTGTGAGTTGCATTTGGGGCATATTTTACCAATGTAGATAAGCAGACAAGTTTGTTTTAACAAAAAGTCCATGGACGTTTTTCACCAACTGTCGATGGGAAAGACAAAATAGACAGGACTAGATGGATTAATGATAGAAAAAGCAACTAAAGTGAGCTTGTTATGGTTGGGAAGACCTTGATTAATATACTAGGTTTGCAGTAAGGCTTAAGTGTGCATCAGGGTGCAACCACCTGTTGCTGTAAAAAAATTTTTTTATTGTATTAAAATTCCCATGTGATGTAGAAATTGTACTTTATTTTTGGGATGATCTGCATAAGTGAGTTTAATATTTGACCATTTCATTTCTGTGATAGATGTTTATGATTAACTGTATGCAATTTCTTTGGGATAGTTTGTGGAGAATCTGCCCAAATAATTTCTATCTTTTGTCAATGGATTTCGTAGAATATCTGTGAAAATTTTATGTTCATAATTTGGTGTATAGCATGCACTAATGCACACCATGATTTTTGAGAAAAACTTGTTTCAGCCATATTCTGCACATGTAAAATAGGTCAAAATCTTGATTCTGGTCCATATTTGTAAAGAGCCGGTAGTCTACCACTTTGGATAGTGTACTGGTTGGCATGTTTGATTTGAACCAAAACATGATGGTGTCTCTGTTCTTTTCTATGAGTACTTAAGAATTCTCTGAGTAACCTGATTATGGCAACAACAATAAATTGTCAGCATGAAAGACAACAAAAGTATATCTTTCCAGTTTTATGGTTGGCCCATAAAAAGGTTATTTTTAGGTTTACCTTATCAGTGGAATTAAGTCTGTTTCATCAGAACCATTAAATTCCTGTTCATTGTCATCACTATTGACTAGTCAATGTTTGTCCTTGTTTATCCTTGTTTTGGGTAGCTTTTGTCTTTGTCTTCAGCCTAACTATCAAGATCAGACAGAAGCTGGCATGTAAGTTCAGGTCCATTATTTATTTATACTTGTTTGGACTAGCAGGACACATCAGAAATATATTTCACTGACCAAACTGTAATGGGAATGCATCATAATTATGTTTGCCACATCAGAGTTTAAGCCTGTGCTGCTTATCTTTGAAACCACAGGGGGTCATTTATACATTGATCACTTTACATAGTATTATCAAATATTATGATTAAGATGTATAATAAAGAACCAAGTTTATTTTCCAAACAAAAGTAAATAAATGGCATTGTAATTACCTTTGGCGTGATTGCCTAGAAGCATCAATCTCTGTATAGTCATAAAGACATTTCAAATACTGTGATTTAAGATATGAAATAAACCTAAGAACTATGTTTATTTTCCACTGAAAAGTAAATTATTTGCTGATACCTCAGCTTGTTATTTTATTTCAGGACATACATCAGTGTTACCTTAAAGTCAAACCATGCTCACGATGTTTTGAAACTTCACATTTAATTGGCACCATGTAACAGTTATTGTGGTGAGGTGCTGCTGAACATTAATGCATGCCTACACATCATCTCATTAATTTGGAAGCACTGTTTGGGATTATAAATGTGCAATAAATATTATCAGTGACAAAAGTTTGGGTGATCATATATTAGCCATATTTTTCCTTTATTTCAGTTAGTTAAATAGGTCACATGTGGGCAAGTTAAATGTAAAAAACTGTTTTTTTTTCTTCTTCAAATTAAAATAATTGATTTGGCAAAATGTGAATAACTCTGAGTAAAGAATTTTCTGCTGCTTAGAATATATTAGTTGTAATATATTCTATGAATTTATTTTCAGTAACTTATCAGCATGTAAACATATTTTGTTTATGACTTTTTGTTGGTTGTAATTCTTTGTTTTTTCTGCCTTTAAAAAGGAATGATAGCTCTTGGCCAGTTTCTTGGACTTGCTGCACCTTGCTTTCATTCTTTGTCATGTTTGTTTCATGTGCTTGTTAACTGCAGTGTTAACAAATGTCTATTTGGACAACTTGATTTCATCAAAGAGAAACTGATCAAGAAAGGAAAAAATTTAATGGCTATATGTTGCATTTATATATTTAAATACTACAATATTTGTGGGAAATAAAGTACAGTATATTTAGGAAAGATAGTTCCAGCAAAACAAAAGAGTTATTGTGATTTCTAATAGTGAATTCACTCATTATTGTGGGTATTACTTTTGTTGGTCTTGGCACCAAAAAAAATACATTTTTTTGAGGAATAATTTTATAGATTTAGGTTCTGTTTTTTCATTGAAAATTCAATATTCATTGGGTCTTTAAATTTGTATGTGTTTTAGTGATGGTGAAAATTTGTACCTCACAACAAATAAGTGAATTCACAGTATCATAAAAGAGTAGCAAGTCCCTGGAGAAAAAAAGTCTTTTACCTGAGGTGAAGGTGGGCATTTAGCAATAGTATGACTTGCATTGTTTTCCAATTCCAGTGCTGTACTATGTGGCCAAGAGGAAAAAGAGGTACAGCCCTGGCTGGTGCATGGATGATGATGATGTTGTAGCCTGTGTTCTTCCTGATGATTCCCCTGACCTTGCTGGTCTTGCTGTTACGATACAAAAGGGTTTCCGATTTGAGGACAGACTCACAGATGAAGAAAAGAAAACTAAAACCCAAAGAGTAAGCACTAGCTTTTCTCAAAGGTTGAAAGAAAGTTGTGCTTATAATTTAGCGTTCCACAGAATGAACCCTCTATCAGTGTTGATTTTAGCTTAAACCTGTATCTTTGTTAATGCTAACATTCCATGGGCTGAACCCTGGATGTGTCAACACTAGCATTTCGCAACCTGAACCCTGTATCTGTGTTGGTACTAAATTAAACCTGTATCTGTGTTGACACATGAGTTCCTCAATTTGAACCCTGTATCTGTGTTGACACTAACATTCCACAGTCTGAACCCTGTATAGGTATTGACACTTGAATTCCCCAATTTGAGCCCTGTATCTGTATTGACACTGACATTCAACAGCCTGAACCCTGTATCTATGTTGGTGCAAGCATTCCACAAGGTTAACCCTGAAAGAAGATAAATGGTTTTCACATAATAAAACTAGTTCTACATCACAGACTTAGACCAACTTTATGGGTGACTTACATCTGGTGTAACAATGAAGTTTATGATTTGGGGTCCAAATGTCAAAAGTCTAGTTGGTTGTAATGAAAAGAAAAAAAGTAGTTTTTGCGACACAATTTCAGTTATTTGCATAGAGGAATATTTATAATGGGGAAGGCACACTATGTGCCATTCATGGTACTTTTTTGGTGTAAATTTGGTTTCTGCTATAACTCGTTCCTATTATCTTGGATTTAACCTCTGATTTCCATTCTCTCATTTGTATTTTTTTGTCAACATAATTCCCACAACTCCCTAATTCAAAATTTGTATATCAATTTATCACAAGACCTGTTTTGTCAGTATTGTGCAGTGTACATTCATGCCATTTAAAAAGAAACCTTTTATAAAGTTATTGCAGTGCCAGAACTAGCACATCTGCATTTATCATAATTTTCTCAAGTAATTTTTATTCCCCAACATAAGGGACATGGAGTGTTATCCTGTCCATCTCAGTATCTGTCCACTGGTTAATTTTCATGTATCTTTAAGTATTTTGACACTGATAAGGGGCTTTCATGTTTACTGAATATATGTATAGTTCTTACCCAGATCTCAGAATGAACACTATACTAATATGCCTGGACTTACACTTGCAGCCTTATGTGGGAAGAAAGGTATTGATGACATTAGAGCCAGGATCTGCTGCCAAAATGCTCCAAGTAAGTATTTCAGTTTCATTTGTAAAGTCTGTTTGACAACCCATAACATAAAAAATATGTGAAAGTAAAAGGACAAGTGTAAAACTTTGTAAGCTTAAGTTGAAATATATTTGTGAAATCAAGCATGTGCATTTACAGTGTTTAAACCCAAAGTTTATATTCCATGTTATCAGTTTTAGCTCACCTGGCCAAAGTGGCCTTGAGTCTGTCTGTGTTGACCATTGCATTTTGTGTCATCAGCAATAAAATTTATTTCAAACAGGATTGGCAGAAAGAATCCTGGCATGGACTTTAGGTTGATACTGATAATGCCAGAAAGAATCCTGGCATGGACTTTTAGGTTGATACCGATAATGCCAGAAATAATCCTGGCATGGACTTTTAGGTTGATACTGATAATGCCAAAAAGAATCCTGACATGGACTTTTAGGTTGCTGTCAAATATAGCCACCATTACTAAAGTAGGAAAACTTTTCAGCAACTTGTTCTCACTGACCGCTCAACAGAATTTGATAGAAAAAATAACAGAAAGTATCCTGGCATGAAGGGTTTTTAAAATGGTGTCAATACAAATTGAAATTGAACAGAAATCATCACAGCATAAAGTTCATTACATATTTTACACATGATGCTGATCTTCCAACAAATATGGTTGCTACGACTACAATTACAAAATAAAACACTAACTTCTCAGAACCTGCTCAGCAGAATTTGCTTAAATTTGACAGAAAACATCCAGTCATTAAAGGCTTTCAGATTTATCATAGAGGCACAGTGGAGGCAACCATCCTGTCCTTTGATGAGGTTGCATCAAAGATGGTCTTGAACTTTTTTGAGTGCAGTTTACGTTGGTCTTTGTTTTTTTATAATCATACTTGTTTATTTTTGTTTTGTGTGCCTTTCAGTGGATACATACAAAAAAACAGACATCCTCCTCTTGAAAAAACAACAACAAGAATTTTACAAAGCAGTCTTGCTAAGGGGCCTTTCAAGTTTATATTAATGCTGCCAATTTGCTTTTAAATTTGTCCATCGTTACTAAAAATAGAAAACATTACACAAAACTGTATATAAAAATCTTGACAAACTTCTGACATGAAGTGTCTTGGCTTACATGAATTCCAGTATTGGGCAAATAATGCTGACACATCATCAGATATGGATGTAGATAAGCAAACAAGAGAGAAATTTCACAAGATATGCAAACAACAGTACTGGAAATAATTTCTACAGTGAGACTCAGATATCTGCTTCAGCATTTGGTTGTTAGGCAGGTGCCAGACTTGTGAGTGATCTCAGGCCCACTTGAGCCTTTTGTATGCATCTAACACAACTAATTTACCTTTGGAGTGACTGCTCCGGTGGCCTAGTGGTTAGAATGTCCGCCCCAGATGCGGTAGGTCGTGGGTTCAAACCCCGGCTGAGTCATATGAAACACTTAAAATGGCACTAACAGCTGCCTCACTAGGTACTCAGCATTAAGAGGTTAGTGTTAGGACTGGTCGGCCTGGTGTCAGGATAATGTGACTGGGTGGGACATCATGCTACATGTCTGCGGCATGGTGCCTCAGTGCTAGACATCACTTTAAACTGCCTCACTGCAGACATTGTAGCAATATGACTAAAAAATTGTTAAAGCTACATTTAAAAAAATCTAAATCTAACCTTTGGAGTGAGCTGTCAATAAGAATTACCAATTCTAAAACAGTAACATTTTCTGTGAGTGAATTGGTGAAATGATGGGTCAGCACAACAGTCTTATGCACATCATCATAGGTTAACTTATGGTGGCAGTCAATCACATCTTGTCCCTTAGCTGTTAAATCTACTGAGTGACCTCTGTGTGGCAAGCCATTCAGAGCATTTGCTTGTGAATACTGAAGTATAGGGCCAAAATTTTAACAACTTTATTGATGTTTATAAGTATGTATGCATCCATGCATGCTAGAAACTCTAAATTTGAAGAAAATTGAATTGTATGGCTGGTCATTTAGACATTGTAACTATTATTTATATACAGAATTTGATTGCTTACCATTTACCTTAACTGGGTCACTCTTTCCCATCATATGATAATAACTATATGTATGAAATTATGTTTCGTCATTCCACAATTTTCATTCATTATGATAAAAGTTACTAGTGCAGTAATATGATAGAACCTAAATTTGTTGTGCCTCAGGATGAACCTGTCTCATAAAAGGCAGGTATTTTAGCTTATCCAGTAGAATGTATAATGTCTTGGAGGGTCATGCATATTTGACAAGATCTGTTTTGATTGTGATGAGAGACTGTTGGTTGTAAAAGAATGTACATGGTTTGAATGTACAAGTTTGCCTTGTAATGTTTTGACATTATCTGATATTATACAGTTATGAATAGATCATTTGTCCTGACTGGGCTGCATTTTCTTTTGTGAACCTTTGATCATATAATTTAAGGGAGTATAATACCATTAATAACATTTTTGGTCTATGATTGCATGACACTGTTTTTGTCCCATGTTTCATGCATGCATGACACTGTTTTTGTCCCATGTTAGATGCATGACACTGTTTTTGTCCCATGTTTCATGCATGCATGACACAGTTTTTGTCCCATGTTTCATGCATGCATGACACTGTTTTTGTCCCATGTTAGATGCATGACACTGTTTTTGTCCCATGTTTCATGCATGCGTGACACTGTTTTTGTCCCATGTTTCATGCATGCATGACACTGTTTTTGTCCCATGTTAGATGCATGAGTTAGACTTTCAGCCAATGTTTCATGCATGCATCACACTGTTTTTGTCCCATGTTTCATGCATGCATGACACTGTTTTTGTCCCATGTTAGATGCATGCATGACACTGTTTTTGTCCCATGTTTCTTGCATGCATGATGCTGTTTTTGTCCCATGTTAGATGCATGAGTTAGATTTCAGCCAGTGTTACATGCATGTGGCAGTGTTTTTGGCTTATGTTTCATGCATGCATGACACTGTTTTAAACCCATGTTTCATGCATGCAAGGCAGTGTTTTAAGTCCATGTTACATGCAAAACAATGTTTTCCTTCTCTGTATTTCGTATATATGTCTTATATCTCTTTTTGCCTTTTCAGATGGATGGTGGACATGAAAATCTGAGAGACTTGATTGACAGAGTTATGGAAGAGAGTGGTGTTAGTATCCATACTAATCAAATGTTAGAAAAAATCCTACTCTCTAAAGTGATTTATTTTTAAAAAAACAGTCATTAGCTTTCATATGTCAGTTGAAATTTACAGAGCGTCTGTCTTTCTAAAGAGATCAGTTTGCCGTATCATTTTGAATCATGTCATTTTAATTATATTGAATATATGGATGCAGATTTAATTACCAAAATGTCATTTATGTTACTTGTTACTCCATTCATTCAGCAAGATGGTGGAGGGCATCTGAAATTGGTTGTTTGTGTGTCTGTGTGAGTTTGGGTTCAAGGTAACATGTTTTACAGTAATACTTAGACTGGCAGGCCCAGGTCTTCTTGGTGGTGGAAATATCAGTATAAACATATTAAATTATGGAGTTCGTTCTACCTGCTGCTATCTTTTCCAAACAAAGTTGGATCAATTTAATCCCACAAGATTATTCTAATAACATTATTCAAGGCTAGGTTTACTTAAAGATGATAATAACTTGTTATCATTTGACATTTTTCTGGATGTACAATGTTTTCAGTATCAGGATGATGAAGGAGATAAAGTGCTGCCTTTGCACCCTGGGACCACCCTTTACATCCCTGGCAAAGGGGGAACTCCAATACTGGATGTGTCGTAAGTACTATGCATTATCAGTCAGATTGGATTAACATTTTGTATGTTTAGTGCAAGTAACCAGTTTAGATCTGTAGGATTTAGTATAACAGTATATCTGTTTTTGTGACAAAATTTGATGACTTCACAAGTTTTCTTGGGGTCCCCAAAATACATATATTTTATCAAGGAATTAGTTATGGAGGAGTTTAATGTAGTGAAATGTTGTTACTCATAAAAAAAGTAAATTGTTTTCAGTAAATTATTTTTGTTAATCTATAGGATCAACTGCAGAGAAAAAGTGCTGTCACTACATCAGTTATCACAAGAGTTAATCATTTAAAATTGATTTATTGAATGTGGAGATGTTGGCAGAGGAATCAAGAACAGTATTGCATATGTTGAGCCCAATTAAATAGGTCAGCTAGTATGTCCTGGTGATTGTGCTAATTTTGGCTAAAGTTTTGTCTAGCTATTTTGTATTCTCTGTAATTAAATTAAACCAAACAGGCATATTCTTCTTTGAAGGAGTCAAGAAGACTGTTTATCAGATCACAACTATAGTGCTGTTAACTTTCTCTTTTTGTTTGATTTTGATGAGCTGCATTTTCCATGTACTCTCAGTTTTATTGTTGTTGTTGTAGGGTTTAACACCATTTTTCAGCACAAGATAGGCTATACATGGTGGCCAGTATAAATGGTGGATCCAGTGATCTAGTGGTTAGAGCATCCACCTTAGAAGCATGAGGTTGTGGGTTCGAACCCTGGCCGAGTCATACCAAAGACTTACAAAAATGGTACCTACAGCTGCCTCACTAGGCGCTCAGCATTAAGAGGTTAGTATTAGGACTGGTTGGCCTGGTGTCGGGATAATGTGACTGGGTGGGACATCATGCTACATATCTGCAGCATGATGCCCCAGTGCTAGATATCACTATAAACTGCCACACTGCAGACATTGTAGCAATATGACTGAAAAATTGTTAAAGCTATGTTAAAAAGTCCAAATCACACACACACACAGATAAATGTTGGAGGAAGAACCTTGTGAAAACCCCGGAAAGAACCACCAACCCACATGAAGCTACTGGCAAGCTTTCTCACATACCCACATTGGCTGAAACCAAGACTCGAACCCACACAGACAGGTGAGATGGCAGTGATCTGTAATGGTAAGCATTTTAGAGCACTCAGGCACTTGGAGCCCCCTTATTAGTTTTGTAAATGTTTACAACTTAATGTTGTAAATGTGACAGTTTTGTAAATGTTTAAAATTTTGTTCCTCATATTGCTGCTTTGATTTGTGATGGGTTGTTTTAATTTTTTTTCAGAATTAAAAAGTTTGGAAGGAAACAATACTCTTATCACTTATTCATTCCTTATATTTTCAACATCCCAGATAAAGGTAGCATATTTATTCTGTAAAATATAAATGATGTATATGCATTTTATATGAATTTCAAATGAGTTCTGTATTTTTCCAGTAAAACATTTTATTTATATTTTGGTGTATGATTAAGAGTGTGATTCAAGTTGGAACTTGGATATTATGGGAGTCTCAGAATGGATGCAGATTTGATTTTAAAAGCACACTTTTTTTTTCATCGCAAAATATTGTTGATTCATTTCAGTAATATATGGTGCTTGAAAATATAAATTTTGTATCAAAAAAGTGTGGGAGCCCTGTGTTGATCTGATTGTTTGCCTAATATAGTGTATTGCATGAATATTAACTTGGCCGTTATTTAGAGTGTACAAGTTATGTATATTCTGTTGGGTTTTCCTTATTGAAATAAATGTATTTATTCTTTTTTTTTCTTACAAATTTCAGAGGAACTAAGCCAAAAGACATGCATGTAAGTGCTGATGTACTCTTCTATCCATGAATTTGAACCACAGATCCATCATACTGGTGTATGTTATGATGTACTCTTCTATCCATGAATTTGAACCACAGATCCATCATACTTGTGTATGTTATGATGTACTCTTTTCTTCATGAATTTGAACCACAGATCCATCATACTGGTGTATGTTATAATGTACTCTTCTATCCATGAATTTGAACCACAGATCCATCATACTTGTGTATGTTATGATGTACTCTTCTATCCATGAATTTGAACCACAGATCCATCATACTTGTGTATGTTATGATGTACTCTTCTCTTCATGAATTTGAACCACAGATCCATCATACTGGTGTATGTTATAATGTACTCTTCTCTTCATGAATTTGAACCACAGATCCATCATACTTGTGTATGTTATGATGTACTCTTCTATCCATGAATTTGAACCACAGATCCATCATACTTGTGTATGTTATGATGTACTCTTCTCTTCATGAATTTGAACCACAGATCCATCATACTTGTGTATGTTATGATGTACTCTTCTATCCATGAATTTGAACCACAGATCCATCATACTTGTGTATGTTATGATGTACTCTTCTCTTCATGAATTTGAACCACAGATCCATCATACTGGTGTATGTTATAATGTACTCTTCTATCCATGAATTTGAACCACAGATCCATCATACTGGTGTATGTTATGATGTACTCTTCTATCCATGAATTTGAACCACAGATCCATCATACTGGTGTATGTTATAATGTACTCTTCTATCCATGAATTTGAACCACAGATCCATCATACTGGTGTATGTTATGATGTACTTTTCTATCCATGAATTTGAACCACAGATCCATTATACTTGTGTATGTTATGATGTACTCTTCTATCCATGAATTTGAACCACAGATCCATCATACTTGTGTATGTTATAATGTACTCTTCTATCCATGAATTTGAACCACAGATCCATCATACTGGTGTATGTTATGATGTACTCTTCTCTTCATAAATTTGAACCACAGATCCATCATACTTGTGTATGTTATAATGTACTTTTCTATCCATGAATTTGAACCACAGATCCATTATACTTGTGTATGTTATGATGTACTCTTCTATCCATGAATTTGAACCACAGATCCATCATACTTGTGTATGTTATAATGTACTCTTCTATCCATGAATTTGAACCACAGATCCATCATACTTGTGTATGTTATGATGTACTCTTCTCTTCATGAATTTGAACCACAGATCCATCATACTGGTGTATGTTATGATGTACTTTTCTATCCATGAATTTGAACCACAGATCCATTATACTTCTGTATGTTATGATGTACTCTTCTATCCATGAATTTGAACCACAGATCCATTATACTTGTGTATGTTACTTACAAAATGAATTAAACAATTATTCTGGATAAGCAAATTAGAGGATGGAATGGTAATTAAACTTGTTTTTAAATTAATATGAAAGTTAATGTTAATTGTGCCCACACTAATTTTAGAATGTAAGCCTATTATCCAGATTTTACCTCAACTCTGCAGCATTAAAATTTTTTTATCTGTAGACCTTACATAGTGTCTAGCACGCTTGTTACAAGTTGCTAGATTTATGTACAATAAGTAAAGATTAAATAGGCATAGTTGCTGCATTTGGCAAATATTTTTATTGTAATCAAGATTCTGACTCAGTTCAGTGCAATTAAAGGAGATAAAGATTATCCAGCAAAGTAAGACCTTACATACGATCTGGGAACATTTATTACAAGTTGTTATGACTTGTGCAATTGACATACAAAAAATAAAAATGAGAAATAATTTTTGGCATTATAGTGTTTTTGTTTGTATACAGGCTGAATCCATGTGGGATCAACTATTGGCTAATCCAGAGAAGTTTGAGTTATTCCTTATGGTTGATGAAGACAAAGGTAAGACTGAGATAAGGTGATGTAAACATTGATATTATTATATGTAATTTCAAGCATATTCTTCAGACAAATCTTGTAACAAGTTTTATTGTTTTATGTCATTAAAATATTCAAACCTAACTGAATTATAAACACATAAAAAACAATAATGTTATCTTATTCCACTCTCTGAAATGTTAAGTGATGAGTAGTTACTTTTATTTTTACCACCATTTACTCATTAAATTAGTGCATGTTCAAAGATGTTTCATATATTGTGCTCAGAATGGCCAAGTACAGAAATATTTAATCAGTGAACATGAAACACTTTTGCAGAAATCTCCATCTGCTCTTAAAGGACAATAGTTAGGAACCCCTTTCCTTCATTTTCCATATCTTACCTCTGTTTAAAGGCCACCTGTACTTAATTGGAAACAGTGTTTGGTTCCATCAGTGTCCTTTATAGAAAGATTACCATGACATTATAAAGATTAAAAAACCATGGTGGCTCAGTGGTTAGCATGACAGACTTGTGACTGAAATGGTTTGGGTTAAAATCCTGTCATCAGGTCAGCTGCTGTGGTGTGTCATTAAGTAAGGGAATATCTTGAACTTCATAACCTGCTTTTGTTTCTGGGATAAATTATACAACTTGAGTACGAGCATGGACAGTCATAAAAGAAAATATTTAATTGCAGATATTTTATATTCTTCTTGCCTGGCCTCCAAGGATTGTTAGCCTCTCAAAACTGTTCTCCTTCAAGTTATGTTTTAATATTTATTAGGTCCAAAATAAGAGTATATTGTTTTACTCTAAGAGAATAACTATGTTGTTTATTAACAACATAAATAGAAACATGTCTTTATGTTGCACTTGTATGGCACTGTGTTATACAAAGTATTAGATTCCTTGAACTTTCATACTTTTATCATGAGTTGCTCACATAACCTCTGACTTTTTGTTTATCCCTACAATTTTTTCTCTTGTCACAATTGCAGTGCCAGAGTTTAAGAAACATGGTTTAAAGATAGTGGATGCAGAAACTATTTGGCAGAGTGTTTGTAAAACGGGGGAAAGATCATGTGCATATTGTAATAAACAACTTGAGAGTTGTAAATGCTTTGGGGATAAGTCCAGACTGGACAGGGCTAAGAATGAAAAGGAAGAGGTTAATCAGAAGACTGAAAAGATGGAAAAAGAACAGAAACCATTTGAATCAGTTAAGAAAGAGGCAAAGAAGGAGGTTACTTTGGCTGAAACTTCAAAAGCAAAGAATGAAACAAAAACTACATCTGCAGACTTCAAAGCTACTACTGAAGAAGAAAAAGCAGGAAAAATCTCTACATTGAAAACAGCAAACAGCTTGAATGTTTCAGAAGAAGCTAACTTGAAAAGAGCAGGGCCAATGGTAAATGTAGAATCGGTCCAAGATTCATCCACTTTGTCACAACCATCTACAGAAAAAGCTAAGGAATTAGAATCAGTCCCACAGGAGTTTAAGTACAAGACAGAAGAGAAAAGAGAAAATTTGGTAAGGGAACAGCAAAAGGTTAATAGTGAGGAAAAACAAACTGCAATGGAGGAAATCTTGTTCATGAAAGGAGAGCAGACTATTGATAAAGTTTCATCAGGCATTGCTGTTGAAAGATTCAAACATTCCTCTTCTAAAATTAGTATAATAGGAGAAGATGAATTTCAGATGGTACAGTCATCTGCAGCTATTCCTTTACCATATGGATTACTAGCAAAGACTGGAATGGAGACTTCACGTTCAAATGTTGATTCAGGGGATCAAAGTACAACCTCAAATGAGAAGTTTCTGAGTACAGAAGATAATATCCTCAAAGTAGATGACAGTATGACTGGTCAGTCCACTGAAAAGGAGGAAAAGATTAATATAGGACTCTGTCAGAATGATACAGTTCAAGAGCAAGATGGCAAAAAGGATTTCCCATCAGGAACTGGCAATACTGATGATGCCGTCAATCTGGAGAAGAGCATAAAGACTGGCCAAGGGAAGCACATCTCCATGGCACAAGGAGGACATGATTTGGTTGTTAATACTACAAAAATGTCTCTTAATAAACCAGCCACTGTCATTCAGCTTGGACAGACATCACCTGTCTCTTTAACATCAACAACTAATAGCTTGACTTCTTCAGAAACAGGCATTACTTCGGCCACATTGAAGGATAACAAAATGCAGAACAAGAACAACAGCAGTGTAGTTGAAATACCACTAAATGGCTTCATTGTTGATAAGTTGCCAATACCATCTGAGGGAACAAGTACGGTCAAAAGTTCAGCAACAAATACTCCCAAGTCATCAGAACCACCTAAAACACCCATTCCATCTACTGACACTAAGAGAAATGCTGTCCCAAAATTGACACTGCCAAAAGGGTTTAGAGTCCACCTCAATGTTGTGGGTGAGCCAGGCTACAAATCGAAACTGGAAGAAATGTTGGAACCTTATTTCACAGAGAAAGGTACAACCAATAGACAAGTTCTTCCAAATGGGACTGTTATCACTCAGATGGTTTACCTGTCTACATTTGAATCAGAAGAGGACAGTCAAAATAAATCAGAGAAGACTGAATCTGATGTGCAGAGCCAGAAAACAGCAGACAAAAAGATGGAGTCTAGTTCACCAAGCACAATTGTGAAAGATCATACAGCTGTGTCAGAGCAAGAGAATAATGATGTTAAACAGAAAGAAAAGGAAGAAGCAAGTGGGAAAGAGATGGGGCAAAAGACAGAGATCAATTTGCAGAAAAAAGGAGTGGAAACTGAAATTGGAGTTGAACTTTCTTCACTCCCATCAGCCATGAAGACAGATAGGTATTACAGTTTTTTTTGAGTAATTTAAGCTTTTTTTGCAAGAAAGAAAAGCCAACAATTATTTTATTTGTATTTAAAAAAATTACATCATATTCTACTGGACAAGCTGAATGAAGCTTGGTCAAAACACTTTTTGGACATATGCCATCCCCCTGGAGAGAGAAGTTTTATGATTAAATCCACCCGTTGATAATAACCCAGGTAATAAAATGAACATCCGGGTACCCATTAAAAAAAAGTATTCCAAGTTTGGATCAAGACAGCATAACGATTACAGTTCGAGGCTTTTGTCATGTGCGCATTTATTCATCATAGAGGCTCATATGGTTGCTTAGAGTTTACATGTCATGCATGCACTATATAATAATCGATATAATAATATAAGGGAAGACACTTCTCCTTTCTCATGCGACCTATTTAAGAATCAACGCTGATATTTCAAGCTAGTCCATCCTAACTTCGTACCTGTCCATGCTTCATATGCCATTTTTCTCGCAACTTAAAAATCTAATACAAATTGACCACATGTGTAAATATGGTAATTTGTATATTAATTATTCATGAAACTGTTCCTAGAAAACGAACGGGATTCTTGAATGTGAAACCATTTGTCTTAGATTTGTTCTATTTTGATACTACATATGTAGTAAACCAGTCTAAATTGAAAATATATGGCACTGGATATCATTTTAAAAAATAAATTAAAAAATGTAGGCTGTATCGATGTGACTTGGATTTTGTATGACTGTAAAATGCTAGAGGAGAGGGATTTTGTTAAACCTAAAACATGTACTGGACCGCCTTTGAGTGATGAACCATGGCAGGTTGAGGATGCTACAACAGTAATCATTTGTGGACTGCAGAGTCAGGTAAGTAGCAAAAATAAATGTGCATTAAATAAAATATGTACGTTTTTCATACAGTTTTCTGTAATCATGGCATGTAATACATAGATTGCTCTTTTTAAGCTCAGATTACCCTTTTTGTGCCACATATTAGTAATAAGTTATGCTTATACCTCTCTTGGAGATTGGTATGTGTGATTACCTACAACAGAGCAGTTCAGGTTTACATTTAATACAATCTCCCTTTGATCAGGTACCAGGGTAACCGATCATTATAATTGATGGGTACCCGGTAGAAATTTACCAAAATTTTACATCTCTATGATGCAGTGATACAGCAGAAAGAAAGGGGGTGGGAAGATTCGTGTTAGAGGAAGCAATCAAGCTACATTATAGGCAAGAAAAAATTATTGTACCCCAGACTTTCTGAATAATTATTATGGGATAAAGGGTTCCCACGCTATCAGGATAAAGTCGGGAGAAATGATAATTTGTTTCCCAACCGTGAAAAGTCCTTGAATTTTGCAAATATTGATGAAAGTCAGGAAAAACATGGGAATTTTTCTCCACAATGTGACGCATGAAACAGTTACGCATTTGAGTCGTAACTGAACTGATCGGGAGTTTAATTTATTGATTTCTAACCAGAATGTTAGGAGGTTGCAGTATGGATCATTTGGGTGCTTTCCGTAAATATATTGAGACAATCCAAACTCTCAGTGGATTAGATTCATCAAGTAGACTTTTTTTTTCAGACAGCTTGATATCCGTATTTTTTTATTATTATGGAAGGTATGAAAACCAGTCTAAAAGCGGCCAACATGGTGGTGTTAAAGCATATCTCCTTTGCGGATGGGCTAGCAAACTTAAACGTTAAATCGAGTATTACCTGCATGAAATCGATATGAAAATTATTTATTTTCTCAGAAATTGCGAGGGTATTAAAATCATTATGTCT
The DNA here is from genome assembly GCA_028554795.2 of Sinohyriopsis cumingii. Classification (NCBI taxonomy): domain Eukaryota; kingdom Metazoa; phylum Mollusca; class Bivalvia; order Unionida; family Unionidae; genus Sinohyriopsis; species Sinohyriopsis cumingii. The sequence goes on along the minus strand of CM068834.1, from coordinate 8,341,762 downwards.
TTAATCTGCTGAAAGACGATAAAACTAATGTGTTGATGAAATTTGAGCTGGTACTAGCACGAGCACACAGAATTTTACAACCGTCATTTTGAAATATTGTAGAGAAAAAAAATTAAATGAAAGCCATATACTGGTTGTAATAGAAATACAAAAACGAAAGAGCACAAAATTCTCTATTCCGAGACCAACTTCGGAGTTTTGTTGTATCATGTGATTACCACATTGACATGTGCTCTCTCACATAGGGAACATATGAAGCAGGTAACCAGACTACTCTGCTTAATGAATCAGACTGACCCACTTTCTTGTAGTTCTTGAAATAAATATGTTGAGAATTATATGTTCTTTCTGGTTTTTACAAAAGGTATCAGACTTTCATTTAATATAATTGAAATTTTATACAACAACATTAAAAAGGAGTTTTTTGTTGATATCACATGCCTGTTGGACTTCCGATGTCATTGTTTGAGATTTGTGAAGTAATGTGACCATTAACACAAATGGTGAGTACCGTGTCAGGTTTCATCTATGCTGAGTTTCCTCTAGTCTGTCAGTGGATTAAAGACATAACAATTATAATACTTGCCATTTTTGAGAAAATAAATAATTTTGCTATTGATTTCATGCAGTTATAAGTAGATATAACCTAGTTTAAATTTGCTAGCCTGCTGGTAAGCTATCTTATGGTGGTGGCAGATTTCAAATTTGATATGTAATTGCTCTAAACCCACACTCCATCCAAAATGTCAAAATGTGAAAAATGGGGTTGGAATATTCGACGAAAACCCAGATTAGAAACATTTTGAATCTCTGAGCTGAACTTTGGTGCGAAACTATTACACAGTGACAAGTAGCTTGAAGCACTGGTTTCTGATCTTAAATGGAATGCAGGAAAAATGGGAAGTTGTCGTCCCTTTTATTATATATTAAGAAACAATAATAGTCCATGTATCAATACAGGTTTGGGGACTGGTTTATTGATATTACAGAAAATTCAGTCCTTGTTTATACAACAATATATAATTTTGAAGATCTTTTGTCAAAATTTAAATCACCCCTTTTGTAAATGTCCTTAAATGATGGAATTTTTAACCATATCATCTTAAGAAGTTTAGTTTGGTCGAAAAATCTTGTTTGAGATTTTATTGGCACACATTATCATTGTTTCTGACATGTATGTTTTGGAAAGTCTTGAAAGAGAAACATCTTCGGATTTGGAAAATGCATGTTTTATAATCTAAAATGTTCTTTAATTCCATTCAGTAATGGTCATATGTTAACCTTGAAAAACTTAATTTCATCCTGGAAAAGACCTGGAAATTTATATTTAGAAAAGCATAGGAACCATGGGGATATTGGACTTTCTCATGAGATAAACCTTAAATGCACCAATAAATTGCTTGGTTGAAAACATTTCACCAAAGTCTTTGAGATGTTGTCATGAATGTTTTACAGATCCCTTTATGTTACTTGACATAATTTGGTAAGATATTCTTTATCTTTACATTTTTAACTTCCCTTTTAATCATCACCATATCCGGTCATTGTGCTACTGCTATAATGTTGATCACTATGTATGCGTACATACAGAGAGTGACATATATCTGTTCACGCCAACTTAGTGGCAGATGTTGCTGGGTGGCTAAATGCTGGAAGCATTTTTTTAAATATTTTTATTTTGTTTTAATTGCTGAAATAAATTAAAATGTAAAGCAGAAAAAACCACTAATAAGCAGTTATTGAAAGTAAGATTTGCAACCCATCTTTTACCAGTACCACTCACCTTTTTGTTATTACAAAGGGCAGCATTTCTAAATGAGCTTGAGGCTGCAAAAACCTAAATATGTTGATGCATATGGACATTATTCCCATTTGTAGTTAGGTTTTTTTCTTCAGAATTATTTCATTTTATTTATGAGAAAAGAGTGTTAGAAATATTAAAATCCTGCGATCAGCAGTCTCTTAATTATATTTATGGATGTTTTTACTAGGGTTTAAATCTAGACCCAAGGATGCTTGTATCTCGGCACAGTAGTTTCATTACAGTTTGTTAAGTTGTTGCACAAGACACAGCTCATTGTTTGGTAACTCTGTGTTTTCTCGTGCATAGTCACTGGAATAGGATAGTCTGTAGGGATGTTAGGTTTTCATTTTAAATTCAAACACATTATTTTCTTCTGGAGGTTCAGCAAGAATGTTTGTACAATCATTGTACAGTTGTCATACTTTAAAACTATTGATATTTAGTATTTCACAAAGACCAACTGCTGTCAATTCTGCTTATCTACAAGAATTATGTGAGTCAGATATACCCCATGCTTGTTGACTCAGATATACCCCATGCTTGTTGACTCACCTGCTTTAACATAGGTGAGACAGTTTTCACTCAATGTAGTCATTGTTTTCGTTGATCGTTACGGTTTTGGTTCTAGTCTGTCCATATGGTCATAATTGCCAAACTCTGGGGGATAGCAAATCAGTACGTAGTCCACCTAAATATCTATTCAACTCTGTTCTCAAGTCAGGACCATTTGAAAAATGAAAATATATTTGTCTCATACCGGAAAGCAGGTGTGACTCATGATTGTTTCTTGTGATTACACTTAACAGATAATGATTGTTTTTCTTTGTCGCAGCTTGCATGCACTGTAAATACTCTTGTAAGACAAGATTTTATTTGGGTATAGTACATCTAGAACATTTTTTATTTTTAAAGAAAAGAAAATTGACGGTATTTCCTAACATTAGACATTATGGAATGTGGCAGAAGAATTGCAAATAACCTACTCAGCAAATGTTTATTGTTTTGTCCTAGGGCCCTTGGTGTACACTTTCATGAAGAAATCATACATTCAGGTTTCACAGTGGTTGGGTCATAGATTCATAAAATCTTTCTTTAGCACAAAATCCCCAAATTTTAACATCATGTAGCAGTGCAGGACCAAATGTACATTTAGGCAAGCTGACTGGAAGATGTATCCTACCCTAGGGACATTTGAACTTGCACACAAACATGACACGGTATTATCATAAAAAAAGATAAAATGGAAAGTAAAAAGAACTATAGGCTGTCATACTGAAATTGTGTTATATTTATTTTACAAATTGTGTTATATTTATCTTACAAACGTATTTTATACATTTTTATCTATTGATCTAAAAAGATAATCCATTAATATATGTAAGTAGCTACATAGATGAGAAAAAATAAAGGTTGTAATTGATTGCCTGGGAACATAATACGTAGAGAGATTAGTTAGAATAGCACACATAGATATAGCCTATACTGTGTGTAAAACATATTTTTCCAAGTCAGGGATACTAATTAATCCATGATGTTTGGAGTTTTATTGCAAGGTTTCATTGCATCAAACTGCCTTGTTTTCTTTGCAACAGGTTAATTTGATTTGCTTGTGGAAAGTTTCTTTCTTTTGCTGAGATACACTAACAGACTTCTCTCTTTGACTACATCAGCAAGAATGAAAGCTTGAATTAGAAGTTAGATTGGTTTTGTAATTTATTTTTTTAAACACCTGAATCATTGGAAACAGCTTATTTATCCATGTAACTTTTTGTCGGATAGTATGTCCCAGTCTCCTGTAATTAATACATATTTAATAAATGATGAAGCTTATTATCGAATCTCTCTCTATGGTATACTTGATTATTTTATAGATATATAGCATTGAAACAAAAACAATTCTATTTTGTTTTTTTCTCCTTCAAGGATCACACCAAATGGAAATATATCAGATGTTGCTGAGGGGTCAGAGAACAAACAGAACAGAACTAGTCAAGGAGCAACTAGCACTGAAAAACAAGAAATCTGTACTTCCAAGGATAAGGGAGCATCATTCACAGAAATCACAGAGAATGGTCTACGAATGTGTTACAACTGTAATAAACAGGAGCCAAAGAGAAAGATGTTTAAAAAATGTCAAAAGTAAGTACTTTAAACAAAAAGTGTCAGAAGTAAGTACTTGAAACAAAAAGTGTCAAAAGTAAGTACTTTAAACAAAAATGTCAAAAGTAAGTACTTTAAACAAAAAGTGTCAAAAGTAAGTACTTTAAACAAAAAGTGTCAAAAGTAAGTACTTTAAACAAAAAGTGTCATAAGTAAGTACTTTAAACAAAAAGTGTCATAAGTAAGTACTTTAAACAAAAAGTGTCAAAAGTAAGTACTTTAAACAAAAATGTCAAAAGTAAGTACTTTAAACAAAAGTGTTAAAAGTAAGTACTTTAAACAAAAAGTGTCAAAAGTAAGTACTTTTAACAAAAATGTCAAAAGTAAGTACTTTTAAACAAAAAGTGTCAAAAGTAAGTACTTTAAACAAAAATGTCAAAAGTAAGTACTTTAAACAAAAAGTGTCAAAAGTAAGTACTTTAAACAAAAGTGTCAAAAATAAGTACTTTAAGCAAAAGTGTCAAAAGTACCATATATACTTGCGTATAAGCCCATTTGCATATAAGCCGACCCCCCCCAAACTGAATAGGTATAAACACTAAAAAGTGCATGACCCGCGTATAAGCCTACCTACAACTCTGAGACATCTTAAGATGCACAAGGTAAGTTCTAAATGCATTTATTTAGACAAAGTTTTATTTTTAAAAAATTACATGTATACTTATCTCGAGGTTAGCATGCATGATTATTAAAAACAAATGGTATAAACTTGTGGAACTGCATGCAAACACCATGAAATCAAGGGCTGAATGTGGAACTGTATGCAAACACCATGAAATCAAGGGCTGAATGTGGAACTGCATGCAAACACCATGAAATCAAGGGCTGAGTGTGGAACTGTATGCAAACACCATGAAATCAAGGGCTGAATGTGGAACTGTATGCAAACACCATGAAATCAAGGGCTGAGTGTGGAACTGCATGCAAACACCATAAAATCAAGAGCTGAGTCTGGAACTGCATGCAAACACCATGAAATCAAGGGCTGAATGTGGAACTGCATGCAAACACCATGAAATCAAGGGCTGAATGTGGAACTGAAATCAAGGGCTGAGTGGAACTGTATGCAAACACCATGGAATTAAGGGCTGAATGTGGAACTGTATGCAAACACCATGAAATCAAGGGCTGAATGTGGAACTGTATGCAAACACCATGAAATCAAGGGCTGAATATCGAACTGCAGCATAAAATATGGTTCATAATGTTTGCCTATATAAGTATCGAGCTTACCTTTGTAAAAAAGTTCCAAAACATAATTTTTGGTTATATGTTCTTTTCTCACACCAGGTAGGCAGAGTTGGCATAGTTTCACAGGATGAATGGAATACAAACAGTAATGGCATCAGTTGCTGGTTCAGTACTAATTGTTAAAAATAAACGAGAAACCATGATATTTTTGGTTTTGCGAATACAACATATCATTCTAAATTATTAAATCAAACTCTTGTTTTGGTGCTAAAACTTTATAGAACTTCATTAAATTGTTGACATTATTATAAAACCTGAATAGCCTTGTCATATCCAAATTCATGTTATAATGAAGTGTGTTATAGCAGGATTTCGTTGTACACATACTTACTTTATGACAAAAGTAAGAGTACTTACAGTTCTATTGCATGATGACTGTTGCAGTCACACATACTGTATTGGTGTTGTATAGTCTAAGGCAAACAGCTTTGACTCAAATCTGCCATTGCATACTACGCTATTAAATCTTGTAAAGCAATATATTAGTTTAATTTGTACTTCTTTTTTCTTGAAATTGTGCAATTTTCAGTACATGTTTTTTTTATACATGACAATTTGAATCCTTTTTTTATGGTAGTATAGACTATGCAAGCGTACATACCTTAATTATGTGAAAATCTATGCTAAACTGCTGATTCATTGTTACCTGCTTTTCATTGAAAGAGCGACTATAAATTTGGCCAGTCTGTCCATCCATTAGTCCTTCCTTCTGTCCCCATCACTTCTGTTTCTGCACAGCAGCTCTCTTGATTACTATTGCATTTCAACCAAATTTGATATGGATCCTTAGATTGATAACATCTGGGCCAAGTTCATTCTGCATCATCATTAGCCCCTGTTTATATTTGGTTTCTGGTAACTCCCATAATTATTTTTAGATTGGAATGAAATTTTGTGTGCAGTGATATTGAGTAGACCTTGGTTGAGTTTGATTGTCAGTTTTGTGCATCACAATTTAGCAGAGTTATAGACATTGATTGTCATACACACATACTTTTTTTCTGCACAGTTAAACTCATTGTTTACTGTTGGATTTCTGCACACAACTCCCTTCATTATTATTAGACTTCAATCCAAATGTATAGCTAGCTTGATATTGATGAGGCAACTAAAATTGGGGAACACAATTCCTTTATTTTGCTTGTTTATATTCTGTGATACCTAGACAGTGGAGTCCTTGAAGACTAACAAAAACCTGTCCAGTAAAAAGTTTCTTCATTGTTTTACAGATGCAAGGAAGAAAATGTTCGGTTTGCCCGCTATTACTGTAAGAGAGAGTGTCAAAGTAAGTGATGACTTTCAAGGTTTGACTATATGTACTAATCAAATATCCTTAATTAGCAAAAAAATTGAATGTGCATTATTAAGTTTATTGAGTTTTTCAGTGTAATTAAGTAAAATTAATAGAAATGAAAAATATGCTGATAATGAAACTAGGATATCATTGTCATCAATAAATGGATTAGGATATCCCTCATTCTCTTCATAAATGTAGAATCACTCAGATGGGAGCAGAAAAATATCTGTATATTCAAACCCTACCTTTATGTTTTGCTAATTCCTTTGTGTCAATTCTCGTTGAAAAAATTCCAGCATCAGATCTGTGCATTAAAGTAAATACACAATGATGTTGGGAAGATTTCAGTAGATGTGTTATTTTGTGTGTTTTTCCCCATCCAAGACTAATAAGTGCATAGTTTTCAGGCCAAATTTTTATATAAAAAATTGTGAGTGAAAGAATTTTATTCCTTTCTTTGATACTTGGTTTGACTCTGTATGCAAGAGGCAGATACAGTTTCATTGACTTGCATAAAAACATTTCACTGCTATGTTAAGGGCAAAATACTGTCAAAGATTAAAAGTTTTAAGGCAGTTTCCATCAAAAGTGCAATAGTTATTGTACATCTATTGTGCATGTAAATTCCAAGTCTCTTTCAAGGATGTACAGTTGTATGATTCATGTGAATTTCTAAAAATAATGTTGCTGAAATAAAACCTGAAAGTGTGAAAATCAGAATTATATTTTCCATAACAAAGATTGTTACTTTATTTTGCTAGCTTGATTCAGTTCACAAAAAGTGGTTCATTAGCAGTGTAGACATCGTTACACTCGAGTCAGATTTAAGCAGTTATTATAGTCATAGCTTTGATTAAAGACAATGGAAACAGTGTGTTATCTCAATTTTACTTAGAAACCATGATTTCCCAACATTAAAAATATATCATCAGGTTGGTATGGATTAGTCAATTTAAAGGATTTGTCCATTATCCTTGCAGTAGCACAGAGTAAGCATCGCTAATTAACCTATTTGCTCTAACAACTAAACAATAGTCAATAACAAAAATTGCCTGTGGGTGTAAATCTTCAGTACATTGGGTATGCTTTAACAAAACCAAAGTGGCTAATCATTAGAGATGGATACCTTTTATTTATATCAAAAATATCCCACAAGTTATATCATTAACAATTATCAACTAGTTACCTTGAAATCGCTGACTTGTTTCAAAACAATCTATGACAGTTGGATTGTTTTTAGTCAACAGGCTCTGCTTATTTCTGAGCTACATTTGGCTAGGTAAAAAATAAACGTAAAAAATAGAGAATCAAAATAAATAGGTCAAATTCTGGAAGAATATTAATACTAACTCCAACTGTCATATTGTTTCTTGATTGTTATTTTACCATGGACCTGCATACGTACTTGTTGCCTAAAGTATGCCATAAATCTATTTTGATTCTTGATACCAAAATGTACACATTTTTCTGTAATAAATACAATCAGAATTATAATTCCGAAATTGTTTTATTTATATTTTCATTTCATATTTATATAGAAATAAAGCTTGTATGCAAATTGTAAAGTAGATTTTAATGATCACTGATTAACAGAGGGTTAAATAGTGGATTAATATGCGAGTACTTTTGAAAAATTGACATAAAATCGTAATACAATATATGTATTGCTGTGTTTTCTGGTGGATGGACATGTATCAGAGAGACAGAAATAGGCAAGTAATATCTTTTTTTCATTCATTACTCGATATGTTAAGATAGATAAAATGTTTGGTTTACTTCATGGTAGCACACTGTTGTAGAAACTACCAGTAGCATCATCATTGCAGAAGGGGGAGAGGGCACATATTGTTACCCCCCCCCCCCATTTGTTTTGGGACACAGATTAAGGAATTTTATGTCTTTGAATGACAAAAAGGTAAGAAAAAAATTAGACTTTTCAGTTAATCCATCATTATGGCCAACATACCCTGTCTTGAAGTGTACTAGCTTTCAACAACAAAAAATTATTTCCATTAAAACTAGTATTAATGTTTTGTGTGAAATTTTCAGAACATAGAAGCAAGTCTTGATAAAAGCATTATGCACACGAAAGTTATAGGCCTGATTATATCTCTTGTTTAAATATCCTTTAAAAATTGTTGTCAGTAGTTTATTTATCTATTTTCAGTTGAAGATTGGAACAAGTGTCACAAAAGGGAGCACAAGGAGAAGTTGCTAGAAATGGGCTTCAGAGCTCAGTAGCCTTTTGCATAGCTGCTACCTCAGCAAAAAAACATTCCTTGTCATTCAGAATACCTCAGATCCTATCATTGATAATTAAATTGTGGAAACCAGTTGTTAATTATAATTGTCAAGGCAACTTAATATGTTATAATTAACATTCAGATTTCTTGGTTTTTATTCTGTCATCAATGATACAATTTGAGATATTTATGGGGGGGGGGTACATGGGTGTGGTACTGGGTTAAATTTGAACTTTCCACTACTGTATAGCATTTCATTTTACATAGGATTATTTTATTTAGCATTTAATAAGAATTTTACAATTAGGTATTGGGTTTTAGCCAGCTGGTCACGGACCATAAGAGCTTATGGTATTATAATATCGTCTGTTGTCCATTGTCAGTCAGTTTTTTAGCACAAATTTGTTATCACTAATACTGTTAAACAACTTGGAGGATTGACATAAAACACATTCATCCCATAATCTAGTTGGTCCTAAATGAAATTGGTGCTGCTCAAACACCCAGTAGGGTTGCCATAGCAGCCATCTTGAGTTTTGTTATTGCTACTCCTGAATGATATGTTGGTCCTAGATTTAAAAAAGTGCCAATATGATGTCAAATATAGCCATCACAGTAGCCATCTTGAAATTTAGTATATTGCTAGTCCAGCATGGTCTTAAATAAAAATGATGCCAAGTTAATGTTTAGTTTGGCTGCCACAGCATTTTGAAAATCTTTTTATCACTACTTCTCATGAATGGATGAATGGTCATACCAAATTGACGTTTTCACTGAAAGACTTCTGATGAGGTCTAGTTGGTGCCTGAATGAAAATGTTTCCTATCCAATGTCCTTGATGGTAACCATAGAGGCAAGCTTAAAAATCTTGTTATTGCTACTTCTCCTGAAGTAATATTGCCATAATTCTTGTAATGTCTAGTTGGTCCTCCATGAAGTGGGTGTCACTTGCACATCCAGTCAGGTTTCCACAGTGGCCATCTTGAAAATCTGACTGGTTGTCTCATCATGGAGCTTTTGCTAAATGACTTCCAATGATGTCTAAATAAAAATGGTGTTGTTCAGATACCCAGTAGGGTACCACAGTGGCCATCTTTATAATCTTGCCACTACTCCTGAATGAATGGTCAGATATAATGATAATGTGTTTTACCGAAAAGACTTCTTATCATATCAAGTAGGTCATAAATGGAAATGAGGCCAATATGATATCATGTATGGCCACCATGGCAACCAATTTGATAATCTAGTTCTAGTGAATTCTCCAAAACTAGTCCTGTCAGTCTGGGTTTTACACAAAACATTTATTTTGTATTCAAGAGTTTTGACCAGAAAGGCGCCATTGATTTTTGGTAGAGTTTGTTACTTTTGAAGTCAATAGAAATCAGTTAAATGAAATTTAGAAGGAAAAAAAGAAATTGCACCATTGAACAAAATGGAAAACCAAGATCTTTTGTTTGTGGTGTATGAAATTGTTATAAATAATAAAATTTTCAAATACTTCAGGTTTGTATAAAATGTAGGTTTTCAGAAGAAAGTGTTTTTATACCAGCAATAAGTGTATGTTGGTAGGAAAACAATAAGTAAACATGGGACAGAGATTGTTTTTCCTTGTTTGTTGAACCTGGGTTTCTGATATTGGTACTTATTAGATTAAAGGGAAGTAATAGTGGTACTTATTAGATTAAAGGGAAGTAACTGAACTTTATTCCCGGTTGCTTGTGAAACTTTTGCATTAATTATTGATGGCTGTGGAAGCTGGTTTTCATTATCCCAGTAAAAAGTAAACAGTGTAAACTTTGTTGGCAGCTACCATGAGTTTTTGTATATGCCGATATATATATATTTATGCATAAGAAATGTATGTAAAGAATTGCTGCAAAACTGTAGGAAGATGAACCCATCTAAATAAATGTCATGATGTAAATATGTTGTACTGATAAAAGATGTATCTAACTATTCAAGATAAAACTAAAAGTATAAAATCCTTAAAATATAGGGTACACTAAAACAAAAACAAAAAACTATCATTGATGTAGACCATGATTTTTCATATAAATTTCGGTTATTTTGAGTTTGCAGGGGGTTATACTGGGACACAACAAGTCATTGGAGTGATGCAGAGTAGTGATTGATGTTTGATCAGAGGGCCAGGTTGGAATTTAAGTGTGTATTTTTGAAAGTTAAGTACTTGAGTCATGTATTTTATATGTATATTTCTTAAGTGTACATTGTGAACAGATTTTTCTGTATATTTAAATGTACATGAATCTGTATTGTATGATTTTCCATAGTTTTGAAGACAGGAGTTTTACATATTATTCTATTTAGATAATGCATATCAAGATTCAGGAATATCAGTAGTGACTTGTCTTATAATGTAGCTTTTGACATGTTAAAAAAGGAGATAGAGAATAGAATCCATTATATGTTGCAGAAACCATCTACAAAAATATAAATTTTAACAAAATGACTCTTTGAAGCATTAGGTTCATAATTAATCATGCATTATTAACTATATTATGCCTTTTTCTAAATTGGAGATAATTTAGATTTCTGTGTGAAAATTGTAAATTTTGCAAATCTGTTCTGTCGAGTTGAATTGTATTTTAATTTTTTTTGTTCATCAGTTCAGAACACCTGGCAATTTAACCATCACCTGGTTATAAAATGTGTTTTTAGTTGATTGTTAACATGAAAGTTATATAAGGCTATTCCAGAAAAACAGTTTATTAGGTGGGAGGAATTTGGGTTGCTGGGAGTCTTTTTTTTTCTTTCTGCTTTAATACAGCCTACTGCCCATATAATGTTAAGGGCTGTTCCAGTAAAACATCCCCCGCTCCCCGGATGGCACTTAAAAAAACTTCTGTAGGAGGTTGTGTTTCAACTATTTTGATTCTGACAATGGAAGGTTGGTTAGGAAAATCACTTCTGTTGTGGGCTGTGTTAACAAAATGAGAAATCGCTGGTGGGTTGTCAGAAAAAATAAAATAACAAATCTGTTTTTAAAATCACGTCTCACTCCCTCCTAGTCGTTGAACGTGAATAAAACATTGGGTCAGAAAATGATGCCAGTACACATAATTTGTACGAATTCACATACTTTTAAAGCATTGATACGCATTCTGAAAATTACTTCAACATCGCGGCTATAATACCTATGCTTTGCGCATTATGCAATTTTTATTAAACTTTTAAATTTAAAAGTGCATTTCATGATGTAATTCATGCTGCCAGTAGCGGTCTTGCAGCACTTATGCGTCATCAGATAGCTGGATACTTCAGTTTGATATGAATGGCTGTTAAGCTAAATTGATTGGTTTATTGGGCCCTGGAACTAGCATTTTATGGACGTTTGAACCTGATTTTCATCATGGAAGTTTTACAAATGCGTGTTTCGAATAAGGGCCACACAAGAAACCAAAATGGCTGAATAACATGGTTTGTCTTCACGATGACGTTTTCAGTCGGTAAATACTGGCTGGTGATATCTATGATGACAATGAATTTCATGTATATTGGTCTGTTGGACATTCAGAAAATGTTACTGGAAATAGCAGCGTGTGATTTTGAGCCCAAAATTGATGTTGAGTGCGAGTTCGATGTGCGAATTGGATGGACAATATGCCGGTTATATTTATTCAAGATACCCATGTCTGAACAAGTAGACTATGGGAATGTTGGACTTAAAACCCTTATACAGCATTATGAAAAAATTTGGCATAAGAGGCAGCAAAGCACTGATTCAAGGAAGTGAATCTTTGGCAGAGTTCGTGTTAGTGAAAATTCAGAGGTCTCGGAAATACTAAATCATGTGTATTTGGATGCCAATTTGTTTATTGGGCACACAGAAATCACTTAGGTGAGAGTCCTCCGTACGCATGTAATAGGTGGGTGGCAAAGTTAAAAAACTTGCCAGTCCTGCTTCAGTCACCTGCATAGTGGGAAAATGTGTTGATCAGTTAGCTGTGCTGATATTTACAATGGCAGAATTTAGTGGCTGAAAACCCCCAATCCCCTTGTACATGTACCAAATAAGAGTACATCAAAGGAACATGCTGCAGTAGCTTGATGGCAAGATCAAAGGCTTTGACTGGCAGCCAGGTGGGAAAATGTACTGATATTTACAGTGATTGAATTCAGAGGCAGAACGACCCAGAGATGTACATGTGATCATTTATAACAGTACATCAAATAAACAACTTTAGCTTTCATTATTGTGTTCATTTCTGAGTGTAGCGGAATAAGCAGTGCACTTGACCTCAGAATCATGACATGTTGAGACTTAGACTTGAATTAGTATTTTGGAGTTCAACGGCAAACTGACAAAGATTGTAACGAGATTCTGGAGAGTGCTAAAGTTGCTAGAACTGATTGTTTGGATTGGACAGTAGCCAAGTGTAAGAAAGTGTGTGATAACTAGCTTAGTGCTTTGAATAAGACCTTCCTTGGATTGACAAAATTCAGAATCATTCTGATGGACAAACAAGAATTATGTCAGCGTTATAAAGAATGTAGAAATTAAACTCAATGGCAGCTAATAGTTCTTACAATTTGCATAGTTTTCTGGGAGGAGACTGCAACCTTTACTAGTGGGACTACTATTTTACCAAAATGGGAGTCCTGGACTCCTAGTTTTAAAATGCTAATGAGACCTCTGGTTTTGGAACAGATATCCAAGAGAGAATACCCATGGGGCCATACCTGTGAGATATTGGGGCCCTGAGTGACCAAGTGGTCTAAAGCGCTCACAGTTATGGATCACTGCCATCTCACCTCTGTCTATGTGGGTTCGAGTCGCGGGTTCAACCTATGTGGGTATATGAGAGAGCTTACCAGTAGCTTCTTGTGGGTCGGTGGTTCTTTCTGGGGGTTTTCCGGGTTCTTCCTCCACATTAATACTGGCCGCCATGTATAGCATTTCTTGTGCTGAAAAATGGTGTCAAACCCCACAACAACAACAACAACAACCTGTGAGATGTTGAAAATTGCACAACCATAAAGAACAGTAACTTGTTCAAGCTAGTTATGCCTATGTGTTTTAGACAGTAGGCAATGAAAGGAGTTCCCAGCACAGAATAATATTCGTACACAGAGGAGGAGGATCATATTGAATTCAAAAACGGTTGACAGATTAATGCTCATAGGGACCATCAGAGAATTCCCATACAACATAATTATGCATGTGTAGATCTCTAGTTGGCAGAACCCCTTTGGCAACAAAAGAATAATGCAGTATGAATCAAGTATATAATCAGAGTCCAACTGAATTGTTAGAAATTTTTTAATTCTTTTGACAACATTGTAATTAGCTGTCAAATATGGAGTAAGCATCTGGTCTTTCTGCCATCCCAACCATGACCCCACCACAACCAAGTGACCATGCCCAATGACATCACTGTAATAATCTCTATACAACTAGGGATGACATCTCTGAGTATTTCGATTTCAGTAGAGCTTTAACAGAATGGAACAGTAAGAAAGAGTGACAGATATTTAAGTATTAGGGAGTTATTTAACAATGGATATTCCTCCCACCACTGTTGCCTTATTGGAGATTGCACACACAACTTTCTGAAATCCTGGCAGCACTGAAATCCTGGCAGTCTCCCTGCAGGGGAGATAACTTGACTTTGATTTTATTGGTCTCTGGTTATCCCATGGTATTTCTGTTACTTCAACATTATCTTACTGTGTGTCCAGTCAGCATTGTTGAAAAAGGCTTACAACAATTGAGAGTTGTTGAAGGACTTGCATTACTACAGATATGAAAGAACGAGAACCATACTATAAATCAGTGAAGATAAAATGGGTTTGACTGTCCAAGATTAGTTGATAATGAAAGTAAGATCTTGGTAAAAAGAATCTTTTGAGAGCTTGTCCTACTAGTAACTAAAAAAAGTGAGGGACATTGCTTTATTAGTATAATTTCCATCCCTTTACAGACCTGAGTTTGTAAGACTCTTTATTGAAATCAGCAGCTGACTCTGGTGCAATATTGAAAGCACACATTTCAAATTTGTGTAGGTCCAGAAAATGTTGCAGCTGTTAAGGGTTTTTTTTCACAAAAGCTGTCATCATAGATGTGTCTATACTGATACAAATTTGATCATGAGCACTCAAAATTTTAAGTTATTGAATTTTAATATGGTGTTTGCAGAGGTTTACAGTGGGAACTGAATTAGTACAGCGAGTCCTGAATTCTTGAGTTTTGTACAGAAACATGGAATCCAAGCAGAATACATCGAGAAATGTGGAGATTTTCAATCTTGGCTTTAGTCTCCCCGTTGCATTTCACATTGATATGTATATTCACAACATTTAGTATGGTTATAGGAAAAGTTATTGACAAAACTGGATACATATCACAAACAAGACAAACAGTATGTGGGGGGGGGGGGACATGATCAGAAGAACAGGCTGGAATGGAGAAAAACAATAATGAGTAGATGTGTGCCTCTTGTGTACAACATATCTTCTCAGCTTCAGTAAGAAATTACATCAAAGGGAAGACAATAAAGGGTGTACAGTTAACTTGACCAATGTGAATTTTGCTACTTAAAAGATGTATCAGATCAATTTTAACCTTCTGGTTATATCTGTTCTGGTCTGTTTCTCTCCATTCTGGTGATTATGTCCACCGAATTTGTATGGTTGGAAAAAAAGAGGCGAATTTGGCAGAAGATGATTACCATTATACATGTATACTACTTCTGACTGAGAGAGAGAATAATTTTATTTCTTGGTTTGTTGATTCTGTAAACTATTCAGCAGCATGCATGAAAAATCATTTTGTATAAACTGATGATGACTTTTTGGTAACTGTCAGAAAGGCATAACTGATGATATTCCAAGGTCTACAAAGATTACTAGAGTCAAAATTTGTAAACCCAGTCTCATACAGCTGTGGCAAAAATGATGGACTAGTATCTTTGCTGCTGTTGCTACAGTTGATTAGTTAGTTGATTTAATTTGGTTTTTTTGTTTGTTTTTTAATGATATATTAGGTGGAGGAAGAACCCCGAAAGACCACCAACTCAAACTGGTTGATCTTTGACAAAAACTCACTCTGTGAGATGTGCAAGTGATGTAAAAGCAAGCACCTTAGTACACTTAGGAACATGGAGCCTCTGTTGATTTTATGTTTATCTCCAAAAGTGAAGTCATTTAGATGTGAGATCTCGGGGGGTTTCGGTAGATCATTATGGCCTTTACATCATTTTCAGATGAAGAGAATCTATGTATAGCAGCCACTTTTACTGCTGAAGAAAATTCAAGTACTTTTGAGACACCAAACACCACTTATGTAGAACCACTGACCTTCCACAAGTAACTGACAACATTCTCATTTACACATTGGAGGCAAGTAAAAACATGACAAGCATCTTGTACCACTGCCATGGAAGCCCCTCAGATCTGTATCACAATACAAGCATCTTAAACCACTCTGCCATGAAAGCCTCTCAGGCCATAGGTATAAGTCTCATATGAAAGACTAGAAGTGTGAGATAGAACCTGTGACAAATGGATTGAAAGTGCAGAATGTTAATGCTAGGCCATCAGTGATGATGATGATGCTGTTGACAATACAGTTAACTGCAATGATATTGATTTTATGAGTACTCTGGGAAAAATTATTCCTTGACTTATATCCATTTTTTAAAATCTAACTCATGGTTGTTGTTGTTGTTGTTGTGGGGTTTAACGCCATTTTTCAGCACAAGATAGGCTATACATGGCGGCCAGTATTAATGGTGGAGGAAGAACCCGGGAAAACCCCGGAAAGAACCACCGACCCTCGAGAAGCTACTGGCAAGCTTTCTCACATACCCACATTGGCTGAATCTTAGACTCGAACCGCCGTAGACAGAGGTGAGATGGCAGTGATCCGTAACGAAGAGCGCTTTAGACCACTCGGCCACTCGGGGCCCCGTAACTGATGGTATAAAAATGTTTGACTTGCTATATTTCTTTCTTTTTTTAAAAATTTATATTTTGCAACAAGCATAAAAATAAGACATCAGTAATTGAAATATGTTCTTACAAGAAATTATATAGTGTAAAAGTAGGCAGAAATAATGCAACATCACTTCCACAGGCATTAATGGTTTTTTCTTCTGACAGATCATGAATTATAAGTTTACCAAAACATTTATTGAAAAAATATAATAACAAGGAATCATAGCATCTGACCACACAGTTAAAGCAATACAAGATTTAACTATTCTAATAAAAGCAGCATGCCTGAGAACAAAGAAAAATAGCAAAATATAGTGATCACTTTAGTAAAGACACAGCTTAGGAAGGATACAAATTCATGATTTCTGTATTAGAAATCCCTATTATAAAATCTATATTCATAGACATTAAATTAGTAGGTATTAAGAAACTGATCAATGACATACAAATAATAAGCCACCATGAAAATTTGTGATTTCACAGTATCAGAGACATACATGGCTGACAGACAAACAAACAAAAGGACACAAATTTGATTATAATGAATGAATACAAATAAAAATATGGAGTAGATTATATGATCTATAAGTATTCAGTAGACACCCTCCAACCATCGAGTCCAAGGCTCGGCTAGCGTGGGTACGTGGGAAAGCCTGCCAGTAGCTTCTCGTGGGTCGGTGGTTCTTTCCTGGGTTTTCCAGGGTTCTTCCTCCACCAGTTATACTGGCCGCCATATATGGCCTATCTTGTCCTGAAAAATGGCGTTAAACCCTAGAACAACAACAACCCTCCAATCAGCTGTCATTTAAATCGCTTCTGTCCCCAATCCAATATTAAAATCACTTCTAATGCCCACTAACCCATAGCAGAGATTATGTTTAAAAAAATGCTTCTGAAAGGGGGCAGTGTTTTTTAATTTTTTTAAATTGCTTCTGTTGTGGGTTGGTTGACTTTGAAAGTGCCTTCCCCCCGGGGGGTATATGTTTTACTGGAACAGCCCTAACTGGATTTTTCAACATAACAATGTTAAAAAATATTACCCCACTCTCTGTATAAAATGAAATATAGATCTCTTCTGACAACCCACTAAGCTTTCCTGGAGAAGCCCTATGTATGAAATAGTTATAAATGTTGTAAAAGTCAATTGACAGCTTTTTAAAGGTTTCATTTCGATGGGATAATCATTTACAATCACATGTTGATAGTTCCATATTGGGATTTTTTTCCATGTCGGAATTATAGTGACAGCTGAACAGATGAGAGCATTTCAGCAATGGTTGGGAGCCACAATTGCTTCTTTTGTGGGATTTTTTGTGTTATTTTTAAAAAAAAATATCTTGTGTTCTTGGAATAAAAAGTTTGTAACAATATTTTTTTGTGTTATTTTATAAATTATATCAAATAAATAATAACAACTAATTTCTATATTTCTGCCATGTTTTTGACTATCAGTACTTGATTTCACAGTTCTGATTTTGATTGGACATGTGTTGTTGTTGTTGTAGGGTTTAATGCCATTTTTCAGCACACGATAGGCTATATATGGCAGTCAGTATTAATGGTGGAGGAAGAACCTGGGAAAGCCCCAGAAAGAACCACCGACCCACGAGAAGCTATTGGCAAGCTTTCTCACATACCCACATTGACTGAATCCGAGACTCGAACCCACGCAGACAGAGGTGAGATGGCAGTGATCCGTAATGGAGAGCGCTTTATACCATTTGGCCACTCGGGGCCCCACCAGATTGTGGGGTCACATTAAGGCTTGCTCCAGAAAGGTTAACTGGAAGTGTCACCGTGTGGTTGACCCAAACACATCTTGACTTAATGTGGCCAAACAAAAGAACACATTGGTGACATTAAACTAATCCTTGTCAGAGTTAACCCAAATGCAAAAAGCCAGTGGACTATTTCTGTAGTTTACTAATATTGTTAGCGGCTGCGGCTCCCATGCTTGTAAAAGCGATTGCATTGGAGGCAGTCAGGACTGCATCCTGGATGGCTTTGAAAAAGGTGGTTGGAGGACGCATAGTGTCTCGTAAATGTATAATAAAAAAATGGAAAATGTCTTTGATTACCAGGAACAAGTCGCAGAATACCCACAGGCCAACTGACCAGTACAACTCACTAAAGACCACGTGTCCCTTAACCAATATTGATTTACTCATGATGGCAAGTCAGTGAAGCATTACCGAGTTGTCTTTATGCAGACTGAACTAGCATTGATGATCCCATGCACAAGAGTAGCCAGTATCATTGGCCTGAATTCGACAATTGGACCTAGGACTTGTTGAGTTGCATAGGCAGAGACACCTGATCGTCTATTGTTTGACTCATATGGGCTTGCTCCCTCACTTGAAGTTGTTGATTATTTAACCCGAAGCAGACGAGGTCGTCTATGGCTGTTTTATTTTTTCATTTCTGCAGTTACCAACTCTACTGGATGGAACAATATATGGACATCTTGTTATTGAAGCGTTGCATGCACTGCAGTGTTAATTTTCTCTTGACACTTTTATAGTACACTTAATAGTATTAATATCCAAGGACGTTATTCCACCCGACGCGACACTCAGGTGGATAAGCAGGTTGGCCACAAAGCGGATTTGATGGAGTTTACCAGCTGGGTTGTTGTGGACATTGACCCGCGCGAACATGTGATTATCTGAGATCAAACTGGAAAACATAAAACGCCTAACGTGGATATTCAAGATATTGTTGCTGCAGGCTGCCTTTGCAAAGAAGCTGGCTGAAATTAATGAAATCGGGTGAATCAAAGACTTTGGTGTTATTGGAATTTATCAAAAACTTTGCTGACAGAAATACGAAACCAAAAATAAAAAGTCTGGGGATGAAATGAGAAGAGACTTTATTATAAGAGAAACTGAATTGAACTGATGCAAGAACCTGTCGATAATGACGATGCTGCAAAAAACAATATGTGGATATAAAATTCAGTGATATAAAGGTCAAGATTGGCATCAGTAAACTGACAAATAAATTTGTAAGGATTGTTGATGGAGTGCTCTCTGACATATTGACTGTAACAAATGTAAATATCAATGGGTTCCATCCCAGTGGTGCTAATTATAGATCTGGATATTATTTATTTATCGTGAACACATCTGCTACCACATGGGAGATATTATCATTCAGTTAGTAGATCAAAGACAATCACTGGACACTCCTAATGCCTGAAGACCATAGAAATACTCTGTTTAGGTTACATTCTATTGACAACTCCTTAATAACTTGCTTGGTCACAGGATCGTTTAAGAATAATAAGGACTAAAAAATAGATACGTGTGGGATAAATAAGAATGAAGTGTTTTGGTGTTTGTCTTTATTATTACGTATATGTGATGGATTTTGACCCAGGCCATGAGGTGGAATTTAACGATGGGTGTTGAATTGGCTAACGTTAATAGTGGTTTTGTTCCACTTTTTGATGCATATCTACCTGAAAATAGCGTTAACCAACTCTCGTATGCACTGAAATATGTTTATGAGGGTCAAATATAAGTCATTATTTGGGACCACCTTACTGTCATAATACCAACTCAATGCCAGCATGGAATCATTGCATTAGCACATGAAAACACGCAGTTGCGGATTAAAAAAGCCAAGCATGAAAACATGCAGGGACTGCTTCTACAAGGATGAAGTGGAATTCACAGTCAAATCCATTTCGGTTGCATCATCCGTTGATTATGTTGTACCAACACTGAGCTCAAGCAAAAGGAGAAAAATCTAGACTAACAGTCTAACAAGGACATATTTACTCGATCAACAGTGTTTAGACTAAGATAAGAACAATAGTTTCAGACACTATTCAGTGACGTAATTGGTTTGTTTCTGTATGAAAATGGTACTAGGTCACCAGGACGAACAATAGCTGGAGACAAATATTCCTCGGGTAGATTTTCTAAATTTTTTTACACTTTTCCCAGTGAAAAATAACAATTAGCGTAACTTGCATGTGCGTCTTGTACCTGAGCAAGGCAACATTTTCGAGCATTTATTCTTCACTATCACTTATTAGTAGTAGAACTATGATAGACCATAGCTGTTACTAAAGTGAAAAAATAATCGAAGCGGAACAACTGTGAGATACAATCGCCAAGAAAACCGCATTGCTTATGAAATAAAAGCGCACGTGTGTCGTTGTAGATGCTATTTGTTGTTGCTGTTGTAGGATTTAATGCCATTTTTCAGCACAAGATAGTCTATACATGACAGCCAGTATAACTGGTAGAGGGGGGCCCCGAGTGGCCGAGTGGTCTAAAGCGCTCACCGTTCCGGATCACTGCCATCTCACCTCTATCTGCGTGGGTTCGAGTCCAAGGCTCGGCTAGCGTGGGTACGTGGGAAAGCCTGCCAGTAGCTTCTCGTGGGTCGGTGGTTCTTCCCTGGGTTTTCCCGGGTTCTTCCTCTACCAGTTATACTGGCCGCCATGTATAGCCTATCTTGTGCTAAAAAATGGCATTAAACCCTAGAACAACAACAACAACAATAACTGGTAGAGGAAGAACCCTGGAAAACCCCGGAAAGAACCACCTACACACGAGAAGCTACTGGCAAGCTTTCTTTCGCACCCGCGTTAGCCGATCCAGAGACTCGAATCCACGCAGATAGAGGTGAGATGGCAGTGATCCGGAACTGTGAGGACTTTAGACTCTTCGGGGCCCCCAGTGCTATTTGCAGAATCGTCGTGGCAACTACCGCTGGCATTGGTTTGGCGGAATTCACGACAACAATTATAGACACACCAATTGGAATTGTTGGAGACATATCAATAATAATCGGTGTGACTGATGTCGTTGGTAGAATAATTAGGAAAAAATTGACCTTACGCCAGAAGGTAGATCGCTCCGCCTACCGAATACGTGACTTGACAACCTCTTAACCTCCGACAAACATTCTGTGAAAATGGCGGCGTGATAACATTAAAAGATATATCAGACGATATTGGTGAGCAATATTTGCCATATGAAACAACATTGAGACAGAGATAGAAAGCGAGAGCATTTATCCATCGCTTGCACTTCTCTAAGTTACGTCGGTATGTGGAGAACTCGCCCCAGAGTGGTTGGAAAAGTCGCCCAGTTGGTTGGAGACGTCATCCCAAAACTTTTCACCCAAATAACCTTTTATAACAGAATTAAGTCATATTTTACGTGATTTATATATATATATATATATATATATATATATATATATATATATATATATATATATATATATATATATATATACTAAAGAGATATTAATTAAATTAAAGCAATATCATAGTAATATTTCTAAGGACGAAATTAAGTCTGTATATTATCTAATGAATGCCGACAGTATAGTGATTAAAAAGGATGATAAGTCAAATATTATTATTGTGAATCAAGATGATTATGTTAAAGAAGTCGAACGTCAATTAGAAATTAAATAAAAAATTTCAACATGCATTAATGAGATCGCTAAAAATATTAATTCCGAATATGAGGAATTTAATATTTTCCCTCTTAACATACGTACACCTCAAAAGTAATTCCGTATATGAGGAATTTGATACTTTCCCTCTTAACATACGTACACCTCAATTCTACCTATTACCCAAAACTCATACAAATCCTGACCATAATTTACCTTTAAATTTTCTAGGACGACCCGTTATATCAGGTTGTAATTCATATACTGAAAACCTATCCAAATTTAGTGATAGTGTTTCACAACCTTTAATGCGATCGCTTCTTTCATACATTAAATATACAACTACTTTCATGAACAAGTCGAAGTCTATTCCACATCTATCTGATAATTTCAATCTTGGTATCATTAGATGTAACATCACTATACACCAACATTCCGCATGCAGATGGTATTGAAGCGTGCAAATATTGTCTTGATAATAATCCTAATAATAGCACACTATCGAGCGAAAATATTTGTAAAATAATACAAACTTATCCAAGAAAATAATTATTTTCAATTTAATAATATGAATTACATACAGATAATGGGTATTAATATGAATATACTCTTCCCTTTAATGGGTGAGTTAGAAAAGGATTTTATTCAAAACGAAAAGTTTAATCCATCTCTTTTGGTCCAGCTTTTTAGATGACATATTTATGATCTGGAAGCATTCAACTGAAGAAATGAAAAAAATTATCGATCGCTTAAATCATTTTCACCCGACGATTAAATTTACTTATACTGCATCTAGTACGCATGTTTCATTTTTAGATGTAAATGTAATAAAAAATATTGATAACACTTTCTCTACAAATATTATTAAAATGCATTTAATGATTTGAAGAGCAGAGCAAAAGGGACAGATAACACTTATTTTTCGTTAAGTACAGAAGCGGAGTTGATCAAATGGAAAAGTTGAAAAATTGCAAATTTTATAAATTTAATAAGTTATTAAGTTGAAGATAAACAACAATAAATAAAGCCTTAACCATGTGGCGACATATCAAAATTACTATATATGATCCTAGGGGCGACTTCTCCGAACCGTTGAGAAATTTGTAAATATATACAATAGCCGAGTCGATATCGACAGAAGCAGCTTGTCGGAGGAAAATGGCGGACGTAAACAGTGCATGCAGGTGTGTATAATAGCACTCGCTGATTGGTCAAGCGAGCAGAATGATTGACAACTGGCGATAGGTCAATTACATTCACGAATACATGTGTATTCGGAACATCTCATGGCAGTACAAAGTAGTCAGTACGATTAATAAACTCGACTCATTGGCTATCGAGGATGAAATAATTCGAAATCGTCTTTGTGGAAATGGAAAACCATCGACGACTTGGTGCAAGCCCAAAAAGGTGATTGATGTACAGACTGAAAATCGAGTAACTTTTTAGTTTTGTCAGTGAATAATAACCAGTCAGCCATCATGTTTATAAATGCATTGGTCTGGCTGCGACATCTCTTTAGTAACTTCGCGTGAGACTCACCGCATGTTACAATCGCGATAAGCTCACCGTGGGTTCACGAATGTAAATTACAATCATTACCCTTTAAAGTAAAGTAATGGGGTATTGAAGGCTTTGACCTATATAAGTAACAGAAAATTCGAAAACCCATAATGAGGCTACTGACCTAAACCCAAAAAGTTTTTGGAAATTGAAAACTAGGTCACATTCATTTACTTTTGGTAATGTGTGCGTTATATTCTGAAGCACATCTACATAAAAGTTACATGGCTTTGGTACTTGCAATGCCTGAGAAACTGACCGAAACACAAAACGTGATTAAGGTGTGACATAGATTTATGTATAGACATGGGCAGTACTATACGACTTAATCGTGGTGGGACATAAACATTAGTTAATTAAATGGAAGGATGACCATTACTTTTGCACACGATGGCACTGAAATTGAACCTACCAGTCAAAACACTAAAATTGCATAGTATGATGTCCCTGATAACTTTATTAACAAATCAATTTATACATGCTAAGATGTGTGTTTACATTTTTGAACAAACATATTCACAATCAGCCAAATTCTCATTTACTAATTTGGCTGTTAATGTTGCACATTTTGATAAAAATCCATATACTGTATGTGACTGGCTGCAATTCAGATCCCATTGACGGTGTGACGTTTCCTGTAGTAAATGAAGAAGAAATAAGTCAATTATGTCCAAAAATTAACAAGCGAAAAATCTTTCAGTTATCAATTTAATGTTTGCAAGTTAAAGTTGTCGATAAAAATGTATTCTATCCAATCTGTTCATGACACAAAGAAAATCCTTAAAAAAACATATAGTTTCAATACTTTTAGAAAATTTAGATTGTCCTTACATTCATCACGTTATATTCCCTCGTAAACAAGTAGAGTTTATACTAATTTAACTCTAAAAATCTATTGGAGGAGATTTTAACATTCTACATTGACATAATGCATATTTTCCTGTTTTACATTAGTCTGTAAAGGGGGACAAAATTGTCGTACTTTGAGATCCAGCCACCACGGGACTACTTTTTTGGGGCATCTTTAGGAGCATCACGTGGACACTTGCATCTTTTATCTTGAGGAACGTCCTTCAGAGCCTGTTCTATATGCTTGCCACAGCCTGAAGTAAGAACAATGTTATATGCAGCTCAAAACAAGCTCGTTAAAGTCACACAAAAAGTAAGATCTATCTTACCCTTTTCTCTGATAGCATTGGTCTTTTTTCCTTTATTTTTCTATTTTAAAAGATAAACCAAATAAAATAAGGAACCTTAAGGTGTTCCAAAAATTAGTCACTTTGTTAACACGTTTCCTGCAAATGTTGATTAATATGTCCTTGTTCCCTGAACAAAACAATGACATCATTTTCCTGTTTTCCCCCTAAGGCCTCAGAGAAAGAAATAGCAATACATGCGATCATTAATAACTTGTAATGCAGACTTAAATAATTTTGGCAATAATCAAATATCTTTTTGAGCAACCTTGATCTTCGTTGATGGTATCGAGGTAACTGAATTGACTAGAGAGAAGGAAGAATAAGAATTTTAAGATGGTGTCCATATTTGAGATCAGATCGGCACCATTTTGATTCAGGACCAGCTAGATATGATACTAAGAAAAACACGTCATTATGAGTTTGCATTTAGGAGGAGTAACAATAAACGTATTTTCAAGATGTCTGTCATGATGACTATACTGGATATTTTTTTTTTGTACCGACACAACGTCATACAAGGTTTTCTGGTGAAAACTCCATTTTCCATTTGGGAGTAGCAAAAGGAATTTCAAGACTGTCTCTGTGGATGCCATACTGGGTATTAGAATGGTGTCATTTTAATTTATGACTAATCAGACACTATAAGAAGTTTTCTTTATTTAATATCAACTAAATCTTTTAATGAGTCTTATGATGCTGATATAACTTTCTATTCCTGAAAAGTATGTCGAATAAAGCAAAAACAAATAAAACCTTAACCAAGAATGTACATGTTTGTAGAAAATTTGCTCTCTCCTTATAGGGGTAGGTGCTTTGAAACTCGCTGCACACTGTTACGTTGGGCCTATGAAGAAAGAATCACTGCGAAGCTGTATGTAATCTATCAATCGGTAAAGTCTTGGGCCTTTCCGGCAACGATACAAAACACCTCCAAAATGTTTGTTGTAATTCGTCCTTCGAGTTCGAAGATAATCATGACATCACTAACTAGTTTGGTCTCTGTGAGTACTCGACCAGGTCAGTTTGTGCTCTGAAATGTTTGTGACACACTAGGCATAAGATGCCGCACAGGGATTGTTTGATTAATACATGAAGTATTGCAGTACTGAAATTCTGGCTGCTCGCGCTTCTTCAATGCCTCTGCAATTCTCCTCCGTTTAAAGTCTGCAGCTCCAGTATGAAAGAGACTGCGCAAGATTCTGTATGAGATCTTCCCAAGACTCAAGGTCAATGTTTAAGTGTTTCAAGGGTGACTTGAGTGAACCTTTGAAGCGTTTCTTCTCACCATCCTCAGACCGCTTTCCCACATTCAGTTCGCTACTTAAGTTCTGTGGTAGTCGTTCTTCTGGCAATCTGGTGAAGTGGTTTGTCCATCTCAGCTGTGATTTCATCAGCAGACTGTCGATATTTGGAATATATGCCCATGGGAGAACTTCAGTGTCAGGGACCCTGTTCTGTCATAGTATCTTCATCAGTCTCCCCAGGCAGCCCATGGAGATATGGTTCAGTTTCTTGGCATGGCGTCTGTACACCGTCCTGGATTTGGAAGCATACGCAGGGTCGGCAACACAATGGCTTTGCAGAACTGAAGTTCTATTTGCAGGCTGATGCCTCTGCGCTCATACAGAAATTTTCCACCGTATCCTTGGAAATTGCGAGCAATGACTGTCGCTTATCGAGGACTGTTTCCGTAGTGGTGGATTTCCTCTTCACCCCATGTGTCGTCGGTAGAGTATAAAATTCATTTGCAAAATCAGCAAGAGTACTAGCACCCCAAAAGATAATTTCCCGTCCTTCTGAGCTCTTACTACAATTTGGACAATTAAAAGCTGCATATACTTGTCATAATCACTATGAATTACAAAAACCTAGGGGTCTGAATACCAACATTGTGCGAACATTATTCATATTCTTGTTCTGAATGCCCTTTAATCCTTCCCTCGAGTTCATGGTCATATTTTTAATGCAACATTGATGACTGAAACCTATGATTTAGTCACAAAAACGGTATCATCTTCTCTTTCCAGACAAACGTGTGACTTTGGTTTTTCGTTTCAACAAGATGGCCAAACTCTCCATCATTGAAGCAATTTTCTGTTGTTGTTGCTGTGATTGTTTCATGTAATGTTATTCGTAACAAGTTTGAATGACAAAAAATTGATAGCAATTTGAGCAACGAACTCTTTCCTGTCCTTCAGAAATGCAAGGTCTGGAAGTTAAGCAACCACGACATCTCTCTCCACAATGAATATGTTGTTCCTTATTGGCAAATCCTTGGTCACATTTCTCGCAGTATTAACTATATCCGAGACATCGTGTGATACTTGTAATGACATCGAAATGCTCCTGATGATCATAAATGTGAATGTACTTTCTCCCCGGTTAATCTGGTTCTACGAGCACGCCAGCTCCGCGAAATACGTCAGAATATACTTTCAACGTATAATGAAGTACCATAGCGTCTTGAACTTTCTGCATTTCAGAAACTCCACACACATTCTCTTTAGAAGTAATTGCTTGCTGAAAAAGAATGTCCGCTTTTAATTGTTGTTTTCTGTCCGATTTTCGAATCATCTCCCATGATAGTTTCCATTCCGCTGTCTCAATTATATCGGTATAAGTTCGAACCGCTACGTTGGCATGGGCAAAAAACATTTGGCCTTGGTCTTTGTTCATTTGGACGATAATTCATTTGGTACCGCGAAGCTCACTTAAACATTTCTGCGTTGACTGCTACCTCTGGGGAGTGGAACGAGTCACGAGAAGTGTGGCTTTCCTAAAGGACATGTAAAACTCGTCATTAGATTGTTGGGCATTGAATTTGAAAGGCCAATTCTGCCAGCGCATTAACCTCAATCCAGACAGAACTTCGAATTGTTATAATTGAAAGATAGTCTCAAGTGATCGTCACCTTTATCTTGGCACTATCGGGTCGTCTCTTATAATGAATCGCATAAATCTGAAATGAAAGCCCCTGCTTAATCTGGTGGAATTAGAGACTTTGAATCTTTAAATTTATCCATGAACGTGTATACTGTCGTTTGATTTCAGGAAGACACTACCCCGTAATTGCGTTTCTCGAAAGTGAAAAAGTGAAAATAATCTTAAGGAGCTACAAAACGAGTTTTTTTCTTGACTGATCTGAACTCTCGCTCCCTCACAATGTTGTTGTCGTCGTGTCTTGGCTTCTTTTGGCTTCTCCTTACAAGGTGTGATTGTTTCACACACACACACACACACACACACACTCTCCCTCCCTCTCTCTCTCTCTCTCTCTCAATAGAGCTTCTCACCACAAGAGAACAAATTCATTCAGCTTTCAGTATGTGATGAAGGAAGAGTTACAGCAGAGAGCACATGCTGTCAGAGATTTACAGAAAATCATTCAAAACTATACTTCCAATAAGAGCAAGTATCGTTGGCTTTGTTTTGAATAACAAGAAGAATTTTTTTTTTAAATGAAATTTGACATCATTAGTTGTAAATGTTTTAAACCTTATCCACAGTCAAACCCTACTCCTGGTCTTGCGGTTGATGCCTTGATGATGGTATTAATAACTTCTGTTGGCGTCTCAGTGGGGAGAGAGTTGATGCAGTGATAGAAGGTTTAGATGGTTTGGATCGTAAAGGTCTCTTTCTCTTGGGAGTCTCTTTCTCTTGGGATGAGCTAAGGAAGTCTGATACATTTCTCTCGGGTGCTTTAACTCCGCTAACATTCCTTGTAACAAACTCATCGTTTGCTAACATTCTCTTCATTCTGTTCACTTTTAAATGTTTTTCCTTTGTCTTCTTTTCTCCAAGTTCTTGTTGTTGTTTCTACTGTTGTTGAACAAATACATTTTCTTCTTTCTGATGATGCACCACTCCGATGACCTAGTGGTTATAGCGTCCGCCTCGGAAACGGGAGGTCGTGGGTTCGAACCCTGGCCGAGTCATGCCAAAGACTTACAAATATAATACTAACAGCTGCCTCGCTTGGCGCTCAGCATTAATAGGTTATTGTTAGGACTGGTTGGCCTGGTGTCAGGATAATGTGACTGGGTGGGACATTATACTACATGTCTGCGACATGATGCCCCAGTGCTAGACATCACTGTAAAACTGCCACACTGCAGACATCGTAGCGATATGACTGAAAAATTGTTAATGGCTACGTTAAAAATTCTAATCACACACACACAAACACACACACACACACACACTCCTTCTGACATTGCAAAAAAAATATTCAATTCTTATTCTGTTTCTTTTCGAAATCATGATACACTGGTAACACTGGTCAACAGTGAAATCATTACTGACTTGAAAAGGCCCTAATCTGTAGTATTTTGGTGTGCCGAACACGAATATAACCGTGAAAAATTTGTATTGGCTCTCGTTTTGAAGATATTCATATACCTCATTTTCTATGTTTCACTGTGTAAATTTCTCCAGTAGGACTGCAGCAACATCCGGAATAATGATGTAACATTGCATAATACCATCATGCTCACATCATCCACAGTTGATTGCATCATTTTCTGATGCAATGCAATACTAATGCCATGCGGCTGCTGAAGTAAGTTGACGTCAGCAGTGTACTATACATGTGTAGGCCTATTATACTAATGCCAGGCGGCTGCTGAAGCTGACGTAAGCAGTGTACTATATAAAGCCCAATCAGATAGGTTCAGCATTTAAAATATTTTAGACGTTGTGCGAGACAGTTCAAGCTACTGTTACATAAAACTTATTATTTTATCCATTTACGTACAATAAAGAACAGTAATGCCTCGAAAGTGTGTTAATACCGCGGACAATTTTTGCTATATTTGTGGGGAAGTGACATTTGCCAACCAGAAGAAAAGTATCAATTCTCAAGTGAAGAAGGCATATCATCTTTACTTCGGATGCAAGGTTGGTGACCAAGACAAGCCTTGGGCTCCGCATATATGCTGTGCTACATGTACAACACAGCTTTCACAGTGGTTGAATTGCAAAAGGTCATCAATGCCGTTTGCAGTCCCAATGGTGTGGAGAGAGCCAAGCAACCACCTAAATGACTGTTACTTCTGCTTGGTTCCTCCTCTTTCCGGCGGAATAACGAAGCGAAAGAAGTCGAGAATAGTCTACCCAAACATTCCGTCTGCATTGAGACCAGTTCCACATGGTGAGGGACTTCCTATTCCAGAACCTCCAGCAGAATATTCTCTTGATTCATCTGACGAAGACAAAGGTGAGTCGACCTGTTCTTCTCCTGGTCCAACAGCATGCAGTGATCCAGATTTTCACTGTGGTGCATCATCAACCCCACACAGAATAACACAGGAAGAACTAAATGACCTGATTCGTGATTTGGACTTATCAAAGAACAAGGCAGAATTGCTAGGATCAAGACTCCAACAATGGAATCTTCTAGAAGAAGATGTCACAATTACTGCATATCGAAAGCGCCACCAGCAATTGGAGCCTTTCTTCAGAAAGGAAAGTAATCTGATATTCTGTTCCGATATTGAGGGCCTCATGAATGCTTTAAAAATCACTCATGACCCACAAGAATGGAGACTATTTGTGGACTCTTCGAAACTGAGTCTCAAGGCTGTGCTTTTGCACAATGGAAACATTCTTCCATCTATTCCAGTAGCGTATGCTGTCCACATGAAAGAGACATACGATAACTTAAGGCAGCTACTGAATTCCATTGAGTATAACAAGTACAGCTGGCACCTCTGTGGTGATTTGAAGGTAGTTGCCCTTTTAATGGGACTGCAGCAAGGATATACAAAATACATGTGTTTCTTATGCGAGTGGGATAGTCGAGCAAGGGAAATGCACTACATGAGGAAGGAATGGACTCACAGGCAGAATGTAGCCATTGGAGAGAAGAATATCCAACACCCAGCTCTGGTTGAGGCTCAGAAAATCTTGCTACCACCCCTTCACATCAAACTAGGTTTGATGAAGAACTTCGTGAAAGCCATTGACCGGACTTTGCCAGCATTCCGATACCTGCATGAAAAATTCCCTCGACTCAGCGAAGCAAAGATTAAAGAGGGAGTTTTTGTGGGTCCTCAGATTCGAGAGCTTTTCAAAGATGACCGGTTCAACAACTTGCTGGAAGGTGACGCGAAACAAGCATGGAATGCTTTTCGCCTAGTTTCTACAAACTTCCTCGGAAATGTTAGGGCAGAAAACTATAAGGAACTAGTAGAAGACATGTTGATGAAGTATAAGAAACTTGGCTGCAATATGTCTCTAAAGATTCACTTCCTTCATTTCCATTTGGATTTCTTTCCTAGCAACTGTGGTATTGTTAGTGATGAACACGGCGAACGTTTTCATCAAGATATCGCAACAATGGAACAAAGATACCAGGGAAAATGGTCCACTACAATGCTGGCTGACTACTGCTGGACACTCCTCAGAGATGCTCCCGAACAGCTGTACAAGAGACAGGCGAAGAAATCTAAGATGTAGTCAATGACTTGATTTTTTATAGGTAGGCTATTACAGTTGACCTTTTACTATTGGAATGCATTTCGTTATGTAAACATTAATTTCTTGCAGATTACAAAAAAACTAGAGCCAATTTTGAAATTTGACTGTCATATTCGTGTTCAGCACATAAAAATTGATAAGAATTG
This sequence comes from Sinohyriopsis cumingii, assembly GCA_028554795.2. NCBI lineage: Eukaryota > Metazoa > Mollusca > Bivalvia > Unionida > Unionidae > Sinohyriopsis > Sinohyriopsis cumingii. The sequence goes on along the minus strand of CM068834.1, from coordinate 8,310,242 downwards.
ACTAATTTTATTTCAGTAACATGACTTTTGTAAAAATTTGTTGTCCAGTGTAATGACAGAAATGGAGATGAAGGTTATAATACCAATGCACGTAAATTACTGTGGAACCAATATGAAATCTGCCAAAGCTAAATTGCTTCCTTTGTTGTTTTTGTTTTGTTTGCTGCAGCCACGTTTTAGTCCGCACCAGTTTGTTCAAATCATGCTGTTGCATATCCTCTTTTCATCCTTCTTTCTATGATTTGCTTGCTGCTTTGAGTATTTCACCATTATGTTTAGAGTGTTGGTCTTTTCTTAGGGTCTGTTGTGTTCCACATTTTATTTGTTGAGTGTGGTCAATTCGGGTACTTTTTAGGCATAGCTATTTAGGTGGTGAAGATGTGTAAAAATGCTACCAAATCATTAACTGACTTCACAGAATTGTACCAATGGTTACAAAAAATATACCATGCTCGAGTAGGCGGATCCCCAGAATGTGCAATATGTCGCCGATATTTTTAAGATTTTGCTGAGTTTCGATCGTGTAACATACTTATCCAATGATTTCGATATCTGTTTCCACGGAAGTCTCAGCAAAAAAGTAATTTCCGTTATGCACACGATTTGTGCAGTTTGCCGCTTGTTTCTAAATACCGACACATTATTTAATCATAGTAATTTTGTTAGCCTTTCTAAGAAGCTTTGAGGATGAAAGATGAGAAAAACAGTGCTGCTCTACAATCTATTTTAAGTATGTAATATTTGCATTAAGATCGTACACAAGGATCCAGTGCATGACTCATCCTTGCATGGACTGTACACAAAGAATTAATTTGTGCAAAGACGCCAAATGAAAACATTGATAAGGGACAGCGAATACCTCTCTTAAATATTCAAAATATTCAAAATTGTCAAATTACATCACTGTTTAAAGACAAATACATGCTTGAGCGGTTTAATGTCTCCATTCACATCCAGCATTTCAGAGTTTATTTTATGTAAATTGGGAAACGTACTAAATTATGTTCGTGTGCATGATGATGAGCCAACATACCATATTTAATCAGCAGTCATATAAAAGGGCCGAGTTTATATGTACGTACAAATATCACAAATGAAACATCAAAGCAAAACAGAGGAACCATGTCATAAATCTAGATTACACGGCCTGCTAGCAATCGATATTAAGTGATCAAAAAATGAGTGTATTTTACTGTGAACATTTAATGTTTTCCAAGAACCATGTTCTCGTGTCAGCATTAATGTATTCCTTTCATGCTGATAGTTGGATTTTAACGTCACTTTATACACATTATAGGCAATATCATTCCAAGGAAATGGCAGCTTTTACCAAGAACACACCATGGATGCTGACCCGGACTAAGATGAGCAGGTATAGAACCAACGACCTTCACCTTACGAGTCCGCCTCTCTACTTAGTTACTACGACTACGCTCTTACACGCAGCAAGTACGCGTGTTTGGTGTGTGGGTAATGGTGGGTTATTGGTATCTTCAAGCCACACCCCAAATTCTTTCTACACGAAAGCTAATATAAATGAATAAATATTAGTGTTCAAATTGAATCTTGAGATCCAAATTAAATTGAAACTTTTTCCTGCTGAATAACACTGTGCCTCTAAAACACGTTTAATAACTCATCATATTACCCTATAAGTAGTTATAACAAATAATTACCAGGCAACATTTTAAATATTTACTTGACTTAATCTTTGTGTGACCAATATTATGAACATGTCTTTGTCATCCTCCTCATCATAATCTAGTCAATTATGGTATTAACTGAAACGTTATAAATTTTCTTTTCTTATGCGCCATTTATAAAAAAACAAAAGAAAAATGCGTACCCATGTCGATTCACCCATACACACACACACTTTAGTTTTCTGGGTGAGTGTATGTTATAACGTGCAATTCAAGCGTTTTCTTTTTTTAAATCGCTGCGTCCATTCATGACATGTATCATTATAAATTACAACTCTTTTTATACATTAAACTCTGTTATTGACGTTTATGTCATTATTACAATCACCGGATTATAACAGGATTTACAGTAGTTACAAAACTTTGTTCACTGATGATTGTTTCCAGAAGAGTACAGAATTCTGCTGATAAACTTGAGACAATGAGATATAATCTGGTTTAAATGAGACATACACAGATAGACAGACAGGACGAGAGAGAGAGAGAGAGAGAGAGAGAGAGATTACCTGTCCATGTTGGTTTGTTACATTTAAGGCAAGTTGTTTTGGAACACATTCTAGTTTCGAACTACAAAAACCAAGATATGATGGTACGCGAGTATCGATTATAAGCGTCTCAACAACGATTGTGGGTTGAAATTAGAAAACAATTTACGCAATATTGATACAGTGTTTAAAGGTGAGGACACAGTCCGACACGGGTACATTGGTATGATAGGCTAAATCATGCAGGTCTCGAGTTAAGATGGTTGCCAACAATTTGTTTTGCACCAAATACAGTTATCAAAGATAACATGTCCACTGTACAGGAAGCTGTACATTAATGGTTGGTGGTGAACGCGCGGCTCTCAACGATTGCGGTTTTTTGAAGATAAAAAAGGAAAATTTAGATATTTGAGTTTCATAACATGCTTTATGATTGGTTTAACAGATACAATACAACAATACAAGCATGATTATTGTCACTATATATATATATATATATATATATATATATATATATATATATATATATATATATATATATAAAATACCGCTCCGGTGGCCTTGTGGATAGAGCGGTCCGCCTCGGAAGCGGGAGGTCGTGGGTTCGATCCCCGGCCGAGTCATACCAAAGACCTTTAAAATATATATATAAAGTATATATAACCCTAGTAGTATATGGGGCCACCCTAGCGACAATGGGAATTAGCATTACAGAACCCCTTGGGCCACTCTAGCGACAAGGGAAATTTAACATGGAGAAAAACCCTGGATCACTCTAGCGACAAGGGGAATTGAACATGGAAATTGAACATGGGAATGTCACCTGGGGATCAGTGGGAATTAAACATTGGTAACGTCATAGGTTTATAGGGTCAAAACCTTTTATAGGGTGAAATGTATTTGTAGGGACAAAGGGTTGATAGGGACAAACATAGACATACAGAAACAAACAAATACACATTCAAACACACAGAAAAGAGGACAGAAATATTCTAAAGAAAGACTCACAGATAGAATAGAGACTCGATAAAGAAAAGTCTGTTGTATGGGTTCAAAACATTTATTCAGGTACATATATACATGGGCTCTCTGGCCTGTGCTTTGGTCTAAGCACTATCCATTAAATACATAAACATTTGAACATAAAAGAAACATATTTACGAGTTGTTTAGTTATTGACTCTAGTAAACTAATGTTTAAAATTAACGTTCACTCCTTTCTAAAATCACTTCATATGCAACGAATTTACATTAAATGTTCGTTTATAAGAAAAAGTTAAAACAAAACAAGTAACAAACAATCAAATAAGAGAAAGTTCGTGTTTGTCTCTCTATCCGTTACACACGTTGTTTAAAATCTGGTCAGCTACCACTTGTGTCCCAGCATAGATGTTTCCGATCTCGTATTCCCTGTCAGTCGTAAATCTGCTGTTACGTCCATCGTGCTAGGTACACTTATCAGTAAGCAGATCAAGAGCAGTGATCGTCTTCTTCCCATGGAGGTACAACATATGCCATATGAATAGTCACTTTTCCATCGGTGATGTCAAATTTTTCTCTCACCGACCGCACGTCTTCAATAGCCCTCAAAAGTTTGGAAGAAGTTATTTCTGCAGGTGTGCTAAATCCGAGACATACAGGCGAGTTCAAACTGTCGTGATACATAGATAGGCTCAAACGACCTTCATCTTTGACTTGGCAATGACATTTGAGTTCCTCTAACAGTGAGTCAAGTAGATCCGTAATGAAACCTGATACTTCCTCGGCTGGAACGTCAGACGCGAAGTCTTTAAATTTCACGTTGTAGGTGTAAGTTGTCGTTCTAAATTTTCTCGAGGTCGCTGTCTGGGTCATTTGGATGCTAAAATACTCCTTTAGGTCTATTGAATCCTTTCCCTTCTTGAACGCACTTTGCTGTGACGGTATGGTGGTGAAAGAGGTCAATGATGTTTGTTCCTTCTCTATTTTCTTCTGCGTAGAGTTATTCATCTTTCTCGTCGCTTGTCCTTGCAATGAAGTGTCGTTCTTGGAAGTCGTCCCTTTTTATACTGGGTGATATCAGCATGTCCATAAGGTAAAGTTTTGTGGTCTGGAAGTTTCACTGGTTGCATTTAGTTTGTCATGGCATTAGTACATAACAACTAAGATGTGGTATTGTATTGGTGATGTGATCGTGAGGCATAGAATCACACCCGAGTTTCTCGTTGGACTTGAGTCTTACGCTCTATACTTGCTGTTTGAAAGGATTCATTTTTGTCGATTGGTCTTGGTAGTGACAATGAACTATTGGTCTTGGACGTTGTCCATTTTTATATGCTGACCAATATTGATGTGACCGTACGGCAACGTAAAGTGATTGGGAAGTCTCACTCGCTTCTGGTACACGATTTGATAGATTTTTTCCAGGGGTCGACTGACGATGTGGTGAGTGGGTAAACGTACAATCTTGTTCGGTTGGTGAGTGGTCACTTTAAAGTTTCCATCCTCTCCCGATTGCAAGGCTTCTTTCAATACCCCAAAGTTGACCACACGACTGGTACGATAATTCAGAGTCAGTCCTTTCACTTTACACTCTGTGTGCACTTCTCCTTGTTTGTCCCGGTATTGGTAGCCGTAATTTTTAGGACCGCCACTCGCGAAACTTAGAATCTTGTCGTCGGGGTGTTCGTCTATCCAGGCTCCTAAACGGTTTTCTTCGATGTCAGGGTGTTGCTGACCCGGTCGATCGATGTAGATGCAACTGTCCGTGTCAAAGTACAGGACGCGTTCCCCTAACAGTTCTAAAGCTTCGTACAATTTTAAGCGAGCATGAGCTGTCACGTAAGCCGCAATGATGACATTTCCAAAAGGGTCGTCTTGTACAAAGTCCAGATCTTCTTCGTAATTGACCAAGATCAAATTCTCTCGAACGACGTCCACGTGTTTCATGTATTTGGTTTTGTCGTGAATCATCTGGAAGTAGCGGGAAGGTTCTGTCAAATATTCCGTCTTGGGTAAACACGGTCGTTGTGCCATTTTACCCCACAAGCAATTTAACATCACTTTGGCAAACGATCGCCTGCCTTCGTTTTTCTCGATGTGGTCTAAAGAGATGCCTTCTTGTTCATAGTATTTCTCTTTGAATTGTATTTGGTCTTCGGGAGTGTGACACCAGGAAGGATAGCCGCTGGCTTCTTGTTTCAGTTTCAAAAAGGCATCCACGTAGTCAGCGAAAATGCCTTTCTGACTGGGATCACCCTTGTGGTATTGTTGTGTCTTGGGAAAGTGGCAAATTTCGTACACTTCTAACAGTTGGTATCCCATGTCCAGAGCTTTGAACAATTCTACGCTGACCCAGGTTCCCGTCAAGGCACGTTCTTCCTGGGTGTGCTGACAAGGTTGGTCTTGGTTGCACGTTTCGGCACAAGTACGGCACAATGGAAACATCAGTTTGCCTTGACAATGGTGAGGTAAGACGGGATGGTATAGGTTCGTGGGAGGCAAAACTTTACACTTGATCAGGCCTTCGTAAAGTCGAATGTTTTTCAGGTCGATGTGTTCCGTTAACAATTGCGGGTGCCCTACAGGAAAGCGACAATATTTGCACACGTAGGGATACAGCGAACACACGTCCAAGTATTTGATTTCTTCTCCTTTCTCTTCGTCGGCTTGGTACAGCAAACAGGTGGCATTGGTCCTTCCTCCGTACAAACTATCCCTCGGGTTCAGCGGGTCCATGAACTGGTAACTTTCCACGAGGCGTTTAAACTCGGGATCGGTTTTCATACGGTGATCGTACTCGTGTTCCCACATTTCCACCACTTGGTATCCTTCCTGTTCCAACTTTAGACGCTGCTGACAAGTGTCCTGGTACAAGTCTTCCATGGTTCGTTGGAAAAACTGATTTTTAGTGCTACGATCAGGGTAACAGACGGGACATCCGTGAAATAAGCAACCGTTAAACTCGTACACGATCTTTGAGTTTTCTAAGTCCCAGCCATCTACCGAATACGTTCCGATGGTCTTTTCACCCCCTCCGTTGCGGGCATGCTGAATCCATTTGTTTTCCTTGTCGCACAAGTAATGTAACCAACGTAGGGCTTTGACCGAGTATTGACGTTTGACAAAGTTGGTCGTTTGAGGGCTGATGACAGCCACGGTGTTTTCAGGCATGAATCGTTGTCGATACACTAAGGAACACGCTTTGGCAATGGTGCAAGCTTCCTTCAAAGGATCGACCCCTCCGTGTTCCATGAACAGTTCTCGAAATTTTCCACAGCAACGCCGTAAAATGTCCACGTCGGAACGACAATACTTTAGCATTTCTTCCTGAAAGTCGAAAGGGTCCGAGGCGTGAGCCTGGTACCAAGCGTAGAAAGCTTCTCGTTGTTCGGTACGCATGTTGTCGGGGTCGTAATAGTGAGCCTCAGGTTAATGGGGTAGAACGGCGTGTTGATTGGCTTCCGTATTCAAAAAGTGTGGAAAGTACCCTTTAGCCATTTCTGTCATTCCAAACGTTTTAACCATTCGACTCAAAGGCATGGCCAAATAGCTCATCGAATCTTTAAACTGTACTTGTCCCACTTGCATGAAAATGATTTTGGCTCCGTTCAAAGTCACTTTAGGACGTTCGGTGCCATGTTCCGTATAGTATCTGAGAAGAAACTGTCCATCGTATCCGGAGAAATTGTGAGCCATCACCGTGGCATGACGATGACAATCTCCGTAACGTTCGATGTCCTCTTGACTCCACGTCTTGTCGATGGGGTCTAAGACCCATCGAGCGAAATCGGCTAGCGTGTTCGGTCCCCGAAAGATTTTTTCACGTCCTCCAGGAATCTTGCTGCAGTGAGGGCAATGACTGAAGATAGGTTCTTGAATGCACTTCTCGCACGCTCGATGAGCCACGCAGAAATTAGGAATGTGAATGCCAGTCTCTTGCATGCATTCGAAATCGAAAAAGATGAAATTGCTTTTCTTCTTGTGACCATCCTCTTTCTCTGGTTGGGGTTGGTATTTTTGCACGTAGCATTGGTGTTTCAAGTCCACGATGTGATGACAAATGTGACATTTTTTTTTTCCTGAACATACGTGTGCCTTGGTACTATTGGTACGTATGCCTTGTCTACACGTAGGGCACAATCTCAGGAGTTGACAAGCACATTTCTGCTGTGAACCTTGCGTCTTCAGATGTTGTTGGTAACAGGCAGGGCTGACAAACGTGCGCAGACAAGCAGGACAATGCAATGGTTTTTGCCTTTCGCTCAGACAGGGTGGAGAGGCCAAACATCCTGGGCATTTCGATCCACAATGTTTGTGTTGCTCTCGATTATTATAACCACGGTCACATTTCTCACAGTAATATCTGTATCCCAGGAATCCGGGGATGACAGTAATGGTATCGAAATGTTCATCGTGATAATAGACATGAATGTATTTTCCGTCCTTAAAGTCTTGGCCTCGAAACAACAGAGGTCCGCGCACTTCTTGAGGGTGCACTTTCAAGGTGTATCGTGGAGCTAGGGCATCTTGCAATTTTTGCATCTCAGGAATGCCACAGGGTGTGTCTTTGGACAGTCCGGCTTGTTGTAACAGGAGTTCTGCTTCATTTCGTTGTTTGGCTCGATCGGATCGTTGAATAGTTTTCCAGGTTCTTTTCCATTCTACCGTGTCGTTCTTGTTGGCATAGGTTCGTCCCACCACGATGGCACGGGCTAAACACATCTGGTCTTGAGGGTTGTTAATTCGGACGAGACTTGTTTTGGTGTTGCGAAGGTCGTCCACCAATAAGACCTTTTTGCGTCCAGTCCCTTGAGGAGGAGAGACGTGGGCCATTTTCAGTGTGGCTTTACCATCGGTGATGTCAAACTGATCATTAGATTGTTGTACGTGTTGAATCTTGTCCATGACTTTGGAAGGGGCTAGTTCTGCGGGTCTGCTAAACTCGATCCAAACAGGGGATTTCAAGCTGTCGTGATCTATGGATAGTGTCAAGAAATCGTCTTCTTTGGGTTGACATTGTCGCTTTAGTGTGGTGAGCAAAGAATCCCACATCTCGGTGATAAACCCTTCTGCTTTCTCCAATGGTACGTCGGACTTGAAATCTTTAAACTTCACCGTGTAGGTGTAAGTCGTGGTTCTAAATTTTCTAGAGGGTCGCTTTTCCGTCTCTCGAATGTGATAGTACTTTTCAGGGTTAACTGGTGGACTTTGGTTTGGAGTGGGCTCTCTATGTCTGGTCGCAGACGTGGAAGGTGTTGGTTCAGGTTTGCTCATGTCTTCGTTTTGAGCGAACACTTCTTTTCGTGTGTGAGGCGATACGTCACTTCGCTGCCTCTTACGTTCTTCTTCTCTCTCACTGAAATCGTGCGATCGTTTCATCTCGATTGCTGATTCAGAAATGATTTAACCAAGTTCATTCTCTCCATATATACCCTCTCTACCTCTTGTTGTCACAATGACTTGGTATATTTCACAAGGGCAAGTGAAAGCCAAGCATATAGGAGCCCAACGACAGCGGTGCGTCTTAAACACCTCATGCATCTTGATGACCCTTCGATTCAAACCCTACCACGAAAGAAAAAAGTTGCAAGAAAAAAAAACCCAGACAGTTGGTGTCTTCAAGAGAGCTAGAGACGCCGGCACTGTGTCGCTGGGACACGTACGTACTCCAGAAAACTACGCCACTCGACAACGTTGTCTCCTTCTCTCAGTCACTTCTACTTTGTCGCTGAATACATTCTACCAACCCTGTTTTAACACACGTTTCTTCATCTGATATTTTTAAAAAATATACTAAACGCATTTTTAAAAGAACTACCCTTTTTCGACAGCAGTGACGGCGTCTCCTCCTGCTGTTACCACTGTTGCTGCACAAAGATGATCTTTCCTTAAGATCAAAATATGAGACAGAGCAAGTAAGTTGTGAAGTTGAGCGGAGGTGTCTAAACAACAACTGTCAAGCCCCTATGTTCCATTTCTGTTTGTGATAATAACTTGTGATACTTCACATTTTCTAAAGTGGAAATCTTTACAAACCGTACAAAAGTTATATGACTTTGGCTTCTGACAGTTGTACAGACTCTTCACTTTATAAGTGTCACGAGAAAATAGTGTATCCAAGTTTTACCATTTTCCAAAACACCCACACACTTGCAACGTGACCAGAATCTGTACTTCTTTATTTGTGGATATCCAACAGACCCGTCCCAGCATATATAGCTGGTTAAGAACTGTAGGAATATCACCTCATTTTTTTCAGAAATATCAAAGCTTTTATGTGTATCTTCCCTGTTCCACCCTTTATTAGTGCTTAGGTATATTCCCTAAAAACACAAACAATTTGGAACAAAATTAAATTTTGAATTAAGGTTTCTCTCTGTTTATGGTACATGGCATATGACATCCAAATACTTTCTCAAACTGAGAGGCATTTCTACACATGTCATTGCCTTTGTTAAATTCGGTTTTGTTGGTTAGTCATCGTTAATCTTTAATTCTATTTTTATGATGTATTTCTTTTTTGCTAGAAGATTTAATTTATTTATGTTGTTTAGTCTGTTGCTGCAAAAAAGAAAATGCATGTATCTATAGCAAAGTGTTTAAGTTTGTTCAGTTTTTTATTTCAAGCTCTACAAAAGGTACCAAGTTTGTCTTGCAAGGGGATTTAAACTTTAAGTTACGCGGACGTGAAGGAAAACATACCTTTGTTACTACAATTTGCTGTCTTTGTGTTCGTTCTAATCATGCTTGCCTTATATCTTTTTGTTTTAGGATCATATTTCTTCTGATGTAAATACATACAGCTTGGGTTATCATCCTTGAGGTTCACTGTACTTTTAGTTTCTTTACTTCATACAAACCCCAAAATCACTAGCTTGAAGGGAAAAAAAATAACAAAAAACTGACACCTGGTACTGTAACACATCTGTCTCTGTTTGTGTGAGTGTGCTTGACAAAGTGTTTGAGTAAGATTAAAAATGTTTGTCAGTTTCAAAACTCGAACCAGTACTGTGGCCGTTTAATATTTTCATGTGGCAAGAAGAAATGGTACAATACGCAACAAAGGGATTGTACATTTACACTCCAATCTGTCTGCACTGCAATGGTAACAACGCTCTTGCGTTGACATTATTTTGCCACACTACCTAAGAAAAAACAATTCATCACTCATCATAAACGATTTCATTGGCTATACATATTTTCTTACCGCTTTCGCTTCGAATTGATTTCAGTACCTTTTCGCACAGTGACAAGATCGGACGTGTTTTTTTTTTTGTTTTTTTTTATTCTGCGGCTGGTCGCTACACTACTTGCTCTGAATTTACAAGCTAACATTGTGTTACGCATTGTAAGTGATTTCATTGGCCAACCGATATTTTACACTTCTGTCTCTATTCGTGTGAGTGTGCTTGTCAAAATGTTTGAGTAAGATTAAAAATGTTTGTCAGTTTCAAAACGCGAACCAGTACTGTGGCCGTTTAGTATTTGATCTGGCAAGAAGAAATGGTACAATACGCAACAAAGGGTTTGTACGTTTACACTGTCCAATCTGTCTGCACTGCAGTGGTAACAACGCTCTTGCGTTGACATTATTTTGCCACACTACCTAAGAAAAAAACAATGCATCACTCATCATAAACGATTTCATTGGCTATTCTTATTTTCTTACCGCTTTCGCTTCGAATTGACTCCAGTACCGTTTCGCACAGTGACAAGATCGGACGTGTGTTTTTTGTTTTTTTTTATTCTGCGGCTGGTCGCTACTCTACTTGCCCTGAATTTACAACCAAACAATGTGTTGCACATTGTAAGTGACTTCATTGGTCAGTCGATATTTTCCACCGCCTTAGCTTCAAATTGGTTTCACTTGTTATTCGCACCGCGAGATGATCAGACGCGTTTTTCTGTACCTGACCATTAGTCACTTCACAAACAATAAACTAACACACAAATGATCACGCCATGGGCGACGCATGGAAATTATATTAGTCATGTTACGAAATATATCACGACTTGTTTGGATGTACTTTTCTGTGGTCACTCTTTAATCACATGCGTCTTCAGTTCACTCTTGTGATATTTTTTAAAGGGTGTATTTTTTCTATGGATGTGATTGTTATGTTCTATATGTTCTTTCATGTTTTCAGTGATTTTACTATATATCTGTATTTTAATTTAGATGTATAGACTATGTAGTCTGAAATAAAGAATTCTTATCTTATCTTATGTAAGTGGAATGAGTGTTTCTTTGAAACTTTCATAAGGAAAATATACCGTAAAAAAAAACAAACGTACGTGTCGTGATATTTTTAAAGTAGGAATACATGCTTTCTCTCTCTCTCTCTCTCTCTCTGGTTTTGATTTATACCCTAATGATATATGTTCCCGTTTGAAGATACCTCTCCAAAATTGTGATCAGTGGTCACCATAATTACGCGAACTGTTCCGTTTGTCATCTTATTTTTTTCAAAAGTTTACACTCTAAAAAATTGTAGAACGATTTTTTTTCTTCCATCGTTCTACAAGAGAGAGAGAGAGAGAGAGAGAGAAAGCATGTATTCCTACTTTAAAAATATCACGACACGTACGTTTGTACGTTGTTACCACTACAGTGCAGACAGATTGGACAGTGTAAACGTACAAACCCTTTGTTGCGTATTGTACCATTTCTTCTTGCCAGATCAAATACTAAACGGCCACAGTACTGGTTCGCGTTTTGAAACTGACAAACATTTTTAATCTTACTCAAACATTTTGACAAGCACACTCACACGAATAGAGACAGAAGTGTAAAATATCGGTTGGCCAATGAAATCACTTACAATGCGTAACACAATGTTAGCTTGTAAATTCAGAGCAAGTAGTGTAGCGACCAGCCGCAGAATAAAAAAAAACAAAAAAAAAAACACGTCCGATCTTGTCACTGTGCGAAAAGGTACTGAAATCAATTCGAAGCGAAAGCGGTAAGAAAATATGTATAGCCAATGAAATCGTTTATGATGAGTGATGAATTGTTTTTTCTTAGGTAGTGTGGCAAAATAATGTCAGCGCAAGAGCGTTGTTACCATTGCAGTGCAGACAGATTGGAGTGTAAATGTACAATCCCTTTGTTGCGTATTGTACCATTTCTTCTTGCCACATGAAAATATTAAACGGCCACAGTACTGGTTCGAGTTTTGAAACTGACAAACATTTTTAATCTTACTCAAACACTTTGTCAAGCACACTCACACAAACAGAGACAGATGTGTTACAGTACCAGGTGTCAGTTTTTTGTTATTTTTTTTCCCTTCAAGCTAGTGATTTTGGGGTTTGTATGAAGTAAAGAAACTAAAAGTACAGTGAACCTCAAGGATGATAACCCAAGCTGTCTATCCATTGATGTATGTATTTACATCAGAAGAAATATGATCCTAAAACAAAAAGATATAAGGCAAGCATGATTAGAACGAACACAAAGACAGCAAATTGTAGTAACAAAGGTATGTTTTCCTTCACGTCCGCGTAACTTAAAGTTTAAATCCCCTTGCAAGACAAACTTGGTACCTTTTGTAGAGCTTGAAATAAAAAACTGAACAAACTTAAACACTTTGCTATAGATACATGCATTTTCTTTTTTGCAGCAACAGACTAAACAACATAAATAAATTAAATCTTCTAGCAAAAAAGAAATACATCATAAAAATAGAATTAAAGATTAACGATGACTAACCAACAAAACCGAATTTAACAAAGGCAATGACATGTGTAGAAATGCCTCTCAGTTTGAGAAAGTATTTGGATGTCATATGCCATGTACCATAAACAGAGAGAAACCTTAATTCAAAATTTAATTTTGTTCCAAATTGTTTGTGTTTTTAGGGAATATACCTAAGCACTAATAAAGGGTGGAACAGGGAAGATACACATAAAAGCTTTGATATTTCTGAAAAAAATGAGGTGATATTCCTACAGTTCTTAACCAGCTATATATGCTGGGACGGGTCTGTTGGATATCCACAAATAAAGAAGTACAGATTCTGGTCACGTTGCAAGTGTGTGGGTGTTTTGGAAAATGGTAAAACTTGGATACACTATTTTCTCGTGACACTTATAAAGTGAAGAGTCTGTACAACTGTCAGAAGCCAAAGTCATATAACTTTTGTACGGTTTGTAAAGATTTCCACTTTAGAAAATGTGAAGTATCACAAGTTATTATCACAAACAGAAATGGAACATAGGGGCTTGACAGTTGTTGTTTAGACACCTCCGCTCAACTTCACAACTTACTTGCTCTGTCTCATATTTTGATCTTAAGGAAAGATCATCTTTGTGCAGCAACAGTGGTAACAGCAGGAGGAGACGCCGTCACTGCTGTCGAAAAAGGGTAGTTCTTTTAAAAATGCGTTTAGTATATTTTTTAAAAATATCAGATGAAGAAACGTGTGTTAAAACAGGGTTGGTAGAATGTATTCAGCGACAAAGTAGAAGTGACTGAGAGAAGGAGACAACGTTGTCGAGTGGCGTAGTTTTCTGGAGTACGTACGTGTCCCAGCGACACAGTGCCGGCGTCTCTAGCTCTCTTGAAGACACCAACTGTCTGGGTTTTTTTTTCTTGCAACTTTTTTCTTTCGTGGTAGGGTTTGAATCGAAGGGTCATCAAGATGCATGAGGTGTTTAAGACGCACCGCTGTCGTTGGGCTCCTATATGCTTGGCTTTCACTTGCCCTTGTGAAATATACCAAGTCATTGTGACAACAAGAGGTAGAGAGGGTATATATGGAGAGAATGAACTTGGTTAAATCATTTCTGAATCAGCAATCGAGATGAAACGATCGCACGATTTCAGTGAGAGAGAAGAAGAACGTAAGAGGCAGCGAAGTGACGTATCGCCTCACACACGAAAAGAAGTGTTCGCTCAAAACGAAGACATGAGCAAACCTGAACCAACACCTTCCACGTCTGCGACCAGACATAGAGAGCCCACTCCAAACCAAAGTCCACCAGTTAACCCTGAAAAGTACTATCACATTCGAGAGACGGAAAAGCGACCCTCTAGAAAATTTAGAACCACGACTTACACCTACACGGTGAAGTTTAAAGATTTCAAGTCCGACGTACCATTGGAGAAAGCAGAAGGGTTTATCACCGAGATGTGGGATTCTTTGCTCACCACACTAAAGCGACAATGTCAACCCAAAGAAGACGATTTCTTGACACTATCCATAGATCACGACAGCTTGAAATCCCCTGTTTGGATCGAGTTTAGCAGACCCGCAGAACTAGCCCCTTCCAAAGTCATGGACAAGATTCAACACGTACAACAATCTAATGATCAGTTTGACATCACCGATGGTAAAGCCACACTGAAAATGGCCCACGTCTCTCCTCCTCAAGGGACTGGACGCAAAAAGGTCTTATTGGTGGACGACCTTCGCAACACCAAAACAAGTCTCGTCCGAATTAACAACCCTCAAGACCAGATGTGTTTAGCCCGTGCCATCGTGGTGGGACGAACCTATGCCAACAAGAACGACACGGTAGAATGGAAAAGAACCTGGAAAACTATTCAACGATCCGATCGAGCCAAACAACGAAATGAAGCAGAACTCCTGTTACAACAAGCCGGACTGTCCAAAGACACACCCTGTGGCATTCCTGAGATGCAAAAATTGCAAGATGCCCTAGCTCCACGATACACCTTGAAAGTGCACCCTCAAGAAGTGCGCGGACCTCTGTTGTTTCGAGGCCAAGACTTTAAGGACGGAAAATACATTCATGTCTATTATCACGATGAACATTTCGATACCATTACTGCCATCCCCGGATTCCTGGGATACAGATATTACTGTGAGAAATGTGACCGTGGTTATAATAATCGAGAGCAACACAAACATTGTGGATCGAAATGCCCAGGATGTTTGGCCTCTCCACCCTGTCTGAGCGAAAGGCAAAAACCATTGCATTGTCCTGCTTGTCTGCGCACGTTTGTCAGCCCTGCCTGTTACCAACAACATCTGAAGACGCAAGGTTCACAGCAGAAATGTGCTTGTCAACTCCTGAGATTGTGCCCTACGTGTAGACAAGGCATACGTACCAATAGTACCAAGGCACACGTATGTTCAGGAAAAAAAAAATGTCACATTTGTCATCACATCGTGGACTTGAAACACCAATGCTACGTGCAAAAATACCAACCCCAACCAGAGAAAGAGGATGGTCACAAGAAGAAAAGCAATTTCATCTTTTTCGATTTCGAATGCATGCAAGAGACTGGCATTCACATTCCTAATTTCTGCGTGGCTCATCGAGCGTGCGAGAAGTGCATTCAAGAACCTATCTTCAGTCATTGCCCTCACTGCAGCAAGATTCCTGGAGGACGTGAAAAAATCTTTCGGGGACCGAACACGCTAGCCGATTTCGCTCGATGGGTCTTAGACCCCATCGACAAGACGTGGAGTCAAGAGGACATCGAACGTTACGGAGATTGTCATCGTCATGCCACGGTGATGGCTCACAATTTCTCCGGATACGATGGACAGTTTCTTCTCAGATACTATACGGAACATGGCACCGAACGTCCTAAAGTGACTTTGAACGGAGCCAAAATCATTTTCATGCAAGTGGGACAAGTACAGTTTAAAGATTCGATGAGCTATTTGGCCATGCCTTTGAGTCGAATGGTTAAAACGTTTGGAATGACAGAAATGGCTAAAGGGTACTTTCCACACTTTTTGAATACGGAAGCCAATCAACACGCCGTTCTACCCCATTAACCTGAGGCTCACTATTACGACCCCGACAACATGCGTACCGAACAACGAGAAGCTTTCTACGCTTGGTACCAGGCTCACGCCTCGGACCCTTTCGACTTTCAGGAAGAAATGCTAAAGTATTGTCGTTCCGACGTGGACATTTTACGGCGTTGCTGTGGAAAATTTCGAGAACTGTTCATGGAACACGGAGGGGTCGATCCTTTGAAGGAAGCTTGCACCATTGCCAAAGCGTGTTCCTTAGTGTATCGACAACGATTCATGCCTGAAAACACCGTGGCTGTCATCAGCCCTCAAACGACCAACTTTGTCAAACGTCAATACTCGGTCAAAGCCCTACGTTGGTTACATTACTTGTGCGACAAGGAAAACAAATGGATTCAGCATGCCCGCAACGGAGGGGGTGAAAAGACCATCGGAACGTATTCGGTAGATGGCTGGGACTTAGAAAACTCAAAGATCGTGTACGAGTTTAACGGTTGCTTATTTCACGGATGTCCCGTCTGTTACCCTGATCGTAGCACTAAAAATCAGTTTTTCCAACGAACCATGGAAGACTTGTACCAGGACACTTGTCAGCAGCGTCTAAAGTTGGAACAGGAAGGATACCAAGTGGTGGAAATGTGGGAACACGAGTACGATCACCGTATGAAAACCGATCCCGAGTTTAAACGCCTCGTGGAAAGTTACCAGTTCATGGACCCGCTGAACCCGAGGGATAGTTTGTACGGAGGAAGGACCAATGCCACCTGTTTGCTGTACCAAGCCGACGAAGAGAAAGGAGAAGAAATCAAATACTTGGACGTGTGTTCGCTGTATCCCTACGTGTGCAAATATTGTTGCTTTCCTGTAGGGCACCCGCAATTGTTAACGGAACACATCGACCTGAAAAACATTCGACTTTACGAAGGCCTGATCAAGTGTAAAGTTTTGCCTCCCACGAACCTATACCATCCCGTCTTACCTCACCATTGTCAAGGCAAACTGATGTTTCCATTGTGCCGTACTTGTGCCGAAACGTGCAACCAAGACCAACCTTGTCAGCACACCCAGGAAGAACGTGCCTTGACGGGAACCTGGGTCAGCGTAGAATTGTTCAAAGCTCTGGACATGGGATACCAACTGTTAGAAGTGTACGAAATTTGCCACTTTCCCAAGACACAACAATACCACAAGGGTGATCCCAGTCAGAAAGGCATTTTCGCTGACTACGTGGATGCCTTTTTGAAACTGAAACAAGAAGCCAGCGGCTATCCTTCCTGGTGTCACACTCCCGAAGACCAAATACAATTCAAAGAGAAATACTATGAACAAGAAGGCATCTCTTTAGACCACATCGAGAAAAACGAAGGCAGGCGATCGTTTGCCAAAGTGATGTTAAATTGCTTGTGGGGTAAAATGGCACAACGACCGTGTTTACCCAAGACGGAATATTTGACAGAACCTTCCCGCTACTTCCAGATGATTCACGACAAAACCAAATACATGAAACACGTGGACGTCGTTCGAGAGAATTTGATCTTGGTCAATTACGAAGAAGATCTGGACTTTGTACAAGACGACCCTTTTGGAAATGTCATCATTGCGGCTTACGTGACAGCTCATGCTCGCTTAAAATTGTACGAAGCTTTAGAACTGTTAGGGGAACGCGTCCTGTACTTTGACACGGACAGTTGCATCTACATCGATCGACCGGGTCAGCAACACCCTGACATCGAAGAAAACCGTTTAGGAGCCTGGATAGACGAACACCCCGACGACAAGATTCTAAGTTTCGCGAGTGGCGGTCCTAAAAATTACGGCTACCAATACCGGGACAAACAAGGAGAAGTGCACACAGAGTGTAAAGTGAAAGGACTGACTCTGAATTATCGTACCAGTCGTGTGGTCAACTTTGGGGTATTGAAAGAAGCCTTGCAATCGGGAGAGGATGGAAACTTTAAAGTGACCACTCACCAACCGAACAAGATTGTACGTTTACCCACTCACCACATCGTCAGTCGACCCCTGGAAAAAATCTATCAAATCGTGTACCAGAAGCGAGTGAGACTTCCCAATCACTTTACGTTGCCGTACGGTCACATCAATATTGGTCAGCATATAAAAATGGACAACGTCCAAGACCAATAGTTCATTGTCACTACCAAGACCAATCGACAAAAATGAATCCTTTCAAACAGCAAGTATAGAGCGTAAGACTCAAGTCCAACGAGAAACTCGGGTGTGATTCTATGCCTCACGATCACATCACCAATACAATACCACATCTTAGTTGTTATGTACTAATGCCATGACAAACTAAATGCAACCAGTGAAACTTCCAGACCACAAAACTTTACCTTATGGACATGCTGATATCACCCAGTATAAAAAGGGACGACTTCCAAGAACGACACTTCATTGCAAGGACAAGCGACGAGAAAGATGAATAACTCTACGCAGAAGAAAATAGAGAAGGAACAAACATCATTGACCTCTTTCACCACCATACCGTCACAGCAAAGTGCGTTCAAGAAGGGAAAGGATTCAATAGACCTAAAGGAGTATTTTAGCATCCAAATGACCCAGACAGCGACCTCGAGAAAATTTAGAACGACAACTTACACCTACAACGTGAAATTTAAAGACTTCGCGTCTGACGTTCCAGCCGAGGAAGTATCAGGTTTCATTACGGATCTACTTGACTCACTGTTAGAGGAACTCAAATGTCATTGCCAAGTCAAAGATGAAGGTCGTTTGAGCCTATCTATGTATCACGACAGTTTGAACTCGCCTGTATGTCTCGGATTTAGCACACCTGCAGAAATAACTTCTTCCAAACTTTTGAGGGCTATTGAAGACGTGCGGTCGGTGAGAGAAAAATTTGACATCACAGTAGTGAAGGGGGATATTATAGCGTCAATGGGAAATAGCATTACAGACCCCCTTGGGAACATATAGCGTCAAGGGAAATTTAACATGGAGAAAAATCGTGGGAACATATAGCGTCAAGGGAAATTAACATGGAGAAAAATCGTGGGAACATATAGCGTCAAGGGAAATTAACATGGAGAAAAATCGTGGGACAATATAGGGTCTATGGGAATTAACATGGAGAAAAATCGTGGGACAATATAGGGTCTATGGGAATTAACATGGCCATAAACCCTGGGACAATATAGGGTCTATGTAAATTTAACATGGTCAAAAACCCCTGGGACAATATATGGTCTATGTAAAATTGAAACAGGGAGGGTCTCTATCTCTAAAAAATAAAATAAAATAAAAAAAGGGGTAGGCAATGGAAAGGCTATCTCTTTTCGAGAAATATGGCTGGCCCTGAAAAGGGCCTTTGGTTTTTCTTCTTCTTCTTCTGCTTCTAATTTCTTCTTTTTCTCAACCAACTTCTTATTTTCTCTCCTACACTCTTTTTCTTCTTTTTTTCTCCTCCTCTTCTTTCTTCTCTTCCTCTTCTTTCTTCTCTTCCTCCTCCTCTTCTTTCTTCCTCTTCTCATTTTCTTCTTCTTTTTCAATTTTTTCGTTCCATTTTGTGACGATCGTCGATAAATACCTATGTATCTATAATCAGCTGAAATTCCTATGAAATCCCACTATCTATTTATAGCTCCAACTTGTGGGTTTTTCCTTTGGAAAATCCCACTATCTTTTTATAGCCTCAGCTTGAGTGACGTTCCTGTTTATGAATTCTAGTATATATGTATAGCTACAAAATGTGGAAATCCCCAAGTCGATATTTATAGTCTCGAAATTTCCGTCAGTGACGTCACTGTACTGAACACTAGGGATAAATATCAACAGTGTTGCAAGTGGCTGACCTGAATGCACGCTACTGCGGGTAGGTAGGTAGAGTGTATCTGATAGGGATAAAGTGAGTTTTATACGGACAAACAGAGACCAATACACACACCCACACAATGTACGCGCGCAGACATACACACACACACACACACACACACACACACACACACACACACAAACACACACACACACACACATACAGAGGGAAGAGGAAAAAACAAACCCCAAATATACTATCAACACAGAAGGGAGATGATACAAACCCCAAATAAACTATCCACACAAACGTACGCGAACGCATACAAACCCCAAATATACTATCAACACAGAAGGGAGATGATACAAACCCCAAATAAGCTATCCACACAAACGTACGCGAACGCATACAAACCCCAAATATACTATCAACACAGAAGGGAGATGATACAAACCCCAAATAAACTATCCACACAAACGTACGCGAACGCATACAAACCCCAAATATACTATCAACACAGAAGGGAGATGATACAAACCCCAAATAAACTATCCACACAAACGTACGCGAACGCATACAAACCCCAAATATACTATCAACACAGAGTGAAGAAGTAAAAGTTTTTTGAAAGCACCTAAGCCCTCACCTGCAATGACCAACTCTGCCAAACACCTACACCCCACCCCACCACACCCCCCCACTCCCAACACTACAAAACCCATTTAACCCGTTATTTTATGGCATCAGTGTGTGATTTAGGAAACATCAAGACACAAAATGATGGAGGAATAGACTGACTATTGTTTACCGACTTGCATGCCTAAAGAGCGTGCGTGAAGGAAAACATCCTTCCATTTCAATTCTAACTAAAACATGATCCAGAGGGATAGAGATAGGTGAAAGGGCACAATTTCATAAAGTGTGAGTAGAAAACAAAACACGCCATCCTTATTATACAATGTCAAGACCAAGAGACACTTACGTGTTCTTTCTGGTCTATTCTCTTTTAGAAGGTAGTATGAAATTTCACATCAGGGCCAACGCATCGGCTCACATTGTCAATTTTTCCATTTCCATGTCTTTACTGGCACAAGTTCTTCATCATCTTCAATTTCTTCTTCTTCTGAATCCCTCTTCTCTGTTTCGTCTTGTTTTTGTTTATTCTCTTTTCTCGTAGGGCACTCTGAATTCCAGTGTCCTTTCTCCTGACAACGATATTAGGTATATTGACTTTTGTCTCTCTTTCTTAGACGAAGCAGGTATTCTGGAGACAAATACCCATTTACCTTTGCAGATATAGCAAACTTCATTAGCACTTACACACTTTCGTATGACTCTCATCAAATCAACGACCAAAAGAGTAAGTTTTGTTGCCACTTTCGCATGTGAATTATGCTTTCGTATGACTTTTAGCAAATATTTGACCAGCAGGTCGATCTGTGCTGACTCTTCCATCTTTGATCTTTTGAGAGCGGAATGAATACTATGACGCTAAGACACTCTCCTTATATACAGAGACCTGCTGCGTATGAAACCTAGTCAAATGTAATTTTGCAATAAGATGAAACGATTTCATTGAGGAAGTAAAAGGCAATGATGTACCGTATCGCCTCACACAAAACCTGAAGTGTTAGTTCAAATCCGTGTCAGCGATTTCGAAGACGACATAACTGGGCTTTAATCAATGCTCTCCATTTCTGCCACAAAACCACGAGTCCTGATTCACGCCAAAAGAAATTTCGTTCGGTCCATAAAAAATAGTATCACATCTGAGAAACGCAAAAACGAACTTCCAGAAAACTGAGAACGACGGCTTACACCTACAACGTAAATGTATGAGTTCAAGTAGTGCGTAAAACTTAGTCAAATTAAATTTTTATAGTCAAGACGAAACCATCTCTTTTCGAAGAAGAAAGCAGACACCAAACGACAATGGCGATCCGTGTCACACAACACTTTTCAAAATGTGTATGATCAGAGGTTTATTTAGCGATCTGCACGGTTAAATTAAATGTTGATGTATTTTACAATAAGACGGACACAATTTCCATGGGATCGCCCATGGTACGATTGTTCGTGCATTAGTTTAATTTTTAAAAATATTTTTTTATTAAAATCGCCTATAGGATAGACCCAGTAAAGCATGGCCATTCTCGTCACTGTCTGAATAGCTACTCAAGTCAATTCGAAGCGAACGCGGTAAGAAAATAAGTATAGCCAATGAAATGGCTTACAACGGGTGATGCATTGTTTTGTTCTAGGACTGTGTGGCATAATAATCCTATGTTCTTGCGTTGTTACCATTACAGTGCAGACACTGAAATGTGAACTTACAAGCCTTCTTTGTGTGTGTGTTGCACCATTTCCTCTTACCACATCAAAATACTGAGCGTCACAGTATTGGTTCGCGTTTTCAAGCTGACCATTTTTTTATATCTCACTTAAACATTTCGACATAAACACTCACACTCACATCGGTAGAATCAGAACAGACGCGTTACAGTATTGAGGGGCATGTTATCTTTTTTTTTCAAACCAATAAATTTGGGGTTTGTATGAAGTAAAGAACCGAAAGTACAGTGAAACTCAAGGATGATGACCCAATCTGTCTGTCTATTGATGCATGTATTTACTTAAGAAGAAATATGACCTCTAAAACACAAAGAGATACGGCAAGCATGATTAGATTAAACACAACGATGTTTTTCCTTCACGCCTGTGTAATTTAGAGTTTCAATCGTCTTTGAACACAAACTTGGTCTCCTTTTGTAGGGCTTGAAATAATAAAAAAGCTGAAAAATCTTAACCACTTTGCTATAGATAATTTCATCAACAGACTAAACAACATAAATACCGTTACAACAATAGAAAGCCTTAAATCTTCTATCAAAAAGAAATGCATGAAAAAATTAAAGATTAACGATAATTAACCAATGAAACCGAATTTAACAAAGGCAATGACATGTGAAGAAATGCCTCTCACTTTGGAAAGGTAGGCGAATGTACTCTGTCATGCACCATCAACTTGAAAAAAATTATAAACAGAGAGAAACCTGAATTCAAAATTCAGTTGTTTTTTTTTTTTTTTTTTTTTCTTCAAAATTATTTCGTTTCTTTTTTCTTTTTTTTGGAACAAATCTAAGCACTAATATAGAGTGGAAAAGGGAAAATGCACATACAAGCTTTGATATTTCTGAAAAAATGAGGGGATATTCCTAACGTTCATAACCACCTATATATGCTTGGACTTGTCTGTGACTTATCCACAAAACAAGATGTACATATTTCTGGTCAAGCTGCAAGTGTGTGCGTGTTTTTGAAAATGGTAAAAACTTGGATATACAATTTTCTCGTGACACTTATAAAGTGAAGAGTCTGTGCAAGTGTCAAAAGCCAAAGTCATATAAGTTTTGTATTTTGTACGGCTTGTAAAGATTTCCACTTTAGGAAATGTGAAGTATCACAAGTTATTATCACAAACAGAAGTGGAACATAGGGGCTTGCAAGAAAGAAAATAACCCAGACAGTTGGTGTCATCAAGAGTGCTAGAGACGGTACCCGAACTTGCTTGCTTGCTTACTTGAATTAAAGTGATTTTCGCTCTAATGGAGCATCATATCACTGGTTTAATAACGCACCGCGTGATTTTTAATTACTCCTGGGGAAGGAAAGAGAGCCTCATCCCCCAGGCTTTTATGTACTCACAGACTATTTTTAAATTTAGCCACTCAGGTGTAGGACTAACTAGTCCTTAACAACCTGACTGAAAGGCTTTACACATGAGTGGGAATTGTCTCACCACACACTCATTTTTCTGTCCGAGCTTGGTAAAGGAGGAAAAAGGTGCTCAGCAAGACAGCCATGGATGTTAAGTACTCACCAAAACGCTAGCCCGTACTTATTTCAAATCAAGTCCTGTTTTTTGCTAATCGACAATAATAAGTACCAAGAATGCGTTAACCACCTGTGCAATTAGTTCAAATCTAACGAGTCTGTTAAATTTCCTAACATATCTGTCTAATATTAGTTCTTAGTGTACATAAAAATAGCCATACTGATCTTATTTAAATTATTATGTCTAAGCGACATATACCAGTTTGGTCACTGTTAGGTTTAAAAAGTTAAGTTTGTTGCAGTGTTCCAATGGGACAAATTTGTTTCGAGAATAGTTTAGTCAAGGAGGGATACCAAGCCAAATATGGTTCCCTATTTATTAAAAAGCAATCTTTTGGAGCCCTAAAAAAGTCTGTTTTTTTCTGTTAGAAGGTAACACGTCTCTCTTTTGCTTTCACGTTCTTTCCCGCACTCCTAGTCACATGATTCTTGATATCAGGAAATGCGTAGCCATGATTGGCGGTAATGTAAGCAGCGGCTTCTACCAGTTGACTGAGGGGGTATCCAGTGTAGGTTTGTCTGTAGAATTGGGGAAGAACTCTGACCCCTAAGCCCCATTGAGAAGGTCTTGGTTTAAAGGTGTCTAGAGATCTGTAGGCAACGTATTGTATGGCTCTAATAAACTGCCCTGCTTTGTTGACGTCATACAATGCTTGATCTAGCCCCATTTCGGTGTACTTTTCAACGAGGGTCAGCGTCCCCCTCCTCCTCCTCAACCGCCTCAATTTCCTTTTCTGGTTCTGATACTTATTCTTCAGTTGAGGTAGATAGTTTCAAATCCGCCGCTATGGTGTCTGTCGCTGTTATTGTTGTTGTGGTTGTTATTTCAGCTGAGATTGCCTGTAGTATCGGAGTGAGAAAAGAACGTAGTGCCTCCGATAATTACATTTGAGTTTGCCATACCGTTTGTCTAACATAATTGGACCTTTGTTTTGCCACCACTCTTTCCGGGACGGGTTGTTTGTTAGGTATAGTCGGCTGTTGACTAGATGTTATTTGTGTTCTCGAGGTGGGTTTAGTGCTAACTGGCAGAAACCGTAAAGTGGGCAAACGACGTCAAAAAAGTCAAAGTACGTTGGAAAGGATATCCGACCAGTTATCATTCTTGGATCGACGCTTCGCACGTCATCGACTATAAAAAGAACTGACCATCATTCCCTTTCACACAGATTCAGCTACTGCGATCACTCCTTCACCCAATTCTTCTCTGCAAGATTTACAAAAACAACCCTTGTGGGTGAGGTATAGAGAACGTGTGCCTAAAACGCAAATCGTCTTTTTCTGCCAGATCTTCGTGGTGTATTGTGTCATCGGGGCAGCCATCGCCAATTTGAGTTTGCAACAAGGAGACAAACAATTGTGGACCATTGTATTGAGCAGTTACATCGGTTACCTGCTTCCTAACCCCTCCCTGAAATTCTCCTCGAACGGGAACCACGGGAACATTGTGTCCAGTGTCAGTGCCAGCCACCACTCCAACAACAACTCCATTTTGGGCGGAGACACTCCTCTGACTTCCAGTATCGCCTCGGAGAGCCACAAAACTCTGGAATTATGAGCAATAACAGCCAATTTTACTTAACCTTACCCAGTGACAGTTCCATGGAGGTGTTTCCCAACAACACGTTGTGCTGTTACACGGTCAAATTACCTCAGACCATCCAGTTAGATCACGAAGCCCATTGGGAAGTGGCTTTAGTGGAAATCATTCACCCAACACAAATCATAAACATCACCGAAAAGCAAAACACTTTCGAGGTGGAAATCCTGAATGCCCAATTGGAGGAAGAAATCAACAAAATCGGGTTTTTAGGGGACACAAGAGCAGCCAGCAATCCAGTCTTCATTATCTACACCTTGAAAATTCCTTCAGGTTATTATTTTAGTGGTGAACATTTGGTGGACACTATTGCGGACAGGTTCAACTTAGCCTTTGGCAAAGCACTGAACAGAGCCAAAAAAAGTGTGAAGATTGAGTACCATAAAGTGACTCATCGTCTCGTGATCAAATTTCAAGATACGGACACATTGTCCCTCAGGTTCAATGGTAGTTTGTTTGAAATTTTGGGTGGACATGCAGAAATGGTCGCAAACAATTTGAGCCCCAAGATCAAAAGTAATATGGATTTTTACAGAGCTTTTGGAAACCCGGTAGAACTGAACCAAGGACTTAATTTGATCTTTGTGTATTCCGATGTGGTGGAGTACAACGTGGTGGGACACACCTCTGTGCCGTTACTGCGTGTCATTCCTTTCAAAGTGGATAGTACCACAAACAATGACCAGGAAGGTGCAAACACCTATCACGTACACCGTGAATTTGTACATCCTCACTATTTACCCGTCAGTTAGTCGTATTTAGACACTGTCAACATTGCTATAAAAGGAGATCTGGGACAAAATATTCCCTTCTCCAAAGGGAAAGTTACAGTGAAACTCCATTTTCGAAAACGGTTCTCTAACGAGTTGTAAGTCAAGACAGCGACGAGTGACATTTTCACCTTATAAAATCCGGCCAGATCCGTGTGGAATTTCAGTTTGCAGAAAATCTACCCGCAGATAATACGGTGAACGTCCTCCTGTATGCTGAATTGGACAATATGAGATAAGCCAACAGTTTGAGAGAAGTCATTCTACACTATTAGAAGTCATGGAAGACTTTTATCAATGTTTGTATAGTAGGGATTCTTTGGACATGGAATGTGAAGATCCTGAGGAAGGAGAACCCCAAAACAAAGACGAAGAAGTCATCATGATGAAGTCTAGATGGCCAGAACAAGAATCACATACAGTTTCCTGTTATGCTATAGTCTTGACAGAAAAAAAATTAAGGAATTGATCAAGAAAGATTGCTATGGATGTCATAACGATCATCCCAGTCAAATTCAACACGATAAATGCTAATGCTGAGTCAAGAAGAAAAATTGGACGAATATCTGGACGAAGCTTGGAGTCTCATATCGGAAGAAGACGTGTTACAACAGTGGTATAAAGGCTTGCGTGAACATTATTGTCCTCCATTAACAACTCAAGAGATCCATCGCATCGAAGCTCTGTTGGATCAGAGTTGGGAGACAAGGCGAAGAAAACGATTACTTGTCAGACATTTTCAAGCAGAAAGTCAGGATCGAATTGATGACTTAAGAAAAAAAACAAAAAATGGATACCTGAGAACTTTATTACCTTTTGAACCACAGTTCGTATACGGCTTCTTGGAATCCTGTCGTCTGTGCTAAAGATGAACTCCCTCATCGCAAACCTAAAGACCATCAAGTTTACGTGATCAACACGGACGACAGTCATCTCCCAGGAACCCACTGGGTAGCCGTCTACTTTCCTCAAGAAGGATGTGTGGAATATTTCGATTCGTACGGATTGCCCCCTTTGGAAGACGATATCATCGACTTTATGAGAAGAAATGCTCAAACCACCCGATTCAATAATGTGAAATTACAAGGCACAGATTCCTTGGTGTGTGGACAGTACTGTGTGTATTTTCTGCATCATCGCAGCCTGGGCTATTCCTTAGAACATTTAGTGACTCATTTTGATCCTCGTTCTTCTGCTAGAAACGATGTGAAAGTAGATCGATGGTTTTGTGACCATTATGCTTATCTTTTGTCTCAAGCTAGGAAACGTAGTGTCCATCAATGGCCTAATGATTTCCAACAGTGGAAATCACAATTTCATTCACAACGTTGTCAGCCCTGTTTAAAGTAGAGTGTGAATTATAAAAACGTTTGGTATTTGAAAAAAATGTTTGATGTTATAGTGTTAGATTATTGTTAAAAAAATGTTAGAGTTGTTTGCTAGTATGAATAAAAAAATGTTGTGTTTTGAAGAAAAAAAATGCCTTTGTGGTTTGTTTGGCTATAGGAATGTTGAATTGATGCTCTTTGACTTCTTTCTATCCCTCCCATAACACTATTTGAACGTTCCGGCTCGAAAACCGTGTAGCAATGTTTTCCTTCACGTCCGCGCTTTGACAATACAAACGGGTAAGTCTCCAGTCTGCCCATCCATTGTTAACTTATCTTCCTACGAAGATGTGCTCAAGATTAGCCAAGTTGAACGAAGCCTATGCGAATTTGCATAGGGTCATGACAAGTCTGATACCGAGACCTGAAGAGATAGACAATATCATAATGTTGAAAGTCACTGAAGACCTGAAAGAAGAGCTCTTCAAGGAGGAATTCAAGAAGGAGAAAGAAGAATGGATGGAGAAGTACAGACTTCATAAACGGCAGAGAGAGCAGCAACAGCAGCAGCATGAACCTGACAGAGGCTTTGTCGATTGTCGTATCGACACCAAAGAGTTCTTCTTCTCTTTTCCGAAGAAGCAGACCTTATCCTGTGAGAAAGCCTGTCGTCAGAGGAGGCCGCCATCTTATAACCTAAGCGATCGCCATAGCTTCAAGTTCCCAAAAAATTTCAGGGCTACCCCATACTCTCGAAAAGAAATAGCATTCCATTGCCTATGATCTGTTAGTCGGTTAGAAGAAAAAATACAGAAGTGAGTCTATCAGCACATGATTTCTTTATCTTGGTTAGAAAGTGTGACTCTAAGTTGTTCG
This sequence comes from Sinohyriopsis cumingii, assembly GCA_028554795.2. NCBI lineage: Eukaryota > Metazoa > Mollusca > Bivalvia > Unionida > Unionidae > Sinohyriopsis > Sinohyriopsis cumingii. Next base: position 8,282,079 of record CM068834.1, on the reverse strand, counting down.
TTTCCGTCGATTATCAAAATTTTAAAAATAGTAATATTCTGTAAAAAAGTGAGTGAATTTTTCTGTTAGGTCTGTGCGTTTTTTTTTTGTTTTTTTTTGTTGGTGATAATATGGATAATGTAAGTTCGGGTACAACGAAATTAAAATAATTAGGCCCAGAACTCGGTGTGGAGGGAAGAAATATACGCAACAGCAGCGGGAGCAAGAAATGCAGACCTAGCCAGTTAGCATTGAGGCATTCTGCGTTTGACAATGCCTTTGATGTCGTACACGTCGTCTTTTTTGGTGACACGACTTGATTTGAAATAAGTACGGGCTAGCGTTTTGGTGAGTACTTAACATCCATGGCTGTCTTGCTGAGCACCTTTTTCCTCCTTTACCAAGCTCGGACAGAAAAATGAGTGTGTGGTGAGACAATTCCCACTCATGTGTAAAGCCTTTCAGTCAGGTTGTTAAGGACTAGTTAGTCCTACACCTGAGTGGCTAAATTTAAAAATAGTCTGTGAGTACATAAAAGCCTGGGGGATGAGGCTCTCTTTCCTTCCCCAGGAGTAATTAAAAATCACGCGGTGCGTTATTAAACCAGTGATACATGCTCCATTAGAGCGAAAATCACTTTAATTCAAGTAAGCAAGCAAGCAAGTTCGGGTACCGTCTCTAGCACTCTTGATGACACCAACTGTCTGGGTTATTTTCTTTCTTGCAAGCCCCTATGTTCCACTTCTGTTTGTGATAATAACTTGTGATACTTCACATTTCCTAAAGTGGAAATCTTTACAAGCCGTACAAAATACAAAACTTATATGACTTTGGCTTTTGACACTTGCACAGACTCTTCACTTTATAAGTGTCACGAGAAAATTGTATATCCAAGTTTTTACCATTTTCAAAAACACGCACACACTTGCAGCTTGACCAGAAATATGTACATCTTGTTTTGTGGATAAGTCACAGACAAGTCCAAGCATATATAGGTGGTTATGAACGTTAGGAATATCCCCTCATTTTTTCAGAAATATCAAAGCTTGTATGTACATTTTCCCTTTTCCACTCTATATTAGTGCTTAGATTTGTTCCAAAAAAAAAGAAAAAAGAAACGAAATAATTTTGAAGAAAAAAAAAAAACAAAAAAAAAAACAACTGAATTTTGAATTCAGGTTTCTCTCTGTTTATAATTTTTTTCAAGTTGATGGTGCATGACAGAGTACATTCGCCTACCTTTCCAAAGTGAGAGGCATTTCTTCACATGTCATTGCCTTTGTTAAATTCGGTTTCATTGGTTAATTATCGTTAATCTTTAATTTTTTTCATGCATTTCTTTTTGATAGAAGATTTAAGGCTTTCTATTGTTGTAACGGTATTTATGTTGTTTAGTCTGTTGATGAAATTATCTATAGCAAAGTGGTTAAGATTTTTCAGCTTTTTTTATTATTTCAAGCCCTACAAAAGGAGACCAAGTTTGTGTTCAAAGACGATTGAAACTCTAAATTACACAGGCGTGAAGGAAAAACATCGTTGTGTTTAATCTAATCATGCTTGCCGTATCTCTTTGTGTTTTAGAGGTCATATTTCTTCTTAAGTAAATACATGCATCAATAGACAGACAGATTGGGTCATCATCCTTGAGTTTCACTGTACTTTCGGTTCTTTACTTCATACAAACCCCAAATTTATTGGTTTGAAAAAAAAAGATAACATGCCCCTCAATACTGTAACGCGTCTGTTCTGATTCTACCGATGTGAGTGTGAGTGTTTATGTCGAAATGTTTAAGTGAGATATAAAAAAATGGTCAGCTTGAAAACGCGAACCAATACTGTGACGCTCAGTATTTTGATGTGGTAAGAGGAAATGGTACAACACACACACAAAGAAGGCTTGTAAGTTCACATTTCAGTGTCTGCACTGTAATGGTAACAACGCAAGAACATAGGATTATTATGCCACACAGTCCTAGAACAAAACAATGCATCACCCGTTGTAAGCCATTTCATTGGCTATACTTATTTTCTTACCGCGTTCGCTTCGAATTGACTTGAGTAGCTATTCAGACAGTGACGAGAATGGCCATGCTTTACTGGGTCTATCCTATAGGCGATTTTAATAAAAAAATATTTTTAAAAATTAAACTAATGCACGAACAATCGTACCATGGGCGATCCCATGGAAATTGTGTCCGTCTTATTGTAAAATACATCAACATTTAATTTAACCGTGCAGATCGCTAAATAAACCTCTGATCATACACATTTTGAAAAGTGTTGTGTGACACGGATCGCCATTGTCGTTTGGTGTCTGCTTTCTTCTTCGAAAAGAGATGGTTTCGTCTTGACTATAAAAATTTAATTTGACTAAGTTTTACGCACTACTTGAACTCATACATTTACGTTGTAGGTGTAAGCCGTCGTTCTCAGTTTTCTGGAAGTTCGTTTTTGCGTTTCTCAGATGTGATACTATTTTTTATGGACCGAACGAAATTTCTTTTGGCGTGAATCAGGACTCGTGGTTTTGTGGCAGAAATGGAGAGCATTGATTAAAGCCCAGTTATGTCGTCTTCGAAATCGCTGACACGGATTTGAACTAACACTTCAGGTTTTGTGTGAGGCGATACGGTACATCATTGCCTTTTACTTCCTCAATGAAATCGTTTCATCTTATTGCAAAATTACATTTGACTAGGTTTCATACGCAGCAGGTCTCTGTATATAAGGAGAGTGTCTTAGCGTCAGAGTATTCATTCCGCTCTCAAAAGATCAAAGATGGAAGAGTCAGCACAGATCGACCTGCTGGTCAAATATTTGCTAAAAGTCATACGAAAGCATAATTCACATGCGAAAGTGGCAACAAAACTTACTCTTTTGGTCGTTGATTTGATGAGAGTCATACGAAAGTGTGTAAGTGCTAATGAAGTTTGCTATATCTGCAAAGGTAAATGGGTATTTGTCTCCAGAATACCTGCTTCGTCTAAGAAAGAGAGACAAAAGTCAATATACCTAATATCGTTGTCAGGAGAAAGGACACTGGAATTCAGAGTGCCCTACGAGAAAAGAGAATAAACAAAAACAAGACGAAACAGAGAAGAGGGATTCAGAAGAAAAAGAAATTGAAGATGATAAAGAACTTGTGCCAGTAAAGACATGGAAATGGAAAAATTGACAATGTGAGCCGATGCGTTGGCCCTGATGTGAAATTTCATACTACCTTCTAAAAGAGAATAGACCAGAAAGAACACGTAAGTGTCTCTTGGTCTTGACATTGTATAATAAGGATGGCGTGTTTTGTTTTCTACTCACACTTTATGAAATTGTGCCCTTTCACCTATCTCTATCCCTCTGGATCATGTTTTAGTTAGAATTGAAATGGAAGGATGTTTTCCTTCACGCACGCTCTTTAGGCATGCAAGTCGGTAAACAATAGTCAGTCTATTCCTCCATCATTTTGTGTCTTGATGTTTCCTAAATCACACACTGATGCCATAAAATAACGGGTTAAATGGGTTTTGTAGTGTTGGGAGTGGGGGGGGTGGGGTGTGGTGGGGTGGGGTGTAGGTGTTTGGCAGAGTTGGTCATTGCAGGTGAGGGCTTAGGTGCTTTCAAAAAACTTTTACTTCTTCACTCTGTGTTGATAGTATATTTGGGGTTTGTATGCGTTCGCGTACGTTTGTGTGGATAGTTTATTTGGGGTTTGTATCATCTCCCTTCTGTGTTGATAGTATCTTTGGGGTTTGTATGCGTTCGCGTACGTTTGTGTGGATAGTTTATTTGGGGTTTGTATCATCTCCCTTCTGTGTTGATAGTATATTTGGGGTTTGTATGCGTTCGCGTACGTTTGTGTGGATAGTTTATTTGGGGTTTGTATCATCTCCCTTCTGTGTTGATAGTATCTTTGGGGTTTGTATGCGTTCGCGTACGTTTGTGTGGATAGTTTATTTGGGGTTTGTATCATCTCCCTTCTGTGTTGATAGTATATTTGGGGTTTGTATGCGTTCGCGTACGTTTGTGTGGATAGTTTATTTGGGGTTTGTATCATCTCCCTTCTGTGTTGATAGTATATTTGGGGTTTGTTTTTTCCTCTTCCCTCTGTATGTGTGTGTGTGTTTGTGTGTGTGTGTGTGTGTGTGTGTGTGTGTGTGTGTATGTCTGCGCGCGTACGTTGTGTGGGTGTGTGTATTGGTCTCTGTTTGTCCGTATAAAACTCACTTTATCCCTATCAGATACACTCTACCTACCTACCCGCAGTAGCGTGCATTCAGGTCAGCCACTTGCAACACTGTTGATATTTATCCCTAGTGTTCAGTACAGTGACGTCACTGACGGAAATTTCGAGACTATAAATATGGACTTGGGGATTTCCACATTTTGTAGCTATACATATATACTAGAATTCATAAACAGGAACGTCACTCAAGCTGAGGTTATAAAAAGATAGTGGGATTTTCCAAAGGAAAAACCCACAAGTTGGAGCTATAAATAGATAGTGGGATTTCATAGGAATTTCAGCTGATTATAGATACATAGGTATTTATCCACGATCGTCACAGAAGTTGATATTGTAAGTAGTTACTAATTTTATCTATTTTATAGTGTGTGTGTTTATGTGTGTGTGTGTGTGTGAGTATGTCTGCGCGCGTACGTTGTGTGTTTCTGTGTGTGTGTGTGTGTGTGTGAGTATGTGTGTGTGTGAGTATGTCGGCGCGCGTACGTTGTGTGTGTATGTGTGTGTTTGTGTGTGTGTGTGTGTCTGCGCGCGTACGTTGTGTGTGTCTATTGGTCTCTGTTTGTCCGTATAAAACTCACTTTATCCCTATCAGATACACTCTACCTACCTACCTACAGTAGCGCGTATTCAGGTCAGCCACTTGCAACACTGTTGATATTTATCCCTAGTGTTCAGTACAGTGACGTCACTGACGCTGGAAATTTCGAGACTATAAATATCGACTTGGGGATTTCCACATTTTGTAGCTATACATATATACTAGAATTCATAAACAGGAACGTCACTCAAGCTGAGGCTATAAAAAGATAGTGGGATTTTCCAAAGGAAAAACCCACCAGTTGGAGCTATAAATAGATAGTGGGATTTCATAGGAATTTCAGCTGATTATAGATACATAGGTATTTATCGACGATCGTCACAAAATGGAACGAAAAAATTGAAAAAGAAGAAGAAAATGAGAAGAGGAAGAAAGAAGAGGAGGAGGAAGAGAAGAAAGAAGAGGAAGAGAAGAAAGAAGAGGAGGAGAAAAAAAGAAGAAAAAGAGTGTAGGAGAGAAAATAAGAAGTTGGTTGAGAAAAAGAAGAAATTAGAAGCAGAAGAAGAAGAAGAAAAACCAAAGGCCCTTTTCAGGGCCAGCCATATTTCTCGAGAAGAGATAGCCTTTCCATTGCCTACCCCTTTTTTTATTTTATTTTATTTTTTAGAGATAGAGACCCTCCCTGTTTCAATTTTACATAGACCCTATATAGTCCCAGGGGTTTTTGACCATGTCAAATTTACATAGACCCTATATTGTCCCAGGGTTTATGGCCATGTTAATTCCCATAGACCCTATATTGTCCCACGATTTTTCTCCATGTTAATTCCCATAGACCCTATATTGTCCCACGATTTTTCTCCATGTTAATTTCCCTTGACGCTATATGTTCCCACGATTTTTCTCCATGTTAATTTCCCTTGACGCTATATGTTCCCACGATTTTTCTCCATGTTAAATTTCCCTTGACGCTATATGTTCCCAAGGGGGTCTGTAATGCTAATTCCCATTGACGCTATAATATCCCCCTTCACTACTCATCACCGATGGAAAAGTGACTATTCATATGGCATATGTTGTACCTCCATGGGAAGAAGACGATCACTGCTCTTGATCTGCTTACTGATAAGTGTACCTAGCACGATGGACGTAACAGCAGATTTACGACTGACAGGGAATACGAGATCGGAAACATCTATGCTGGGACACAAGTGGTAGCTGACCAGATTTTAAACAACGTGTGTAACGGATAGAGAGACAAACACGAACTTTCTCTTATTTGATTGTTTGTTACTTGTTTTGTTTTAACTTTTTCTTATAAACGAACATTTAATGTAAATTCGTTGCATATGAAGTGATTTTAGAAAGGAGTGAACGTTAATTTTAAACATTAGTTTACTAGAGTCAATAACTAAACAACTCGTAAATATGTTTCTTTTATGTTCAAATGTTTATGTATTTAATGGATAGTGCTTAGACCAAAGCACAGGCCAGAGAGCCCATGTATATATGTACTTGAATAAATGTTTTGAACCCATACAACAGACTTTTCTTTATCGAGTCTCTATTCTATCTGTGAGTCTTTCTTTAGAATATTTCTGTCCTCTTTTCTGTGTGTTTGAATGTGTATTTGTTTGTTTCTGTATGTCTATGTTTGTCCCTATCAACCCTTTGTCCCTACAAATACATTTCACCCTATAGAAGGTTTTGACCCTATAAACCTATGACGTTACCAATGTTTAATTCCCACTGATCCCCAGGTGACATTCCCATGTTCAATTTCCATGTTCAATTCCCCTTGTCGCTAGAGTGATCCAGGGTTTTTCTCCATGTTAAATTTCCCTTGTCGCTAGAGTGGCCCAAGGGGTTCTGTAATGCTAATTCCCATTGTCGCTAGGGTGGCCCCATATACTACTAACCCTAAACCCTGCCTCGCTTGGCGCTCAGCATTAAAAGGTTAGTGTTAGGACTGGTCGGCCTGGTGTCAGGATATTGTGACCTGGTGGGACGCCTGGTGTCAGGATATTGTGACCTGGTGGGACACCATGCTACATGTCTGCGGCATGATGCCCCAGTGCTAGACATAACTTTAAACTGACATGACTGAAAAGTTGTTAAAGAGAAATTTGAAGTCATAGAAATTTGCATTATTTACAATACGTTGCACACGTAGAAAATGCGAGATCCCATAATATAAACTGACATTTACATTTTGTAATTGATTACTTTTTTGTGCAGAATAAACATTATTCTAGAAATATAGCACAGTGATATCCTATTGCTAGTAATTATAAATATATTACAGTGAAATCCTCTTGCTAGTAATCAGAAATATATTACAGTGATATCCTGTTGCTAGTAATCAGAAATATATTACAGTGAAATCATATTGCTAATAATCAGAAATATATTACAGTGAAATCCTGTTGCGGGTACTCAGAAATATATTACAGTGAAATCCTATTGATAGTAATCAGAAATATATTACAGTGAAACCATATTGCTAGTAATCAGAAATGTTACAGTGAAATCCTATTGATAGTAATCAGAAATATTACAGTGAAATCCTATTGATAGTAATCAGAAATATAGTACAGTGAAATCCTATTGCTGGTATTACTATTCTGACATTTATTCCTGCTTGAAATAAGTGTGTGTGTGTGTGTGTGTGTGTGTGATAGGATTTTTAATGTAGCTTTAACAATTGTTCAGTTATATCGCTACGATGTCTGCAGTGTGGCAGTTTATAGTGATGTTTAGCACTGGAGTATCGCGCCGCAGATATGTAGCATGATGTCCAACATTATTCTGACACCAGGTTGACCAGTCCTAACAATAACATCTAATGCTGAGCGCCTAACGAGGCAGCTGTTTGTACCATTTTTACAAGTATTTGGTATGACTCGGCCAGAGCTCGAACCCACGACCTCCCGCATCCGAGGTGGACACTCTAACCACTACACGCTTGAAATAAGTAAAGACCCTTGAACTTTGCACCGTGCTGTATTTTTATAGGAGCATGAACACATTATGCCTTCTAGGACTTCCAGTGAGGAAATCTTTTCTATATATTTTTACCCCAAAGGGAGTATTTGCTGTTGTCATCACATTGTCTCAAATAGGGTTCTTTGCTGTTGTCATTACACTGTCCCAAATCTTTGCTGTTATCTTTGCTGTTATCACATTGTCCCAAAATGGCGTCTTTGCTGTTGTCATCACATTGTCCCAAAATAGGCGTCCTTGCTGTTATCATCACATTGTCTCAAAATGGCGTCTTTGCTGCTCTCATCACATTGTTCCAAAGAAGACGTTTTTGCTGCTGTCATCACATTGTCCCAATTAGGGGTCTTTACTGTTGTAGTCACATTGTCTCAAATAGGGGTCTTTGCTGTTGTCATCACATTGTCTCAAATAGGGGTCTTTGCAAATCAGTTCACTATGACTAGATCTGATGACGTCAAAGGAAACTGACATTTCATTCAGGTTGTGTGACTAAAAGAATAGCAGAATATAAACCTCCTGTTATTCTCTCAGATGGCCACAGCACTTATTGGCAGAGACCAAAAAAAAAAAAAAAAAAAGCGCGGTATTGTGATATAGGAAAAGCAGCACGATAAAATTCAGTTTGCTGTTCAATGGTTGGCTAAAAAGATTTTTCCTCCTCATTTTAAATGTCCAGATATTTTCGAGTCGACATAAATTTTAAGTTATTCTTGAACTTGCTAATATATAAATTTCCAACAATTTACAACCTGTTGCTCTGCTGAAAAAAACAAAAAAAAACCGATCTCTTTCGGAGAAACTACAACACATGCGTTACTCTGTAGATTCAGTAGCACGTGGACTTTCCCAAACTTGTATCAGCTTCAATGTTGTATTACAATTAAGGACACTCCCTATTTAGTCAGATAGCACAAAGGACATGGTTACTGGACTTGAAATTGAACATTTGGTTTGCTGACTCAACTTAGATGGACACAATTTTCATCACACGTCCTAGGTGTGCTACACATAAACAATATAAGGTTCTAATCAACTGTTGGGACAGATTCGTCTAACGTGAACTTTCCTGTAATTGAAACTGCAATTTTTGTCTCAACAGCAAGGATATTCTCATTTTATCGAGGTTCAAAAGTTCAAACCTCAAGGTGATTAAAAATTAGAATTTTACCAGGTTTATACATAACGATTTCAGGCCAAATCAATACATGTCGAGATCATTCGGAGTAAAAAAAATTTATTAGTTATACTCGGTCAGACAGGGATCAATTATTCTTGTGATGTCTTTGTTGTTGTTGTTGTTGTAGGGTTTAATGCCATTTTCAGCACACGATAGGCTTATACATGGCGGCCAGTATTACTAGTGGAGAAAGAACCTGGAAAAACCCCTGAAAGAACCGATCCACGAGATGCTACTGGCAAGCTTTCTCACATACCCACATTATCCGAATCCGAGCCTCGAACCCACGCAGACAGAGGTGAGATGGCAGTGATCCGTAATGGAGAGCACTTTAGACCACTTGGCCACTCGGGGCCCCCTTGCAATGTCTAGTGTTTATTCTGGGATAACAAGATCTACGTGCTTACTATGGTGCTTACATGGGGTTGATTGTTTCTGTGTGACATTGTCTTCAAATAAAAGTGTCCGTGGCAAGTTGCCAAATATCACGGCATGGCGTCAAACTTATTAAAATGTAGAAAAGATAATTTCTTCTCCACATTCCCACCATCATTGTGTCTTTGTGTAACTGAATTAGCATGAACGTCATTTTCTTCCGTGTTTGGTTGGGTATAGTGGTCAAACTTACTTATAGTGAGAGAAAGAATATGTTGTTGTTTGGGTTTTAACGTCATTTCTCAGCGCAAGATAGGCTATACATGGCGGTCAGTATAACCGGTAGAAGAGAAACACGGGTACAAATAGGCCGATAAATCGTACCCTCATCCGTGATGATATTGATTGGCGGTTTGGAGACTGCAGAAATTTGCAGACAATTTTGACTGAATATATCGGTGTACATTTTATAGATACGCCGGTATTTCTCGCGGCTGTGGAGCTACCGTCAGTAGTGAATGGGGACACCATAGGGACAATGGGACTTATCATTAAAAACACCCCTGGGACGATATAGGGACTATGTAAATTTAACATGGGGAAAAATCGTGGGACGATATCGGGACAAGGGGAATTAACATGGGGAATAAATCGTGGGTCTGTCTAGGGACAATGGGAAATTTAACATGGGGAATAGATCGTGGGACTGTCTAGGGACAATGGGAAATTTAACATGGGGAGTAGATCGTGGGACTGTCTAGGGACAATGGGAAATTTAACATTACGGAAACCCCTGGGGGATATAGCCTCAAGAGAATTTAACATATGGAAATTGAACATGGTGGGTCTGTATAGCGTCAAGGGGAATTGAACATGGTGGGACTGTCTAGGGACAATGATGGTAGAGGGTCAAACACAACAGAGACAGAAACATACATACACTAGTACAAGCGTGAGATTTATATATAAAGCATTACCAAGACCTGAACTCTTGCTGGGGTGTTCAAAAATTTGCATAATTGTAATGATGCTATAAATAGCTATAATCAAGGAAATGCTCAACGACAAAATGGATGTGACTGAAAGTAACGCTAAAATGACGAAATTGTCCCAGAATTTAAAGGAAAATAAACATATCCCCGAAAAGTAAGTTACAATGGTTTAGACTAAAATGGATAAAATTAGTAACTACTTACAATATCAACTTGTGTGACGATCGTGGATAAACACCCATGTATCTATAGCTATAATCATCTAAACTTCCTATAAAATCCCACTATCTATTTATACTACAACTTGTGGGTTATTCCTTTGGAAAACCCCACTATCTTTTTATAGCCTCAGCTTGAGTGACGTTCCTGTTTATGAACTCTAGTACATATGTATAGCTACAACCTGTGGAAATCCCCAAGTCCATATTCATAGTCTCGAAATTTCCAGCGTCAGTGACGTCACTGTACTGAACACTAGGGGATAAATGTCAACAGTGTTGCAAGTGGCTGACCTGAATACACGCTACTGCAGGTAGGTAGGTAGAGTTTATCGGATAGGGATAAAGTGAGTTTTATAGGGACAAACAGAGACCAATACACACACACACACACACACACACACACACACACCCACACCCAACACGTACGCGCGCAGACACACGCAAACACACACACATACACACACACACAGAGGGAAGAGGAAAAAACAAACCCCAAATATACTATCAACACAGAAGGGAGATAATACAAACCCCAAATAAACTATCCACACAAACGTACGCGAACGCATACAAACCCCAAATATACTATCCACACAAACGTACTCAAACGCATACAAACCCCAAAATATACTATCCATACAAACGTACGCGAACGCATACAAACCCAAATATACTATCCACACAAACGTACGCAAACGCATACAAACCCCAAAATGTACTATCCATACAAACGTACGCGAACGCATACAAACCCCAAATATACTTTCCATACAAACGTACCAGAACGCATACAATTCCCAAATATACTATCCACACAACGTCGCTAACTCATAGAAACCCCAAATATACTATCCACACAACGTCGCTAACACGTACAAACCCGAAATATACTATCCACACAAACGTACGCGAACGCATAAAAATCCCAAATATACTATCCACACAACGTCGCTAACTCATACAAACCCCAAATATACTATCCACACAACGTCGCTAACGCATACAAACCCCAAATATACTATCCACACTCGGGAGGAAGAAGAAAAAAACAACCAAATATACGATCTACACAACGTACGCGAATACACACACACACACACACACACACACACACCACAGAGGGAAGAAGAAGAAAACCATTATACACTATCCACACGGAGTGAAGAAATAACCCTTTATATATACTATCAACAGAGAGTGAAGAAAATAACCCATTATATTCCATCAACACAGAGTGAAGAAGAAAAAGTTTTTTGAAAGCACCTAAGCCCAAACCTGCAATGACCAACTCTGCCAAACACCTACACCCCACACCCAACTCCCAACACTAAAAAACCCATTTAACCCGTTATTTTATGGCATCAGTGTGTGATTTAGGAAACATCAAGACACAAAATGATGGATGAATAGACTGACTATTGTTTACCGACTTGCATGCCTAAAGAGCGTGCGTGAAGGAAAACATCCTTCCATTTCAATTCTAACTAAAACATGATCCAGAGGGATAGAGAGATGTGAAAGAGCACAATTTCATAAAGTGTGAGTAAAAACAAAACACGCCATCCTTATTATACAATGTCAAGACCAAGAGACACTTACGTTTTCTTTCTGGTCTATTCTCTTTTAGAAGGTAGTATGAATTTTCACATCAGGGCCAACGCATCGGCTCACATTGTCAATTATTCCATTTCCATGTCTTTACTGGCACAAGTTCTTCCTCATCTTCAATTTCTTCTTCTGAATCCCTCTTCTCTGTTTCGTCTTGTTTCTGTTTCTTCTCTTTTCTCGTAGGGCACTCTGAATTCCAGTGTCCTTTCTCCTGACAACGATATTAGGTATCTTGACTTTTGTCTCTCTTTCTTAGACGAAGCAGGTATTCTGGAGACAAATACCCATTTACCTTTGCAGATATAGCAAACTTCATTATCACTTACACACATTCGTATGACTCTCATCAAATCAGCGACCAAAAGAGTAAGTTTTGTTGCCACTTTCGCATGTGAATTATGCTTTCGTATGACTTTTAGCAAATATTTGACCAGCAGGTCGATCCATGCTGACTCATCCATCTTCTTGATCGTTTGAGAGTGGAATGAATACTCTGACGCTAAGACACTCTCCTTATATACAGGGACCTGCTGCGTATGAAACCTAGTCAAATGTAATTTTGCAAGAAGATGAAACGATTTCATTGAGGAAGTAAAAGGTATATGATGTACCGTATCGCCTCACACAAAACCTGAAGTGTTAGTTCAAATCCGTGTCAGCGATTTCGAAGACGACATAACTGAGCTTTAATCAATGCTCTCGCCTCACACAAAACCTGAAGTGTTAGTTCAAATCCGTGTCAGCGATTTCGAAGACGACATAACTGAGCTTTAATCAATACTCTCCATTTATGCCACAAAACCACGAGTCCTGATTCACGCCAAAAGAAATTTCGTTCGGTCCATAAAAAATAGTATCACATCTGAGAAACGCAGAAACGAACTTCCAGAAAACTGAGAACGACGGCTTACACCTACAACGTAAATGTATGAGTTCAAGTAGTGCGTAAAACTTAGTCAAATTAAATTTTTATTGTCAAGACGAAACGATCTCTTTTCGAACAAGAAAGCAGACACCAAGCGACAATGGCGATCCGTGTCACACAACACTTTTCAAAATGTATATTATCAGAGGTTTGTTCTAGCGATCTGCACGGTAAAATGTATTTTGCAATAAGACGGACACAATTTCCATGGGATAGCCCATGGTACGATTGTTCGTGCATTATTTTTATTTTTAAAAATATTTTTTATATATATCGCCTACAGGATAGACCCAGTAAAGCATGGCACTTCTCGTCACTGTCTGAATAGCTACTCAAGTCAATTCGAAGCGAACGCGGTAAGAAAATAAGTATAGCCAATGAAATGGCTTACAACGGGTGATGCATTGTTTTGTTCTAGGACTGTGTGGCATAATAATCCTATGTTCTTGCGTTGTTACCATTACAGTGCAGACAAACTGAAATGTGAACTTACAGGCCCTCTTTGTGTGTGTTGTACCATTTCTTCTTACCACATCAAAATACTGAGCGTCACAGTTGGTTCGCGTTTTCAAGCTGACCATTTTTTTATATTTCACGTAAACATTTTAACATAAACACTCACATTCACATCGGTAGAGTCAGAACAGACGTGTCACAGTATTGAGGGGCATGTTGTCTTTTTTTTTCAAACTAATAAATTTGGGGTTTGTATGAAGTAAAGAACCGAAAGTACAGTGAAACTCAAGGATGATGACCCAATCTATCTATTGATGCGTGTATTTACTTAAGAAGAAATATGACCTCTAAAACACAAAGAGATACGGCAAGCATGATTAGATTAAACACAACGATGTTTTCCTTCACGCCCGTGTAATTTAGAGTTTCAATCGTCTTTGAAGACAAACTTGGTCTCCTTTTGTAGGGCTTGAAATAATAAAAAAAAACTGAAAAATCTGAAGCACTTTGCTATAGATAATTTCATCAACAGACTAAACAACATAAATACCGTTACAACAATAGAAAGCCTTAAATCTTCTATCAAAAAGAAATGCAGCAAAAAATTTTTTTTAAAGATTAACGATAAATAACCAATGAAACCGAATTTAACAAAGGCAATGACATGTGAAGAAATGCCTCTCACTTTGGAAAGGTAGGCGAACGTACTCTGTCATGCACCATCAACTTGAAAAGAAATTATAAGCAGAGAGAAACCTGAATTCAAAATTCAGTTGTTTTTTTTCTTCAAAATTGTTTCGTTTCTTTTTTCTTTCATTTTTGGGAACAAAAATCTAAGCACTACTATAGAGTGGAAAAGAGAAAATGCACATACAAGCTTTGATATTTCTGAAAAAATGAGGGGATATTCCTAACGTTCATAACCACCTATATATGCTTGGACTTGTCTGTGACTTATCCACAAAACAAGATGTACATATTTCTGGTCAAGCTGCAAGTGTGTGCGTGTTTTGGAAAATGGTAAAAATTGGATATACAATTTTCTCGTGACACTTATAAAGTGAAGAGTCTGTGCAAGTGTCAAAAGCCAAAGTCATATAAGTTTTGTATTTTGTACGGCTTGTAAAGATTTCCACTTTAGAAAATGTGAAGTATCACAAGTTATTATCACAAACAGAAGTGGAACATAGGGGGCTTGCAAGAAAGAAAATAACCCAGACAGTTGGTGTCATCAAGAGTGCTAGAGACGGTACCCGAACTTGCTTGCTTGCTTACTTGAATTAAAGTGATTTTCGCTCCAGTGGAGCATGTATCACTGGTTTAATAACGCACCGCGTGATTTTTAATTACTCCCGGGGAAGGAAAGAGAGCCTCATCCCCCAGGCTTTTATGTACTCACAGACTATTTTTCAATTTAGTCACTCAGGTGTAGGACAAACTAGTCCTTAACAACCTGATTGAAAGGCTTTAAACATGAATGGGAATTGTCTCACCACACACTCATTTTTCTGTCCGAGTGTGGTAAAGGAGGAAAAAGGTGCTCAGCAAGCCAGCCATGGATGTTAAGTACTCACCAAAACGCTAGCCCGTACTTATTTCAAATCAAGTCGTGTCACCAAAAAAGACGACGTGTACGACATGAAAGGCATTGTCAAACGCAGAAACCGTAAAGTGGGCAAACGACGTGTCAAAGAAGTCAAAGTACGTTGGAAAGGATATCCGCACCGTTTTCATTCTTGGATCGACGCTTCGCACGTCATCGACTATAAAAAGAAGTGACCATCATGCCCTTTCACACAGATTCAGCTACTGCGATCACTCCTTCATCCAATTCTTCTCTGCAAGATTTACAAAAACAACCCTTGTGGGTGTGGTGTGGAGAACGTGTTCCTAAAACGCAAATCGTCTTTTTCTGCCAAATCTTCGTGGTGTATTGTGTAATCTGGGCAGCCATTGCCAATTTGAGTTTGCAACAAGGAGACAAACAACTGCGGACCATTTTATTGAGCAGTTGCATTTGTTACTTGCTTCCTAATCCCTCCCTGAAATTCTCCTCGAACGGGAACCACGGGAACCTAGTGTCCAGTGTCAGTGCCAGTCACCACTCCAATAACAACAACTCCATTTTGGGCGGAGACACTCCTCTGACTTCAGTAACACTTCGGAGAGCCACGAAACTCTGGAATTATGAGCAATAACAACCAATTTTACTTAACCTTACCCAGTAACAGTTCCATGGTGGTGTTTCCCAAGAACACGTCAAATTACCTCAGACCATCCAGTTAGATCACGAAGCCCATTGGGAAGTGGCTTTAGTGGAAATCATTCACCCAACACAAATCAAAAACATCACCGAAAAGCAAAACACTTTCAAGGTGGAAATCCTGAATGCCCAATTGGAGGAAGAAATCAATAAAATCGGGTTTTTAGGGGACACAAGACCAGCCAGCAATCCAGCCTTCATTATCTACACCTTGAAAATTCCTTCAGGTTATTATTTTAGTGGTGAACATTTGGTGGACACTATTGCGGACAGGTTCAACTTAGCCTTTGGCAAAGCACTGAACAGAGCCAAAAAAAGTGTGAATATTGAGTACCATAAAGTGGCTCATCGTCTCATGATCAAATTTCAAGATACGGACACATTGTCCCTCAGGTTCAATGGTAGTTTGTTTGAAATTTTGGGTGGACATGCAGAAATGGTCGCAAACAATTTGAGCCCCAAGATCAAAAGTAATATGGATTTTTACAGAGCTTTTGGAAATCCGGTAGAACTGAACCAAGGACTTAATTTGATCTTTGTGTATTCCGATGTGGTGGAGTACAACGTGGTGGGACACACCTCTGTGCCGTTACTGCGTGTCATTCCTTTCAAAGTGGATAGTACCACAAACAATGACCAGGAAGGTGCAAACACCTATCACGTACACCGTGAATTTGTACATCCTCACTATTTACCCGTCAGTAAGTCGTATTTAGACACTGTCAACATTGCTATAAAAGGAGATCTGGGACAAAATATTCCATTCTCCAAAGGGAAAGTTACAGTGAAACTCCATTTTCGAAAACGGTTCTCTAACGAATTGTAAGTCAAGACAGCGACGAGTGACATTTTCACCCTATAAAATCCGGCCAGATGCGTGTGGAATTTCAGTTTGCAGAAAATCTACGCGCAGATAATACGGTGAACGTCATCCTGTATGCTGAATTTGACAATACGATATAAACCAACAGTTTGAGAGACGTTATTCTACACTATTAGAAGTCATGGAAGACTTTTATCAATGTTGATATAGTAGGGATTCTTTAGACATGGAATGTGAAGATCCTGAGGAAGGAGAACCCCAAGACAAAGACGAAGAAGTCATCATGATGAAGTCTAGATGGCCAGAACAAGAAGCCCATTTAGTTTCCTGTTATGGTATAGTCTTGACAGAAAAAAATGAAGGAATTGATCAAAAAAGATTGCTATGGATGTCAAAACGATCATCCCAGTCAAATTCAACACGATAAATGCCTGATGCTGAGTCAAGAAGAAAAATTGGATGAGTATTTGGACGAATCTTGGAGTCTCATCTCGGACGAAGTCGTGTTGCATCAGTGGTATAAAGACTTGCGTGAACATTCTTGTCCTCCATTAACCACGCAAGAGATTCATCGTATCGAAGCTCTCTTAGATCAGAGTGGGGATACAAGGCGAAGAAACGGTTACTTGTCAGACATTTTCAAGCAAAAAGTCAGGATCGAATTGATCACTTATCATTACCTGTGAAGAAGAAAAAAACATGGATACCTGGGGACTTTATTACCTTTTGAACCACAGTTCGTACACGGCTTCTTGGAATCCTGTCGTCTGTGCTAAAGATGAACTCCCTCATCGCAAACCTCAAGACCATCAAGTTTACGTGATCAACACGGACGACAGTCATCTCCCAGGAACCCACTGGGTAGCCGTCTACTTTCCTCAAGAAGGATGTGTGGAATATTTCGATTCGTACGGATTGCCCCCTTTGGAAGACGATATCATCGACTTTATGAGATGAAATGCTCAGACCACCCGATTCAATAATGTGAAATAACAAGGCACATATTCCTTGGTGTGTGGATAATATTGTGTGTATTTTCTGTACCATCGCAGCCTGGGCTATTCCTTAGAACATTTAGTGACTCATTTTGATCCTCGTTCTTCTTCAAGAAACGATGTGAAAGTAGATCGATGGTTTTGTGACCAGTATGCTTATCTTTTGTCTCTAACTAGGAAACGTAGTGTCCATCAATGGCCTAGTGACTTCCAACTGTGGAAATCACAATTTCATTCACAACGTTGTCAGCCATGTCCAAAATAATGTGTGAGTTGAAAAAAATGTTTGTGATTAGAAAAAAATGTTTGATGTTATATTGTTGGATTATTGTTAAAAAATGTTAGAGTTATTTGTTAGTGTTAAGTAATTTGGAATAAAAATGTTGTGTTTTGAAGAAAAAAATGCCTTTGTGGTTTAACTATAGGTATCCTGATTCATGCTCTTTGAGTTCTCTTTATCCCTCCCATAACACTATTTGAACGGTTCGACTCGAAAACCGTGTAGTAATGATTTCCTTCACGTCCGCGCTTTGAAAATAAAAACGAGTCAGTCTCCAGTCTGCCCATCCATTGTCGACTCATCTTCCTACGAAGATGTGCTCAAGATTAGCCAAGTTGAACGAAGCCTGTGTGAATTTACATAGGGTCATGACAAGTCTGATACCGAGACCTGGAGAGATAGACAATATCATAATATTGAAAGTCACTGAAGACCTGAAAGAAGAGCTCTTCAAGGAGGAATTCAAGAAGGAGAAAGAAGAATGGACGGAGAAGTACAGACTTCATAAACAGCAGAGAGAGCAGCAACAGCAGCAGCAGCATGAACCTGACAGAGGCTTTGTCAACAGTTGTATCGACATCAAAGAGTTCTTCTTCTCTTTCCGAAGAAGCAGACCTTATCCTGTGAGAAAGCCTGTCGTCAGAGGAGGCCGCCATCTTATAACCTAAGCGATCGCCATAGCTTCAAGTTCCCCCCCCCCAAAAAAAAATAAAAAAATTCAGGGCTACCCCATACTCTCGAAAAGAAATAACATTCCATTGCCTATGATATGTTAGTCAGTTAGAAGAAAAAATACAGAAGTGAGTTTATAAGCACATGATTTCTTTATCTTGGTTAGAAAGTGTGACTCTAAGTCCTTCGTTTCCGTCGCTTATCAAAATTTTAAAAATAGTAATGTTCTGTAAAAAGTGAGTGAGTGTTTCTTTTAGGTCTGTGCGTTTCTTTTTTGTTGGTGATAATATGGATAATGTAAGTTCGGGTACAACGAAATTAAAAGAATTAGGCCCAGAACTCGGTGTGGAGGGAAGAAATATATGCAACAGCAGCGGGAGCAAGAAATGCAGACCTAGCCAGTTAGCACTCCACCCACCTCGAGAACACAAATAACATCTAGTCAACAGCCGACTATACCTAACAAACAACCCGCCCGGAAAGAATGGTGGCAAAACAAAGGGCCAATTATGTTAGACAAACGGTATGGCAAACTCAAATGTAATTATCGGAGAAACTACGTTCTTTTCTCACTCCGATACTACAGGCAATCTCAGCTGAAAGAACAACCACAACAACAATAACAGTGACAGACACCATAGCAGCGGATTTGAAACTATCTACCTCAACTGAAGAATTAGTATCAGAACCAGAAGAGGAAATTGAAGCGGTTGAGGAGGAGGAGGAGGGGGACGCTGAACCTCGTTGAGAAGTACACCGAAATGGGACTAGATCAAGCATTGTATGACGTCAACAAAGCAGGGCAGTTTATTAGAGCCATACAATACGTTGCCTACAAATCTCTAGACACCTTTAAACCAAGACCTTCTCAAATGGGATTAGGGGTCAGAGTTCTTCCCCAATTCTACAGACAAGCCTACACTGGATACCCCCTCAGTCAACTGGTAGAAGCCGCTGCTTACATTACCGCCCATCATGGCTAGCAGCAGAGAGGGCGATCAGACCACTTAAGGGAGTGGTCACCCTTGTGTTTGGACCAAAAAAAAATAGTGACCCTTCATAGAGGTCAATACCACGTCTACGATTATTGTTTGTCCCAAACAGAATTGTAGACGCCCCCTCTCTGCTGCTATTCATGTTGTAAAAGAAATTTTAAGTTTGATGAATATTTTTCTTTTCATCTTAATCATGGGATTCTTCGGAATCTTCATCTGAATCATGGGAATCTTCGGAATCTTCGGAATCATGGGAATCTTCGGAATCTTCGGAATTTGTTCTATGTTTCAAGTAATATTCAAGTTCTGATGGTGGTTTTTCTATTTTTGGATTTATGTTCTTTCTTTTTCTGTAATAGTTCATCAAACTTCTGTATCGATCTCCACCGCAATTTTTGCAAATCTGATATAATCCTCTAACGCCGTTGTTACATCCAACACAACTTCGTGGACCAGCATGAAGATTTCTCTTTATAAGATAATTATGTTTCTTGCAATATTCTCCACGGCATTTTTTTTATCACATTTGTTAATGGTTCCTTGACGCAGCCACGCACAGTTGTTAATTATATGAATGATATCTTTTTAATTAAATTTACCCAAATATTTTATCAAGACCCACACGATATATTGTTCTTGGATCATGTAAATTTATTGTTATAAATCCGTGCGGAGTAGCTTGCGCTCGTGAAAAGAAATTTTTGAATTTAATTATATCCATGTCACCACCACACCAAGTTTGATGAATATTTTTAAGTGTGTGTGTGTCTACGCCATTAAACACAACTAAAATGTTGCAGTTGTCTCTGATCACTTTCGGAATTTGTGTATATCGTTGAGTGACATAGATCACGTCTGTATTTTTATGTCTACCTCGGGAAAATATTCTGGCTGGATTTGATTGTTTATCTAGCATCACATCGTCGTATACAACTAAATTATTAATAAATCCGTCTATGGAATCTACGGATGGTGCTTCATCAATATCGGTTATAAACTCTATAACATCATTACCTTAATCCAGTAATCGCGCGTTTTCATTGAAATCTTTAAGTACATCATAACATCGTTGATCATCAGCGGATGGTGCTACTAAATACAATTTATCCCATTTCAACCTTCTCATTATCAGATTAAGTAATAACTGCGTCTTACCCGATCCAGATGGTCCTATGATAATCATTCTGATGGAATTTGGTAACGCAGGGTGGTGTTTAACTGGCTCTCGTTTTCTTGTTGCTGAGAAATCAATTATATCCATATATATATATATATATATATATATATATATATATATATATATATATATATATATATATATATATATATATATATATATATATATATATATATATATATATATATAATATATATATATATATATATATATATATATATAAATATATAAATATATAATATATATATATATATATATATATATATATATATATATATATATATATATATATATATATATATATATATATATATATATATATATATATATATATATATATATATATATATATATATATATATAATGTCATGAATTTCTATTGCTTACGTTGTAGAGTTAAAACTCCAATTACTGATTTAGCTACGGTTACAACAAAAAATAAAAAATAGCGTATGGTGGAAAATGTTCTGTATGCGGTAGAAAGAAATTTTCGTTTTTACCTAATAAGCGCGGTGGTGATATTGCAAATTTGATGTCAAAGTTTCCAGGTGCTCCATGGGCTAAATACAGCGGAGAAAAACATCTACCAGGATATAATTATTGCGGTCCTGGTACCAGACTTGATATCAGGCTCGATAATCAAGATCAACCAAAACCAGGCGAGGAACCAATAAACGCTATTGATCGAGCTTGTCACGCTCATGATGTAGCTTATAAAAGTAAAAATCTACAAGATAGACATATTGCAGATGTGAAATTAATTCATGCATTAAATTCTATAAAAAATAAAATATTAGAGAATCATTAGCTAATTGGTTAGTAAGATCCGCGATGAAAGGTAAATTAGCGCTTGGGGCTGGTAATTAATAATGGAATCGATTTATTATTCACCAAGAGGATACTGGAGAGGCAAAGCAGCAATTGGTAAACTTGCTGATGCAGCAGCGGTTAAACATTCTACTGCTAAAACGTGGTTATCCAAACAAGCAATATGGCAAATTTATCTACCACCACCGAAACAAATTCAGTACGCGTATTTCGATGTCAGTGTTCCTAATGAAGTTCATCAAGCTGATATTCTGTTTTTACCGCATGATACTGTGCGTAGAAAAACATACAAATACGCGTTAACCGTAGTTGATGTTGCAAGTAGATAAAAAGAAGCAGAGCCGCTATCAGCGAAAACATCATCTGAAGTAGCCGATGCGTTTGAACGAATTTATCAACGAGGACCATTACGATGGCCACAGCTACTACAGGTTGATCCTGGTAAAGAATTTCTTGGTCCAGTATCATCGTTGATGAAACAACATAATACCAAAATACGACGAGGGCATACTGCAATTCATCGTGATCAAGCAATTGTTGAGCGATCTAATCGAACACTCGCTGAGCGGTTATTTGGATATCAATACGCGACGGAATTTATTCAGGATACGAGATCTCGCGAGTGGGTTGCAAGATTACCAAGCGTGATAGCTGCATTAAATAATGAGATTACACGAACAACCAACATGAAACCCATTAATGCAATTACAAAAAAAAAATTTACCAACACAACGAAAAGATGTTGAAAAACAAAAAATATTGGGTGATGTTACAGTTAGATATTTATATGAGCCTGGTGAACTTGAAGGTGGTAAAGCGAGAGCGACTGATCCTATTTGGAGTGTTACCACACACAAAATATCCACCGTGACAAGATCCTCAGGTAGACCTGCAATCTACAGATTAGATTCGGCTGCTCCTCAGCGTGGATTTGTACGTGAACAACTACAAATAATTCCCGAGGATACACAACTACCGCCAAAATCACTTCAGTGATTTCGATCACTTAACTAGCACCCAAGGCGCTGGCGCCTCTGCGTCGATTATACTCAAGACAGGTCAACATGGTATTTTCTCGTGTATGAACGCGACTATTATCTTTTCTATCTACGGTAAATTGTCTTGAATCATTACTCGAATATCTCCACAGCATTATACAATTAGAACTTGCGCAATGATTATTCTGCTGCTGTTTTAACTCAATAATAAATTCAACATCAAGATCAAAGTCACGTTTATTTTTTTTATCAGATTGTTTGTATCCGATTAATTTTTTTCTTATTATATCATCATCGATGACGTTAAATTTATCAACGATTTCAGGAATTATAATTCTACGTAATTGAGATATTTTTCTGACCCTCGATACCGCTAAATAAACTAAATTTGACCACTCGATACGATCGTCTACAATCCAGACTCGTGTATCAGAAATAGTTAATCCCTGAGACGAGTGGATCGTCATAGCGTATCCCAACACCCATGGATATTTGTCAGGCCGTAATGCATCTTCGACCACACTGATATCAACGGCGACAATATCATTTAATACGAGATTCTGTTTTTCAGTCTGTCCTGGAATATCAACATTAATATTCTGTTTTCGTGTATCTGATGGTCTATGACACAACGGTATGGGTAATTCTGGGTATTTTTCATTATGTAGTTGAAATAACTGTTGTTGTAAATCGTCTCTGATTATTTTTCTGCTTGCTACGATCAAATCGTTGGGTCTCCATAAATTTAAAAAATCACTCATTGAGGTCTCTGAGATCACTCCACGTATTATTTCACACTGAATTTTGTTTGATTGTAATCTGATTAATTTTTTAAACTCCTTTAAATTTGCATCGAGAGCTCTATGATCATCATCTATTTCTTGGTAATAATCAACGAAATTTTTTAACCAATCATGTGTAGATGGTCCAACAAAAGGCGGCGGTTGACCATGATCGCCACACATTATTATAGCGGTATTTTTCGTCAACAACCAATCAAGAAACATTTTTAATGTATCCAATGACACCGTACATATCTCGTCCCAAATAATTATTTTAGGTATATATTTTTCTCCCATTCGTTCAGGAGTCCATGTATCCCCGCGCCATTGAAAGAAACTATGACACGTGCACGATTGTACTTGCCGCTGTTTCATCTCACGTGCGAGTCTATGTGTGGGTGTCAGCACGATCATATCTGAATTTCCAAAAACATTAATTGCTCGAGTCGTTTTGCCGCATCCACCAGGTCGATTGAGATATACTGTCTTATATCTAGTTATTGGATCACTCAATGATGGTGCTTTCGACATTTCTGATATTTTATTACCCTTACGAAAAAAATCTCTCATTGGAACATCTGCTGATTCTGTATAATTGTGTAATAATTCTTTTTTTATTCTCCACGAACCCCATCGTTCATCATTACTTGTAAATTTCATAACAGATTCTAAATATTTACTTGAAATATAAAACGAATCTGTTGAGACTCTGACTGCGGTCTCAGGAAATCTATTAATCACCGATAATAAATTTATGGAAACATAAGCCAACATGGAAGATCTTAGATGAGTATACTGTGGGGAGACGTCATTTATGTAACTAACGATCGTACCCAATTTTGTTCCGTCGGATAAATAAACACTTTCTCGATTTACAAATATATTTCTCGCTGTTGTATCAGCGATTATAAAATCGTACTCGGCATCATCTAGAATTAATCGTGCGTGATGTCTTTTATGATCATTTGCACTACCTTGAGTAAATTTACCTATAATTTTTCTTCCGAGATCTTTTGCGGTTTTGAGTTTTTTAGGAATATCATCTTCGGAAACATCAGGATATTTTTCCTTAAACTCGCTAATAACTTCACAATCTGACATGGGCAACCAAACTTTCGTCTGTGCATGATATGATATAATTGCTTCACTGACCACCAACGATGTCAGTATCGCACAATCTAGCATATATCATAATAAAACTATAGGTGCCCAACGTTTTTCACAAAAATGTCTACCAAACCAAACATAACAAATCTTGTGAAGATTTTCGTTAAACTCGAATGATTCAATACAGGCGAATCCAGTCAGATCAAAATCAGGTAATGGTCCATTAATTGCCACTCGCGTCATCTCGTTTGTTGGGTGACCAAATCTTTTAAAGTATACAGAACAATCTCCGTATCCTAGAAAACTTCCTGGATAACATGCAACCATATCAACCGAAATAACATCATTGTAATTGTATTTGGTATTCCATAATCCGCCGTGTCCGTATTCGACGCAACTTGCGCGTACGTCCTCGAGTAAATCAAATCGTGTTGGTTTCCATGAATTTTTTTCTCTCGCGAAATGAGCCGCAACAGATGGAACGGTAAAACAATTAGTTAGTAATTTGTCAGTATTTTCCGCGTGCTTGCACTCTAAAAACTTCTCCGCGAGATTTTTCATCTCGTCATGGAGGGATTCTGTTCGGTATATTTCACCATTTGGTCTGACAAACTGATCAAATTCACCTTCCTCATTACTTTTAAATAATCATACCGATATAGGATCGTTTTTACTTATTTCGTTAATAAAATCAAACATACCTCCGGAGTAAAATCTAACAGTTCGATCACGTGGAAATATTGTTACTGCGCTAGTCCATGCATGCGCGTTATGATCAATAATATTTATTGGAGCTCCTTTCGATTTATATTTAGATTCGTACAGTACCTCTCCCATTATTGTCGCTACGGTTATTGGAAATTTTAATAGTTTTCCTAGTTCAGCAACATCTTTTATTGTAGCGCCGGTATCATTAACTGAATCAGCCCACGAGTTTATTTTTTCACGCCTTAAATCAGTTAATCCATTTCCACGCATCGCGTTTGTAAAGTGTTCTATTACTCGTTCGGCTACACAATTTAACCTTGAAAATTTCATTGGTGCCAGTTTATCAACGTTGGGTTTTTTATTTATCTCATAGATTCCATAAATAACCGCTGTTACAGGATACGCTCGCTCATAATACGGTTTGTCAATACCCGTCAGTAGACCCGGTCTGGAATTTTTACTTAATATGACAGTTTTATTATTACCAAGGACAGGATCATATTTGTCACGGATAATCCAACTACCTGTTTCTGTTAATACAATAAATTTTACTCTGAAGAAATATTTTTGATTGCCCTCGTATTCAGCGATGTAGTTAATGATAGTTGCCGCTCGCTTGTCGTTCATTGTGGCGTCCGTGACAGAGTCGACACTGACTTTGTCAGTATTGCGTATAATCTTGAACGTTGACCATGTATGAGATGCACCATCGGTGTAAAATTCTTTCTTGGCGTCGTGAATTTTCGAGATCAGACTTTTATTTTTCGGATCAACCAAATCTCGCACTGGCAAGTGAGATAATCTGTCGAGGTTGAATTTATATTTAACAGGCCTAGTTTGGGATAATCTCTCAAACTCATTCATATAATTAAAACAAATATTTAAAATAAAAAATATTATATATACAATGTCTCAATGCAAATGGTTGATGATCGGCTCAGTAAATCGATGCAACAAATCCTGCAGAAAGGAATTTTGTTGGATGCACTCACAAAGCATACGACGAGGAAGTCTAGGACCAATACCATGTCTGCGGTGTGGTATTGGAGTGCGAAGAAAAACAGGATTATGTGGAAAGTGCGGTGGAAAACGGTTCAGAGAACTTAAAAGATATTATGACAAAAAAATAACAACGGTGAAAACGCTATAAAATCCGTGGAGGATTATATATCAAGATTTCAGACAAACAATGATTTAAACAAATAATATTATTGTATATATGGAGCAAAATATATTTGTCCCACATCCTGTCATAACAAACTATGAATCAAATATTAATGGTATCATCAGACACTGTAGGTTAAAAAAACCAATTGGTGTTGTTAATAATCATGGTTATCTAAGGTTCACATACGAGGGGGCAAAGAAACATTATTTTTGTCATAGATTCACGTATGAATGTTTCTTCGGAGTGATCAATGACGGTCTTGTTATTGATCATATTGATGGGAATCCTCAAAACAATAATTTATCCAACCTTCGTATTGTCACGCAAAGCGTGAACTCTGCATGTGGTAATACAGGAAGATGTAAGACAGTTTCTAGAAGGGCGGTAAATTCCACAAACACAGAAACTGGTGAAGTAATTATATTTCGTTCGATGCATTCAGCTGCGAAATACTTTGATATTAATCCGTCTTCAGTACAAAAAGTGGCAAAAAATATATATAAAACCGCTTTCACCTTTCAGTATTGTTAACTGTCAAAACCATTTATTATTTGAGGGGACCCAGTACTGTCTGATCGCATACTACTGAATTTTTGATTATATAAAAGGGAGATTACTTTTCAATATATAGTTTTCTTCGTAGATTTTTGACTTTTTATGATCGTAATTAGTCAGTTTAACTAATTACGTCGTAATTAATTACTCGTAGAAGTATTATTTATGGTTTTTAAATATTTCCCATCATACAACATTACGAGAAATCAGGATAATGTTATTGATCCGCAAGGACACTGTAATATAGGTACAGAACAGAAACCGTTGTTATGGCATAAATCGATCTGCAGGTGTGTTCATGCCGCTTAGGACCGCTGTTATTATTGATTCGCAGGTTGTATTTGCAGTCTGCTTAGGAAAAACGCTGTTTTATATTCAGAAACTGTTGTTATTATTCAGAAACCGCTGTTTTAGTGTAAATATTGGTTTCTTGGCTATATATTAACTTCCGAAACATATGTTCGTAACAAGATTCGATAGCTCAATCAGTATGGTATTGGACTGTGACGCTCGCGGTCCAGGATCGAATCCCCATGGCTGAGAATTTGTCGGTGGTGCGCATAATTGCGATTTTTATAATAATGGGGGAGCAGCAAAACCCCCCGCTCAGCAAAATTCAACCACAAATTGACTGCTGGTTGATACATATTTTCGTATCACCCACTGGATTAATTATTGTGGGTGGGATTTTGCTGAGCGTATATGTTTGTACTGTCCTTCATTCATTGAATGTTATGTGTATATCTTCTAAACTTGGTAGATTGCGGTGGCAACCTACGAGTTTAATGAGGATTGTGCCGTCCTCCCTCTTGGGCCTTCTAGACCGTTGTTTGGCGGGTTAGGGGCTCTCGTAGAGGGAATATTTGCCTAATGAACTTGGTAGATTGCGATGGCAAGCTACGAGTTCTTGGTTGTGCTGTCCTTGAAACATCCCGACGAACTCGCTAAAGACTCGATAGGGGTTCTATAGGTATAATTTTTTTTATTTTAAAGATTTATATATTACATAATGAACCATGAAAATATCAATGATGTAATTGTTGCTATTAAAAAATTGAAAAAAGATGGAATTAATATATCCGATGAACTAAATCCTGAAAAAATAGTTTCTGATTTTGAGATTTTACAAGAACGTAAAAACCAGGGAACACACACACTATCATCTGAATACAAGCTCATGAAACGGATTCAGGCGGCAATGTTTCAGTCGCTAGCTACCGTAGAAGATAATCAGGTGAAGGAATTCGTTCCTCTCTCTGCCGCAGTAGAAAGAATTAGATCGCTGTTATCCCACGAGTACGAGGCAAAGAAAACGATAAGTACTCGTATAAGACAATTAAGAAAAATTATGTTAGATCGTGAAACGATCCAAAGTAACCCCGTTACTGGTGAAACGATCGAAGAAGACCAAAAATATTTCCTGTTTCCTCGGGATTATTTATAAAAGTCCATGCCTCAATATCATCGAAAAAGATAAATTTGCCAAGCATTGATTTATTTTTTAAAATACTTAGTTTTCCCCCGTATGATGGATTAATTTCATGATATGATTGCCTATCCGTGACATAATCAGACTTTTTCGGTTCTGGTGGTATCGGTGTTATCGGTGGTGATATTTCAGGCCATCCTAGTACGGATCTGATTGAAGATTGATAAATATCAACGGCATAATCTGGCGAGTTTATTTCAATCGTCGAGGACAGGGTCGGTTCATGAACATTAATTTATATTTTTGCTTCTTTTCCGGTTTTTGATTTTATTCTACGTTGAAATTCCTCATTGATTTGTTCGATCTCGTAACTGCCAGTTGGTATTCCAACAACAACCCAGTCAGGTTTTCCATCGGGTTTATTTTTACTAGCAAATACGAGCGAATTATTTGCTGGTGTACCATGAAATGATTTTGATCTGATATTTGGCCAGCTGTAATATACTCGTAATTGCTATAGTGCTATTTCTTTTACTGGAATTGCAGTGGGAAAATTAACACTAAATTCAGGATTAGACGAACTTACCGAGATCATCGTTATCTTTGGCGGAGTTGTGTTGGTCACGATCTGCTGGAGTAATTCTGTCATTATTAATACTTGTATCTTTAATACCGATACCCTCGTCGTATATTTTGGTCATCATTGAAAACTCGAAATCAGATATAATTCCATCACTGAGACTCGCTGATAACAACGAGGATAATTTCGAGTATGCTACCGTCGCTGTGTGTAATTTTATTTTGTAATCGGATAATTTTTCGTTCGTGCAAGTACATATTTCTTTTTGCGATGATATTAAGCACACCTGCAATAGTTGTTGTTGCTGATATACAAATAGTTATAGCTGCCGGTGCCATCATTGTCACCGCTGATAATATGACACCGGTTCCAGCAACAACAGCGGATACTGAATAAACAATCACATCAAACGATAACTAATCGTCGTCGATATTTTTTTACTTTAACTGTATATTGATCGACTTGATCTTTTAGCGCCGCCTGCCATTCACGCGCTTGATTGTACCTGTATTGTGCACCGTCCATATATATTTTTATGCAGTAACCAATTGAGGTGTTTCAGCTACAAATTCCAAACACCACCAGTAAGATGTTGCGGTTAATTTCTCATCAGCTGCTTCCAGGATAAATATTTCCTCGTTTCCGCTATTTAATATAACAGATACAACCCCGGAAAACCTGTCGGTGGAATGACGCCATGGAAACTTTGTAAATATTTCAAATTTTGCAGCACTAAACACAGACAGCCTGTACACGCCAGTGACTGTTGCGGTATATTTGATAGTATTATTTTGTTTGGACCATGTTGCAAAACCCGATGATACCGTGTATACGATGTTTGTGATATGCCCGGGAGTTATTCCAGCTGGAATTTTAATCAAATTGGTTTTGTTGACGATCTCAGGAATTCCAGCTACGATGTTTTGCTGTGTTTGTTTGATCGTGTCTAGGTTACTTTTGATATCAACGAGTTTTATACCAATGGTGTGCGGAGTGCCAAAGAATTTATTTATGGATTCGTCGGTTTTTTGAAAATTTCTGCGAAATCTTGCAAAAGCGCCCACGTGAACATCATACTCGGCCCGCAGCGTGGATAGTTTTCCATCCACGTTGTCGACGTATTTTTTTGTTGCTGCGTCTTCGTCAGATGTTGGATCTCTTAAAACTACTATTTTATTTCCGTTCATGCTGAGTTCACCCGTCATTGTGTCGCCGGTGCTTTTCATACAATTAGCAACGCTTTTTGCAATTTCATTTCTAATTGTTGTAAACGATATACTTGAATCTCTGATTCTACCACCGTCAGTAAACACGGGAATATTATCCGTAACTGCACCAAGTACTCGTCGAACTATATCATACCATCTGATATTGCTGGTTTTTAGTTTACCATATCGATCTTGAAAAATAACAACCTCATCTGGGTCAACTCCAGCCAGGTTCATGATATCAGCGAGGTCATCTTTAGTCACATACTTCAACAGATCAACGTCGGATGTTATTTTCTTACTGGTAGAAGATCTTCCGTAAATGTCAACCATTATAATAAGACCTGTTGTTTAAAACGCTTTACGCGCAACGAATCGGTTACTTGTATAATCATGCACAACTTTATGTGGTGGTTTGGATGATTTTGATATAGCGTCGAGTACATTAATTACTTCACGGCCGCATATTGGCGGACCTGTCACTGTTTGTGTGGGTAACGTTGAATACCAAACTCTGATTCTTGCGTGAAGTGGTGCAACATGCTTGATAAATTCAACGGGTGGAGCTAACCCGTACGAATCAAAATAAACGATTCCACGTGGATCAAACGCGTATGATACCCAATGAGTGCCGGGTCCGGAACGTTCGTCGAGATTAATAATACCTGTTTGGAGTTTGTTTGGTTGTTTCGGTAATTGATCTCGCATAAAAACACTTCTAAAGGCTTTTATTTTTAATTTTTTAGCAGCATCAAGTAAATCAAAATTTGATGCTGGAACGTCTAACGAAGTGATCCTGGAAGCCTTAGGCCTCTCCCCCAACGAGATCCTGGCAATCTTAGACCGCGTCCCTTTTTTTTGTATCCATTTCCAGTTGCTTTCTTTAGAGCCATACCAGCAGCTGTTCCAACAGCACCTAACGCGGCTGCTTTTGCTACGGCTGGAGCAGCAGCAGGTATTAACGCTGGAATAGCCGCAAGAAGTGGAAATATACCACCTATTTTAACCATGTCTTTGATGGCGCTCGGGGAAAGATGAAATTGAACTCCAGTTTTTGATTCCAGGGCTTTATTGAAATGTTTAATCTGATTATTTGTCAACGATAATTTGTTTGTACCACCACTAATCTGATCTCGTTTTAGTGATATTTTAGTTCCGCATTTGTTGGCGGTTTTTGATTGAAGCTTTTTGACCTGACCAGGAGTCAGAGTAACATTAACATGACTATACGACATTTTTATATAAATAATATTTTTCTGAATAATTAAAGATTTTCCACTGGTGCATCAACGACTCTCATTCGACCACTACCACCTTCAAATAACATGGCTTTATCGCTAAGTATGACCGCGATTGCTCTGTAGAAGCCGCGAACAGGTGGTGGACCAGCTATATCAGGAGGAGGTCTAGTAACACGAGCTCGAAAGTGTATATCAACGACAGATTGCTTGGATAAATCAAGATGCTCCAGCGAAAAATAATAAATCGGATATAAAGTTCTGAAATCTAGTTGTGATATTTGCAAACCGGTATCCACATTTTGATCACGTCCCATGAATGACATCAAAAGATGATATACACGCGCTACATGATTTTGATCAAAATTTAACAATATATCCTCAGCCGGTTCTTGACGTCCATTTATCCGCAAGGAAACTTCATTAACTCCAAGGTTATCAAATATCATATGTGAAAGTTCTTGATTATTCATCCGAGCTTTATCTTGCAGCGCAATAAAAATATGTCGTGGTGCAGAAACACCCTGTTGTGATGCTATATTCCATGTAAATAAACCATTAACATTGCTTTGAGCAGCATCTGTGGTTACTGTTAACCATGATATCAATGATTTACCGCCTTGATCCATAAAAGATAGTAATTTTTGTTCTTCAGTAATTGATGGTGTTATTACTGGCATCCACAATGAAAGTTTTGATACATTTACTTTACCATCATCATCAACACCAACACCTTGCCAGATTGCATCATTATCATCATTTTTTCTTTCGAGCACAATTGTGTGTTTAGCTCCAAAGATGACCTTTCTACCATTTCTGCAAAATCCAAAGATGTGAGATAATGGAATTGCACATGAGAAATTTCTATTATTTCCTGACAACGCTGCTTGGCGTGTTGCAAATCCTAGGTTGAAACTCGCGCTATCGCCTCGTACAATATCAAAATCAGCAGCTGGTCTGGGTGCGTATTCAGGGCCTTCATCAACCGGTTGTGGATTAACCGCAGTATTTACTGGTGTTCGTATTTTGGCATACCTGATATGATCAGCGTTGTCAGTAATATCCTTGGCAAACATCATTGTTGGACCGGCTGATCTTATAAAGTCGTCAGAATATCTCGCTAGACCAATTATTGTTGTAGCAACATCAACATCCTTCTGAATTGATTCAATATTTTTTCCATCAATCATGTATGTGGCGCTATCAAACAACGCCATAATCCCGTTGTTGACAAAAACCAACACGCAAATTGGCACCATATGCCGTATTATCCTCCTTTACAAGTTCACCTTCTACTTCAATAAACGCTTCAGCGGGCAAGAAATATCTACTTGTATCATGAACCTGTAATTCGATTCTCCCCCGCTGATCTGGTTGTTTTGCGTCATAGGAATAAAATTGATAGCCAGGTACCGATTCATCTTTGAGAACCGGTGTATCCATGTCAAATGCTGGGTCGGATATACGTTTAAACATTTTATTGTAATTATCATTTTTCCAAATGATAATCATCGTCGACGAAGACCGCTTCCTGCTATTAAATTTGCTGTCATATTTTTTCTGCTTCTTCAGATAATTCCGCTAGTTTTTGATTTGCAGCTTGATTTATTATTTTACTGACATCTGTAGGCATCACCTCAGTACTTGGTAATTTTACTGGTGGTTGTTGTTTTCGTGGCAGTAATCGTGCTAGTCTTTCTTTGATCGCCGAGAACGCCTTACCATCAACATTGACAATTGCACCAGGAGCTTTATCACGAACAGCCTCAATAGCCTTCATACCTAATTGTTTTGCAATCGGTATTGCTTTTGAAGCCATCTTTCTAAATAGACTCTGAATAAAATCACCAAGTCCATCTCCGTAAATAACCCTATGGATTGGTAATCGTGAGTTTACCGCTCTGACCTGTACAGATTTGCGATGATTATTATGTATGATCATCTTATTTTTATTTACCATTTATCTAACAACTAGTCATCAGCAAGTTCATCGATAAGTTCTCGGTAAACGCCGATATCCATGATACCACCTTGAAATAATCGCCGACAAATATCAGCTGCTTCATTAATTATTTCTGGTGAATTATTTCCGGCACGTTTTCCTCCTATGAGAACTTCTAACCGTGACACGTCATTGATGATATTATCAGGACATAAACCAGATCCTGTTTTAGGTTCATCTTGAGGTGTTTAAATACTGGTGGTTGCATTACCGGAGTAAGTACTTCAGTGGTGACCCGGGGTGAGCCAGGTAAGTCACTTCTTCGAAATCCAGGTGGTGTATCTATCGGTGTAAATGTTATTTCCGACGCAGGAATTTTACGTAAGGGTAAAGGAATTTTCTTCCAGGAGGGTGATCTTTTTTCTGTTGATTTTTTAAGTAGCTCTTCAGACCTTTTAAGTTCCGACTTCAAAACCTTTGCTGCGGCGAAGAAGATTGCTGTTGTTCTATTTGTTGC
Source organism: Sinohyriopsis cumingii (assembly GCA_028554795.2). Lineage (NCBI taxonomy): Eukaryota > Metazoa > Mollusca > Bivalvia > Unionida > Unionidae > Sinohyriopsis > Sinohyriopsis cumingii. The sequence goes on along the minus strand of CM068834.1, from coordinate 8,248,303 downwards.
AGAGGTGGAGGAAGCTGATACTGGGAGAATTTTTCTTGTTCTAGTTGTTTCAGTCTCTCTCTATAAAGTCTTTTTACTTCTCTATCAAGACTTTCGTATTCTAGACCTCTAGCTTGTTTTTTGTTGTAATATACGCGATATATCCATTTAATGAAATTATCATCATTTGTTTTTTCATTACGGGGTTTTAAAATACTAGATTTATCAAATATATTATTTAATATCATCTCAGGTAATTTTTCTCTTTCAGTATTTCTAATAACATCAACAACTCCTTCGTTAAATCTTGCAATTAATTCTAAGTTTTCTCCTACTGGTTTGGGTTCAGATACATGTTCTTTTTGAACGTCGGCGAGATCAGTACGAAGTTTTCCAATTTCTTCAAGTATTTCCTCACCAACAGGTGGAGGTTGAGCTGCAGCTATATCAGTTGGAAGGTCTCGTAAAATCTTCCTTGTCTGTCTAGTTCTTCTTGCTATCTTTTTAGTTTGTGCCGCAGTGTTTGTTTTGATACCGGAAGAAGATCTTCTTTGATGACAGTTGTAACTTTCTCAGTAGCTGCAGTGACGGGCTTAAACAGTTTTTTAGTTTCTTCTTCGTACTCAACTTGAGCTTCTTGCTGCGCTTGTAGATTTTTTCTGAATGAGTCTCTGACAGGAAGAAATTTTTTAATTGCTTCTAATCGTTCTCGAGCTATCCTTGCAGTATGAGATTCCGAATGTACCATTATTTTTTAATATAACAATCTTTTAATTGATATCAGCAGAAGGGGTGTAAATTTAATTAAAAAGATATCATTCATATAATGAACAACTGTGCGTGGCTGAGTCAAGGAACCATTAACAAATGTGATAAAAAATGCCGTGGAGAATATTGCAAGAAACATAATTATCTTATGAAGAAAAATCCTCATGCTGGTCCACAAAGTTGTGTTGGATGTAACAACGGCGTTAGAGGATTATATCAGATTTGCAAAAATTGCGGTGGAGATCGATACAGAAGTTTGATGAACTATTACAGAAAAAGAAAGAACATAAATCCAAAAATAGAAAAACCACCATCAGAACTTGAATATTACTTGAAACATAGAACAAATTCCGAAGATTCCCATGATTCCGAAGATTCCGAAGATTCCCATGATTCAGATAAAGATTCCGAAGATTCCCATGATTAAGATGAAAAGAAAAATATTCATCAAACTTAAAATTTCTTTTACAACATGAATAGCAGCAGAGAGGGGGCGTCTACAATTCTGTTTGGGACAAACAATAATCGTAGACGTGGTATTGACCTCTATGAAGGGTCACTATTTTTTTTTTGGTCCAAACACAAGGGTGACCACTCCCTTAAGTGGTCTGATCGCCCTCTCTGCTGCTTGGCTACGCATTTCCTGATATCACGAATCATGAGACTATGAGTGCGGGAAAGAACGTGAAAGCAAAAGAGAGACGTGTTACCTTCTAACAGAAAAAACAGATTTTTTTTAGGCCTCCAAAAGATTGCTTATTATTAAACAGGGAACCATATTTGGCTTGGTATCCCTCCTTGACTAAACTATTCTCGAAACAAAATTGACCTATTGGAACACGGCAACAATCTTAACTTTTTAAACCTAACAGTGACCAAACTGGTATATGTCGCTTAGATATAATAATTTAAATAAGATCAGTATGGCTATTTTTATGTACACTAAGTACTAATATTAGACAGATATGTTCGGAAGTAGGAAATTTAACAGACTCGTTAGATTTGAACTAATTGCACAGGTGGTTAACACATTATTGGTAATTTTTATTGTCCATTAGCAAAAACGGGACTTGATTTGAAATAAGTACGGGCTAGCGTTTTGGTGAGTACTTAACATCCATGGCTGTCTTGCTGAGCACCTTTTTCCTCCTTTACCACGCTCGGACAGAAAAATGAGTGTGTGGTGAGACAATTCCCACTGATGTTTAAAGCCTTTCAATCAGGTTGTTAAGGACTAGTTAGTCCTACACCTGAGTGGCTAAATTGAAAAATAGTCTGTGAGTACATAAAAGCCTGGGGGATGAGGCTCTCTTTCCTTCCCCGGGAGTAATTAAAAATCACGCGGTGCGTTATTAAACCAGTGATACATGCTCCACTGGAGCGAAGATCACTTTAATTCAAGTAAGCAAGCAAGCAAGTTCGGGTACCGTCTCTAGCACTCTTGATGACACCAACTGTCTGGGTTGTTTTCTTTCTTGCAAGCCCCCTATGTTCCACTTCTGTTTGTGATAATAACTTGTGATACTTCACATTTTCTAAAGTGGAAATCTTTACAAGCCGTACAAAATACAAAACTTATATGACTTTGGCTTTTGACACTTGCACAGACTCTTCACTTTATAAGTGTCACGAGAAAATTGTGTATCCAATTTTTACCATTTTCCAAAACACGCACACACTTGCAGCTTGACCAGAAATATGTACATCTTGTTTTGTGGATAAGTCACAGACAAGTCCAAGCATATATAGGTGGTTATGAACGTTAGGAATATCCCCTCATTTTTTCAGAAATATCAAAGCTTGTATGTGCATTTTCTCTTTTCCACTCTATATTAGTGCTTAGATTTTTGTTCCCAAAAGAAAAAGAAAAAAGAAACGAAACAATTTTGAAGAAAAAAAACAACTGAATTTTGAATTCAGGTTTCTCTCTGCTTATAATTTTTTTTCAAGTTGATGGTGCATGACAGAGTACGTTCGCCTACCTTTCCAAAGTGAGAGGCATTTCTTCACATGTCATTGCCTTTGTTAAATTCGGTTTCATTGGTTATTTATCGTTAATCTTTAAAAAAAATTTTTGGCTGCATTTCTTTTTGATAGAAGATTTAAGGCTTTCTATTGTTGTAACGGTATTTATGTTGTTTAGTCTGTTGATGAAATTATCTATAGCAAAGTGCTTCAGATTTTTCAGTTTTTTTTATTATTTCAAGCCCTACAAAAGGAGACCAAGTTTGTCTTCAAAGACGATTGAAACTCTAAATTACACGAGCGTGAAGGAAAACATCGTTGTGTTTAATCTAATCATGCTAGCCCTATCTCTTTGTGTTTTAGAGGTCATATTTCTTCTTAAGTAAATACACGCATCAATAGATAGACAGATTGGGTCATCATCCTTGAGTTTCACTGTACTTTCGGTTCTTTACTTCATACAAACCCCAAATTTATTAGTTTGAAAAAAAAGATAACATGCCCCTCAATACTGTACCACATCTGTTCTGACTCTACCGATGTGAGTGTGAGTGTTTATGTTAAAATGTTTAAGTGAGATATAAAAAAATGGTCAGCTTGAAAACGCGAACCAATACTGTGACGCTCAGTATTTTGATGTGGTAAGAAGAAATGGTACAACACAGACAAAGAGGGCCTGTAAGTTCACATTTCAGTCTGTCTGCACTGTAATGGTAACAACGCAAGAACATAGGGATTATTATGCCACACAGTCCTAGAACAAAACAATGTATCACCCGTTGTAAGCCATTTCATTGGCTATACTTATTTTCTAACCGCGTTCGCTTCGAATTGACTTGAGTAGCTATTCAGACAGTGACGAGAAGGGCCATGCTTTACTGGGTCTATCCTGTAGGCGATATATACAAAAAAATAATTTTAAAAATAAAAATAATGTACGAACAATCGTACCATGGGCGATCCCATGGAAATTGTGTCCGTCTTATTGCAAAATACATTTTACCGTGCAGATCGCTAGAACAAACCTCTGATAATATACATTTTGAAAAGTGTTGTGTGACACGGATCGCCATTGTCGCTTGGTGTCTGCTTTCTTGTTCGAAAAGAGATCGTTTCGTCTTGACTATAAAAATTTAATTTGACTAAGTTTTACGCACTACTTGAACTCATACATTTACGTTGTAGGTGTAAGCCGTCGTTCTCAGTTTTCTGGAAGTTCGTTTCTGCGTTTCTCAGATGTGATACTATTTTTTATGGACCGAACGAAATTTCTTTTGGCGTGAATCAGGACTCGTGGTTTTGTGGCATAAATGGAGAGTATTGATTAAAGCTCAGTTATGTCGTCTTCGAAATCGCTGACACGGATTTGAACTAACACTTCAGGTTTTGTGTGAGGCGATACGGTACATCATTGCCTTTTACTTCCTCAATGAAATCGTTTCATCTTCTTGCAAAATTACATTTGACTAGGTTTCATACGCAGCAGGTCCCTGTATATAAGGAGAGTGTCTTAGCGTCATAGTATTCATTCCACTCTCAAACGATCAAGAAGATGGATGAGTCAGCACAGATCGACCTGCTGGTCAAATATCTGCTAAAAGTCATACGAAAGCATAATTCACAGGCGAAAGTGGCAACAAAACTTACTCTTTTGGTCGCTGATTTGATGAGAGTCATACGAATGTGTGTAAGTGATAATGAAGTTTGCTATATCTGCAAAGGTAAATGGGTATTTGTCTCCAGAATACCTGCTTCGTCTAAGAAAGAGAGACAAAAGTCAAGATACCTAATATTGTTGTCAGGAGAAAGGACACTGGAATTCAGAGTGCCCTACGAGAAAAGAGAAGAAACAGAAACAAGACGAAACAGAGAAGAGGGATTCAAAAGAAGAAATTGAAGATGAGGAAGAACTTGTGCCAGTAAAGACATGGAAATGGAATAATTGACAATGTGTGCCGATGCGTTGGCCCTGATGTGAAATTTCATACTACCTTCTAAAAGAGAATAGACCAGAAAGAAAACGTAAGTGTCTCTTGGTCTTGATATTGCATAATAAGGATGGCGTGTTTTGTTTTTACTCACACTTTATGAAATTGTGCTCTTTCACCTCTCTCTATCCCTCTGGATCATGTTTTAGTTAGAATTGAAATAGAAGGATGTTTTCTTTCACGCACTCTCTTTAGGCATGCAAGTCGGTAAACAATAGTCAGTCTATTCCTCCATCATTTTGTGTCTTGATGTTTCCTAAATCACACACTGATGCCATAAAATAACGGGTTAAATGGGTTTTGTAGTGTTGGGAGTGGGGTGTGGGGTGTAGGTGTTTGGCAGAGTTGGTCATTGCAGGTGAGGGCTTAGGTGCTTTCAAAAACCTTTTTCTTCTTCACTCTGTGTTGATGGAATATAATGGGTTATTTTCTTCACTCTCTGTTGATAGTATATATAAAGGGTTAGTTCTTCGCTCCGTGTGGATAGTGTATAATGGTTTTCTTCTTCTTCCCTCTGTGGTGTGGGCGTGTGTGTGTGTGTGTGTGTGTGTGTGTGTGTTCGCGTACGTTGTGTAGATCGTATATTTGGTTGTTTTTTTATTCTTCCTCCCGAGTGTGGATAGTATATTTGGGATTTGTATGCGTTAGCGACGTTGTGTGGATAGTATATTTGGGGTTTGTAAGAGTTAGCGACGTTGTGTGGATAGTATATTTGGGGTTTTTATGCGTTCGCTTACGTTTGTGTGGATAGTATATTTCGGGTTTGTACGTGTTAGCGACGTTGTGTGGATAGTATATTTGGGGTTTGTATGCGTTAGTATGCGTTAGCGACGTTGTGTGGATAGTATATTTGGGAATTGTATGCGTTCTGGTACGTTTGTATGGAAAGTATATTTGGGGTTTGTATGCGTTCGCGTACGTTTGTATGGATAGTATATTTGGGGTTTGTATGCGTTCGCGTACGTTTGTATGGATAGTATGGATAGTATATTTGGGGTTTGTATGCGTTTGCTTACGTTTGTGTGCATAGTATATTTGGGGTTTGTATGCGTTCGAGTACGTTTGTATGGATAGTATATTTTGGGGTTTGTATGCGTTCGCGTACGTTTGTATGGATAGTATATTTTGGGGTTTGTATGCGTTTGATTACGTTTGTGTGGATATTATATTTGGGGTTTGTATGCGTTCGCGTACGTTTGTGTGGATAGTTTATTTGGGGTTTGTATTATCTCCCTTCTGTGTTGATAGTATATTTGGGGTTTGTTTTTTCCTCTTCCCTCTGTGTGTGTGTGTATGTGTGTGCGTGTGTCTGCGCGCGTACGTTGTGTGTGTGTGTGTGTGTGTGTGTGTGTGTGTGTATTGGTCTCTGTTTGTCCCTATAAAACGCACTTTATCCGTATCAGATACACTCTACCTACCTACCTGCTGTAGCGTGTATTCAGGTCAGCCACTTGCAACACTGTTGACATTTATCCCCTAGTGTTCAGTACAGTGACGTCACTGACGCTGGAAAATTCGAGACTATAAATATGGACTTGGGGATTTCCTCAGGTTGTAGCTATACATATGTGCTAGAGTTCATAAACAGGAACTTCACTCAAGCTGAGGCTATAAAAAGATAGTGGGGTTTTCCAAAGGAATAACCCACAAGTTGTAGTATAAATAGATAGTGGGATTTCATAGGAAGTTTAGATGATTATAACTATAAACAGATACATGGGTGTTTATCCACGATCGTCACACAAGTTGATATTGTAAGTAGTTACTAATTTTATCCATTTTAGTCTAAACCATTGTAACTTACTTTTCGGGGATATGTTTATTTTCCTTTAAATTCTGGGACAATTTCGTCATTTTAGCGTTACTTTTAGTCACATCCATTTTGTCGTTGAGCATTTCCTTGATTATAGCTATTTATAGCATCATTACAATTATGCAAATGTTTGAACACCCCAGCAAGATTTCAGGTCTTGGTAATGCTTTATATATAAATCTCACGCTTGTTTTGTGACTTGTAAGTCTACATGGAATAGCACAACAGCTGTTCTGTAGCCATTTTGAAATTCGCGCTAGATATGGCTGTTATGAATTACCGATATGTGTCTAAAGTGTACGCAGTTTGTTCCGGACATATTTGCATGCAGAAAAATTACACATTTTAACGAACAAGTGACATCAGACCTACCATCAGCATCAACACAGATTTTTTTTTTTTTTTTTTGGATGAGGTTGATTTATCGGACTAAGGTAAGAACTACCGACCCAAAGGAAGCTACTGACAGGCTCTCTAACATACCTAAATTAGCCGAGTCAGGGACTCGAACGCACACGGACTGATAGGTAAGGGCAAACGCTTTAAACCGCTCGCAGAAAGAATATATATTCCGCTTTAAGCTGTACTGCTCCTGGGGAAAGCTCAATACGGTAGGGAACTTTTACTTTCAAATGATAGAAGGAATACTTGCTTCCACGTGTGCTGCGTATGGAATTTGCAGTTTCAACTGATCGAAGGAATACTTACTTCCACGTGTACTACATTTCTATATGTGATGGTTGGATGCAGTGACCACCTTTATTTCAAGCTTTAGACAGACTTTATTTCCATGTATAATATATCTGACCACGTAGTTTGAAGTATTGATTTTGTAAGCACGTCTGCTGGGGTAATATATCTTTTAAATATAAATAAAGCTTGTTTTTTTTTTCTTTGTTTTTTTTTTTTGTTTGTTTCACTTTTCGTAAATAGGCGTTCCATTGCCTGGTACGGTAAGTTACCTTTAATATATCAAATAATCATGCTAAAAAAAACTTACATGCAATGATTTGGCACTTGAAGCCGTCCATATGTATGTTTGTTTTGGTCTTGCAACCAAACATTTCAAAATGAAGAATCACGTTCCCACAATCATGAGCAAGCTATATGTGAAGAAATTTATAACTGAGTTTTACAAAGATATGAGAGAGAGAGAGAGAGAGAGAGAGAGAGAGAGAGAGAGAGAGAGAGAGAGAGATTCTCTGAGAGGTACGAATATATTCAACTGAGAAGTAGACCAGTTATATAAAGGTAAATATACTGATATATGCAAGGAGCAGGCTGGTGTCCTACACCACCTTAACAACAGGTAAACGAGAAATAAAGAATATTTAGTGTAGAGGATCTACTAAACTCTGTCATGATTGAGAAACAAAAAAATGAAGAAGAGGTGAAAAGACGAAGAAAACGCCAGCCAACCAAGCAACCGCGAATTACAACTTCAGTATCATGACAATGAACTATGAAGTACCATGAAACCATTGTTAGCAAAAAAATGTAACTGCCCCCCCCCACCCCAACAAAAATAATAATAATTAAGGAAACATTTCGGATATTAGAAAGAAAATACGAAGTCCGTCACCCCTCAGGGATTCCTTCAGTAATAAATAAAGCATTCCAACAAAGAATGAAAAAGGGACGAGCACACTCCTGGATCTGAGGAATCACAGAGCTAGTGATCGCACAAGATTTATTGACTCGCAAGCCGCAGAAAGTTTAACTATTTTGCCATTACGCGATTTTCTGTGAAAACAACTCGTGTGGCGAATCATCACGCAGAACGAAACATTTAAGCTAAACACATAACTACCTATATGTTATAAGTGTTATGAATATTTAATTTAATTTGATTTGTTTGTTAGTTTTTAATATTGTTTTTATATTTTATTTTTATTTTAATTATAAGCTATGTTGCGTAATTAAACATTTTTATCTTTCTCAGTGTAAGAATCATTAAGTTGAGTCAAGGTCATACCTGGACTACGTGACTAGTAGCATGTGTTAATTGGTAACAGACTTCTATTTTTTCCAGAAGAGTGAACTTTTGACCTCCATCCGGCAATCTGTTTTGCGTCTTAGTTAGTCGTGTAACTAATGTTTTGATAAAAGCTAGTCAGTCGATCTTAAAACATTTGACACGTTATCATTGTGACCAGTTTTTGCTGAATTTTAATTTTTCTTCAAATTATTGAATTCAAGTGATTGTTTTCCCTGGAAACACAAATGTGCTTGATAAAATTCTTGGACAAAGACATTCACTAGAATTTAAACGGAAATCAAAACTGGAATACTATTTTCTGTGATTCAACATGATACTGTTTACACATCAGTACAACGCTGACTATTACAGACGTCATCGCCTTCCATCTTGAATTTCATCGGGATTTGAACTGAGGTTCACTTAGAACTTTTCATTGATTTGACTTGCGTTTTTTAATTCTTGGATTACAGTTTGGATTTAATTTGTAAAACCGTATGTTCTTTTTTTCTCATTTTTCGCTTTGTATTCTAGGGAAATTAATTCTTTGTTAAATTTTACAAAGCTTGTTGTCGTCACTCTTTTATGTTACTTATTTTAAGAAGATAGCATCGTAACATAAGTTGAAGTCCGAAAATCGGGTTTCTTTTCTCAGACTGATTAGTATCTCGATAATGATTTGAAGAAGAAAATGATCGATAACAACGATCAGTAAAATAAATCGTTATCAGGGCAGATTTACTGGCCTGGCATTTCTGGTGAGACTATTGCAAAAGGACAGAATATTGACTTTTAGGACTTTATGGAGAAGTGTGGTTGAAGAATATATTAACTTGTTGAGTTTGTGAACCATCCCAAGACTAAACGTAAGGTGAAAGGAAATATTATATACTAAATGCAAGAATTAGCCGTAACGGTAGTGTTTTAATTCATGAACTGATTCCTAGTACAGTTATAATTATGTAAGTGTGGGGAGATACCAGAAACTATACTCACTGTGTAGAATAAAGGATAATCTTAGTTATTAATCTTAATCAGCTACTGTTCCTGCCACGAATGACCTGTTAATTCACGGTTCTTCTCAGCTATCTTAATATCTTGGTCGTAAAGTGTTAACGAAATTAGATAGTCTTCTTTATTATCATAACTTGCTTAATTTGTATACAAATGCTTAATTACAATATCTATGCAAATAATTATCTAGCTTTCATGTTATGTTACGACGTTTTATGTAGGGCAAGGTTTGCAAGTAAGATAGAGATTTTGATGCCAAAATTTCAGCTGCTTCATTAATATTCCAATCAAACATGTTTAAACTAAACGAGGCTAGGTGTATACCTATAAAACAAATAGGAGTAGGCCTATGCATTGTGGAGACAGTACAATCGTAGCAAAATAGTAGCAAAGGCGGAACGGTATAACATAATGTAATAACTAAACCATGTAACACAGTTTTGGTTCCTGGGTAGTAAGTGTTATTTTGTAATTGCTTATGCCTTAAAAGTATAGAAATGGTTATTATTCCCCATAAACTTTACTTTTGTGACCAGGACAGTGCTATTTTTAAATTTACCTATTTCCAATGAGAAAACGGCAGAATTTGTCTTTTCGTTCACATAAAGTCAGGAAAAACAACATATGAATCAAAAGTAACATGTATTTATACTAAAGTAATACAAAAATGACCACAACATATTTAGAAATGAGTAGTTTTTGAGATATACGATTATTCTGTAAATTAATTTCACAAATCAACCCACAATTGTAGTCTCCCATCATGTTCTCGTTACACTGTCTTTGGTATCGGCGTTCAAAGTTCAGCACATCCTGTTGGAAGCGCTCGCCTCGCTCCTCCGAGTACGTTTACATGTTATCCTTGAATTTATCAAGCTGAGTATCAAAGATATGGACTTTGAGGAACATCCTGCAGCCCATTATGCCGTAGTTATTCACCAGAGTTTCAACTAGCTATACATAGTTTTCGGCTTTGTGATTGCTCAGGAAGCCCCGAACCACTGCAACAAAGCTGTGCCAAGCCGCTGTCTCCTTACTAGTGAGCTTCTTGGGGAATTCATTGCACTCCATGACCTTCTTTATCTGTGTCCGACGATGACACCGGCTTTGACATTTGCCTCGGACAGCTTAGGGAAGAAGTCTTGAAGGTACTTGAAGGCTACCGACTCCTTATCTAGAGCTCTGACAAATTGTTTCATAAGGCCCAATTTGATGTGCATTGGTGGCATCAGCACCCTCCGGGGGTTCACCAGTGGCTTCCACTTGACATTGTTCCTCACCACAGAGAACTCGGTCCGCTGTGGCCAGCCCCGCCTGTGGTAGTGCACTTTGGTGTCCCTGCTGTCCCAAAAGCAAAGATAGCAGGGAAACTTGGTAAAACCGCATTGGAGACCCATCAGGAATGCCACCATTTTGAAGTCACCGATGACTTTCCAGCCGTACTCATCATACTTCAAGGCGTCCAACAAGGTCTTGATGATGTAATCCTCTTTGAGGCGTACCGAGTAAGCCATAGGAAGAGATGGGTACTTGTTCCCATTATAGAGCAGCACGGCTTTGAGGCTCCTGGATGAGCTGTCAATGAAGAGGCGCTAGTAGTTCTAGTTACAGGCGATTCCGATCGCCTCGAACTGACTGGTGACACTGTCGCTGAAGCAGAGTCCATCTTGACGAGTGAAGAAGCTGGAAAAAGCTTGGAGACGCTTCTTCTGATTTGCGACTTGCACCCTTTCATCCAACAAGTTCCACTGCTTGGGCATATAAATCAAAAGCTCGGCATTAGACTTGGTGAGACCAAGATCTCTAATAAAATCGTTTAGGTCTTTTTGGTTGGGAGTAGTGAAGTGGGTCACCCTAGCGTCAATGGGAATTAGCATTACAGACCCCACCCCACCCCGGTCACTCTAGCGTCAAGGGATATTTAACATGGAGAAAAATCGTGGGTCACTCTAGCGTCAAGGGGAATTTAACATGGAGAAAAAACCCTGGGTCACTCTAGCGTCAAGAGGAATTGAATATGGAGAAAAAATCGTGGGACTGTCTAGCGTCAAGGGAAATTGAATATGGGATTTTTTTTTTTAAAAAAAATAAAAAAAAGTTTTTAAAAAAAGGGGTAGGCAATTGAAAGTCATTCTCTTTTTGAGAAATATGGGTGGCCCTGAAAAGGGCCTTTGGTTTTTCTTCTTCTTCTGCTTCTAATTTCTTCTTTCTCTAAACCAACTTCTTATTTTCTCTCCTACACTCTTTCTCTTATTTTCTTTCTTTTTTTCTCCCCTTCTTTCTTCTTCTCTTCCTCCTCTTCTTTCTTCCTCTTCTCATTTTCTTCTTCTTTTTCAATTTTTTCATTCCATTCTCTTATCCTTATCCTTTCCTCTTCATCCTCCTTCTCCTCCTTTATCTCTTTCATGACACCACTTATTATGTCCTTTACTTTTCTTAAATTGTTGATCTCCATCTTTACTCGATGGGGACTATAGGAATAGTGGTCTTCATTGAGTCTCACTAACATCTGCTCCATCATTCCTAAATTGTCCAAAACGTCTTGTAATTTTTGCATTTTGTCAAGGTTGTTCGAAGCCATCTTCTTTTTTATTCTTTGTAGAATGGTTTGAACGACGAATACTGTGCGTTCTTATACGAAAAGCGCGGACGTGAAGGAAAACATCCCCCTAAAACATAAAATTGATCTTACCTAGATCATGACCAAACAACACGCGGACGTGAAGGAAAACATCCCCACTTTCTCATTTCATATAATAAAACCCAAACTATACTCTCCACATACGCTAAGAAACAATAAAGAAACCCATAATCTTCTATTCACACTAACTTACGTGATCAGTTACAAACACAAACACAAACACACAAACACATACACTTACACTACTAGAAAAGAGTCAGTATTTATATTCACACTACTCTACCTACACACATTGGCAAATTGATGGTTATTTCTTTTCTAGAGTATTGGGTAGCCCTGAAAAGGGCTGTTTTTTTCGAACCTCATGGGCACCTGGTTAATGGTGGTACCTTCCAGGCCTGGCGCCACATACACATCTTGTTCCCCAGTTGCTTTTTACTTTTTTGGGGAGAGAGAAGAGGCAGGATAAATAGCTTCAGAATCCCAATTTTCTGTCTCTGGGATTCTGAAATTTCTTTTTCTTCTCTCCTTTTCCTCCTCTTCTTTGTATCTTCTCTCCGCCTCTTCTTTGTATCTTCTCTCCTCCTCTTCTTTGTTTCTTCTTTCCTCCTCCTCTCTCATCCTTCCCTCTTCGACAATGGCCTCCGCGGCCAGTTCGTTCAACAGGCGCCTGGCATATTCCATATGCACATGAAGTTCCAACAGTTTCGCTGGTCTGGTGTTCATTCTCGTGTTGATCAATCAACAAGGGTAGCTGGACTGCCGAACGAGTTTCAATTTATAGTGAAAGCGCAGACGTGAAGGAAAACATCCCCCTAAAAACATAAAATTGATCTTACTTAGATCATGACAAAAAAACAACGCGCGGACCTAAAAGAAACACTCACTCACTTTTTTTTATACTTCCCATCACTATTCTAAAAAAAATTTTCATTAATTACTTCAATATACTATCCACATACGCAAAGTAATCTAACCTTAAATCTACTCTCCCCACACCTGAAACACCAAAAAAAAGACATGATCTTAATCTACTATCCACATCAACGTACGGGAGCACTTACTAACACACAATCCTATACACAAACACATACCCTCACACTATAAAAAAGAGTTAGTGTTTATATTCACACTACTCTACCTACACACATTGGCAAATTGATGGATATTTCTTTTCTAGAGTATTGGGGGTAGCCCTGAAAAGGCTGTTTTTTTGTTTGCTATGGCAATCTTTTAGTTTCTAAGAATGCGATGTCCTCTTAGGATAGACTGTTTGGCGATAGGTCTGCTTCTTCGGAAAGAGAAGAAGAACTCTTTGGTGTCGATACCACAATCGACAAAGCCTCTGTCAGGTTCAGGTTGCTGCTGCTGCTGCTGTTGTTGTTGTTGTTGCTGTTACTGCTGTCTCTGAAGTCTGTACTTCTCTGTCCATTCTTCTTTCTCCCTGTTCACTTCTTCTCTGAAGAGCTCTTCTATCAGGTCTTCAGTGACTTTTAACATTCTCACATTCTCTTTCTCTTCTGGCTTCGGTATCAGACTGTGTCTGACCCTATGCAAATTTACGTAGGCTTCGTTTAGCTTAGCTAGTTTGGAGCACATCTTCGTAGGAGGATGAGTCGACAATGGATGGTTAGACTGGAAACTTCTACGGTTCTTAAAGTCAAAGCGCGGACGTGAAGGAAAACATCCCTCTACGGTTTTCGAGCCGCAACGTTCAATGAGTGTCATGAGAGGGATAGAAAGAAATTACAGAGCATCAATCAAACATTCTTATAGTCAAACAAAAGACAAAGGCATTTTTTTCAAAACACAACATTTTTATTCAAAAATCACTTAACACTAAACAACAACTCTAACATTTTTTTAACAATAATCCAACACTATAACATCAAACATTTTTTTTCAAATCACAAACATTTTTTCAATTCATACTCTACTTTAAACAGGGCTGACAACGTTGTGAATGAAATTGTGATTTCCACTGTTGGAAGTTATTAGGCCATTGATGGACAGTACGTTTCCTAGCTTGAGACAAAAGATAAGCATAATGGTCACAAAACCATCGATCTACTTTCACATCGCTTCTTGAAGAAGAACGAGGATCAAAATGAGTCACTAAATGTTCTAAGGAATAACCCAGGCTGCGATGATGCAGAAAATACACACAGTACTGTCCACACACCAAGGAATCTGTGCCTTGTAATTTCACATTATTGAATCGGGTGGTCTGAGCATTTCTTCTCATAAAGTCGATGATATCGTCTTCCAAAGGAGGCAATCCGTACGAATCGAAATATTCCACACATCCTTCTTGAGGAAAGTAAACGGCTACCCAGTGGGTTCCTGGGAGATGACTGTCGTACGTGTTGATCACGTAAGCTAGATGGTCTTGAGGTTTGCGATGAGGGAGTTCATCTTTAGCACAGACGACAGGATTCCAAGAAGCCGTATACGAACTGTGGTTCAAAAGGTAATAAAGTTCCCAGGTATCGATTTGTGTGGTTTTTTTTCTTCACAGGTAATGATAAGTCGTCAATTCGAACCTGACTTTTTGCTTGAAAATGTCTGACAAATTACCGTTTCTTCGTTTCGTCTCCTCACTCTGATTCAGGAGAGCTTCGATACGATGGATCTCTTGAGTGGTTAATGGTGGACAAGAATGTTCACGCAAGTCTTTATACCACCGGTGCAACACGACTTCGTCCGAGATGAGACTCCAAGCTTCGTCCAGATACTCGTTCAATTTTTCTTCTTGACTTAACATCTGACATTTGTCGTGTTGAATCTGACTGGGATGATCGTTGTGACATCCATAGCAATCTTTCTTGATCAATTCCGTCATTTTTTCCACCAAGTGTTTGGCAAAACAGGAGACTAAATGGGCTTCTTGTTCTGGCCATCTTGACTTCATCATGATAACTTCTTCTTTTTCCATGGTCTCCTCACATTCCATGTCCAAAGTTTCTCCACTAGGTAAAGAGGGATAACAGTCTTCCATAGGTTCTAATAGTCTAGAATGACTTCTCTCAAACTGTTGATTTCTATCGTATTATCGAATTCTGCATACAGGATGACGTTCACTGTCTTGTTCAGTGGTTCTGCAAACTGAAGTTCCACTCGAATCTGGCCGGATTTTATAGGATGGAAATGTCCCTCGTCGCTGCCTTGGTCTTGAGTGAAATCAAAAGCCCACAAAGCATAGCCTCCTTCGTAATCTTCGTACGTAATACAGTGACTGGTGTTGGTTCCTAACTGTCCGGTGGCTTCGTACAAGGACAAGTACGATCTCAAGTAATTCTTCTTCTCAAAGTCAGGTTCGAAAGGTCGGGTACACAAGGTCTTGCCATCGCGACTGACTTCGATTTTCTTCAACTTGAAGTGTTGAAAGTGGAAAGGATTTTCAGCGAAGGCTCCGTTGAAGGCTGAATTCTCGACCATACCAAGGATTAAACGTTTGGGTAACTGTCCTTGAAACAGATGATCTTCGATCATGGAATGATGTCCAGTGGGAATGGTGAAGGTTTTCACTTCCACGCGTCGTACAGGATACTTGGCGGTCGTTCTGCTCAACGTTTGACTGATGTCATTTCCCACTTTGGGTAACACTTCCACGCGTCGTACGTAGAGTTTGACGTCCTCGATTTTGCTTTTAGGATTGCCATTCTTAATAGCATCACCATCAGCCAACAAATGGAAAGCAGCACTGCTACGATTCAGTCTCAAGCGGACATTTACCCCGTTCAGCAAATATTCCTCTTGCAACCACATGTCCAAATGCAAACGATCCATCAGTTCTAAACTCTGTCCATCTAAGATTTTCTTTTCTCTTTCCACAAAGCCGTCATTGCTTCCATCTGTTTTGTCGAACTTGTTCGCTTCGTCAGGTTCCCATAGCACGCAAGCATTGAGATGAGTATTCTTGGCATCTATTCCGTACGTCAAGAGATTTTCCAGGTAGGCACGGTAAGGGTAAGTATCCATGCTGCTGCTGGCCAGTTTGTTATTCAAGTACAAGTCCACTGAGCTGAACAAGGAATGCATGAAATTGTTGACGGGAGCTATATTCTCACTGTCTTCTACTCCATTACCATTCTTATCTAGAACTTTGACTTTCAAGTACAAGTAACTGCTATTCAGATCGATGTAATCTTCGGGCTGTAGCTTGATTTCAAACTCGATGGGAGCGGAATCGGTCAATGAGGAGACGGGATGAAATTCCACCCACTGGGATTCTTGCATCGTCATCATCGTGGGGGGCATGGCAAAAAGATCCAGTTCCGACTTGGAACAAGCGCAAGATTCTTGGTGCATCATTTTTTTCTCTGTGTCTCAATAATCGAAAACGTCTAAGTCTCGAACGGTTCTTCTTTTCTTGGCCTTTCTAGCTTGAAGTCTGGTGAAAGGATGTTTTCTTCATCGTCTCTTTCTGCCTTGTCCTTGCTGAATGCCTGACTCGGTAGCGTGCAGGGCATTTATAGGTGTGTCTCGGCGGCCCAAAAGGTCTTTACCCGTTTGCAGCAAGACATTTTTGCCTGCTCTCATGAAGGCTTCTTTGGGGTTTTGTTTGTCGATGATGACATTTTGGAGAAATTCTTTGCCTTGTGTCAGTACCGCATCTTTCAAGGCGTGCAATCCGCGTGTCACCATCGGTTTCAACACCGAAGCCACCGAACGAAAGGCCGATTTTAACATATCTCCTAAACCGTGTCCTCGCTGTCGTGCAACCCCTCGGTACACTGGATACATGACTTACGAGTCGTGAGAGAACCGTTTTCGAAAATGGAGTTTCACCGTGACTTTTCCTTTGGTGAATGGAATATTTTGTCCCAAATCTCCTTTTATAGCAATGTTGACCGTGTCCAAATACGACTTGCTGACAGGCAAATAATGAGGATGTACAAATTCGGGGTGGACATGATAAGTGTTTCCAACTTCCTCGTCAGTGGCCGTGGCAGAATCTACTTTGAAAGGAATGACACGCAGTAACGGCACGGAGGTGTGTCCCACCACGTTGTACTCCACCACATCGGAGTACACGAAGATCAAATTCAGTCCCTGGCCAAGTTCTACCGGGAAACGAAAATATCTTGCAA
Organism: Sinohyriopsis cumingii; assembly: GCA_028554795.2. Taxonomy (NCBI): domain Eukaryota; kingdom Metazoa; phylum Mollusca; class Bivalvia; order Unionida; family Unionidae; genus Sinohyriopsis; species Sinohyriopsis cumingii. Next base: position 8,231,064 of record CM068834.1, on the reverse strand, counting down.
AATGCCCGTTGTTGTCAATGTCTGAGATGTGAATCTTTTTGGAGTGTTTTTCGTGACCAAATTGGGGTCTCCCCCCAAAATATCATACAATTCAGGGCAAAATTTAATACGTATACTTCTATCCTCACTTTCAAATCTGATGAGTAGACGATGAGACAGTTTGTGGTACCCCATGGTGACACGTTTTTTTAGTCCGGTCAGAACTTTGTCAAATGTTGCATAGAATTTGTCAGCGATGACCTCCACCAGATGTTGACCACTAAAATAATGGCCTGAGTTAATTTTAAAGTGATAAACGTAAAAAGGAGGAGAAGTGTCACTGCTGCTGCGGGGTATTGGGTCCTTCGCAAGATGTGATCTATGTTGAGGACTGTTCGTCATGTTTTGCTGCATTAATGGGTCCAGAATTTCGACGTCAAAAGTGTTTTGAGTTTCAGTGATGTTTTTGATTTGTGTTGGGTGAATCATTTCTACTAAAGCCACTTCCCAATGAGCTTCGTGATCTAAAGGGATGGCCTGAGGTAATTTGGCCGTGTAACAGCACAACGTGTTGTTGGGAAACCTTCCATGGAACTGTCACTGGGTAAGGTTAAGTAAAATTGGTTTGGTGACTCATAATTCCAGAGTTCTGTGGCTGTCCGAGGGGTTAGTGGACGTCAGAGGCGTGTCTCCGCCCAAAATGGGGTTGTTGTTATTGGAGTGGTGACTGACACTGGCATTGGACACTAGGTTCCCGTGGTTCCCGTTGGAAGAGAATTTCAGGGAGTGATTGGGAAGCAGGTAACCGATGCAACTGCTCAATAAAATGGTCCACAATTGTTTGTCTCCTTGTTGCAAACTCAGATTGGCGATGGCTGCACCGATGACACAATGCACCACGAAGATTTGGCAGAAAAAGACGATTTGCGTTTTAGGCACACGTTCTCCGCACCACACCCACAAAAGTTGTTTTTGTAACTCTTGCACAGAAGAACTAGGTGAAGGAGTGGTCGACGTAGCTGCGTCTGTGTGGAAGGGCATGATGGTCACTTCTTTTTATAGTCGATGACTTGCGAAGCGTCGACCCAAGAATCAAAACTGGGTGGATATCCTTTCCAACGTACTTTGACTTCTTTGAGACGTCGTTTGCCCACTTTACGGGTTCTGCGTTCGAGAATGCTTTCGATGTCGTACACGTCGTCTTCTTTTTTGGTCACACGTTGTAACTCGGGCAAATAAAACGTTCCTTTGAGCACTTCTCCGTTCATGTCTTCCAATTTATAGACGGCAGGATGACGGCCATGCACTCGTCCAGTGACGCGAAACAATTCGGTCGTCCAGTTAGGTAAGTAACCTTTGTCGAAAGTGCGTTTGGTTTTGCCAATGCGCACCCAATCTCCTACGGTCAATTGTCCACTTTTCTTGGGGACAGCCCTCGTCGGGGACGTACCAAACAGGCGCTCAAACACCAACACTTCGTTCTCGGGAGTCACTTCTTGCGGGGCACGTCCGATGCTTCGATGGTAACATTGGTTGTACGCTTGCACCAGGTGCGGTAAGATGTCGATGTACTTCAGAGTGTGGTGATGCGTAAAATATTTCCACATGCGTTCTTTCAAAGTACGTTGAAAACGTTCCACGATGCTGGCTTTGGTTTCGGGATTCTCGGTGGTAAAAAAATGAATGTCACGTTTCTTTAATTCTTTTTGGAAAGCTTGGTTCAGAAATTCGGTGCCTTTGTCCGTTTTCCATCGAAGAGGGTGACGTCCGCTTTGTTTCAACACCCGTTGCAGGGCTCGCACTAACTCGCTGCTCGATTTGGAAGTCAAGGGCACGACCCAGGCAAATTTGGAAAAGACGTCGATGACACAAAACAAATATTTGTAGCCACGATTGTAGCTGGCCAAATGAGAGACATCGGCTAAATCGGCTTGCCATTGATGATCGATGCCTTCCACTCGGGTGCGACTTCTGGCAAACTTGCGTCGAATGGGTTTGTGTAAAGTGTAGGTAGCTTGTTCTTGTAACCATCGTTGCACTTGAGGTAAACGGAGACTTTTCAGTCGCGTTTTGGCAGCACGATACAATTTTTGAACTCCTGCGTAACCTGCAGGATGCGAGGGATGTAGTAAATGCTAGCTAAGACTTTTACCATTTTTTATTTTTTTGTGTTTGTTTGTGTGTTAATAAGGCACCCACTCTTGGAGGATGCTACTCTTTTTCTCTTGGGGTATTTTCTTGGATTGCAATGCTTTGCGTGTGCGACCGGCAATAGGTGTTGAAGAGGAGGAGGATGTCTGAGCGGGGGATATCGGTTCTTGTTTCACTTCTGTCTTCACTTCTGTCTTCACTTTCTTTTTCTCTTGTGATGAAGAAGGGGTGGCCATCATCTTTTTAATCCATGCAATTCTGGAGGTAGGTGGTGTTGTTAACTTGCATACTTTTTCTGGTGGAGTTTGAAACCCTTCTTCTTCTTCTTCTTCTTCTTCTTCTCCTTTTTCTGTCTTGGTCACTGGTAGTGGTGGTGGTGGTACTGGTGATGGTGCTGGACTTTTCATCAAGGTCTTAAAATCTTTCAGAGTGGGTAGAGCTGTTTCGTCTAAAGCTTTCTGGCGAAAGAGTTGCAGTCGTTGCAAGAGTTGACCGTACTTTTGCGATTTTTCTGTTTCGGACAAATCTTGGCGATCCATCAAGGACTGCAATTCGTGTTGTAACTGGGACATCTCGCTCAAATGGGGATTGGGAGGTAAATGCGGGGTGCGTTGTTCTTGCCACCGATGGTATTCCATCCATCGTTTGTAAGGCACTAACGCCAGTTTTCGTCCTTCCATGGGGTGGTCAGGGGTCGATTCTGAGATCTTGGGACTTCCGAGGCCTTTTTATCTTGCTCCCACCAGTCCTCCCAACATGGTTCCCAAGACTTCTTTCAGTATGGGACCTAACAAGAGGGGTAAAATGCTTCCACGTTGGACCAACATCTTCTTTTTTTGACGAATGGGAATTTTCTTTCGAACCATTTGGCGAAGAACGTGACGATGTTTGCCTAAGCATTGTTTCTGGTGTTTGGACAAAGGGATCGTGCCTTTCAAGACGTTCAAACAACATTCGCACACGGTATCGATGACCTCATTGGAGGCCGATTGAATGAGTTTTTTTCGTAGAGGTGGAGAAGCTTTGGACAGGACAGATAACATGTCCCCATGTTTGACTAAACGTGGTGGTAGTCCTTTCCTTTTCTTTCCTTGGGGTTTTCTGGAGGGTGACATCTTTGAGTCTTCAGGAGCACCAAAAACACTGATACCCCGACTTGGTCACAGGCCTTTTTAATACTGGAACGCGTCGCCACTGATTGTCTTTACGTCGTATCAGTTTGAGGACAGGCATGACACGTCGTGCAGGGGTACGTAACGGACTAAATCGAGCCAGTTCTTGCTTGGACAAATCCAGTAAACTTTGTAACATGCCCGATCTTTCTTTCACTTTGATTTTGGGAGATGGTACTTTGTGAGCAGCAGCCACTTCCACGAAATTGGAGGGTCCTGCCACTGGGGAAGTTCTTTTTGGGGTTATCAACGGAGAAGTTCTTGGTGTAATCAACGTCTCCAAGTACTCTTCAGTTCTTGGTGTCATCAACGGAGAAGTGGATGAACGTGAGGATGCCGGAGACGCAGTCACTGGTTTGCGAGTGTAAAGTTGCGTCCTGGCCGAAGTGCCTCTCTTGCGACTAGTTTTCTTCTGTGGACTTTTCTTTTTCTGGGGACTTTTCTCTGTTTCTTTTTCTGGGGGCTTCTTTTCTTTTTCCGGGGTGGTGTCTGGTAAGAGGAGGGTCCCGCCACTGGAGAAGTTCTCCTTGGAGACCTGGTCTTTTTCTTTTTCTTCTTGGGGCTTCGTTGGACTTTTTTCTTGGGGAGAACTTTGGGGGCATTAGGATCCCATCTTAAGAGAGAGCGAATGATGACCCCTCCTAGAGTAACGCTCCCTCGAGGTTTCAAAATGATTTGTTTTTGGTTTGAGTGTCGATGCGGGGATCCACCAGTTGGACCAAAGCGACTTTGTTTCGATCGAAAAAGCGTTTGGTTTGATGAGGAATCTGAATGATTCCTTGGAGTATTTGACGTGCCGTCACCGTGAACCATCGTAAGACTTCTTTGAGACTAGCTTCTAAGACACGAGCTCGTGTTTGTGGATCTTTTTCTCGACTGATGCCATACAAGGCACGAATCAATTTGACGGGAAGATGCGACTGAAGGGACGTCATGTTCGCACTGAGAGTGAGACAGACGAAAAAGGGTCTGAGGTTTTTATAGATTTTTTTATGTGGAGTGAAATGAAGTCGAGGACGGAGACGTGTACAGGACAGGCCCTCCGTCTTGGCACCAGTGGTGAAACAAGTGGGTACGAAATCGCAAATCCTCGGTCGTAGGTTTCAAATCGACGAGTAAATAGGCGTGTGGAGTTTGAGTGGCATCGTCGTACGCCTGAGTCAGCCAAGGCGTTCCTAACTGTTTGGCTAAGACTTGCACTTGCGATTTATCTCGAGGGCTTTTAAACAAGACCACGTAATGCGCATTGAGACTGATGGTGCGATGGGCTTTACTTTGTTGAAACAAATTTTGGGTGATGTAAACGACACTGGCATTACGGTGATGCCCTTTGCGCGTGAACCACAGTTTAATTTCTTCTTCGTCTTCTCCTAACATGTCGTCGAAAATGACCAAATGGGTTTGACGGGAGTCAGAGACGATGCCGTCGTCTTCTTTTGGAATGCCTTCCACAAACACGACGGAATCGCCTTGACTTTCTCGCAAGAGGCTGTACGCCGATTGCCACTCTTTGTAACACCACACGATCCGCTGAGGTGGCCGATCGATCAAATGATGTTTATGTTCGATCAAACGTTTGACGAATTCGGTTTTGCCCGAACCGCTAGGTCCAGCAATGAGCATGTTAAAGGGATGGCGAAGATACAAAGCCTCCCAACTGGCACGATCTAAGTGTTCGTCGATGACTTTGACAGTAGAGGAAGAGGGAGCAGGGACAGCAGAGGTAGCCATAGTGTGAGAAATGTCACTTGTGACACGAAAACAAACAAGACAAGAGTTTATATACTTTTTTCAGAACACGTTTATTGAATGTTTCAAACATGAATACGAAAGACAAAAATACATAAAAGCCAAAGGCTTAAGTACAAGGATAAAAGGCACATGATAACCATTAACGTGGAATAAACACAAGTGTCTGTACAACATGTTTTGGGTAATGTTCTAACCAGTTCCATAGTAGGGGGTAAGGTCACACAAGTGTCCTCCCGAAAGGGTCCTTCAGGCCTGTCCACGACAGTCCCGTCCTGGGTGACGTGTTCTTCTGGCACCGTCACTAACACGGGTTGAAAAGTAACTTTTTTCCTTGAACAACTCTCGTGTATACTGGGCCACTTCTTGGGTCCAAGCCTCAAAATCCCATTCTTTCCAGGTACGGACATCTGTCCAATGGGGATGTAAGTCACAAGCTACACGCACATCGTCATACACGTCTTGGGTAGCTAAAAGCTGACGAATCTTTTTTTCCTGTTGAGGTCGAGAAGTATCCAGATGAAACCGCAAGGCTTTGAGCAATAGGAGTTTTTCGTGACCATTTAAGGCCATTGAGGTGGTAAGTACTGATCGTAAAGAGTCCACAAAGAATCGGCTGGTAAACGAAATCCCAGAAAACAAGTCACTAAGACACACACCACTTGTCGACCCAAATTGAATGGATACAGTTCTTGTAATAATCGATGGTAATGATCCACGGTTTGAATATGGTCATTGAGTTCCTTCCACGGAATCTGTTTAATCACTTGTGACATAATCCGTGGCATGGATTCCTGTTTTTGTACTCTCTTTTTTTCGGAAGCAAGACACGTACATTCTACCCAGACATCTTCGTTCTCCAGTGGGAAATCTAGAATACTGTAACCTACAGTTCAAACTTCGATTAGAAGTTTTCTCTTCCACTAAGTACATTCCACGTAACATATGTTGGTAATCCTTTAACTCGTCTTCCTCAATGCTTTGCTCTAGGTGAATCTAGAAGTAACCAAAATGATGAATATTTCGTACATTCACTAACTCACTAACAAGGTCTGACCACTGAAACAATTTCTGACGAATCAGTCCTCTTATACCATTCAGGTACCAGTGGTTAAAGATCTGGTGACGTAACGGATGTAATTGTTCTTTACGTTTGACTTGTATTTTCACCAGCTCTCGGTAAATCCTTTCTCTCAACTCCTCAGGCAAGCCCAAAATGTTCTCTTGTAAAGTATACATAAGTATATACACTGTTTTTGGAATCCTTGGGTGGTGGCCAATAGCCTCGTTTACCTTTGTGCCTGATGTAATATCCACTCATAATCAGTCTTCTTATACTTTGGAACAGAGCATAATTTAAAAACGGTTGAATAACTTTGCGTTTGCGTTTCACTTGTATTTTGATCAGTTCTCGGTAAATGCGTTCTCTCAACTCCACAGGCAAAGCACGAATGTTCTCTAGCAAAGTATCCATGAATAGGTCATACTAAATCCTCTTTGGTCTGACACAAGAAATGTACCGTTTGAACAAACATGGTTTTAATTCATTATCGAATCTAAATCGCTTCATCACTAATCTACACATTAAAATTCGTTCAGAAGTTTCCTCTTTCACTAAGTTGACATTGCGTAAAAGATGTTGGTAATTCGTTAACTCTTCCTCTGGAATTGGATCCAGTACGTTTACAATGTAGTAGATAGAATCATCCATACCAAACCAATTCTTTTTATAACCAGGAGGTCATTGATCAATGTCTGTCCAATGGAACAGTTTCAACTGAATCAGTCCTTGTATAGCATTCGGGTACCAGTGGTTCAAACATCGGTGACGTAACGGATGCAATTGTTCTTTACGTTTCACTTGTATTTTCACCAGCTCTCGGTAAATGCGTTCTCTCAACTCCACAGGCAAAGCACGAATGTTCTCGTGTAAAGTATCCATGAACAGATTATGGTAAGTTACTTCAATGTCTCGGTCCCACTAAAGGTAAGTAATGACAATTCGGTGACCATCGAGCATGTTCTACGTAGGCTGAATCTTGCGGTTCCCAGTAATGAAGTGACACACCGCAACTGAAGCACTTGACTTTATCTCCTTCGCCCAAGTAGAAAAATCCGGCTCTGGCTAATTCTTCGGGGGTCGGTCCTCCCAGATACTTAGGCCATTTTCCTTTGAACGATTGAAGACGATTTTCAAAGTCGCAGTATTCCGACAAACGCACAGGAAAAGAATATTCGTCTTTCACAATATTCGTTTCGATGAGGGTTGGGTGACATGAACAGGAGTTTGCTCAGGGTTGGATGACATCCGTAGGGGGGTAGACGTGAAGGTGAACATTCCCCTTTAAAACGAAACCCAGTAAAATGTCCAAGAGGACGAGCGGCATCACTTTCGCATCCCTCAGGTATGACACGCACAGCATCACTTTCCATGATAGGGGTAGTGACACTAAAGTTCCCATGATGCTTTACGGCATCGCTAAGGTCACAACGTACAGCATCGTACCCATCGCAAGGCTCACAATCGCATTCCACTTCCGAAGCCTCACACTTGAATTGTGCCTTTCTAAACAACTTGTTTTGTGTTTCTCTGAAAGTATTCATCTTGTTTGCTCGGTCTTGGTAGTCACAATGAACTATCTATCTTGACCATAGCCCCCTTTTTATACTAGACGCAATGCAGTCTCCAGCTTGTACATCTTTCCTTTCTTATGTTTTTTATGTCTTGTTCTGGAAGGTACCGTCTCTAAGGTACCGTCATAATTGTACCGTAGTGTGATGGGTGGAAAGGCCATAGAAAGGTAAGGGCAGTGCTGAGACCATCGAGTATGTTCCAGAATAGCTGAATCTTTATAGATACATGGATCCATTCGTAACTTCAGTCCGCAAGCGAAACACTGTATCTCGTATCCCTATCCTGACTCAGGTCCCAAGTAGACAAATCCTGTTCTAGCTAAAACATGCGAAGAAGGTAATCCTTCCCTATCCGTAGGCCATTTCTGAAACGTGTCCAATCGACGGGCACAATCACAATAGTCAGGTAAGAAGACTGGAAAATGGTAGGGTTTGAACTTGGAGTTCTCATCGGGTTTCTCACTCGATTCTTGCTGTGGCGAAGTCATCCTTCTAGCGGGTGACTATCCTCTTACAACCAATGTTTTATACCAACGTGTCCATACGGTAAGATGAAATGATTGGGAAGCCGACCTCGCTTCTGGTACACGATTTGATAGACTTTTTCCAAGGGTCGACTGACAATGTGGTGAGTGGGTAAACGTACAATCTTGTTCGGTTGATAGGTGGTCACTTTAAAGTGTTCATCCTCTCCCGATTGCAAGGCTTCTTTCAATACCCCAAAGTTCACCACACGACTGGTACGATAATTCAGAGTCAGTCCTTTCACTTTACACGTCGTGTGCAGTTCTCCTTGTTTGCCCCGGTATTCGTAGCCGTAATTTTTTGGACCGCCACTGCCGAAACTTAGAATCTTGTCGTCGGGATGCTCGTCTGTCCAGGCTCCTAAACGGTCTCCTTCGATGTTAGGGTGCTGTTGACTCGGGTGATCGATGTAAATGCAACTGTCCGTGTCAAATTACAGGACGCGTTCCCCTAACAGTTCTAAAGCTTCGTACAATTTTAAGCGAGCATGGGCTGTCACGTAAGCCGCAATGATGACATTTCCAAAAGAATCGTCTTGTACAAAGCCCAGATCTTCTTCGTAATTGACCAAGATCAAATCCTCACGAACGACGTCCACGTGTTTCATGTATTTGGTTTTGTCGTGAATCATCTGGAAGTAGCGGGAAGGTTCTGTCAAATATTCCGTCTTGGGTAAACACGGTCGTTGTGCCATTTTACCCCACAAGCAATTTAACATCACTTTGGCAAACGATCGCCTGCCTTCGTTTTTCTCGATGTGGTCTAAAGAGATGCCTTCTTGTTCATAGTATTTCTCTTTGAATTGTATTTGGTCTTCGGGAGTGTGACACCAGGAAGGATAGCCGCTGGCTTCTTGTTTCAGTTTCAAAAAGGCATCCACGTAGTCGGCGAAATTGCCTTTCTGACTGCGATCACCCTTGTGGTATTGTTGTGTCTTGGGAAAGTGGCAAATTTCGTACACTTCTAACAGTTGGTATCCCATGTCCAGAGCTTTGAACAATTCTACGCTGACCCAGGTTCCCGTCAAGGCACGTTCTTCCTGTGTGTGCTGACAAGGCTGATCTTGGTTGCACGTTTCGGCACAAGTACGGCACAATGGAAACATCAGTTTGCCTTGACAATGGTGAGGTAAGACGGGATGGTATAGGTTCGTGGGAGGCAAAACTTTACACTTGATCAAGCCTTCGTATTGTCGAATGTTTTTCAGGTCGATGTGTTCCGTTAACAATTGCGGGTGCCCTACAGGAAAGCGACAATATTTGCACACGTAGGGATACAGCGAACACACGTCCAAGTATTTGATTTCTTCTCCTTTCTCTTCGTCGGCTTGGTACAGCAAACAGGTGGAATTGGTCCTTCCTCCGTACAAACTATCCCTCGGGTTCAGCGGGTCCATGAACTGGTAACTTTCCACGAGGCGTTTAAACTCGGGATCGGTTTTCATACGGTGATCGTACTCGTGTTCCCACATTTCCACCACTTGGTATCCTTCCTGTTCCAACTTTAGGCGCCCCTGACAAGTGTCCTGGTACAAGTCTTCCATGGTTCGTTGTAAAAACTGATTTTTAGTGCTACGATCAGGGTAACAGACGGGACATCCGTGAAATAAGCAACCGTTAAACTCGTACACGATCTTTGGGATTTCTAAGTCCAAGCCATCTACCGAATACGTAGTATTGACGTTTGACAAAGTTGGTCGTTTGAGGGCTGATGACAGTCACGGTCTTTTCAGGCATGAATCGTTGGCGATACACTAAGGAACACGCTTTGGCAATGGTGCAAGCTTGTTTCAAAGGATCGACCCCTCCGTGTTCCATGAACAGTTCTCGAAATTTTCCACAGCAACGCCGTAAAATGTCCACGTCGGAACGACAATACTTTAGCATTTCTTCCTGAAAGTCGAAAGGGTCCGAGGCGTGAGCCTGGTACCAAGCGTAGAAAGCTTCTCGTTGTTCTTTACGCATGTTGTCGGGGTCGTAATAGTGAGCCTCAGGTAAATGGGGTAGAACGACGTGTTGATTGGCTTCCGTATTGAAAAAGTGAGGAAAGTACCCTTTAGCCATTTCTGTCATTCCAAACGTTTTAGGCATTCGGCTCAAAGGCATGGCCAAGTAACTCATCGAATCTTTAAACTGTACTTGTCCCACTTGCATGAAAATGATTTTGGCTCCGTTCAAAGTCACTTTAGGACGCTCGGTGCCTTGTTCCGTATAGTATCTCAAAAGAAACTGTCCATCGAGGGCAATGACTGAAGATAGGTTCTTGAATGCACTTCTTGCACGCTCGATGAGCCACGCAGAAATTAGGAATGTGAATGCCGGTCTCTTGCATGCATTCGAAATCGAAAAAGATGAAATTGCCTTTCTTCTTGTGACCGTCCTCTTTCTCTGGTGGGGGTTGGTATTTTTGCACGTAACATTCGTGTTCCAAGTCCACGATGTGGTGACAAATGTGACATTTTTTCTTTCCTCGATATACGTGTGCCTTGGCATTATTGGTAAGTATGCCTTGTCCACACGTAGGGCACAATCTCAGGAGTTGACAAGCACATTTCTTCTGTGAACCTTGCGTCTTCAAATGCTGTTGGTAACAGGTAGGGCTGACAAACGTACGCAGACAAGTTAAACAAGGCACTGGTCTTTCGCTCAGACAGGGTGGAGTGGCCAAACATCCTGGGCATTTCGATCCACAATGTTTGTGTTGCTCTCGATTATTATAACCACGGTCACATTTCTCACAATAATAAACATATCCCAGGAATCCGGTGATGGTGGTAATGGTATCGAAATGGTCATCGTGATAATAAACATGAATGTATTTTCCATCCTTAAAATCTTGGCCTCGAAACAACAGAGGTCCACGCATTTCTTGAGGGTGCACTTTCAGGGTGTAGCGAGGAGCTAGGACATCTTGCAATTTTTGCATCTCAGGAATGCCACAGGGTGTGTTTTTGGACAGTCCGGCTTGTTGTAACAGGAGTTCTGCTTCGTTTCGTTGTTTGGCTCGGTCGGATTGTTGAATAGTTCTCCAGGTTCTTTTCCATTCTACCGTGTCGTTCTTGTTGGCATAGGTTCGTCCCACCACGATGGCACGGGCTAAACACATCTGGTCATGAGGGTTGTGAATTCGGACGAGACTTGTTTTGGTGTTGCGAAGGTCGTCCACCAATAACATCTTTTTGCGTCCAGTCCCTTGAGGAGGAGAGACGTGGGTCATGTCCAGTGTGGCTTTTCCATCGGTGATGTCAAACTGGTCATTATATTGTTGTACGTGTTGAATCTTGTCCATGACTTTGGAAGCGGTCAATTCTGCAGGGGTGCTAAACTCGATCCAAACAGGGGATTTCAAACCGTCGTGTTGTATGGAAAGTCTCAAGCGATCGTCTTCTTTGGGTTGACATTGTCGCTTGAGTGCAGTGAGCAAAGAATCCCACACCCCAATGATAAACACTTTTGCTTTCTCTAACGGCACTTAGCCTTAAAATCTTTAAACTTCACCGTGTATTTGTAAGCCGTGGTTCTAAATTTTCTAGAGGAGCACTTTTCCGTCTCTCGAATGGAATAGTATTTCTCAGGGCTGACTAATGGTGGCGAACTTGGTTTATAGGGTTCGGATTCTGGTTCACTCATGTCCTCTTCAAAATCACTGGCATGAATTTGTGCCAAGATTTCAGCCCTGGTACGAGGCGATAGATCACGTTTCTGCCTCTTACTTTCTTCTTCTTTCTTCTCGAATGAATAGGATCGTTTCATCTTGAGTGAAAAACGTCAAATGACTCACGTTTAAACACCATAGACTAATTTATAGTCATGGCAGACCAGCGTATATAAAAGGGTGTGTGTCTTGTCCTTTCACTATTCATTTCACTCTCAAGCTGAGCACAACGATGGAAGAGACTAGCCAAATCGAACGTTTCGTCAGAGCTTTGCGAGGGGTCGTTAGAAAATTCTCTTCAGACCAGCCCACGGACTACTCTCCTTCCTTTAGAGATAAAAGTCAAGATACTTGCTATATCTGTCAGAAAAAAGGGCATTGGTCTTCAGAGTGTCCAGACCGTCAAAAAAGAAAAAAAAAAGGGCTAAAAAAGACAGAAGTGATGATACCTGTTATTATTGTCATGAAAAAGGACGTTGGTCTCCAGATTGCCCAAAAAAGAAACAAGAGGAGACAGAAGAAAAGAGGAATTTTTCAGAAGAAGAGAGGGATTCTGCAGAGGAAGAGAGGGATTCTTCAGAGGAAGAAGAGGAAGAAAGAAGACAATTCTATTTACAAGAGTCTTTGAGTTATGATTTTAAAAATAAGAACGTACACTCACGCACTCATACAAAAGCACGTACTATAGGGGTAAAATGTTTTTTTTTTTTAAGTTATTGGCAATTGAAAGTGTATCTCTTTTCGAGAGACGTGGGTGGCCCTGAAAAGGGCCTTTTTCTGGTGTAGGGGTGAGTTTAAGCAATCAACTTTAACTGCCTTAAGCCTTTGCCACGGCCGAGGCCTACTTCTGGACTGCGTAATGTTGATGATTGGGTTGAAATCACAAAGGGTGGTACGGTAGGCTTAGTCACAGGGTTAACGTGTTTAGCTCGGGAAGGTCGTATTCTCTTCGGTCGTAATAAAGAAGTCTGATACATTTGTTTCAGACTTCTTAACTCCGCTAAAATGTCCAACAGTACCGTGACCGTTTGATTTTCACCCTCTTGTTTCTTTGCTGCTACTTCTTCTTGCTGTTGTTGCTGTTGTTTTTTTCTTACCTCTTCTTCTTGCTGCTGTAGGAGAAAAGCTTGTTCCGCTTCCTTTTGTCGTTGTATAAATTTCTCCAATTCTTCTTTCTGTCTCTGTCTAAAATTCTCCACTTGCGGTAATGAGGAAGGTAAGGAAGGTTCCGGAACAAATTCTTGCGAGGTAAGAAAATCCACAAAATCCCAATTCACCTCTTCTGAAAGTAAATCCGGGTTCCCTTGGGCAGTCTCCCCTGCTGGTGTACCCCAATGGATCGTTTTCTGAGTTTCCGTCATGTTGGATCACTGTCGCATAGATTGACTGTACACAAGCGCTGGCGAATCTATACAGACCACGTGACGTCACAGACTGCTCTCTTCGGATTGGATGCGAGCTGACTGAATTTTGTAACGCGTGTTCGGATTGGTGAATGAACTCAATCCGTTTCAATCCTTCCTCTACCTATAAATAAGCGCAGTTCACTGCATTGATTCACCTGTTCTCGTCGCTTCAAGATGTGGACCACAGTCGAATCATCCACCCTTGTGTCTTCCATGATGTGGACCGTTGTCGACAAGTCAGACACCAGTCTGTGGATACGAAGAGTGTACGTAGAAAGACAAGGTTGCCTCAAGAGGACACTGATTTATGGCCCTCGAGTAAGACGCAGCTTGAGGACAAGAAGATGCCTCAGATGCCTTTTATGTTAATGGATACATTAACATAAACCCAAAGGCCCTTTTCAGGGCTACCCATATTTCTCGAAAAGAGAATGACTTTCAATTGCCTACCCCTTTTTTTAAAAAAATTTTTTTACTTTTTTTTAAAAAAAAAATCCCATATTCAATTTCCCTTGACGCTAGACAGTCCCACGACTTTTTCTCCATATTCAATTCCTCTTGACGCTCGAGTGACCCAGGGTTTTTTCTCCATGTTAAATTCCACTTGACGCTAGAGTGACCCACGATTTTTCTCCATGTTAATTTTCCCTTGACGCTAGAGTGACCCGGGGGGGGGGGTCTGTAATGCTAATTCCCATTGACGCTAGGGTGACCCACTTCGCTACTGTTGGGGTAGTATGGGTTTCTTTCCTGAGCTCCACCTCTGAAGCTGTCATCTGGATCTACAACGTCTTCCTCGCTCTCTGATTTGCTGATCTCTTCTAAAGACGACTGCTCTCTATCCAGAGGAGTGGTTACGGGGAACTCTGGGCAGTGTGGCACCGGGGCGATGGATGAAGGAAGGTCCGGATACATGAGAGCAGGTGTATTCTTGCCACCACCAGGCATAAGTAGCAGTTGCTTGAGTGGTCAGAGGGTTCCCGCCAAATTCCAGGGATAGCGAACATCATGGCTCACTTTTCTCCTCTGTACCATACTATAAAAAAAACAAAAACATTTGTTTCACACATCTTAGCAGATGCTTCCACGGAGTACTTTTTCGCTCTTGACTTGATAAATTGGCCACGGACATGGCAAGATGCGTCTGCCATATGCTTGCAGCCTCTTGATGCCATCTCAGAAAATATTAAGCTATGTATCCACTTAGGCTGCTGGAGCTAAACTGAACTGGTGGGCTTAATGCCTCATTATTTATACTACTATTTATATTACTGGAAAGTTATAGAAATTTCTAGAGGTTACTTCAAGTTTACTCAGCACTGAATCAATCTGGAATGTTCTGGAAAATATGTAAATTTCAAAATATCACTGTCCTGGTCACAAAAGCAAAGTTTGTAAGGAATAATAGCCATTTTGTATACTTTTGAGGTATAAGCAATTAGGATATAACAGTTACCACCCAGGAACAAAAATAATTGTTACATGGTGCTATGAAATATAAATGACAACATACAAAATTATTTTTCCACGCACGTCACAAGAGTGACTAATATCATACTAATCATTCTGCTCTATCAAGAAGACCAAACTCACGTCAAACTAGTGCATTTAATTAGACTGAAACCAGCTATGTACAAACACAGATTGAAATTATATGCGAATAAACAGTAAAACATTTAATCTTGTGGGACTGGATATGATTCACCAAAGTTAACTGAATTTATATATATGAGTAGTTATGTGTGACGACCTAAGGACAACGGGAATTTAACATTGAGAAACATTACCCTCTAGGGACAGGGGAATTTAACATGAGAATGACACTTTAGGACATAAGGTGAATTTATCACGGAGATATCATTCTGGGACAGTAGAGGAATAAAACATGGCGATATCACTTTGGGGTCAATGAAAATTTAACACTAGGCCGCTATTTTGAGAATTATTAGGACATGGGAAAATGTAATGTAAAAAATATCCATATGTTTAAATCTTGGGTCTATATGGCGACAAGGGTACACGTAATTGTTGAAACGTCAATAGGTTTAACATTGAGGCAATCGGGTCCAAGGGAAAATATAACGTTAGAAAATCCATTACTTGAGCATCATTGTCATGTCTGATGATAAGGGAGAGCTTAGTGTGCAATTTTAAAACTTGGAAAGCATATGTATGAATCGATGTTTAGAGTATATTTTTTAAAATAAACATTATAAAGGATATTCCGATTTTTGTTTATAGACAGCAGAAAGACTGACCTGCAGCATTGTTGCAACATTATTCAAGCAAAAACTGCATTTTCTTTCTTATTTCGCTACATATAACATTTTGTGTACACACATACACACACACACACAGAGGAGTAAAAATATTTGTATTTTTGCACCACCCCCAATAAACAATGAGACAAAAATTCCAGTCAACACCATTTTCTTAAATGAATATTTTGTTGTGTCGCTTCATACCGAAAAAGTTCACTTTGAGAAGGAAATAAACAAATCATGTCCAAGGCCATCTCCAACAAACCGCCAGAGCCATGGAAGTTCGTCAGGAAAGAAAATCACTATGTAGCCCCTGAAAATTTATTTTCACATTCAAACCACTCACAAAGTGGCTTTCAGAAACTTTAGAACTACTTACTATTACATGGTGAAATTTAAACAATTAAAGTCCCATGTCCCAGCAGAGAAAGCGGTTATATTTATTACGCTATTGCCGGAATCTCTGTTTTGTTCCAACCGAAACGAAACGACGGTCGGACCAAAGCGATATGCAAGTTTCCTGCCTGTTTTTTGACAAAATATTTAATTAGCAAATACCCTACTAAAACGATTCTTAGAAGATATTTCAAGTGTAACAACAATAAACAATGTAGTAATAATACTAAAATCATTAATTGTAACAACAATAAACAATGCAGTAATAATACTAAAATCATTAATTTTGCAACCACTGACTATATGCTATAACGTGCTGACTGAATTCGCTACATGAAGAAAACACACACACACACACACACACACACACACACACACATATATATATATATATATATATATATATATATATATATATATATATATATATATATATATATATATATATATATATATATATGATGGTCGGGGTAATTATGTAAATCTTTGTATGCTCAAATTTGACGTGTACAATGCTTTCACTTCAAATATTCATAATCCAAACTTCTATTTGCCAAATTTACTGAATGATCTTTTTTTCTTCTCCACCGTGACTCTCCTACTCATTTCATCTTTCCTAACTAAGGATAAACTTGTTGTTTTTTCACCAAGCTAAACTGTCATTTTTGCTTCTCTCACAGAGACGGTAATTTTTATATTTTGATGAAGTTCGGTTTGTTCCATCTCGCAGCAAACGAATCAGTGCTGGAATTAGGTTTCACTTGAAGGATAGTTCGATTTAATTGAACTTTTGAAGACAAAATTGCTATAAATAACACACGTTGTCTTTGTTAATCTGCGAATGCTTAATCGTCCAGTTTATAGAACGCGATAGCAGTAACTTTGGATATAATTTTTTTCTGCCAAACCAGAATTTTTTATTTCTTGTCTGTCATGGTTATATTTATTCTGTTTCATTTGCTTGTCTCGTCATTTTGAATTTCTTACTGTTTACATTAAGGTCTTCTTCTTCCGAATTGTTACTAAAGTAGTAGAAATCATTTTGTTTTCACTAAGATGGGCGCTACTGGAGCCATTGTTTTCTCACAAAAATGGGTGCTATTTTGTTTACTAAAATGGGTTCTATTGCAATATTATAATGTGTACTTCAAAACCATTTATTCAGTCTTTTTCACTAAAATGTGTCCTAGTGGAACAGTACAAGTAAAATTTGTTTGCTGAATTGTGTACTACAACATCAGTGAGTTTTGCTATCCGGTACCCAAGACCTTACAATCCAACAAGCCATTTGTAGTGACCAGTGGTAATATGCACTATTCATTATATTATTGTGATACATCAAAAGACTGTTAGCACAAAATCACAATCGAAGCCACAGTCATATTAACATATTCGAGACTACATGTACATCAACATTAAATATTGAAACTTATTTGTAATGCCACTGGCATTCAGTTAGAACTTTTGCTTGTGATAAACCTGTTAGGAGAATCTGGGATTTAATTCGCATTACCGTAAGTTCTTTTTAAATTTTCAATTTGTATCCATGGGAAATAAAATATTTCTTGAATATTACCAAGCGTGTTGTATGTCGCTCCTTTCCCTTACTTAGTTCAAGACTGTAGAATCGTAATAATAGTCATCTGGTGTTTCTATCTAAAGATTTTCTTCTATCAGTCTAATATGTTCCTCAGTTGCTTGTCTGGTTTTCTTTCAATGACATGTATTGGTTTATGGCATGGCCATACT
This sequence comes from Sinohyriopsis cumingii, assembly GCA_028554795.2. Lineage (NCBI taxonomy): Eukaryota > Metazoa > Mollusca > Bivalvia > Unionida > Unionidae > Sinohyriopsis > Sinohyriopsis cumingii. The sequence continues at coordinate 8,213,388 of CM068834.1, read as the reverse complement.
TGTTGTTACGATTCATGTACAAACTAAATTACCTGTTTAATATCAGTATTTGTGAATCTATGATCAGAATTTATAGTTTTGTTAATTTATAATTTGAGAAGAATCGTTTATGTAAATTATTCATTGGAATTACATTGACTTTCCGGACTAAAAGCAACACTGAGATTACTTAGAACTGATTCAAAGACATACTGATTTATATCCTTGTTGTTGCATCAGGACATTCAAGATTCAAGATTACTGAAATTCATTCGGAACATTTGACATTTTTGGACTTTGTGATGGAACATGTATAATTATTTGGAATTTAATTCACAATACTTTGAATTTTCACTCTGTTTTCTGAGGAAATAAATTATTTGTTGATACTGAACTTATTGGTACATATTTTAAGACCATAGAGTCCTAACACAGAACAAAAACAAGTTGTTTAAGCCAATTCAAGATATCTATAAAAAAAAAAAAAAAAAAAAAAAGACACAATATCGATGGCAAGTGAGATACCCGGTCACTCTCTATATTGAAGGAAGATAGAGTAGCTTTCATTGTCAGATTGGTTCCTGTATTGACTTTAAAATGTTTGCTTTTGTTGACGAGATATACTGGACTGGCTATCGGGCCTGCTCTACATCCAAGACCCTGCAAGAGGATCGATAACTTAGGAGAAAAAACCCACACAAATGTTAATCAGTCGATTTAACAAGAAAAGGACAAATTAAATATAACTAATCATAAGAATATTTTTTTTTTAAACTTAACATTTAATCATTATAAAATGTACATGCCTGAGTATAATATGTTCTTACGCTTTAGCCCAAGCTCGCTTGAACATCATTACATGTCCTGTATTTTTCAATTTTGCTCGATTTTAAGGCAGTGATGTTGCATCTGAATTCATTTACTTCGATTGTGTGGAAGTACTTTAATATTTCTTACATCCGATTCATCCAGAATAGGCAGTATCTTTGACCATTTGAAAAAGTCATCGGACTCTTTAGACAAAACGAATCTGTCCCCACTCCACTAACCTCTCGAGGGGCCCCGAGTGGCCGAGTGGTCTAAAGCGCTGTCCGTTACGGATCACTGCCATCTCACCTCTGTCTGCGTGGGTTCGAGTCTCGGATTCAGCCAATGTGGGTATGTGAGAAAGCTTGCCAGTAGCTTCTCGTGGGTCGTGGTTCTTTCCGGGGTTTTCCGGGTTCTTCCTAAACCATTAATAATGGCATTAATATCGTGTGCTGAAAAATGGCGTTAAACCCTACAACAGCAACAACTAACCTCTCGCTCCCCAGTATAAAATAGTGATATCTGATTCGTCTGCACGGTATCATATGCAAACATTTTACTGGCATGAAAATTCACTTCAGCTGCAGCAGGATATAGTGGCAAGACCATGCATGTGTTTACTTTACAATTTATTTAAAATACCGACCACCTTCTTAATCTATTAATATCAACTTATTTTTCAGTACCTCCCGCTCACAAACTATGACATTTTCTGAAACACCAGTTTTATGTTTGTTTCTTTGGTTTGTCAGATTACATACTGTATTGACTCTAAAATATTCTTTCTGTTGAGGGATACTGGCCTGCTATCGCCAGGCGAGACTATCATGCCGCAATGTATGATGCTATTACAATTATGCACAACAAATAATGGAATCCGTTCAGATTTTGAACAATTATTTTTTAAATGTTGTTGAATCTAATTATCTGCACCTGCTACAGTCTCATAGAACATTTTCCCGATTTAATCATTTATAGAGGTGATAGCGCAAACTGTTTTAGTGATTTGTTTCTTGTTGTTTTGATTTTTAAATTTTCCCTGGGATGAGGTTGTGAGGGGATTTTAGGTCATGATTTGAAAGAATTCAACATTATTTGCTTGCATATCTTTTGCGAATATCACCAGAAAACTAGTAGCAATGCATTACTATGGACATAATGTACGTTCTTTATAAGAAGAAAAATCGCCTTTTCATGACTAGATACTTATGTTTCAGATCATAAAATAATATGCCTAGGATAAACGGAAGCTCTATTATTTAGAACCTGAGCATTAATTTTCACTTATAGGAATATTCCAAATATTTTTTCAGGTTCTCGTAAACTGGATTGCTATAAACTGTCATTATAATTTAGATACTGAGTTCAACTTTATGCGTGATAATTTATACTTGCATAGCGTCCCATCCAGGCTGTTTTATCTCATTGTCTGATTCAGGGAAGTTTGTGTTGTCAGATAAATAAAATAAATTAATATATATTATGTTATGGTCCCCAGTTAATATATAGGCATTCAACAACGTAAACAAAAGGAAGCTGACAACAATTGAGGAGTTACAACTCTATAAGTGATCGCTTTCAATCAACTACGTCAAAGAGACTTACGTTGCGAAGATCAACCTAAGACAGTGATGAAGAACTATCAACATACATCAGTATTAATAAAACTTCAACGCACTTTGTACAGAGCATCTTCTGTGTAGAATGTGTTTGCAATCTGATCCTAAAGCGGGCATAAACAAATAGGCCTAAATGACAACATCAAACTTTCTTTGAAATGTGCAGACATAGATCAACATTTTTACTATGTTGGATGGATGGATCTGTTCGTAAAGCGTTGTCTGAGAAATGGACCATACTACAGAGAAATAACACATTTGACTGGAAGAAAACGTAGGTTAATATGCCTAGTTTCATGAAGGAGATTTGCCTTTCAGGTACGACGCAAATAAACTGGGTGTGGTCCAAAATGGCATAAAAAATCAAAATGATATTAAATACATGCATGTTATCTCCTACACCTTAGTATATACTGCTTCAGTTTTTGGCAGCTTTTTAACAAGTGGCCAAATATTTTGAACAATGGACCTGGACTCAGATATTATCTGTACCTTTGTTTGGGATCATACTTAAATTTTTCATTACCAAGTCTAACGCAATGAAACTATGATTGACTGGAGTCACCAGAAATGTTTTCCTCTTCAGCTTTAAGATCAGATTGTGCAAACAAATTACTCCACCACCACCAGCAGAACTTGGGATTATCAAAGACTATTTCTCTTTATTTTATGGTTTTGTGGTCTGAGTATCTTGCAAGTGTTACTGGAGTATGATTTGTTTTTGTTGCTGCCACTGGTATTTTTATGATAGTAGTAAATGGGGCCACATTAGGGACAATGGGACATAGCATTAAAAACACCCCTGGGCCACTTTAGGGACAATGGAAATTTAACATGGAGAAAAACGCTGGGCCACTTTAGGGACAATGGGAATTTAACATAGAGTTTGGGTCTGTCTAGGGACAAGGGAAATTAACATGGGAATAGAGTTTGGGTTTGTCTAGGGACAAGGGGAATTGAATATGGGATTTTTTTTTAAAAAAAAGTTTTTTTTAAATTTAAATTTAAATTTAAATTTAAAAAAGGGTAGGCAATGGAAAGGCTATCTCTTTTCGAGAAATATGGCTGGCCCTGAAAAGGGCCTTTGGGTTTTCTTCTTCTTCTTCTGCTTCTAATTTCTTCTTTTTCTCCACCAAGTTCTTATTTTATCTCCTACACTCTTTCTCTTCTTCTCTTTCTTTTTTTTCTCCTGCTCTTCTTTCTTCTTCTCTTCCTCCTCTTCTTTCTTCCTCTTCTCATTTTCTTCTTCTTTTTCAATTTTTTCGTTCCATTTGCTTATTCTTATTCTTTCCTCTTCATCCTCCTTCTCCTCCTTTATCTCTTTCATGACACCACTAATCTTGTCCTTTACCTTTTTTAAGTTATTAATTTCCATCTTTACACGATGGGGACTATAGGAATAATGGTCTTCAACGAGTCTTATTAACATCTGTTCCATCATTCCTAAGTTGTCTAAAACGTCTTGCAATGTTTGTATTTTGTCCATTTGGTTAGAAGCCATCTTCTTTGTAGAATGGTTTGAACGACGAATACTGTGGGTTCTTATAGTGAAAGCGCGGACGTGAAGGAAAACATCCCCCTACTTTTCTCATTTCACATAATAAAACCCAAACTATACTCTCCACATACGCTAAGAAACAATAAACAAAATCCATAATCTACTATCCACACAATCGTACGTGAGCGGTTACAAAACCCAAACTATACTCTCCACATACGCTAAGAAACAATAAACAAAATCCATAATCTACTATCCACACAATCGTACGTGAGCGGTTACAAAACCCAAACTATACTCTCCACATACGCTAAGAAACAATAAACAAAATCCATAATCTACTATCCACACAATCGTACGTGAGCAGTTACAAACACAAACACACAAACACATACCCTCGCACTATGAAAAAAGAGTTAGTGTTTATAATCACACTACTCTACACACACACACATACACACACACACATTGGCAAATCGATAGTTATTTCTTTTCTAGAGTATTGGGTAGCCCTTAAAAGGGCTGTTTTTTTTTTTGAACTCCAGATGCACCTATCTAATGGTTGCACCTTCCAGGCCTGGCGCCACACACGCATCTTCTTCCCCAGTCTCCTTTCACCTTTCTTCTGGGGAGCGCAGAGGGAGGATGATTCGCTTCAACACCCCAATCCTCTGTCTCGGGAATATTGTACGACATCCTCTCTTCTAGTTTCTTTTCCTCCTCTTCCCTCTGTCTTCTCTCCTCCTCTTCGTTCTTCATTCTTTCCTCTTCTACTATAGCCTCCGCGGCCAGTTCATTTAACAGGCGCCTGACATATTCCAGATGTATCTGGAGTTCAAGAAGTTTGCTTATTCTGCTATTCATTCTTGTGTTGATCAATCAACAAGGGTAGCTAGACTGCCCAGCGAGTTTCAATTTATAGTGAAAGCGCGGACGTGATGGAAAACATCCCCCTAAAACATAAAATTGATCTTACCTAGATCATGACCAAAAAACAACAACGCGCGGACCTAAAAGAAACACTCACTCACTTTTTATGCTACCCATCACTATTTTAAAATTTTTTATAAATCACTTCAATATACTATCCACATACGCAAAGCCATCCAATCTAACCCCAAATTTACACCTCAAACACCAAAAAAAGACATCATTTTAATCTACTATCCATACCAACTTACTTAACCACTTACAAACACAAACACACAAACACATACCCTCACATTTTTTTAAAAAAGAGTTAGTGTTTATTTTCACACTACTCCACCTACACACATTGGCAAATGGATTGTTATTTCTTTTCTAGAGTATTGGGTAGCCCTGAAAAGGGCTGTTTTTTTGTTTGCTATGGCATTCTTTTTTAGTTTCTAAGAATGCGATGTCCTCTGAGGATAGACTTTCTGGCGATAGGTCTGCTTCTTCAAAAAGAGAAGAAGAACTCTTTGGTGTCGATACGACAATCGACAAAGGCTCTGTCAGCTTCAGGTTCCTGCTGGTGTTGTTGTTGCTGCTGTTGCTGCTGTCTCTGAAGTCTGTACTTCTCTGTCCATTCTTCTTTTTCCCTGTTCATTTCTTCTCTGAAGAGCTCTTCTATTAGGTCTTCAGTGATTTTTAACATTCTCACATTCTCTATTTCTTCTGGCTTCGGTATCAGACTGTGTCTGACCCTATGCAAATTCACGTAGGCTTCGTTGAGCGTAGCTAGTTTGGAGCACATCTTCGTAGGAGGATGAGTCGACAATGGATGGTTAGACTGGAAACAACCCGGTTCTTAAAGTCAAAGCGCGGACGTGAAGGAAAACATCCCCCACACGGTTTTTGAGTCGCAACGTTTAGTGAGTGTCATGAGAGGGATAGTAAGAAACGAAAGAGCATCAATCCAACATTCTTATAGCTAAACAAAAGACAAAGGCATTTTTTTCAAAACACAACATTTTTTATTCAAAAATCACTTAACACTAAACAACAACTCTAACATTTTTAACAATAATCCAACAATATAACATCAAACAATTTTTTCAAAACACAACATTTTTTATTCAAAAATCACTTAACACTAAACAACAACAACTCTAACATTTTTTAACAATAATCCAACACTAAAAGTTTCTCCACTAGGTAAAGAGGGATAACAGTCTTCCATGTTTTCTAGTAATCTAGGATGACTTCTCTCAAACTGTTGATTTCTATGGTATTATCGAATTCTGCATACAGGATGACGTTCACCGTTTCATCAGGGTCTCGGTCTTTAAACTGAATTTCCACACGAATCTGGCCGGATTTTATAGGGTGGAAATGTCCCTCGTCGCTGCCTTGGTCTGGAGTGAAATCGAAAGCCCACAAAGCGTAGCCTCCTGCATAATCCTCGTACGTAATACCGTGACTGGTATTGGTTCCTAACTGTCCGGTGGCTTCGTACAAGGACAAGTACGATCTCAAGTAATTCTTCTTGGTAAAGTCAGGTTCGAAAGGTCGGGTACACAAGGTCTTGCCATCGCGACTGACTTCGATTTTGGACACGCCAAAGTGTTGAAAGTAGAAAGGATTTTTTTCGGCACCTCCGTTGAAGGCTGTATTCTCGACGATACCAACGATCAAACGTTTGGGTAACTGTCCTTGGAACAGATGATCTTCGATCATGGATCGCTGTCCCTTGGGAATGGTGAAGGTTTTCACTTCCACGCGTCGTATGGGATACTTGGCGGCCGTTCTGCTCAACGTCTGACTGATGTCGTTTCCCACTTTAGGTAACACTTCCACACGGCGTACGTAGAGTCTGGCTTCTAGGATTTTGGTTTTGTAACCGTCACTATCAGCCATCAAATGGAAAGCGGCACTGCTACGATTCAGTCTCAGGCGGACATCCACCCCGTTCAGCAAATACTTTTCTTGCAACCACATGTCCAAATGCAAACGATCCATCAGTTCTAAACTTGTGTCGACTCCCGTGATTCTCTTTCTTCGTTCTAGAAATCCATCATTGTTGTCTTTCTTTTCATCAGTTTCCAATATTTCAAACTTGGTAGGTTCGTCAGCTTCCCATACCACACAGGCATTGAGATGAGTGTTCTTGGCATCTATTCCGTACGTCAAAAGATTTTCCAGGTAGGCACGATAAGGGTAAGTATCCATGCTGCTACTGACCAGTTTGTTATTCAAGTACAAGTCCACTCCACTGAACAAGGAATGCATGAAATTGTTGACGGGAGCTACTGCTTCATCGTCTATAGCACCTCCAGTCTTATCTAGAATTTTGACTTTCAGGTACAAGTAACTGCTATTCAGATCGATGTAATCTTCGGGCTGTCCTTTGATTTCAAACTCGATGGGAGCGGAATCCGTCAGTGAGGAGACGGGGTGAAATTCCACCCACTGGGATTCTTGCATCGTCATCATGGTGGGGGGCATGGCAAACAGATCCAGTTCCGTCTTGGAACAAGCGCAAGATTCTCGGTGCATCATTTTTTTGTCTCTTTTCTCAATAATCGAAAACGTCTAAGTCTCGAACGGTTCTTCTTTTCTTGGCCTTTCTCGCTTGAAGTCTGGTGAAAGGGTGTTTTCTTCGTCGTCTCTTTCTGCCTTGTCCTTGCTGAATGCCTGACTCGGTAGCGTGCAGGGCATTTATAGGTGTCTCTCGTTGGCCTAAAATGTCTTTGCCCGTTTGCAGCAAGACATTTTTGCCTGCCCTCATGAAGGCTTCTTTAGGGTTTTCTTTGTCGATGATGACATTTTGGAGAAATTCTTTGCCTTGCGTCAGTGCCGCATCTTTCAAGGCGTGCAAACCGCGTGTCACCATCGGTTTCAACACCGGGGCCACCGAACGAAGGGCCGATTTTAACATATCTCCTAAACCGTGTCCTCGCTGTCGAGCAACCCCTCGGTACACTGGATACATGACTTACTTACGAGTCGTGAGAGAACCGTTTTCGAAAATGGAGTTTCACCGTGACTTTTCCTTTGGTGAATGGAATATTTTGTCCCAGATCTCCTTTTATAGCAATGTTGACCGTGTCCAAATACGACTTACTGACAGGCAAATAGTGAGGATGGACAAATTCGCGGTGGACTTGGTAAGTGTTTCCACCTTCCTCGTCAGTGTTCGTGGCAGAATCCACTTTGAAAGGAATAACACGCAGTAACGGTACGGAGGTGTGTCCCACCACGTTGTACTCCACCACATCAGAATACACGAACATCAAATTCAGTCCTTGGTTCAGTTCTACCGGGGCACGAAATAACTTGCTAAAAGACTCGTTGTCGTAAACGATGGGTAATTCGTTTTTCTTGAGCATGGCCTTTCTCATGTCCATGTCTCCGCCCAACATGTCAAACAATTCAGAACAAAATAAAATGGACATGATTTTACTCCGTTCAAATTTCATCAAGAAGCGACGAGCTGTTTTGTGGTACTCCATGGTGACACTTTTGTTGACATGCTCCAAAGCTTTCAGAAATACGACATTAAACCTGGAGGCTATGGTGCTGACCAAATGTTGACCACTAAAATAATAGCCTGGGGGAATGAACAAGTGATAGGTGGTGTACTTTTGTGTACGGGTTTTCTTGTCATATTTGACATTGCTATCCATCCACTGTTGCATTTGCTCGTCATGAACTTCCACATCAAAAAAATTTTGATTGGGAAGGACATTGAGGACTTGGGTCGGGTGAATCATTTCTACTAAAGCCACTTCCCAATGGGCTTCGTGATCTAACTGGATGGCCTGAGGTAATTTGGCCGTGTAACAGCACAACGTGTTCTTGGGAAACACCTCCATGGAACTGTCACTGGGTAAAGATACGTAAAATTGGCTTTGGTGACTAATAATTCCAGAGTTCTGTGGCTGTCCGAGGGGTTAGTGGACGTCAGAGGCGTGTCTCCGTCTAAAATTCGGTTCTGGTTGTGATTGAAGTGGTGACTGGCACTGGCACTGGACGCAAGGTTCCCGGGGTTCCCGTTCGAGGTGAATTTCAGGGAGGGATTAGGAAGCAGGTAACCGATGAAACTGCTCAATAAAATGGTCCACAATTGTTTGTCTCCTTGTTGCAAACTCAAATTGGCGATGGCTGCCCCGATGACACAATACACCACGAAGATTTGGCAGAAAAAGACGATTTGCGTTTTAGGCACACGTTCTCCACACCACACCCACAAGGGTTGTTTTTGTAAATCTTGCACAGAAGAACTAGGTGAAGGAGGAGTGGTCGACGTAGCTGCGTCTGTGTGAAAAGGCATGATGGTCACTTCTTTTTATAGTCGATGACTTGCGAAGCGTCGATCCAAGAATCAAAACTGGGTGGATATCCTTTCCAACGTACTTTGACTTCTTTGACACGTCGTTTGCCCACTTTACGGGTTCTGCGTTCGAGAATGCTTTCGATGTCGTACACGTCGTCTTCTTTTTTGGTGACACGTTGTAACTCGGGCAAATAAAACGTTCCTTTGAGCACTTCTCCGTTCATGTCTTCCAATTTATAGACAGTAGGATGACGGCCATGCACTCGTCCAGTGACGCGAAACAATTCGGTCGTCCAGTTAGGTAAGTAACCTTTGTCGAAAGTGCGTTTGGTTTTGCCAATGCGCACCCAATCTCCTACGGCCAACATTCCACTTTTCTTGGGGACAGCCCTCGTCGGGGACGTACCAAACAGGCGCTCAAACACCAACACTTCGTTGTCGGGAGTCACGTCTTGCGGGGCACGTCCGATGCTTCGATGGTAAGATTGGTTGTACGCTTGCACCAGGTGCGGTGAGATGTCGATGTACTTCAGAGTGTGGTGATGCGTAAAATATTTCCACATGCGTTCTTTCAAAGTGCGTTGAAAACGTTCCACGATGCTGGCTTTGGTTTCGGGATTCTCGGTGGTAAAAAAATGAATGTCACGTTTCTTTAATTCTTTTTGGAAAGCTTGGTTCAGAAATTCGGTGCCTTTGTCCGTTTGCCATCGAAGAGGGTGACGACCGCTTTGTTTCAACACTCGTTGCAGGGCTCGCACTAACTCGCTGCTCGATTTGGAAGTTAAGGGCACGATCCAGGCAAATTTGGAAAAGACGTCGATGACACAAAACAAATATTTGTAGCCACGATTGTAGCTGGCCAAATGAGAGACATCGGCTAAATCGGCTTGCCATTGATGATCGATGCCTTCCACTCGGGTGCGACTTCTGGCAAACTTGCGTCGAATGGGTTTGTGTAAAGTGTAGGTAGCTTGTTCTTGTAACCATCGTTGCACTTGAGGTAAACGGAGACTTTTCAGTTGCGTTTTGGCAGCACGATACAATTTTTGAACTCCTGCGTAACCTGCAGGATGGGAGGGATCGTAGTAAATGCTGGCTAAGACTTTTTCCATTTTTTTGTGTTGGTTGGTGTGTTAATAAGACACCCACTCTTGGAGGATGCTACTCTTTTTCTCTTGGGGTACTTTCTTGGATTGCAATGCTTTGCGTGTGCGGCCAGCAATAGGTGTCGAAGAGGAGAAGGATGTCTGAGCGGGGGATATCGGTTCTTGTTTCACTTCTGTCTTCACTTCTGTCTTCACTTTCTTTTTCTCTTGTGATGAAGAAGGGGTGACCATCATCTTTTTAATCCATCCAATTCTGGAGGTAGGTGGTGTTGTTAACTTGCGTACTTTTTCTGGTGGAGTTTGAAACCCTTCTTCTTCTTCTTCTTTTCCTTTTTCTGTCTTGGTCACTGGTACTGGTACTGGTACTGGTGATGGTGCTGGACTTTTCATCAAGGTCTTAAAATCTTTCAGAGTGGGTAGAGCTGTTTCGTCTAAAGCTTTCTGGTGAAAGAGTTGCAGTCGTTGCAAGAGTTGACCGTACTTTTGCGATTTTTCTGTTTCGGACAAATCTTGGCGATCCATCAAGGACTGCAATTCGTGTTGTAACTGGGACATTTCGCTCAAATTGGGATTGGGAGGTAAATGCGGGGTGCGTTGTTCTTGCCACCGATGGTATTCCATCCATCGTTTGTAAGGCACTAAAGCTAGTTTTCGTCCTTCCATGGGGTTGTCAGGGGTCGATTCTGAGATCTTGGAACTTCCGAGGCCTTTTTATCTTGCTCCCACCAGTCCTCCCAACATGGTTCCCAAGACTCCTTTCAGTATGGGGCCTAACAAGAGAGGTAAAATACCTCCACGTTGCACTAACATCTTCTTTTTTTGACGAATGGGAATTTTCTTTTGAACCATTTGGCGAAGAACGTGACGATGTTTGCCTAAGCATTGTTTCTGGTGTTTGGACAAAGGGATCGTGCCTTTCAAAACGTTCAAACAACATTCGCACACGGTATCGATGACCTCTTTGGAGGCCGTTTGAATGAGTTTTTTTTTTTGTAGGGGTGGAGAAGCTTTGGACAGGACAGATAACATGTCCCCATGTTTGGCTAAACGTGGTGGCAGTCCTTTCCTTTTCTTTCCTTGGGGTTTTCTGGAGGGTGACATCTTTGAGTCTTCAGGAGCACCAAAAAACACTGATACCCCGACTTGGTCACAGGCCTTTTTTATACTGGAACGCGTCGCCACTGATTGTCTTGACGTCGTATTAGTTTGAGGACAGGCATGACACGTCGTGCAGGGGTACGTAACGGACTAAATCGAGCCAGTTCTTGCTTGGACAAATCCAGTAAACTTTGTAACATGCCCGATCTTTCTTGAACTTTGATTTTGGGAGAAGGTACTTTGTGAGCAGCAGCCACTGCCACTAAATTGGAAGGTCCTGCCACTGGGGAAGTTCTTTTGGGGGTCATCAACGGAGAAGTTCTTGGTGTGATCAACGTCTCAAGTACTCTTCAGTTCTGGGTGTCATTAACGGAGAAGTGGACAAACGTGAGGCTGCCGGAGACGCAGTCACCGCCGTGGCCGGTCGTGGTTTGCGAGTGTAAGGTTGCGTCCTGGCCGAAGTGCCTCTCTTGCGACTAGTTTTCTGTGGACTTTTCTTTTTCTGGGGACTTTTTCTCTGTTTCTTTTTCTGGGGGCTTCTTTTCTTTTTCCGGGGTGGTGGTGTCTGGTCAGAGGAGGGTCCTGCCACTGGAGAACTTCTCCTTGGGGACCTGGTCTTTTTCTTCTTGGGGCTTCGTTGGACTTTTGTCTTGGGTATAACTTTGGGGGCATTAGGATCCCATCTTAAGAGTGAGCGAATGATGACCCCTCCTAGAGTACCGCTCCCTCCAGGTTTCAAAATGATTTGTTTTTTTGGTTTGAGTGTCGATGCGGGGATTGGCCAGTTGGACCAAAGCGACTTTGTTTCGATCAAAAAAGCGTTTGGTTTGATGAGGAATCTGAATGATTCCTTGGAGTAATTGACGTGCCGTGACCGTGAACCATCGTAAGACTTCTTTGAGACTAGCTTCTAAGACACGAGCTCGTGTTTGTGGATCTTTTTCTCGACTGATGCCATACAAGGCACGAATCAATTTGACGGGAAGATGCGACTGAAGGGACGTCATGTTCGCACTGAGAGTGAGACAGACGAAAAAGGGTCTGAGGTTTTTATAGATTTTTTTATGTGGAGTGAAATGAAGTCGAGGACGGAGACGTGTACAGGACAGGCCCTCCATCCTGGCACCAGTGGTGAAACAAGTGGGTACGAAATCGCAAATCCTCGGGAGTCGTAGGTTTCAAATCGACGAGTAAATAGGCGTGTGGAGTTTGAGTGGCATCGTCGTACGCCTGAGTCAGCCAAGGCGTTCCTAACTGTTTGGCTAAGACTTGCACTTGCGATTTATCTCGAGGGCTTTTAAACAAGACCACGTAATGCGCATTGAGACTGATGGTGCGATGGGCTTTACTTTGTTGAAACAAATTTTGGGTGATGTAAACGACACTGGCATTACGGTGATGCCCTTTGCGCGTGAACCACAGTTTAATTTCTTCTTCGTCTTCTCCTAACATGTCGTCAAAAATGACCAAATGGGTTTGACGGGAGTCAGAGACGATGCCGTCGTCTTCTTTAGGAATGCCTTCCACAAACACGATGGAATCGCCTTGACTTTCTCGCAAGAGGCTGTACGCCGATTGCCACTCTTTGTAACACCACACGATTCGTTGAGGGGGTCGATCTATCAAATGATGTTTATGTTCGATCAAACGTTTGACGAATTCGGTTTTGCCTGAACCGCTAGGTCCAGCAATGAGCATGTTAAAGGGATGGCGAAGATACAAAGCCTCCCAACTGGCACGATCTAAGTGTTCGTCGATGACTTTGACAGTAGAGGAAGAGGGAGCAGAGACAGCAGAGGTAGCCATAGTGTGAGAAATGTCACTTGTGACACGAAAACAAACAAGACAAGAGTTTATATATTTTTTTTCAGAACACGTTTATTGAATGTTTTTATTTCAAACATGAATACGAAAGACAAAAATACAAAAAAGCCAAAGGCTTAAGTACAAGAATAAAAGGCACATGATAACCATGAACGTGGAATAAACACAAGTGTCTGTACAACATGTTTTGGGTAAAGTTCTAACCAGTTCTATAGTAGGGGGTAAGGTCACACAAGTGTCCTCCCGAAAGGGTCTTTCAGGCCTGTCCACGACAGTCCCGTCCTGGGTGACGGGTTCTTCTGGCACCGTCACTAACACGGGTTGAAAAGTAACTTTTTTCCTTGAATAACTCTCGTGCATACTGGGCCACCTCTTGGGTCCAAGCCAAACCAATCTGGTTTCTTCTTCGTCAACGACATGGTAAGTTACTTCAATGAACAATGAACTATCGATCTTGCATAGGGTTCCTTTTTATATACAGACCAATACCGACGTGACCGTACGGCAACGTAAAGTGATTGGGAAGTCGCACTCGCTTCTGGCATACAATTTGATAGACTTTTTCCAAGGGTCGACTGACGATGTGGTGAGTGGGTAAACGTACAATCTTGTTCGGTTGATAGGTGGTCACTTTAAAGTTTCCATCCTCTCCCGATTGCAAGGCTTCTTTCAATACCCCAAAGTTGACCACTCGACTGGTACGATGATTCAGAGTCAGTCCTTTCACTTTGCACGTCGTGTGCACTTCTCCTTGTTTGTCCCGGTATTCGTAGCCGTAATTTTTGGGACCGCCACTGACGAAACTTAGAATCTTGTCGTCGGGATGCTCGTCTGTCCAGGCTCCTAAACGGTCTCCTTCGATGTCAGGGTGATGTTGAATCGGGTGATAGATGCAAATGCAACTGTCCGTGTCAAAGTACAGGACGCGTTCCCCTAACAGTTCTAAAGCTTCGTACAATTTTAAGCGAGCATGGGCTGTCACGTAAGCCGCAATGATGACATTTCCAAAAGGGTCGTCTTGTACAAAGTCCAGATCTTCTTCGTAATTGACCAAGATCAAATCCTCTCGAACGACGTCCACGTGTTTCATGTATTTGGTTTTGTCGTGAATCATCTGGAAGTAGCGGGAAGGTTCTGTCAAATATTCCGTCTTGGGTAAACACGGTCGTTGTGCCATTTTACCCCACAAGCAATTTAACATCACTTTGGCAAACGATCGCCTGCCTTCGTTTTTCTCGATGTGGTCTAAAGTGATGCCTTCTTGTTCATAGTATTTCTGTTTGAATTTTATTTGGTCTTCGGGAGTGTGACACCAGGAAGGATAGCCGCTGGCTTCTTGTTTCAGTTTCAAAAAGGCATCCACGTAGTCGGCGAAAATGCCTTTCTGAGTAGGGTCACCCTTGTGGTACTGTTGTGTCTTGGGAAAGTGGCAAATTTCGTACACTTCTAACAGTTGGTATCCCATGTCCAGAGCTTTGAACAATTCTACGCTGACCCAGGTTCCCGTCAAGGCACGTTCTTCTTGGGTGTGATGACAAGGCTGATCTTGGTTGCACGTTTCGGCACAAGTACGGCACAAGGGAAACATCAGTTTGCCTTGACAATGGTGAGGTAAGACGGGATGGTATAGGTTCGTGGGAGGCAAAACTTTGCACTTGATCAAGCCTTCGTATTGTCGAATGTTTTTCAGGTCGATGTGTTCCGTTAACAATTGCGGGTGCCCTACAGGAAAGCGACAATATTTGCACACGTAGGGATACAGCGAACACACGTCCAAGTATTTGATTTCTTCTCCTTTCTCTTCGTCGGCTTGGTACAGCAAACAGGTGGCATTGGTCCTTCCTCCGTTCAAACTATCCCTCGGGTTCAGCGGGTCCATGAACTGGTAACTTTCCACGAGGCGTTTAAACTCGGGATCGGTTTTCAAACGGTGATCGTATTCGTGTTCCCACATTTCCACCACTTGGTATCCTTGCTGTTCTAACTTTAGGCGCCGCTGACAAGTGTCCTGGTACAGGTCTTCCATGGTCCGTTGTAAAAACTGATTTTTAGTGTCTCGGTCAGGGTAGCAGACGGGACATCCGTGAAATAAGCAACCGTTAAACTCGTACACAAGTCCCAGCCATCGACCGAATACGTTCCGATGGTCTTTTCACCCGCTCCGTTGCGGGCATGCTGAATCCACTTGTCTTCCTTGTCGCACAAGTAATGTAACCAACGTAGGGCTTTGACCGAGTATTGACGTTTGACAAAGTGGGTCGTTTGAGGGCTGATGACAGCCACGGTGTTTTCAGGCATGAATCGTTGTCGATACACTAAGGAACACGCTTTGGCAATGGTGCAAGCTTCTTTCAAAGGATCGACCCCTCCGTGTTCCATGAACAGTTCTCGAAATTTTCCACATCAACGTCGTAAAATATCCACGTCGGAACGACAATACTTTAACATTTCTTCCTGAAAGTCGAAAGGGTCAGAGGCGTGAGCTTGGTACCAAGCGTAGAAATCTTCTCGTTGTTCGGTACGCATGTTGTCGGGGTCGTAATAGTGAGCCTCAGGTAAATGGGGTAGAACGGCATGTTGATTGGCTTCCGTATTGAAAAAGTGTGGAAAGTACCCTTTAGCCATTTCTGTCATTCCAAACGTTTTAGGCATTCGACTCAAAGGCATGGCCAAGTAACTCATCGAATCTTTAAACTGCACTTGTCCCACTTGCATGAAAATGATTTTGGCTCCGTTCAAAGTGACTTTAGGACGTTCGGTGCCATGTTCCGTATAGTACCTCAAAAGAAACTGTCCATCGTATCCGGAGAAATTGTGAGCCATCACCGTGGCATGACGATGACAATCTCCGTAACGTTCGATGTCCTCTTGGCTCCACGTCTTGTCGATGGGGTCTAAGACCCATCGAGCGAAATCGGCTAACGTGTTCGGTCCCCGAAAGATTTTTTCACGTCCTCCAGGAATCTTGCTGTAGTGAGGGCAATGACTGAAGATAGGTTCTTGAATGCACTTCTCGCACGCTCGATGAGCCACGCAGAAATTAGGATTGTGAATGCCGGTCTCTTGCATGCATTCGAAATCGAAAAAGATGAAATTGCCTTTCTTCTTGTGACCGTCCTCTTTCTCTGGTGGGGGTTGGTATTTTTGCACGTAGCATTTGTGTTCCAAGTCGACGATGTGGTGACAAATGTGACATTTTTTCTTTCCTCGACATACGTGTGCCTTAGTACTGTTGGTACGCATGCCTTGTCTACACGTAGGGCACAATCTCAGGAGTTGACAAGCACATTTCTTCTGTGAACCTTGTGTTTTCAAATGTTGTTGGTAACAGGTATGGCTGACAAACGTGCGCAGACAAGTCGAACAAGGTACTGGTTCTTCGCTCAGACAGGGTGGAGAGGCCAAACATCCTGGGCATTTCCATCCACAATGCTTGTGTTGCTCTCGATTGTTATAACCATAATCACATTTCTCACAGTAATATCTGTATCCCAGGAATCCGGTGATAGTGGTAATGGTGTCGAAATGGTCATCGTGATAATAAACATGAATGTATTTTCCGTGCTTAAAGTCTTGGCCTCGAAACAACAGAGGTCCGCGCATTTCTTGAGGGTGCACTTTCAAGGTGTAGCGTGGAGCTAGGGCATCTTGCAATGTTTGCATCTCAGGAATGCCACAGGGTGTGTCTTTCGACAGGCCAGCTTGTTGCAACAGGAGTTCTTCTTCGTTTCGTTGTTTGGTTCGGTTCGATTTTCGAATGTTCTCCCAGGTTCTTTTCCATTCTACCGTGTCGTTCTTGTTGGCATAGGTTCGTCCCACCACGATGGCCCTGGCTAAGCACATCTGGTCTTGAGGGTTGTTAATTCGGACGAGACTTGTTTTTGTGTTGCGAAGGTCGTCCACCAATAACATCTTTTTGCGTCCTGTCCCTTGAGGAAGAGAGACGTGAGCCATTTTCAGTGTGGCTTTACCATCGGTGATGTCAAACTGGTCATTAGATTGTTGTACGTGTTGAATCTTGTCCATGACTTTGGAAGGGGTTAGTTCTGCGGGTCTGCTAAACTCGATCCAAACAGGGGATTTCAAACCGTAGTGATCTATGGATAGTGTCAAGCGATCGTCTTCTTTGGGTTGACATTGTCGCTTGAGTGAGGTGAGCAAAGAATCCCACATCTCGGTGATAAACCCTTCTGCTTTCTCCAAGGGTACGTGGGCCTTGAAATCTTTAAACTTCACCGTGTAGGTGTAAGCCGTGGTTCTAAATTTTCTAGAGGAGCGCTTTTCCGTCTCTCGAATGGAATAGTACTTTTCAGGGTTGACTAAGGGTGGTGAACTTGGTTTAGAGGGTTCGGATTCTGGTTCACTCATGTCCTCTTCAAAATCACTGGCATGAATTTGTGCCAAGATTTCAGCTCTGGTACGAGGCGATAGATCACGTTTATGCCTCTTACTTTCTTCTTCTTTCTTCTCGAATGAATAGGATCGTTTCATCTTGAGTGCAAAACGTCAAATGACTCAAGTGTAAACACCATAGACTAATTTATAGTCATGACAAACCAGCGTATATAAAAGGGTGTGTGTCTTGTCCTTTCACTATTCATTTCACTCTCAAACCGAGGAGAACGATGGAAGAGACTACCCAGATGGAACGTTTCGTCAGAGCTTTGCGAGGGGTCATTAGAAAATTCTCTTCAGACCAGCCTACGGACTACTCTCCTTCCTTTCGAGATAAAAGTCAGGATACTTGCTATATCTGTCAGAAGAAAGGTTATTGGTCTTCAGAGTGTCCAGACCGTCAAAAAAGAAAACAAACAGGGGCTAAAAAAGACAAAAGTCAAGATACCTGTTATTATTGTCAAGAAAAAGGACATTGGTCTCCAGATTGCCCAAAAAAGAAACAAGAGGAGTCAGAAGAAAAGCAGGATTCTTCAGAAGAAGAGAGGGATTCTTCGGAAGAAGAGAGGGATTATTCAGAGGAAGAAGAGGAAGAAAGAAGACAATTATATTTAAAAGAAGTAAAGAAACAGGAGAAGAAAAGAAGAAGGGAAGAAAATGAGGAAAAAAACGGTGAAGAAATTCAAAAAACAGAGAGACTAAACAAGGAGAAAGAAGAAGTCAATGAACTTTTAATTAAAGTATTCTGTGGTGAATTGTGAATTGGATTGTAACTATGGAGAAAAGAATACATGAATGATATAAGGTAAGTGTCTTTCAGTTTTGATTTTAAAATAAGAAGCTACAGTCACGCACTCATACACAGACATGTACTATGAGGGTAAAATGGTTTGTTTGTTTGTTGATTTTTGAGTTATTGGCAAATTGAAAGGCTCTCTCTTTTCGAGAGAAGTGGGTGGCCCTGAAAAGGGCCTTTTTATTTTGGTGTAGGGGTGAGTTTAACCAATCAACTTTAACTGCCTTAAGCCTTTGCCACGGCCGAGGCCTACTTCTGATGATTGGGTTGAAATCACTAAGGGTGGTACGATAGGCTTAGTCACAGGGTTGGCGTGTTTAGCTCGGGAAGGTCGTATTCTCTTCGGTCGTGATAAAGAAGTCTGATACATTTGTTTCAGACTTCTTAACTCCGCTAAAATGTCCAACAGTACCGTAGCCGTTTGATTTTCACCCTCTTGTTTCTTTGCTGCTACTTCTTCTTGCTGTTGTTGCTGTTGTTTTTTTCTTACCTCTTCTTGTTGCTGTTGCTGTTGCTGTAGGAGAAAAGCTTGTTCCGCTTCCTTTTGTCGTTGTATAAATTTCTCCAATTCTTCTTTCTGTCTCTGTCTAAAATTCTCCACTTGCGGTAATGAAGAAGGTAACGAAGGTTCCGGAACAAATTCTTGCGAGGTAAGAAAATCCACAAAATCCCAATGTACCTCTTCTGAAAGTAAGTCCGGGTTCCCTTGGGCAGTCTCCCCTGCTGGTGCACCCCAATGGATCGTTTTCTGAGTTTCCGTCATGTTGAATCACTGTCGCATAGATTGACTGCACACAAGCGCTAACGAATCTATATAGACCACGTGACGTCACAGACTGTTCTCTTCGGATTGGATGCGAGCTGACTGAATTTTGTAACGCGTGTTCGGATTGGTGAATGAATTCAATCCGTTTCAATCCTTCCTGTACCTATAAATAAGCGCAGTTCACTGCATTGATTCACCTATTCTCGTCGCTTCAAGATGTGGACCACAGTTGAGTCATCCACCCTTGTGTCTTCCATGATGTTTAGGACGGACATGCTCATGTATGTCAGATCCAAGTGGACTGTTGTTGATAGGACAGATACTAGTCAATGGATGAGGAGAGTTTACATAGAAAGACGGAGTTTAAGAAGAAGAAGAAGAAGATGTGACAGATGCCATCTATGTTAATATTAATATTAGCATAAACCCAAAGGCCCTTTTCAGGGCCAGCCATATTTCTCGAAAAGAGATAGCCTTTCCATTGCCTACCCCTTTTTTAAATTTAAATTTAAATTTAAATTTAAAAAAAACTTTTTTAAAAAAATAATCCCATATTCAATTCCCCTTGTCCCTAGACAAACGCAAACTCTATTCCCATGTTAATTTCCCTTGTCCCTAGACAGACCCAAACTCTATGTTAAATTCCCATTGTCCCTAAAGTGGCCCAGCGTTTTTCTCCATGTTAAATTTCCATTGTCCCTAAAGTGGCCCAGGGGTGTTTTTAATGCTAAGTCCCATTGTCCCTAATGTGGCCCCATTTACTACTTATGATCTATATTGAATAATTACGTCGTTTCCTAAAGATGTTAATCTCACCTGAAGTGTCTTTGTTCAAAATGTTCCTTTGTAGGTCATGTCCAGCAATAGCGTCTAACAGAATTGTGTATCGTTCTACTTGATCAAATGAAAATATTTATTTAATGATCAGGATAAAACAGGTAAAATAAGGCACATGGAATGATATGTTAAATATGAAGGTCATTATCACTGAAAATATGACGGTCACTGTCACTGACACCGTCATGCTCTGTCAAGCTGATCACTGTCACTGACACCGTCATGCTCTGTCAAGCTGATCCCTGTCACTGACACCGTCAGGCTTTGTGAAGCTAATCCATCTTATGTAAAAGTTAGTGAATGATCACCTAGAGTCTATACTGTTGTATCGAATTTGATGTTGTCGTTTAGTGCATTGTCTTGTAGTTTTCATTATCGTGGGACTTTTGATTAAAATATTCCTTGTAGTGTTATCTATAGTCATCTCTCCGTTTTTTTTTTGTTGTTTTTTTTTGTTTTGTTTTGCCGCATGTCATGTACTTTATTACGTATCCGTTACAGTGGTCTCTAAGACTTGCAATACGTAGATTTTGTGGAATTCCTACGTCTTTATCTTCGCCATATTTTGATGAATAGTCTTTATACTTCATTTCTTTCATTTCCAAAATTATATTTCAGTATATATTTTACTACCCAAGATATCAATGAAAGTCAACTGGCATAAAACGTTTTACATATTCAGACTTGCTGCAAATAACGATTATCAATCCATCAAATGTCAACAAAATGCCAAAAAACCCATCGCTTTGTACAACCCAATATCAGTGCTTTAAGTGTATTCTCCATTTGCCTGACAGGTAATACATAAAGACACGTGATAAGAAAAGAAAAAATCAAAACACCATCCACTCAGTGTACCATGCAGTACTTAGGGGCCCTGAGTGGCAGAATGGTCTAAAGCGCTCACCGTTCCGGATCACTGCCATCTTACCTCTGTCTACGTGGGTTAGAGTCTTGGGCTCGGCTAACGCAGGTACGTGAGAAAGCTTGCCAGTAGCTTCTCGTGGGTAGGCGGTTCTTCCCGGGGTTTTCCCATGTTCCTCCTCCACCATTTACAATGGCCGCCATGTATAGCATATATTGTGCTGTAAAATGGCGTTATGTTGTTGTAGGGTTTAACGCCATTTTTCAGCACACGATAGGCCATATATGGCGGTCAGTATTAATGGTGGAGGAAGAACCCGGGAAAACCCCGGAAAGAACCACGGACCCACGAGAAGCTACTGGCATGCTTTCTCACATACCCACATTGTCTGAATCCGCGACTCGAACCCACGCAGACAGAGGTGAGATGGCAGTGATCCGTAACGGACAGCGCTTTAGACCACTCGGCCACTCGGGGCCCCAAAATGGCGTTAAACCATGCAGCACTAAAAGCAGCTCTAGCAAGTCGGTCAAGAAGTTATTGAGGCTTAACAAACGGTCAACCATCAATAATAAACATTAAAGCAGATCATTTCAATTTCTTTTAGTCAGTTCACATGTGAAAAACAGAATGCAAGTGGACTTTTACATGATAAATGTATTAACACTTTCCAGTTTAGTTTAAAATTTTTCAAAAAAATCACTGTTAGCAGAAACTTTAAGCCTACTCTCAAGCTACATGCATAACAATGTGATGAGCGTAACAAAATTATCGTCAACTCTATTTTTAGCATCATTAGGCTCTACCTGTACTGTTGAATATCTATTAAAGTTAAAAATTGATTCTCCATCAATCATGGTTATTTTGCAGAAGGTTTAAAGTTGATTATTCAGGCTTATTTTGATCTATTTAAAACAGCTTAGCTTCATAATCAATTTATGACAACTCTGGTACATGATATTTAGAACAGCTCTTGTTAATATCGTATGATATGATTCAAAGATCTACTCAACATAATTTTGTTAAGGAGCTCAACACTGCAAAGGCATGAGAGAGAAACATATACAGAACTATATATAAAACTTTAAAATGGTTGCATGCAAATATAGAAACAGGTTAAGCTGGTACAGCTATATCAAGAACTGGACAATAATTGTCTGGAATAGCTATGATGTTCCATTCAGCTTCACTGGGTTTAGTACAACAGTCATAGGACTTCTTTCAAAGGATTGGAATAAAACGATCATTAAAATCAGAGCTTTTAAATATCGTGAAATAGTAACACAATCCATGGAAAAAATGAACAGTATCGATGAAGTTGTCGCTAAGCAACGTGACAGTGATATGTTAAGCAAATCGACAACTGACAACAATATAAGCAATAAAGAGTCATCTGTAAAGAGTGTCAACAATCACATAGATGAAACACAAAATCAGGAATAATAATAATAATAATAATAAAGACTTTATTTAGAGAAAGTAACTCAGTTACGAAAATAATCTACCTGGAATGTACAATTTGTACAGTATATACAACATGATGTGAATAATCTGGCTTGACACTAGATTATTTAATGATATTTAAAATCAAAGTATCAAGCCTGGAACATATGCATAGACACCTGTGAACACATAAACATATATAAAATACAAAATATCATCCTGCATTGAAAAATTCAAACGTGAAAAATATGCAAAATTACAGAAAAGCAGGCGGTATTTATTTTACTAGAAATGTTTAATGCCTAAAGTTTTCATCCGTTTGAGACATTGATTATGAAAAGAGGGAATACTAGCAGCCTACCTTATGTCGCTGGAAATGTGTTCCATACCAGTGCACCATTATACTGAAAACTGTTTTTTTTTTTTCTATGAAGGGACGAAATTGAAAACAGACCACTAAAATGAAGAGAGCTATATTACAATATAATCTGTAACTCAAAACAAAATCTCTTTTCATAATACAGTTGATAACGTAAACGGCAGATTATCCATTTCGTTTCAGAGAGCAGACGGTGTTGCTCGGTATTACAACGTTTTGGAACAGCTAAAACAGTTCCACACATTGAGACTCCCTTTTAGTACCAATTGCATATTATACATAAGCAATTACATGTGATGTTGCTGGATTCAGTAGCCAGAGGACAATACAAGCATCTATTGAATCACACACATCTTTTGAAATTCCAAAAGACACGCATTTTCTTTTATCAAATTAACAACGTGGAGAACTGCACTGATGGCTATTATTGCATGCATCTTTACCAGTTAATAGTGTGCTCCACATAGACACCGTAAGTACAATGTTTACAGCGATTCAATTAGAAACAGTCACAGAATGGTGCAATTTACGGATTGGTACAATTTATGGATTGAGAATATTAGAGATGCAGATGCAAAAGTAATATATTATTGCATTGTGTGTGTGTGTTTGCGTGTGTGTTTGAATTTTTAACGTGGCTTTAACAATGGTTCAGTCATATCACTACGATGTCTGCAGTGTGACAGTTTATAGTGATGTCTAGGACTGGGGCATCATGCTACAGACATGTAGCATGATGTTCCACCCAGTCACATTATCCTGACACCATGCCAACAAGTCCTAATACTAACCTGTTAATGTTAGTACCATTTTTATACGTTTATGATATGACTCAACCGGGGTTCGAACCCGCGACCTTTCGTATCCGAAGCGGATGCTCTAATCCCTAAGCCACCGGAGCGGTCGCATTATGTATGAAATGTGTGTTTTCCCCGTTAAATAGAATTGGTACAGAACGTACGAAAATATACCACTTCGTGGTCTCCGCGAAAATTTACACTATGAAACAAAAGCAGCTTGGATAAAATACAAAACTAAGTGAAAAAATTAAAAGTGACAATAACCGTAAAGTCACTTGACCCGGAAAATTAACTGATACAGCAAGCACAATATTTGTATTGAGGATAGGTGATAACCAGGTAGCAAACTCATTTTGTGAGAACAATTTGAAATACATTAATACGTGTAATGAACAATTTGACAATAAATTAACTGAACAGAATGGCAATAAGAAGTTCAAGATCGGTTCCAACAAGGATTCAATACATCATCTCTTGCCTGTAACGAAATGAGCAGTTTATCTACCTAATGTCAGACAAATCTGCGACCGTTGCGTAAAAATGTACGTGGATAATAGATCTCTTGGAAATTGACATGGAGGCAGTTAAAAAGATCTCTGAAAAACTACGGCACTTACCAATCACAGTGGGGAAAAGTTACACGAAGACCTGAATTATTAAATCAAATTGAATTTAGCATACAGCTTACTGGTACGAACAACAAGATCACAGCTAACACTAATATGCTGTCAGAGTTGCGAGAAAAGCTCACTCGGAGATAACTGAAAAGATGACCCACGTAAAAAACGAAACTAATGAATGAACTGGAAAATTAAATCGACAAAAACAAATATAAGTTCAGGAGATGAGTAGAAAATGATGCTGCTCTAGGATTTGTGTATCATATAGAGTCAGAAGAATCCAGACGAAATTATTTCATGCGAGATTTCGATTATTAATGTTGGTAGTCCTGAAAAGAAACAAGCAAATATCGGAACTAAGTACTATTACAAGTCTATGCTCTTAAAACAAGTACATATCTGGACTAAGTACTATTACAAGTCTATGCTCTTAAAACAAGCAACAGTAAAGAATGAAAAGCAATAAGCTTTGTAAAATTCGACAATTAATTTATTTCCCCAGAATACAAAGTAAAAATATAATAAAACTTAATTTAGGGTATTACGAATCAAATCCAAAATAATCAGAGAATTGCAGACTCAAGTACTAATAATTAAAAGTCCTGAATAAAATTCAGTAGACGTCCAAAATAAATCCAAAGCTGAGGGTGATGACGTGTCTGTGGTAGATTGTACTTTTTTAAAATTTTATTCTGTAAAAACTACCACATAGCTAACTTATTCTCTATGTGTATGGGTTTAAAATCAGAATTATTATTAATGGAAGTTAATATGTTTATTTGGGTTCTGGTCTAGGTTTAGGAACTTCCTTAGTTTATTTGACAAGGTCCAGGTTCTGGTTTCTAATAATAACTATAACAAATATTTTGTAAACGCCAGGATCATTCTAGAAGGCTATTTTCCATCGGGTAATAGTTCTTTTATAAGTATGTTAATTGTGACCTGAGGTCAAGCCGAAGACGATATAACCTTGTGACTGAAGGGAAAGTTCATTCGCGCTTTAAGTTTTTGCACAATTAAGTTTTATTATACGTTGTGTCTAGTACTATTTCAGGCTGAAATCTAATTCTTCAAATTATTGAATTCAAGTGATTATTTTCTCTGGAAATACAAACGTGCTCTGATAAAATTCTTGGATAGAGACATTCACTGGAATTTATAAGTGAATTAAAACTGGAATTAAATAACTATGATTCAACAAAAGACTGTTCGCACATCAATACTCTATGAAAATGTTAATACAACTGTGATTCAACAAAAGACTGTTTGCACATCAATACTGTATGAAAATGTTAATACAAGCAATTCATAGGTTAAAAGACTTCGTATCCTAGTTAAACAAATAAATCAAACAAAATTACTTTGTAGCTTATACTACACTGTTGCCTTCCACGACAAACTGGACTGCTTGTGTCTGCCGAGTAAGTCATTTTTAAAACACGTGACTTTGTCTGGTAATCATACCAAACTAGTAACTACCAAATCAGGTCTCAAGTGTATCTAACGCCATCATTAACAAACACCTCTCCAAGGTTCGGAAATTGTTACATTTCCCGTTCCCCTTGATATACCGATCTCTGCAAAGTTTCAGCTTATGAAAGGCTGAGTGGACGGAGTTATTGGTTAATATGAATATAGGCCCAACTACTCTGTTTACGATTGATGACTGGGGGAATCTTGAGTCCGTGAGAAAATGTTATTCGTTTGGCAATCAATCTGAAAGAATATACGTGGTTAGACTGTATTTTATAACAAAGACAAGAAGGCAAAGGAAACGATGTTTAATAAAAAAATTCATTAAATTCTAGATTCATTAAACTCATAAATTGTGTAAATATTTTAAATCAGAACCAAAGAACAAACTTTTGACGAGGTTAGAAACTCTTTTTCAATTCAAGGTGTAGATATGGCTGCAATTCAACGCGTGTCCATTGTCAACCATAAACCTTTTGTCCCCCATACATTGACAACATAGTTTTGGTTATTGTGATACCGTACATCCGATGATTATATTACCTGCCAACATTATTAATCTGGTAATTGTGCTTATGGCTATATAAGTAACAGGCGTACATCTCAAATCGTAAACTCTTATTTTAAACATTCTTTGTTTTTGTTTCTTAAATACCTATGCAAACTTTGTTTTCATTAGCATTCCTACACGAACAGAATTGTGCCATTATCTCACAAAACTCTCTGATAAAAACATTTTTTTTATTAGCTTGAGGGATGTTAAACACGCATTGTCCTTGGGGGAGTCAAGTCGTAGAAATGGATGTCATCCTTCATGTCGCTGAAAATACTATTATTCTCGACGTGAATGCACAGAGAATTTCGGATAGTTGTTTGTAAGACTCACTAATACCATGCGATCCCCTCATTTTAGTGTCATCCGGGCAAGCAATGTAAGTAGTAAGGTGGGGCACCCTAGGGACAATGGGACTTAGCATTAAAAAGACCCCTGGGCAACTCTAGGGACAATGGGAATTTAACATAGAGTTTGGGTCTGTCTAAGGACAAGGGAAATTAACATGGGAAATAGAGTTTGGGCTTTTGGGATTTTTTTTTTTTTTTTTAAATTTTTTTTAATTTAAATTTAAATTTAAATTTAAATTTAAAAAAAGGGGTAGGCAATGGAAAGGCTATCTCTTTTCGAGAAATATGGCTGGCCCTGAAAAGGGCCTTTGGGTTTATGTTAATGTATTCATTAACATAAATGGTACCGCATTGGTCTTCTTCTTGTCCTTAGGCTACGTCTCACTGTTGGTCCGTAAATCAGCACTCTTTTCAGGCATCCTTGTCTTTCTACGTAGATCCTACGTATCCACAGGCTGGTGTTTGTCCTGTGGACAACGGTCCACTTGGATCGGACATACATGGGTATGTCCGTCCGGAACATCATGGAAGACACAAGCGTAGAAGATTGCACATCGGTCCACATCTTGAAGCGACGAGAACAGGTGAATCAATGCACTGAACTGCGCTTATTTATAGGTAGAGGCAGGATTGAAACGGATTGAGTTCATTCACCAATCCAAACACGCGTTACAAAATTCAGTCAGCCCGCATCCAATCCGAAGAGAGTAGTCTGTGACGTCAGTTGGTCTATATAGATTCGCTAGCGCTTGTGTGCAGTCAATCTATGCGACAGTGATTCAACATGACGGAAACTCAGAAAACGATCCATTGGGGTGCACCAGCAGGGGAGACTGCCCAAGGGAACCCGGACTTACTTTCAGAAGAGGTACATTGGGATTTTGTGGATTTTCTTACCTCGCAAGAATTTGTTCCGGAACCTTCGTTACCTTCTTCATTACCGCAAGTGGAGAATTTTAGACAGAGACAGAAAGAAGAATTGGAGAAATTTATGCAACGACAAAAGGAAGCGGAACAAGCTTTTCTCCTACAGCAACAGCAACAGCAACAAGAAGAGGTAAGAAAAAAACAACAGCAGCAACAGCAAGAAGAAGTAGCAGGAAAAGAAACAAGAGGGTGAAAATCAAACGGCTACGGTACTGTTGGACATTTTAGCGGAGTTAAGAAGTCTGAAACAAATGTATCAGACTTCTTTATCACGACCGAAGAGAATACGACCTTCCCGAGCTAAACACGCCAACCCTGTGACTAAGCCTGTCGTACCACCCTTAGTGATTTCAACCCAATCATCAGAAGTAGGCCTTGGCCGTGGCAAAGGCTTAAGGCAGTTAAAGTTGATTGGTTAAACTCACCCCTACACCAAAATAAAAAGGCCCTTTTCAGGGCCACCCACATTTCTCGAAAAGAAATACAATTTCAATTTGCCAATAACTCAAAAATAAACCCCACCCATTTTATCCTTATAGTACGTGTCTGTGTATGAGTGCGTGAGTGTAGCTTCTTATTTTAAAATCAAAACTCAAAGACACTTACCTTATATCATTCATGTATTCTTTTATCCATTTTTTACAATCCAATTCACAATTCACCACAGAACACTTTAATTAAAAGTTCATTGACTTCTTCTTTCTCCTTGTTTAGTCTCTCTGTTTTTTGAATTTCTTCACCGTTTTTTCCTCATTTTCTTCCCTTCTTCTTTTCTTCTCCTGTTTCTTTACTTCTTTTAAATAGAATTGTCTTCTTTCTTCCTCTTCTTCCTCTGAAGAATCCCTCTCTTCTTTCGAAGAATCCCTCTCTTCTTCCGAAGAATCCCTTTCTTCTTCTGAAGAATCCTTCTTTTCTTCTGACTCCTCTTGTTTCTTTTTTGGGCAATCTGGAGACCAATGTCCTTTTTCTTTAAAATAATAACAGGTATCTTGACTTTTGTCTTTTTTAGCCCCTGTTTTTTTTTCTTTTTTGACGGTCTGGACACTCTGAAGACCAATGCCCTTTCTTCTGACAGATATAGCAAGCATCCTGACTCTTATCTCGAAAGGAAGGAGAGTAGTCCGTCGGCTGGTCTGAAGAGAATTTTCTAATGACCCCTCGCAAAGCTCTGACGAAACGTTCCATCTGGGTAGTCTCTTCCATCGTTCTCCTCAGTTTGAGAGTGAAATGAATAGTGAAAGGACAAGACACACCCTTTTTATATACGCTGGTTTGCCATGACTATAAATTGTCTATGGTGTTTGAACTTGAGTCATTTGACGTTTTGCACTCAAGATGAAACGATCATATTCATTCGAGAAGAAAGAAGAAGAAGAAAGTAAGAGGCAGAAACGTGATCTATCGCCTCGTACCAGGGACGAAATCTTGGCACAAATTCATGCCAGTGATTTTGAAGAGGACATGAGTGAACCAGAATCCGAACTCTCTAAACCAAGTTCACCACCCTTAGTCAACCCTGAAAAGTACTATTCCATTCGAGAGACGGAAAAGCGCTCCTCTAGAAAATTTAGAACCACGGCTTACACTTACACGGTGAAGTTTAAAGATTTCAAGGCCGACGTACCCTTGGAGAAAGCAGAAGGGTTTATCACCGAGATGTGGGATTCTTTGCTCACCGCACTCAAGCGACAATGTCAACCCAAAGAAGACGATCGCTTGACACTATCCATAGATCACGACGGTTTGAAATCCCCTGTTTGGATCGAGTTTAGCAGACCCGCAGAACTAACCCCTTCCAAAGTCATGGACAAGATTCAACACGTACAACAATCTAATGACCAGTTTGACATCACCGATGGTAAAGCCACACTGAAAATGGCTCACGTCTCTCTACCTCAAGGGACAGGACGCAAAAAGATGTTATTGGTGGACGACCTTCGCAACACCAAAACAAGTCTCGTCCGAATTAACAACCCTCAAGACCAGATGTGCTTAGCCCGTGCCATCGTGGTGGGACGAACCTATGCCAACAAGAACGACACGGTAGAATGGAAAAGAACCTGGGAGAACATTCGAAAATCGAACCGAACCAAACAACGAAACGAAGCAGAACTCCTGTTGCAACAAGCTGGCCTGTCCAAAGACACACCCTGTGGCA
Organism: Sinohyriopsis cumingii; assembly: GCA_028554795.2. Taxonomy (NCBI): domain Eukaryota; kingdom Metazoa; phylum Mollusca; class Bivalvia; order Unionida; family Unionidae; genus Sinohyriopsis; species Sinohyriopsis cumingii. Next base: position 8,183,856 of record CM068834.1, on the reverse strand, counting down.
TTCCTGAGATGCAAACATTGCAAGATGCCCTAGCTCCACGCTACACCTTGAAAGTGCACCCTCAAGAAATGCGCGGGTCTCTGTTGTTTCGAGGCCAGGATTTTAAGGACGGAAAATACATTCACCTTTATTATCACGATGACCATTTCGATACCATTACCAGTATCACCGGATTCCTGGGATACAGTTATTATTGTGAGAAATGTGATTATGGTTATAACAATCGAGAGCAACACAAGCATTGTGGATTGAAATGCCCAGGATGTTTGGCCTCTCCACCCTGTCTGAGCGAAGAACCAGTGCCTTGTTCGACTTGTCTGCGCACGTTTGTCAGCCCTGCCTGTTACCAGCAACATTTGAAAACACAAGGTTCACAGAAGAAATGTGCTTGTCAACTCCTGAGATTGTGCCCTACGTGTGGACAAGGCATACTTACCAACAATGCCAAGGCACACGTATGTCGAGGAAAGAAAAAATGTCACATTTGTCACCACATCGTGGACTTGGAACACGAATGTTACGTGCAAAAATACCAACCCCCACCAGAGAAAGAGGACGGTCACAAGAAGAAAGGCAATTTCATCTTTTTCGATTTCGAATGCATGCAAGAGACTGGCATTCACATCCCTAATTTCTGCGTGGCTCATCGAGCGTGCGAGAAGTGCATTCAAGAACCTATCTTCAGTCATTGCCCTCACTGCAGCAAGATTCCTGGAGGACGTGAAAAAATCTTTCGGGGACCAAACACGTTAGCCGATTTTGCCCAATGGGTCTTAGCCCCCATCGACAAGACGTGGAGCCAAGAGGACATCGAACGTTACGGAGATTGTCATCGTCATGCCACGGTGATGGCTCACAATTTCTCCGGATACGATGGACAGTTTCTTTTGAGGTACTATGCGGAACAAGGCACCGAGCGTCCTAAAGTCACTTTGAACGGAGCCAAAATCATTTTCATGCAAGTGGGACAAGTACAGTTTAAAGATTCGATGAGTTACTTTGCCATGCCTTTGAGTCGAATGCCTAAAACGTTTGGAATGACAGAAATGGCTAAAGGGTACTTTCCACACTTTTTCAATACGGGAGCCAATCAACATGCCGTTCTACCCCATTTACCTGAGGCTCACTATTACGACCCCGACAACATGCGTACCGAACAACGAGAAGCTTTCTACGCTTGGTACCAGGCTCATGCCCCTGACCCTTTCGACTTTCAGGAAGAAATGTTAAAGTATTGTCGTTCCGACGTGGACATTTTACGACGTTGCTGTGGAAAATTTCGAGAACTGTTCATGGAACACGGAGGGGTCGATCCTTTGAAAGAAGCTTGCACCATTGCCAAAGCGTGTTCCTTAGTGTACCGCCAATGATTCATGCCTGAAAACACCGTGGCTGTCATCAGTCCTCAAACGACCCACTATGTCAAGCGTCAATACTCGGTCAAAGCCCTACGTTGGTTACATTACTTGTGCGACAAGGAAGACAAATGGATTCAGCATGCCCGCAACGGAGGAGGCGAAAAGACCATCGGAACGTATTCGGTAGATGGCTGGGACTTAGAAATCCCCAAGATCGTGTACGAGTTTAACGGTTGCTTATTTCACGGATGTCCCGTCTGTTACCCTGACCGTGACACTAAAAATCAGTTTTTGCAACGAACCATGGAAGACTTGTACCAGGACACTTGTCAGCGACGCCTAAAGTTAGAACAGCAAGGATACCAAGTGGTGGAAATGTGGGAACACGAATACGATCACCGTTTGAAAACCGATCCCGAGTTTAAACGCCTCGTGGAAAGTTACCAGTTCATGGACCCGCTGAACCCGAGGGATAGTTTGTACGGAGGAAGGACCAATGCCACCTGTTTGCTGTACCAAGCCAACGAAGAGAAAGGAGAAGAAATCAAAAACTTGGACGTGTGTTCGCTGTATCCCTACGTGTGCAAATATTGTCGCTTTCCTGTAGGGCACCCGCAATTGTTCACGGAACACATCGACCTGAAAAACATTCGACAATACGAAGGCTTGATCAAGTGTAAAGTTTTGCCTCCCACGAACCGTCTTACCTCACCATTGTCAAGGCAAGCTGATGTTTCCCTTGTGCCGTACTTGTGCCGAAACGTGCAACCAGGACCAACCTTGCCATCACAGCCAGGAAGAACGTGCCTTGACGGGAACCTGGGTCAGCGTGGAATTGTTCAAAGCTCTGGACACGGGATACCAACTGTTAGAAGTGTACGAAATTTGCCACTTTCCCAAGACACAACAGTACCACAAGGGTGACCCTACTCAGAAAGGCATTTTCGCCGACTACGTGGATGCCTTTTTGAAACTGAAACAAGAAGCCAGCGGCTATCCTTCCTGGTGTCACACTCCCGAAGACCAAATACAATTCAAAGAGAAATACTACGCACAAGAAGGCATCTCTTTAGACCACATCGGAAAAAACGAAGGCAGGCGATCGTTTGCCAAAGTGATGTTAAATTGCTTGTGGGGTAAAATGGCACAACGACCGTGTTTACCCAAGACGGAATATTTGACAGAACCTTCCCGCTACTTCCAGATGATTCACGACAAAACCAAATACATGAAACACGTGGACGTCGTTCGAGAGGATTTGATCTTGGTCAATTACGAAGAAGATCTGGACTTTGTACAACACAACCCTTTTGGAAATGTCATCATTGCGGCTTACGTGACAGCTCATGCTCGCTTAAAATTGTACGAAGCTTTAGAACTGTTAGAAGAACGCGTCCTGTACTTTGACACGGACAGTTGCATTTACATCCATCACCCGATTCAACAGCACCCTGACATCGAAGGAGACCGTTTAGGAGCCTGGACAGACGAGCATCCCGACGACAAGATTCTAAGTTTCGTCAGTGGTGGTCCCAAAAATTACGGCTACGAATACCGGGACAAACAAGGAGAAGTGCACACGACGTGCAAAGTGAAAGGACTGACTCTGAATCATCGTACCAGTCGAGTGGTCAACTTTGGGGTATTGAAAGAAGCCTTGCAATCGGGAGAGGATGGAAACTTTAAAGTGACCACCTATCAACCGAACAAGATTGTACGTTTACCCACTCACCACATCGTCAGTCGACCCTTGGAAAAAGTCTATCAAATTGTATACCAGAAGCGAGTGCGACTTCCCAATCACTTCACCTTACCGTACGGACATGTCGGTATTGGTCTGTATATAGAAAGGAACCCTAGGCAAGATCGATAGTTCATTGTTCATTGAAGTAACTTACCATGTCGTTGACGAAGAAGAAACCAGATTGGTTAGGAGTCAAATGTTGGACATCACCGAGACCAGGGTTTTGAGGCATGGACACAAGAGGTGGCCCAGTATGCACGAGAGTTATTCAAGGAAAAAAGTTACTTTTCAACCTGTGTTAGTGACGGTGCCAGAAGAACCCGTCACCCAGGACAGGACTGCCGTGGACAGGCCTGAAAGACCCTTTCGGGAGGACACTTGTGTGACCTTACCCCTACTATAGAACTGGTTAGAACTTTACCCAAAACATGTTGTACAGACACTTGTGTTTATTCCACGTTCATGGTTATCATGTGCCTTTTATTCTTGTACTTAAGCCTTTGGCTTTTATGCATTTTTGTCTTTCGTATTCATGTTTGAAACATTCAATAAACGTTTTCTGAAAAAGTATATAAACTCTTGTCTTGTTTGTTTTTCGTGTCACAAGTGACATTTCTCACACCATGGCTACCTCTGCTGTCTCTGCTCCCTCTTCCTCTACTGTCAAAGTCATCGACGAACACTTAGATCGTGCCAGTTGGGAGGCTTTGTATCTTCGCCATCCCTTTAACATGCTCATTGCTGGACCTAGCGGTTCAGGCAAAACCGAATTCGTCAAACGTTTGATCGAACATAAACATCATTTGATCGATCGACCCCCTCAACGAATCGTGTGGTGTTACAAAGAGTGGCAATCGGCGTACAGCCTCTTGCGAGAAAGTCAAGGCGATTCCATCGTGTTTGTGGAAGGCATTCCCAAAGAAGACGACGGCATCGTCTCTGACTCCCGTCTAACCCATTTGGTCATTTTCGACGACATGTTAGGAGAAGACGAAGAAGAAATTAAACTGTGGTTCACGCGCAAAGGGCATCACCGTAATGCCAGTGTCGTTTACATCACTCAAAATTTGTTTCAACAAAGTAAAGCCCATCGCACCATCAATGTCAATGCGCATTACGTGGTCTTGTTTAAAAGCCCTCGAGATAAATCGCAAGTGCAAGTCTTAGCCAAACAGTTAGGAACGCCTTGGCTGACTCAGGCGTACGACGATGCCACTCAAACTCCACACGCCTATTTACTCGTCGATTTGAAACCTACGACTCCCGAGGATTTGCGATTTCGTACCCACTTGTTTCACCACTGGTGCCAAGACGGAGGGCCTGTCCTGTACACGTCTCTGTCCTCGACTTCATTTCACTCCCCATCAAAAAATCTATAAAAACCTCAGACCCTTTTTCGTCTGTCTCACTCTCAGTGCGAACATGACGTCCCTTCAGTCGCATCTTCCCGTCAAATTGATTCGTGCCTTGTATGGCATCAGTCGAGAAAAAGATCCACAAACACGAGCTCGTGTCTTAGAAGCTAGTCTCAAAGAAGTCTTACGATGGTTCACGGTCACGGCACGTCAATTACTCCAAGGAATCATTCAGATTCCTCATCAAACCAAACGCTTTTTCGATCGAAACAAAGTCGCTTTGGTCCAACTGGCCGATCCCCGCATCGACACTCAAACCAAAAAACAAATCATTTTGAAACCTGGAGGGAGCGGTACTCTAGGAGGGGTCATCATTCGCTCACTCTTAAGATGGGATCCTAATACCCCCAAAGTTATACCCAAGACAAAATCCAACGAAGAACCAAGAAGAAAAAGACCAGGTCCCCAAGGAGAACTTCTCCAGTGGCAGGACCCTCCTCTGACCAGACACCACCACCCCGGAAAAAGAAAAGAAGCCCCCAGAAAAAGAAAAGTCCACAGAAAACTAGACGCAAGAGAGGCACTTCGGCCAGGACGCAACCTTACACTCGCAAACCACGACCTGCCACGGCAGTGAATGCGTCTCCGGCAGCTTCACGTTTGTCCACTTCTCCGTTAATGACACCCAGAACTGAAGAGTTCTTGGAGACGTTGATCACACCAAGAACTTCTCCGTTGATGACTCCCAAAAGAACTTCCCCAGTGGCAGGACCTTCCAATTTAGTGGCAGTGGCTTCTGCTCACAAAGTACCTTCTCCCAAAATCAAAGTTCAAGAAAGATCGGACATGTTACAAAGTTTACTGGATTTGTCCAAGCAAGAACTGGCTCGATTTAGTCCGTTACGTACCCCTGCACGACGTGTCATGCCTGTCCTCAAACTAATACGACGTCAAGACAATCAGTGGCGACGCGTTCCAGTATAAAAAGGCCTGTGACCAAGTCGGGTATCAGTGTTTTTTGGTGCTCCTGAAGACTCAAAGATGTCACCCTCCAGAAAACCCCAAGGAAAGAAAAGGAAAGGACTGCCACCACGTTTAGCCAAACATGGGGACATGTTATCTGTCCTGTCCAAAGCTTCTCCACCCCTACGAAAAAAACTCATTCAAACAGCCCCCAAAGAGGTCATCGATACCGTGTGCGAATGTTGTTTGAATGTTTTGAAAGGCACGATCCCTTTGTCCAAACGCCAGAAACAATGCTTAGGCAAACATCGTCACGTTCTTCGCCAAATGGTTCAAAAGAAAATTCCCATTCGTCAAAAAAAGATGTTAGTGCAACGTGGAGGTATTTTACCTCTCTTGTTAGGCCCCATACTGAAAGGAGTCTTGGGAACCATGTTGGGAGGACTGGTGGGAGCAAGATAAAAAGGCCTCGGAAGTTCCAAGATCTCAGAATCGACCCCTGACAACCCCATGGAAGGACGAAAACTAGCTTTAGTGCCTTACAAACGATGGATGGAATACCATCGGTGGCAAGAAGAACACACCCCGCATTTACCTCCCAATCCCAATTTGAGCGAGATGTCGCAGTTAAAACACGAATTGCAGTCCTTGATGGATCGCCAAGATTTGTCCGAAACAGAAAAATCACAAAAGTACGGTCAACTCTTGCAACGACTGCAACTCTTTCACCAGAAAGCTTTAGACGAAACAGCTCTACCCACTCTGAAAGATTTTAAGACCTTGATGAAAAGTCCAGCACCAGTACCAGTACCAGTACCAGTACCACCAGTACCCGTGACCAAGACAGAAAAAGGAGAAGAAGAGGAAGGGTTTCAAACTCCACCAGAAAAAGTACGCAAGTTAACAACACCACCTACCTCCAGAATTGGATGGATTAAAAAGATGATGGCCACCCCTTCTTCCTCACAAGAGAAAAAGAAAGTGAAGACAGAAGTGAAGACAGAAGTGAAACAAGAACCGATATCCCCCGCTCAGACATCCTTCTCCTCTTCGACACCTATTGCTGGCCGCACACGCAAAGCATTGCAATCCAAGAAAGTACCCCAAGAGAAAAAGAGTAGCATCCTCCAAGAGTGGGTGTCTTATTAACACACCAACCAACACAAAAAAATGGAAAAACTCTTAGCCAGCATTTACTACGATCCCTCCCATCCTGCAGGTTACGCAGGAGTTCAAAAATTGTATCGTGCTGCCAAAACGCAACTGAAAAGTCTCCGTTTACCTCAAGTGCAACGATGGTTACAAGAACAAGCTACCTACACTTTACACAAACCCATTCGACGCAAGTTTGCCAGAAGTCGCACCCGAGTGGAAGGCATCGATCATCAATGGCAAGCCGATTTAGCCGATGTCTCTCATTTGGCCAGCTACAATCGTGGCTACAAATATTTGTTTTGTGTCATCGACGTCTTTTCCAAATTTGCTTGGGTCGTGCCCTTGACTTCCAAATCGAGCAGCGAGTTAGTGCGAGCCCTGCAACGGGTGTTGAAACAAAGCGGTCGTCACCCTTTTCGATGGCAAACGGACAAAGGCACCGAATTTCTGAACCAAGCTTTCCAAAAAGAATTAAAGAAACGTGACATTCATTTTTTTTACCACCGAGAATCCCGAAACCAAAGCCAGCATCGTGGAACGTTTTCAACGCACTTTGAAAGAACGCATGTGGAAATATTTTACGCATCACCACACTCTGAAGTACATCGACATCTTACCGCACCTGGTGCAAGCGTACAACCAATCTTACCATCGAAGCATCGGACGTGCCCCGCACGACGTGACTCCCGACAACGAAGTGCTGGTGTTTGAGCGCCTGTTTGGTACGTCCCCGACGAGGGCTGTCCCCAAGAAAAGTGGACTGTTGGCCGTAGGAGATTGGGTGCGCATTGGCAAAACCAAACGCACTTTCGACAAAGGTTACTTACCTAACTGGACGACCGAATTGTTTCGCGTCACTGGACGAGTGCATGGCCGTCATCCTGCCGTCTATAAATTGGAAGACATGAACGGAGAAGTGCTCAAAGGAACGTTTGATTTGCCCGAGTTACAACGTGTCACCAAAAAAGAAGACGACGTGTACGACATCGAAAGCATTCTCGAACGCAGAACCCGTAAAGTGGGCAAACGACGTGTCAAAGAAGTCAAAGTACGTTGGAAAGGATATCCACCCAGTTTTGATTCTTGGATCGACGCTTCGCAAGTCATCGACTATAAAAAGAAGTGACCATCATGCCCTTTCACACAGCAGACGCAGCTACGTCGACCACTCCTCCTTCACCTAGTTCTTTTCTGCAAGATTTACAAAAACAACCCTTGTGGGTGTGGTGTGGAGAACGTGTGCCTAAAACGCAAATCGTCTTTTTCTGCCAAATCTTCGTGGTGTATTGTGTCATCGGGGCAGCCATCGCCAATTTGAGTTTGCAACAAGGAGACAAACAATTGTGGACCATTTTATTGAGCAGTTGCATCGGTTACCTGCTTCCTAATCCCTCCCTGAAATTCACCTCGAACGGGAACCCCGGGAACCTTGTGTCCAGTGCCAGTGCCAGTCACCACTTCAATCACAACCAGAACCCCATTTTAGACGGAGACACGCCTCTGACGTCCACTAACCCCTCGGACAGCCACAGAACTCTGGAATTATGAGTCACCAAAACCAATTTTACTTAACCTTACCCAGTGACAGTTCCATGGAGGTGTTTCCCAAGAACACGTTGTGCTGTTACACGGCCAAATTACCTCAAGCCATCCAGTTAGATCACGAAGCCCATTGGGAAGTGGCTTTAGTAGAAATGATTCACCCGACCCAAGTCCTCAATGTCCTTCCCAATCAAAATTTTTTTGATGTGGAAGTTCATGACGAGCAAATGCAACAGTGGATGGATAGCAATGTCAAATATGACAAGAAAACCCGTACACAAAAGTACACCACCTATCACTTGTTCATTCCCCCAGGCTATTATTTTAGTGGTCAACATTTGGTCAGCACCATAACCTCCAGGTTTAATGTCGTGTTTCTGAAAGCTTTGGAGCATGTCAACAAAAATGTCACCATGGAGTACCACAAAGCAGCTCGTCGCTTCTTGATGAAATTTGAACGGAGTAAAATCCTGTCCATTTTATTTTGTCCTGAATTGTTTGACATGTTGGGCGGAGACATGGACATGAGAAAGACCATGATCAAGAAAAACGAATTACCCATCGTTTACGACAACGAGTCTTTTAGCAAGTTATTTCGTGCCCCGGTAGAACTGAACCAAGGACTGAATTTGATGTTCGTGTATTCCGATGTGGTGGAGTACAACGTGGTGGGACACACCTCCGTACCGTTACTGCGTGTCATTCCTTTCAAAGTGGATTCTGCCACGAACACTGACGAGGAAGGTGGAAACACTTACCACGTCCACCGCGAATTTGTCCATCCTCACTATTTGCCTGTCAGTAAGTCGAATTTGGACACGGTCAACATTGCTATAAAAGGAGATCTGGGACAAAATATTCCATTCACCAAAGGAAAAGTCACGGTGAAACTCCATTTTCGAAAACGGTTCTCTCACGACTCTTAAGTCATGTATCCAGTGTACCGAGGGGTTGCTCGACAGCGAGGACACGGCTTAGGAGATATGTTAAAATCGGCCTTTCGTTCGGTGGCCCCGGTGTTGAAACCGATGGTGACACGCGGATTGCACGCCTTGAAAGATGCGGCACTGACGCAAGGCAAAGAATTTCTCCAAAATGTCATCATCGACAAACAAAACCCTAAAGAAGCCTTCATGAGGGCAGGCAAAAATGTCTTGCTGCAAACGGGCAAAGACATTTTAGGCCAACGAGAAACACCTATAAATGCCCTGCACCCTACCGAGTCAGGCATTCAGCAAGGACAAGGCAGAAAGAGACGACGAAGAAAACACCCTTTCACCAGACTTCAAGCGAGAAAGGCCAAGAAAAGAAGAACCGTTCGAGACTTAGACGTTTTCGATAATTGAGAAAAGAGACAAAAAAATGATGCACCGAGAATCTTGCGCTTGTTCCAAGACGGAACTGGATCTGTTTGCCATGCCCCCCACCATGATGACGATGCAAGAATCCCAGTGGGTGGAATTTCATCCCGTCTCCTCACTGACCGATTCCGCTCCCATCGAGTTTGAAATGAAAGGACAGCCGGAAGATTACATCGATCTGAATAGCAGTTACTTGTACCTGAAAGTCAAAATTCTAGATAAGACTGGAGGTGCTATAGACGATGAAGCAGTAGCTCCCGTCAACAATTTCATGCATTCCTTGTTCAGTGGAGTGGACTTGTATTTGAATAACAAACTGGTTAGTAGCAGCATGGATACTTACCCTTATCGTCCCTACCTGGAAAATCTCTTGACGTACGGAATAGATGCCAAGAACACTCATCTCAATGCCTGTGTGGTATGGGAAGCTGACGAACCTACCAAGTTTGAAATATTGGAAACTGATGAAAAGAAAGACAACAATGATGGATTTGTAGAACGAAGAAAGAGAATCACGGGAGCCGACACAAGTTTAGAACTGATGGATCGTTTGCATTTGGACATGTGGTTGCAAGAAAAGTATTTGCTGAACGGGGTGGATGTCCGCCTGAGACTGAATCGTAGCAGTGCCGCTTTCCATTTGATGGCTGATAGTGACGGTTACAAAACCAAAATCCTAGAAGCCAGACTCTACGTACGCCGTGTGGAAGTGTTACCTAAAGTGGGAAACGACATCAGTCAGACGTTGAGCAGAACGACCGCCAAGTATCCCATACGACGCGTGGAAGTGAAAACCTTCACCATTCCCAAGGGACAGCGATCCATGATCGAAGATCATCTGTTCCAAGGACAGTTACCCAAACGTTTGATCGTTGGTATCGTCGAGAATACAGCCTTCAACGGAGCTGCCGAAAAAAATCCTTTCTACTTTCAACACTTTGGCGTGTCCAAAATCGAAGTCAGTCGCGATGGCAAGACCTTGTGTACCCGGCCTTTCGAACCTGACTTTAAAAAGAAGAATTACTTGAGATCGTACTTGTCCTTGTACGAAGCCACCGGACAGTTAGGAACCAATACCAGTCACGGTATTACGTACGAGGATTAATGCAGGAGGCTACGCTTTGTGGGCTTTCGATTTCACTCCAGACCAAGGCAGCGACGAGGGACATTTCCACCCTATAAAATCCGGCCAGATTCGTGTGGAAATTCAGTTTAAAGACCGAGACCCTGATGAAACGGTGAACGTCATCCTGTATGCAGAATTCGATAATACCATAGAAATCAACAGTTTGAGAGAAGTCATCCTAGATTACTAGAAACCATGGAAGACTGTTATCCCTCTTTACCTAGTGGAGAAACTTTTAGTGTTGCATTGTTGTTAAAAAATGTTAGAGTTGTTGTTGTTTAGTGTTAAGTGATTTTTGAATAAAGAATGTTGTGTTTTGAAAAAATTGTTTGATGTTATATTGTTGGATTATTGTTAAAAATGTTAGAGTTGTTGTTTAGTGTTAAGTGATTTTTGAATAAAAAATGTTGTGTTTTGAAAAAAATGCCTTTGTCTTTTGTTTAGCTATAAGAATGTTGGATTGATGCTCTTTCATTTCTTACTATCCCTCTCATGACACTCACTAAACGTTGTGACTCAAAAACCGTGTGGGGGATGTTTTCCTTCACGTCCGCGCTTTGACTTTAAGAACCGGGTTGTTTCCAGTCTAACCATCCATTGTCGACTCATCAATTGATCTCTCAATTTGCTTGATTTGTTTACTGTGTAAAACCGGCTTCGTGTATAATTTTAAAAGTTCTACTGAGTGCGGCCACCACCATCACCGATTAAAATAGAATAAAGGAACAGGAAAACAAGAGCAAAGAAATAATACCAAGAAGAGGATTGATTTTGCTTGACTTGTTTACTGTTTAAAACAGACGTTATTCCTGCTTTCAAAACATTGCGCTGAGAAAACACACAGACTAATTGAAGATGGCGGACTGTTCAGATGGACGTTGCAGTGCTTATGTGCAAATCATGGATAATTCTGTTTATGAGACTCGCTCCAGGAAGAAATATACTGAACTGGAAACAGAAAATGAAGGTGACTGTACTGTACATGGGAATTGTGGTTTAAATGCTTTTTATGACGCAGATTTGGTGAGTGATGAGCCTGACAATGCAAACAAGGCAGATCTATGCTCGCAACCTCAGTACACGAGTACACAGAATGTTGATAATACATGTTTTGACAGAGATGCCCAAGATTCGAGTCACCGTTGTAACAGCCCAACATATCAAGATGTCATATCTCAGGTTCCCAATCAGGACTATATTAGAAGACTTGATCAGGAACTAGATAATCTACCCAGAGACATGTATATTGAGAAATTGCTAGAGGTTTCACATGACAGTGAAGATATTGTAACCTGGTACAGGTCAGTTTTATTTAGTAGAGCACGAGGTTTTCCTGGCTGTCCATCTGGATATTTGGTTGTTAGAAAAAACAGAAATGGTGTAAGTAGTTTAATAAAATATGCAAGGGATTGTTATTCTTTAGCTATATTTATAAAAGGAGATCCTTGCGAGATCGATTCTATTTTTAGCAAGAAGAAATCAAACCCTAATGTACAAGCTGAACATTGTGAACATGACGATGAACATAGCTCAGGGCAAGCAGAACAAGTGATTAATTCAGCAAGACTCTCGCTAGCGGAAATCAAGAGTGATTACGTTCATCTACAACAAACTGTCGTTTCGCTCAGAGAAGAGATTATATCTCTGAAGGCAACCCAAATCACATTGGTGAATATGAATGACCTTAATGCATTCCGTGCTGATGTAAACAATAAGGTACAGGCACAATCTCAAACAATAGAACTGCTCCGTAATGAGATTACGTCACTGAAAACTACTCAAAGCGTGTTGATGAAAGAAAATGAAACTCTCCACACCATCACCGAGCAACTTAGAGTTAAGCTGATGAAATCTTTGAGTAAACCCATGTCTTATGCGGATGTCGTTCGCACGAATAGTCCAGCTGTAAGTAACCTATCATGTAGTCCCAATGGATGTGGTGATAGCTCTCCATCAGTTGCTGCTCAGAACAAGATTCATGTGTCTAACTGTTCATCTTCCGTCTTGATCGACTCTAACAAAACTGGTTGCGATACACACTGCCGCCTATCAAGTGAATCTCAGAACAGAACTGCAGTGTCCAACTGTTTGTCTCCCGTGTTGGTTGAGGCTGACGACTCTACACCAGGTACAACGGCAGTGGAGTCACGAACCGGTGTAACGGCCCAAACAACTATGGAAAAGAGTGGGGTCAGTGCTCTGCAAACTCTGGTTTCAAAAAGTTCGGATATAATTTCACAGACTTTCGTTAGAAGACATATCGCCCCCTTCGATGGAAATATCCCACAGATTTATAAAGCCAGTGTTCATCCTGATGTGACAAATGTTGTACGCACACCCATTCAGAATCAAAATAAACTGTTAACTTCGACTTCGACCAGGATAGAGAACGCTAGGCATCCGATTACTAGCAACAGTAATGTGAAAGGTATAGACTTGAAAACCCCTCCTAGCAAGATACCTACCGTTATTGGGGGTCAGGTAGAAAGACCTAGATCATTTGGTAAATCAGGTTTAGAAATAGGTTCAGAGAGTATTGTTGGACATGAGGATGTTGATGACAAAAATGAGAATGTTGTATTTGAAGGTATAGTTAGACGTAGAACAAGGCGCTTTTATGTGGGTGGCATTGGCGTCAAATCTACTGCTGAAGGCCTCGGTAAATTCTTGAAAGAATACGATATAGATCCGTTATCCATAAAGTTTATCCACAGTAGACGTAATTGTCTATCGGCCAAGCTGACTGTATATAATTCAGACTGCGACACTGTTGAAAATGATGTAACATGGCCAAAAGGTGTTTATGTAAGAAGGTGGTATGGGAATCAATCTTGGCGAGACAGGTTTAGCAATCGCGATCAGGAGGCAAATGAAGGTGCAGGATGCGATATTCTGTGACTAGGGTGACAGTTAATTGTTCATAAATTTGCCATTATGTTCTGTCGTAAGTTAATGTGTTTTGTCATCTTTGTCATTTTAGTCCTGCTTTCACGATGCATAAGTATTAATATGCCTATATTGCAAGTTAATATGAATCTTAATATACTGACCTGGAATGTTAGAGGAATTATGTCCTCTGCTCTTAGCTTTAGTGCAATGCTGGATAAATATAATGTTGACGTAGCTTGCGTAACTGAACATAAACTATTACAGCACATACTTCCATTTTGCGATACTATTCGTTCTGATTATAAATGCACTGCTAAGGCAGAGGATATTTCCTCTAATTGTATGTTAATAAAATGTGGTAAAGGAGGAGTTGCAATCTTCTGCAAAACTTCTCTCATGAGATATGCTAACTTTATAGATGAAGTTAATAGTGACAGAGTTGTTGGCATAGAATTCAAATTTCCTGATATGCAAAATGTATATATTTTTTGTGTATATATGCCGACCCTATTATATGGCATAGATTGTTACAAAGCGCAAATTGAGTTGATTCAAAATCTCTATGATCAGTACTCACAGCTGGGGGACGTGTATTTTACTGGTGATTTCAATGCAGTAGCTGAACCAGCCACTTTCAGAGATTACAAAGATAGAGTATTTCATGAGTTCTTGCGATATAATAATCTAGTGAGTGCTGGACATTTAATAATATGCACTGGTTCCCGCTATACGTTCACCCCAGCAAGAACGATGATTGATCATTTTGTACTGTCGGATCAATGCATAGGTAGATTACGAAGTGTGCACATTGTTTCAGATCACGAAGAGCACGCGATATCTGACCACCTCCCTATCCTTACTTCCCTTCGTACAGTGACCTGTGGGAGAGACTTCAGACAGTCTATGAAGAGAAACAACATAGCCTGGAATAAATTAAACGCTGATATCTTGAAAAACTATCAATCTGAGCTGGACCTTCGCCTGAAAACTTTAGATATAGATACTATTTCGGACAATGTTGATAGCTTTTACCAGCACATTGTTAATGCAATACAGCAGTCAAGCGACATCGCGCTTCCAAAGTCTAAATTCAATTATCATGCCAAACCATATTGGTCAAATGAACTCAAAGAAGCACATAAACTTCAAAGACATGCTAGGTATACTTGGATAAATGAGGGAAGACCGAGGGGTAGTCAATTTAATTCTTACAGAGAATATAAAGATAAGAAGAGAGACTTTAGAAACGTTCAAAAACTGGCTGTGGAAAAATATATGGGGGAGGTGTATGAAGAAATTGAAAAAGCACATGAATGCGATGTAAGACACTTTTGGAAAATGATCAACATTAAGAGAGGGAACAATACAAATTTTTGTCAGGAACTATCAACTGATGGAGTTTGTGTCCGTGATGATGATTCCATCGCAAATGGCTTTGCTAGATACTATGAGGACATTCACACGCCAAATTTAAACCATAGTTTTGACGGAAACTTTTATGAATTTATAGAGAGAGAATTAAATCGGGGTCTACAGGACGAAGTAAGCCATATCGAGGCCTTACAGACCAGTATCAGTTTAAATGAAGTAAGAGAAATCATTAAAGGTCTAAAGAAATCAAAAGCATCGGGCCATGATCAAATTTGCAATGAACATTTGATCTATGGCAGCGACTACCTCATCGAGTGTATGACAATTTTATTTACTCGGATGATTGATCAATCTTACATACCTGTAGATTGCAAAAAAGGGTTAGTAATACCACTGTACAAAGGTAACAGAAAATCAAAGAACTCCCTCGAAAGTTACAGGCCTGTTACTTTACTGCCTGTTATCTACAAAACCTTTGAGAAAATTATTCATGAACGTTTGGTAACTTGGCTCAAAGATACTAATTCTAGTATACCCAGTTCACAACAACATGGTTACCAAAAAGGTTTAGGCTGCACAACAGCGAGTTTTGTGCTGTTGCAATCAGTACAATATAATGTAAACATGGGTTCACGGGTTTTTGCTGCTTTTCTTGATACAAAAAAGGCATTTGATACCGTGTGGCACGAAGGACTGCTTTTTAAATTATTCACGTTGGGAATTACGGGTAAATCCCTTTTGATATTTTTTAACATGTATACAAATTTACAGAGTAAAGTTCTTGTAAATGGGCAATTTTCAGATTGGTTCTCAATTGGCCAAGGAGTGAGACAAGGGGGTGTTTTGTCAACCTTGATGTACACAATATTTATAAATGACTTGCTGCTACAGTTAGAAAATAGTGGATTTGGAGCAAAGATTGGATCCTTAGCTGTGGGAAATCCAACCCTAGCTGATGATATTTCACTTTTGGCTATATATCCTAGCAATCTACAAAAGCTGTTAGATATAGCATACGACTACAGTAATAAGTGGCGATTCGAGCTTAGTGTTACAAAGTCATACATTATCATTTTCGGACCCCAATACAAGAATTTTATCAATATGAAATGGTATCTTGGCCCGTCATGTTTGCCGGTCACCGATTCGGCAACACACCTGGGTCACCGGATTAACTCAAAGCTGACGTCGCATGACGCAATACTCGATGCATGCAAGAAAGGGAAAAAATCTTTTCACGGTCTGTTTGGTATTGGCATTAAACCGAATGGTTTAAATCCTTTGGTTGCTGCAAATGTAATTAAAAAGGTAATTTTCCCTTCAATGTTTTATGGAAGTGAATTATGGTGTAACATTTCAAAAAGTGACCTCGCTTTATTGGATAAAACTCTGAGGTATTTTGCCAAACATTTACAAGGTTTTCCAATACATACAAGATCAGACATTGCCCTGGGAATGCTAGGATGGACATCAGCGCAGTCCGAAATTGATAGAAGAAAATTGATGTTTTTACACAGATTGTGTTTGATGCCTAACAATGTACATACAAAACGTGTGTTTAACGTTGCGTTATTTCACTTCATTCTGAGCGGATGCATGTCAAGCTGCGGGTTAATTTCAAATTTATATTATACCTCAAAGAAGTTTGACTTGCTCGGGTATCTAACTGATTATTTACATTATTCTGAAATTCCAGATAAACATAATTGGAAAGAAATTGTAAGGTCAAAAATTGTTGGTCTTGAAAATAGCCTCTGGAGAGTTCGTATGTCTAATCAAGCAGATTTTGATAGATTCTCTTCGATACACGAATACTTACGACCTGCCTCAGTGTGGCAGTGGGCTAAAACTAGACAACACACTAAGGTATTTACATATGTAGCTAAACTATGGGCTGCTGTTCCACAAACACAGCTTGATATGTGTATTAGATGTGGGAATGTTTATACAGACTTGATACTTCATTGTTGTGTTAGTTGTCCTTATATGTCGAACTTTCGAAATTCTTTCTGGGATTTCCTTACTGATAAATTTCCCCTGAGCCTGCACATTACGTTATTTAATGCAGAAGATGAGCTGCAACTACAATATCTTTTAGGTAAAAGGTTACCATCAGGAGTAATCGACAAAGAAAACTCCAAGCTATTTGTCCTGTATGCAGCATACTTTGTCATGCAGTGTGCAGCTATCTTCTGTAAATAAGGTACTGAAACTTGCAACTTATGAGTTGACGAACACTTTGTTGATTGATATTGTGTAAGAATTTGTATTCCAATATAGAATATTTTTTTTTTTTTTTTTTTTTTTTTTTTTTTTTTTTTATATTTATTGATTGTATTCAGATGATTTATTCTTATATCATGTAATCTTCCATGGAAGGAAATAAAGATGATGATGATGATGATGATGACTCATCCTCCTAAGAAGATGTGCTCCAAACTAGCTAAACTCAACGAAGCCTACGTGAATTTGCATAGGGTCAGACACAGTCTGATACCGAAGCCAGAAGAAATAGAGAATGTGAGAATGTTAAAAATCACTGAAGACCTGATAGAAGAGCTCTTCAGAGAAGAAACGAACAGGGAAAAAGAAGAATGGACAGAGAAGTACAGACTTCAGAGACAGCAGCAACAACAACAACAAGAGCAGCAGCAGCAACCTGAAGCTGACAGAGGCTTTGTTGATTGTCGTATCGACACCAAAGAGTTCTTCTTCTCTTTCCGAAGAAGCAGACCTATCGCCAGAAAGTCTATCCTCAGAGGACATCGCATTCTTAGAAACTAAAAAGAATGCCATAGCAAACAAAAAAAACAGCCCTTTTCAGGGCTACCCAATAGTCTAGAAAAGAAATAACAATCGATTTGCCAATGTGTGTAGGTAGAGTAGTGTGAAAATAAACACTAACTCTTTTTTAAAAAATGTGAGGGTATATGTTTGTGTGTTTGTGTTTGTAAGTGGTTAAGTAAGTTGGTATGGATAGTAGATTAAAATGATGTCTTTTTTTGGTGTTTGAGGTGTAAATTTGGGGTTAGATTGGATTGCTTTGCGTATGTGGATAGTCTATTGAAGTGATTTATAAAAAATTTTAAAATAGTGATGGATAGCATAAAAAGTGAGTGAGTGTTTCTTTTAGGTCCGCGCGTTGTTGTTTTTTTTTTGGTTATGATCTAGGTAAGATCTATTTTATGTTTTTAGGGGGATGTTTTCCATCACGTCCGCGCTTTCACTATAAATTGAAACTCGCTGGGCAGTCTAGCTACCCTTGTTGATTGATCAACACAAGAATGAATAGCAGAATAAGCAAACTTATTGAACTCCAGATACATCTGGAAGATGTCAGGCGCCTGTTAAATGAACTGGCCGCGGAGGCTATAGTAGAAGAGGAAAGAATGAAGAACGAAGAGGGGGAGAGAAGACAGAGGGAAGAGGAGGAAAAGAAACTAGAAGAGAGGATGTCGTACAATATTCCCGAGACAGAGGATTGGGGTGTTGAAGCGAATCATCCTCCCTCTGCGCTCCCCAGAAGAAAGGTGAAAGGAGACTGGGGAAGAAGATGCGTGTGTGGCGCCAGGCCTGGAAGGTGCAACCATTAGATAGGTGCATCTGGAGTTCAAAAAAAAAAACAACCCTTTTAAGGGCTACCCAATACTCTAGAAAAGAAATAACTATCGATTTGCCAATGTGTGTGTGTGTGTGTGTGTGTGTGTGTGTAGGTAGAGTAGTGTGATTATAAACACTAACTCTTTTTTCATAGTGCGAGGGTATGTGTTCGTGTGTTTGTGTTTGTAACTGCTCACGTAAGTTTTTGTGAATGGTAGATTATGGGTTTCTTTATTGTTTCTTAGCGTATGTGAAGAGTATAGTTTGGGTTTTAAAAGCGCTCACGTACGATTGTGTGGATAGTAGATTATGGATTTTGTTTATTGTTTCTTAGCGTATGTGAAGAGTATAGTTTTGGGTTTTGTAAGCGCTCACGTACGATTGTGTGGATAGTAGATTATGGATTTTGTTTATTGTTTCTTAGCGTATGTGGAGAGTATAGTTTGGGTTTTGTAAGCGCTCACGTACGATTGTGTGGATAGTAGATTATGGATTTTGTTTATTGTTTCTTGGCGTATGTGAAGAGTTTAGTTTGGGTTTTGTAAGCGCTCACGTAAGATTGTGTGGATAGTAGATTATGGATTTTGTTTATTGTTTCTTAGCGTATGTGGAGAGTATAGTTTGGGTTTTTATTATATGAAATGAGAAAATATAGTTTGGGTTTTATTATATGAAATGAAAAAGTAGGGGGATGTTTTCCTTCACGTTCGCGCGTTGTTTGGTCATGATCTAGGTAAGATCAATTTTACGTTTTAGGGGGATGTTTTCCTTCACGTACGCGCTTTAAGTATAAGAACCCATAGTATTCGTCGTTCAAACCATTCTGCAAAGAATAAAAAAAGAAGATGGCTTCTAAGCAAATGGACAAAATACAAACATTACAAGACGTTTTAGACAACTTAGGAATGATGGAGCAGATGTTAATAAGACTGGTTGAAGACCATTATTCCTATAGTCCCCATCGTGTAAAGATGGAAATTAATAACTTAAAAAAGGTAAAGGACAAGATTAGTGGTGTCATGAAAGAGATAAAGGAGGAGAAGGAGGATGAAGAGGAAAGAATAAGAATAAGCAAATGGAACGAAAAGATTGAAAAAGAAGAAGAAAATGAGAAGAGGAAGAAAGAAGAGGAGGAAGAGAAGAAGAAGAAAGAAGAGCAGGAGAAAAAGAAAGAGAAGAAGAGAAAGAGTGTTGGAGATAAAATAAGAACTTGGTGGAGAAAAAGAAGAAATTAGAAGCAGAAGAAGAAGAAAACCCAAAGGCCCTTTTCAGGGCCAGCCATATTTCTCGAAAAGAGATAGCCTTTCCATTGCCTACCCCTTTTTTTAAAATTAAATTTAAATTTAAATTTAAATTTAAAAAAATTTAAAAAAAAAAAAATCCCAAAAGCCCAAACTCTATTCCCCATGTTAATTTCCCTTGTCCCTAGACAGACCCAAACTCTATGTTAAATTCCCATTGTCCCTAGAGTAACCCACGATTTTTCTCCATGTTAAATTTCCATTGTCCCTAGAGTTGCCCAGGGGTCTTTTTAATGCTAAGTCCCATTGTCCCTAGGGTGCCCCACCTTACTACTAATGTATCTCTTGGATATTTGAAAATTGTATGTTCATCCGTTCATATTTGAACTGTTGTTCTTTTTCTGAGATTTTACATTTGCTTCCTAAACACCGAAGAATTCATGAATATGAAAAAGTATTTTCGAATTAACTGGCACATTTCTACCTCAAACTACGCATGTGCCTGGCCAAGACAACGCTGCGTATTAAACCAATATTTCTTATTATTATTGTGGTTGCTTTGTCATCTGAATCATATTTCACAAGCGTCTTGATGAACAGATATTAATCATAACCTGACAAACTATGAATTAATTGTGGCATATAATTTGGGCTATCTGAAATTCAAATCACAGTATGAATGTGAAGTACCTCTCTCTGTACATTCCAGTCACGTGAATTTGGTTGCGAACTTGTTTTTTAATATTTGTTTTCACATATTTGACATGTACTCATTGAGTTAACATCTTTCTGGTCTGCAAAATAAATACCACATGTTCGTTCTTTTCCATGGGAATACTTTTTTTTTTGGTAACAAAAATTCGCTATCGAAACACGTTGACCTATTCATTTTCAATAGTATCTGAATTTGTACTGTATTTGATTCTTGTCTGGATCGGTTTGCACCTTGCTAAAATTAGTTGTCCTCTGATGCTGTCGAAAAGTTCACTTCCGTTCTACAATGTGGAAAGTAGCTACGATAGCTTTGTTTGTTATTGTGACCGGTTTAACTTTTAATTACACATACTATGTACAGCCGACACCGTATATGGATGAAGTATTTCATATTCCTCAGGCACAGCAATATTGCAAAGGAAACTTTTCTTTTGTACGTCCATTAGATCTTACATATCAATGTTACAAGATTTCGAGGATGAAAATACAAACCAATATTCTGACATTATGTTAGTCCTACAGCGTAAGACACATCACCCGATATTTTTGTTTTAGGGGTGATTGGTCTTACTGCTTAAATAAAGGTGATATGTAGCGTGTTTTGATGTCAACTAACAGTGTCGCGAAGGTCAGATTTTCAGGAATATCACGCACAACTGACAACCAATGACGCTTTTCCACAAAGTACAGTTATAATGTTTTTGCCATACTTTACTTACCATGATGTCTTTTCTCTAATACATTCAAATTTTCACAAAAGAAATGGACCTGTTTTCAAGTTTCGTTGGCTTACATTTCAGTTGGCTGGAAAGCGATGAAAGCCGATAATGCCGAAATTGGGTTCAGTTGAAATACTATTTAATGAAACAAATACAAATATATTATGCCTATTGGAACTGTAATTCATTTCATTCAAGAAGCATATCCCCCACATGAACCTACTTAAAGATACTTTGACATACCTCAACTACCATCGTATTTGCAACAAATTCAGATGTATGTCAACGGAACATAAAAATGCATCCATTTGCTAATGTCATATTTTCATTCCGCCAGGATAAAGACAGCACGGTAAGTATATTAATTACACATACATTAGTGGAAGTGTCCATATATGCTGCCAAATGTGCGAGATATTCCTGAAACTTTGACTACTCATTCCGATGTCGGTTGACATCGGAGCAGGCATTACAAGGCCATTATTTGGATAGTAAGACATAGCACTAAAACAAAAACAACATGTGCTATATCTTATATTATAGGACTAACATTATCTAATATGTATGTCAGCATGGTAATTTATGCACATTTACTCAGTATTACTTGTTGTTCAAAAATGTAATATTAATATTGTTTAACCAAGTGTATTCAATCGTGATTGTTGAAAGCACCAACCTAAAATAAGTGCCAAGACAAAAACTATGGATTGCAATAGTTTTACAGTAGTGGCCAGGCTTTAATCTAGGTCAAGAAAAGATGACATCGAATCTGTCATAACAAATAATAGGCTAGTACTCATGCCATTTTGAAATTTTATATGTTGTAATAAGTGTAACAGTATTGGAGAATATATCATCATCATCATCAGTCTCATGACCTAGTGTGGTCAACGAGACACTGTGCTGCTGAACATCTGACCAGTTCCCTCCACTTGTCTCGTTCATGTGCCAATGCCAGTGTCTCCGCAGAACTTTTCCTGGTACATTCTGTGATGTTGTCAGTCCACTTTTTTCTTTGCCTACCTCTCCTTCTGCCACCCTGGATGCTGCCCAGCAGGACTGTTGTGGATAGACTGTTGGCTCTAGTGACATGGCCATACCATTTCAGCTTTCTCTTTTTGACGGTGGTGAGGAGGTCCTCATATTGGTCTACTTCGCGCCTGATGGTGTTACGCACTTCTTCATTTGTGATGTGGTCCATGTAAGAGATGCCAAGGATGGTTCTGTAGCATCTCATTTCAAGTGACTGGATTCTTCGTTGTAATTCTGCTGTCAGGGTACATGCCTCACATGAGTACAAAAAGACTGAGATGACTAGAGCTCACAATAGTCTGATTTTAGTTTTCAGATAGATATTCTTGTCTCTCTGGATGGGTCTTAGCTTTGACATAGCTGCCATTGTTTGTGCTGCTCTTGACAAAATTTCTGCTCTTAATCCCTCTTCAGTGATTATGGATATATATATATATATATATATATATATATATATATATATATATATATTTATATGCATGCAAGGTTGGGCGAAGAGTTACTAGTTTGGTGGGGGTGCAAGGTAAATACAAGGTGCCTGTAATTTCAGTTTGGTACAGCACAGAAAAGTCAATAATGGCTTGATGAATAGAAAAATATCTCAGGAGTAAAACAAGCCATATATTATGGTTGTTTGCCTTTAAAAACAGAAATAGCAGAAGGAATTAGAGAGTCATGGGTGGAACGAAGTATTTGGAAGTTCCGTACCTTCTCTCTTATATATTATGATAGCGAGAGTCCTATGTCAGAATGGATCATGTGGCTAATCTAAGGTATTTTTGTCACTCTGTATGATTTTTTTCCTTTAAATTATTGTGTTTTTTCCCTCAACGTCAAGCTCACATCAAGCACATGTGGGAGAACCCTGGTGTATGTGTGTGTATGTATTTGTTTGTTTGTGCACTTTCAATTTTACTCATATTTTTATAACTGTAAGAAAATGTGCTGATCATTCTCCACCACTGATTTGTTCTTTTGAGTTACAAGAGTAGTAAATGGGGTCACTTTAGCGTCAAGGGGAATTAGCATTAAAAAACACCCTGGGTCACTTTGGCGTCAATGGGAAATTTAACATTACGAAACCCCTGGGTCACTTTGGTGTCAAGGGAAATTTAACATGGGAATATATTTTGGGTCTGTTGAGCGACAAGGGAAATTAACATGGGGAATAAATCGTGGGTCTGTTGAGCGACAAAATGGAACAGGGTCGGGACCCTATTTTAATAAGGTCCCGACCTGAGGGGTCTATGGAAAGGGAACAGGGGAGAGGGATAGAACACACACACACACACACACACACACACACACACATATTAAATAAAAAAAGAGGTAGGCAATTAAAAGTCGATCTCTTTTCGAGAAATGTGGGTGGCCCTGAAAAGGGCCTTTGGGTTTATATATGACCTTAACATGAAGGGCATCTGTGACTTCGTCTTGTCCTTAGGCTTCATCTCACTGTAGGACCGTAAATCAGGACTCTTTTGAGGCATCCTTGCCTCTCCACATAAATCCTACGTATCCACAGGTTGCTGGCGGTCCTATGGACAACTGTCCATTCGGATCGGACATACATCGGTATGTCCGTCCTAAACATCATTGTTGACACAAGGGTGGAAGATTCAACGTCAGTCCACATGCTGAGGCGACGAGAACAGGTAAATCAATGCAGTGAACTGTGCTTATTTATAGGTAGAGGAAGGATTGAAACGGATTGAGTTCATTGACCAATCCAAACACGCGTTACAAAATTCAGTCAGCTCGCATCCAATCCGAAGAGAACAGTCTGTGACGTCACATGGTCTATATAGATTTGCTACCGCCTGTGTGCAGTCAGTCGATGCGAGACAGTGATTCAACATGACGGAAACTCAGAAAACGATCCATTGGGGTGCACCAGCAGTGGAGACTACACAAGGGAACCCGGACAAGGGGAATTGAACATGGGATTTTTTTTATTTTTTAAAAAAAAAAAAATTTTAAAAAAGGGGTAGGCAATGGAAAGTCAATCTCTTTTCGAGAAATGTGGGTGACCCTGAAAAGGGCCTTTGGTTTTATGTTAATATTAACATAGACGGCATCTGTCACATCTTCTTCTTAAACTCCTTCTAACTGAAGGTCCATACACAACTACCCTCTTGAGGCATCCTTGTCTTTCTATGTAAACTCTTCTCATCCATAGACTAGTATCATTCCTATCGACAACAGTCCACTTGGACCGGACATACATGGGTATGTCCGTCCTGAACATCATTGTTGACACAAGGGTGGAAGATTGAACGTCGGTCCACATCTTGAGGCTCCGAGAACAGGTGAGTGATTGCGATGAACTGCGCTTATTTATAGGGAGAGGAAGGATTGAAACGGATTGAGTTCATTGACCAATCCAAACACGCGTGACAAAATTCAGTCAGCCCGCATCCAATCCGAAGAGAGCAGTCTGTGACTTCACGTGGTCTATATAGATTCGCTAGCGCCTGTGTGCAGTCAATCGATGCGAGACAGTGATTCAACATGACGGAAACTCAGAAAACGATTCACTGGGGTGCACCAGCAGTGGTGACCGCCCAGAGGAACCCGGACTTACTTTCAGAAGAGGTACATTGGGATTTTGTGGATTTTCTTACCTCGCAAGAATTTGTTCCGGAACCTTCATCACCTTCATTACCACACGTGGAGAATTTTAGACAGAGACAGAAAGAAGAATTGGAGAAATTTATACAACGACAAAAGGAAGCGGAACAAGCTTTTCTTTTACAGCAACAACAGCAAGAAGAGTTGAGAAAAAAACAACAACAACAACAACAAGAAGCAGCAGCAAAGAAACAAGAGGGTGAAAATCAAATGGTCACGGTACTGTTAGACATTTTAGCGGAGTTAAGAAGTCTGAAACAAATGTATCATCATCATCAGAAGTAGGCCTCGGCCGTGGCAAAGGCTTAAGGCAGTTAAAGTTGATTGCTTAAACTCACCCCTACACCAAAAACCAAAGCCCCTTTTCAGGGCCACCCACTTCTCTCGAAAAGAGATAGACTTTCAATTGCCAATAACTCAAAAAAACCAAAAAAAAACCATTTTACCCCTATAGTACATGTATATGAGTGCATGAGTGTAGCTTCTTATTTAAAATCAAAACTCAAAGACACTTACCTTTTTATAAATAGTTACAATCCAATTCACAATTCACAACAGAGCACTTTAAAAAGTACATTCACTTCTTCTGTTTCACTGTTTAGTCTCTCTGTTTTTTAAATTTCTTCACCATCACAGTCTTTTCCTCCTCTTCCTCCTCACTTTCTTCCCTTCTTCTTTTCTTCTCCTGTTTCTTTTTCTTCACCTGTCTGCTATCTTCCTCCTCTTCTTCCTCTGAAGAATCCCTCTCTTCTTCTGACTCCTCTTGTTTCTTTTTTGGGCAATCTGGAGACCAATGTCCTTTATCTTGACAATAATAACAGGTATCTTGTCTTTTGTCTCTTTTAACCCGTTTTTCTTTTTTGACGGTCTGGACACTCTGAAGACCAATGCCCTTTCTTCTGACAGATATAGCAAGTATCTTCAATTTTATCTCGAAAGAAAGGAGAGTAGTCCATCGGCTGGTCTGAAGAAAATTTTCTAATGACCCCACACAACGCTCTGATGAAACGTTCCATCTGGGTAGTCTCTTCCATCGTTGTGCTCAGTTTGAGAGTGAAATGAATAGTGAAAGGACAAGACACATACCCTTCATATACACTGGTCTGCTAGGACTATAAATTAGTCCATGGTGTTTAAACTTGAGTCATTTGACGTTTTGCATTCAAGATGAAATGATCCAATTCATTTGAGAAGAAAGAAGAAGAAAGTAAGAGGCAGAAACGTGATCTATCGCCTTGTACCAGGGCTGAAGTCTTGGCACAAATTCATGCCAGTGATTTTGAAGAGGACATGAGTGAACCAGAATCCTAACCCTCTAAACAAAGTTCACCACCCTTAGTTAACCCTGAAAAGTACTATTCCATTCGAGAGACAGAAAAGTGCTCCTCTACAAAATTTAGAACCACGGCTTACAAATACACGGTGAAGTTTAAAGATTTCAAGTCCGAAGTACCGTTAGAGAAAGCAGAAGGGTTCATCACCAGGGTGTGGGATTCTTTGCTCACCACACTCAAGTGACAATGTCAACCCAAAGAAGACGATCGCTTGAGACTTTCCATACAACACGACGGTTTGAAATCCCCTGCTTGGATCGAGTTTAGCAGCCCTGCAGAATTGACTGCTTCCAAAGTCATGGACAAGATTCAACACGTACAACAATCCAATGACCAGTTTGACATCACCGATGGAAAAGCCACACTGTCCATGACCCACGTCTCTCCTCCTCAAGGGACTGGCCGCAAAAAAGTCTTACTGGTGAATGACCTTCACAGCACCAAAAAGAGTCTCGTCCGAATTCACAACCCTCAAGACCAGATGTGTTTAGCCAGGGCTATCATGGTGGGACGAACCTATGCTAACAAGAATGACACGGTAGAATGGAAAAGAGCCTGGAAAACTATTCAACAATCCGACCGAGCCAAACAACGAAATGAAGCAGAACTCCTGTTACAACAAGCCGGACTGTCCAAAGACAAACCCTGTGGCATTCCTGAGATGCAAAAATTGCAAGATGCCCTAGCTCCACGATACACCTTGAAAGTGCACCCTCAAGAAGTGCGCGGACCTCTGTTGTTTCGAGGCCAAGACTTTAAGGACGGAAAATACATTCAATGTCTATTATCACGATGACCATTTCGATACCATTACCAGTATCACCAGATTCCTGGGATATGTTTATTACTGTGAGAAATGTGACCATGGTTATAACAATCGAGAGCAACACAAGCATTGCGGATTGAAATGCTCAGGATGTTTGGCCTCTCCACCCTGTCTGAGCGAAGGACCAGTGCATTGTTCAACTTGTCTGCGCACGTTTGTCAGCACTACCTGTTACCAACAACATTTGAAGGCGCAAGGTTCACAGCAGAAATGTGCTTGTCAACTGCTGAGATTGTGCCCTACGTGTGGACAAGGCATACATGCCAACAGTGCCAAGGCACACGTATGTTCAGGAAAGAAAAAATGTCACATTTGTCACCACATCGTGGACTTGGAACATCAATGCTATGTGCAAAAATACCAACCCCCACCAGAGAAAGAGGATGGACACAAGTAGAAAGGCAATTTCATCTTTTTCGATTTCGAATGCATGCAAGAGACTGGCATTCACGTTCCTAATTTCTGCGTGGCTCATCAACCGTGCGAGAAGTGCATTCAAGAACCTATCTTCAGTCATTGCCCTCACTGCAGCAAGATTCCTGGAGGACGGGAAAAAATCTTTCGGGGACCGAACACGCTAGCTGATTTTGCCCAATGGGTCTTAGATCCCATCGACAAGACGTGGAGCCAAGAGGACATCGAACGTTACGGAGATTGTCATCATCATGCCTCGGTGATGGCTCACAATTTCTCCGGATACGATGGACAGTTTCTTTTGATATACTATACGGAACAAGGCACTGAGCGTCCTAAAGTGACTTTGAACGGAACCAAAATCATTTTCATGCAAGTGGGACAAGTACAGTTTAAAGATTCGATGAGTTACTTGGCCATGCCTTTGAGCTGAATGCCTAAAACGTTTGGAATCACAGAAATGGCTAAAGGGTACTTTCCACACTTTTTCAATACGGAAGGCAATCAACACGTGGTTCTACCCCATTTACCTGAGGCTCACTGTTATGACCCTGACAACATGCGTACCGAACAACGAGAAGCTTTCTACACTTGGTACCAGGCTCATGCCTCCGACCCTTTCGACTTTCAGGAAGAAATGTTAAAGTATTGTCGTTCCGACGTGGACATTTTACGTCGTTGCTGTGGAAAATTTCGAGAACTGTTCATGGAACACGGAGGGGTCGATCCTTTGAAAGAAGCTTGCACCATTGCCAAAGCGTGTTCCTTAGTGTACGGCAATGAATCATGCCTGAAAACACCGTGGCTGTCATCAGTCCTCACACGACCCACTATGTCAAACATCAATACTCGGTCAAAGCCCTACGCTGGTTACGTTACTTGTGCGACAAGGAAGACAAATGGATACAGCATGCCCGCAACAGAGGAGGCGAAAAGACCATCAGAACGCATTCAGTCGATGGCTGGGACTTAGAAAACCCCAAGATCGTGTATGAGTTTAACGGTTGCTTATTTCACGGATGTCCTGTCTGTTACCCTGACCTTGGCACTAAAAATCAGTTTTTACAATGAACCATGGAAGACTTGTACCAGGCCACTTGTCAGCGATGCCTAAAGTTAGAACAGGAAGGATACCAAGTGGTGGAAATGTGGGAACACGAGTACGATCACCGTATGAAAACCGATCCCAAATTTAAACGCCTCGTGGAAAGTTACCAGTTCATGGACCCCCTGAACCCGAGGGATAGTCAACAGCACCCTGACATCGAAGGAGACCGTTTAGGAGCCTGGACAGACGAGCATCCTGACGACAAGAATCTAAGTTTTGTCAGTGGCGGTCCAAAAAATTATGGGTACGAATACCGGGACCCACAAGGAGAAGTGCACACGAAGTGTAAAGTGAAAGGATTGACTCTGAATTATCGTACCAGTCGTGTGGTGAACTTTGGGGTATTGAAAGAAGCCTTGCAATCTGGAGAAGATGAACACTTTAAAGTGACCACCTATCAACCCAACAAGATTGTACGTTTACCCACTCACCACATCGTCAGTCGACCCTTGGAAAAAGTCTATCAAATCGTGTACCAAAAGCGAGTGCAACTTCCCAATCATTTCACCTTACCGTATGGACACGTCGATATTGGTCTGTATATAAAAAGGAACCCTAGGCAAGATCGATAGTTCATTGTGACTACCAAGACCAAGCGAACAAGATGAATACTTTCAGAGAAACACAAAACAAGTTTAGAAAGGCACAATTCAAGTTTGGGGCTTCTGAAGTGGAATGCGATTGTGAGCCTTGCGACTTTTCAACCTGTGTTAGTGACAGTACCAGAAGAACTCGTCACCCAGGACAGGACTGTCGTGGACATCCCTGAAAGACCCTTTCGGGAGGACACTTGTGTGACCTTACCCCCTATAGAACTGGTCAGAACATTACCCAAAACATGTTGTACAGACACTTGTGTTTATTCCATGTTGATGGTTATCATATGCCTTTCTTTTATCGTTGTACTTAAGCCTTTGGCTTTTATGTATTTTTGTCTTTCGTATTCATGTTTAAAACATTCAACAAACGTGTCCTGAAAAAAGTATATAAACTCTCGTCTTGTTTGTTTTCGTTTCACAAGTGACATTCCTCACACTATAGCTACCTCTGCTGTCTCTGCTCCCTCTTCTTCCACTGTCGAAGTCATCGACCAACACTTAGATCGTGCCAGTTGGGAGGCTTTGTATCTTCGCCATCCTTTTAACATGCTCATTGCTGGACCTAGCGGTTCAGGCAAAACCGAATTTGTCAAACGCTTGATCGAACATAAACATCATTTGATCGATCGTCCACCTCAACGCATCGTGTGGTGTTACAAAGAGTGGCAATCGGCGTACAGCCTCTTGCGAGAAAGTCAAGGCGATTCCATTGTGTTTGTGGAAGGCATTCCTAAAGAAGACGACGGCATCGTCTCTGACTCCCATCAAACCCATTTGGTCATTTTCGATGACATGTTAGGAGAAGACGAAGAAGAAATTAAACTGTGGTTCACGCGCAAAGGGCATCATCATAATGCCAGTGTCGTTTACATCACTCAAAATTTGTTTCAACAAAGTAAAGCCCATCGCACCATCAGTCTCAATGTACATTACGTGGTCTTGTTTAAAAGCCCTCGAGATAAATCTCAAGTGCAAGTCTTAGCCAAACAGTTAGGGACACCTTGGCTGACTCAGGCGTACGACGATGCCACTCAAACTCCACACGCCTATTTACTCGTCGATTTGAAACCTATGACCCCCGATGATTTGTGATTTCGTACCCACTTGTTTCACCACTGGTGCCAAGACGGAGGGCCTGTCCTGTACATGTCTCCGTCCTCGACTTAACTTCATTCCACAAAAAAAATTTATAAAAACCTCAGACCCTTTTCGTCTGTCTTGCACACATTTTGAACATGATGTCCCTTCAGTCACATTCCTGTCAAATTGATTCGTGCCTTGTATGGCATCAGTCGAGAAAAAAATCCACAAACACGAGCTCGTGTCTTAGAAGCTAGTCTCAAAGAAGTCTTACGATGGTTCACGGTGACGGCATGTCAATTACTACAAGGGATCATTCAGATTCATCGGACGTGCCCCGTAAGAAGTGACTCCTGAGAACGAAGTGCTGGTGTTTGAGCGCCTGTTTGATACGTCCCCGACAAGGGCTGCCACCAAGAAAGTGGAGTGTTGACCGTAGGAGACTGGGTACGCATTGGCAAAACCAAACGCACTTTCGACAAAGGTTACTTACCTAACTCGACGACCGAATTGTTTCGTGTCACTGAACGAGTGCATGGCCGTCATCCTGCCGTCTATAAATTGGAAGACATGAACGGAGAAGTGCTCAAAGGGACATTTTACTTACCCGAGTTACAATGTGTCACCAAAAAAGAAGATGACGTGTACGACATCGAAAGCATTCTCGAACGCAGAACCCATAAAGTGGGCAAACGACGTGTCAAAGAAGTCAAAGTACGTTGGAAAGGATATCCACCCAGTTTTGATTCTTGGATTGACGCTTCACAAGTCATCAACTATAAAAAGAAGTGACCATCATGCCCTTTCACACAGACGCAGCTACGTCGACCACTCCTTCACCTAGTTCTTCTCTGCAAGTTTTACCAAAACAACACTTGTGGGTGTGGTGTGGAGAATGTGTACCTAAAACGCAAATCGTCTTTTTCTGCCAAATCTTCATCGTGTATTGTGTCATCGGGGCAGCCATCGCCAATTTGAGTTTGCAACAAGGAGACAAACAATTGTGGACCATTTTATTGAGCAGTTGCATCGGTTACCTGCTTCCCAATCACTCCCTGAAATTCTCTTCCAATGGGAACCAGGGGAACCTTGTGTCCCGTGCCAGTGTCAGTCACCACTCCAATAACAACAACAACCCTATTTTGGGCGGAGACACGCCTCTGACATCCAGTAACCCGTTGGACAGCCACAGAACTCTGGAATTATGAGTCACCAAAACCAATTTTACTTAACCTTACCCAGTGACAGTTCCATGGAGGTGTTTCCCAAGAACACATTGTGCTGTTACACGTCCAAATTACCTCAGACCATCCAGTTAGATCACGAAGCCCATTGGGAAGTGGCTTTAGTAGAAATCATTCACCCAACCCAAGTCCTCAATGTCCTTCCCAATCAAAACTTTTTTGATGTGGAAGTTTATGACGAACAATTGCAACAGTACTTGGATACCTATGGCAAATATGACAAGAAATCCCCTGGCACAAAAAATCAAAAGTACACCACCTATCACTTGTTCGTTCCCCCAGGCTATTATTTTAGTGGTCAACATTTGGTCAGCACCATAACCTCCAGGTTTAATGTCGTGTTTCTGAAAGCTTTGGAGCATGTCAACAAAAATGTCACCATGGAGTACCACAAAGCAGCTCGTCACTTCTTGATGAAATTTGAATGGAGTAAAATCCTGTCCATTTTATTTTGTCCTGAATTGTTTGACATGTTGGGCGGAGACATGGACATGAGAAAGGCTATGCTCAAGAAAAATGAATTACCAATCATTTACGATGAGTCTTTTAGCAACTTATTTCGTGCCCTGGTAGAACTTGACCAAGGACTGAATTTGATGTTTGTGTACTCCGATGTGGTGGAGTATAGCATGGTGGGACACACCTCCGTACCGTTACTGCATGTCATTCCTTTCAAAGTGGATTCTGCCACATTCGCTGACAAGGAAGGTGGAAACACTGACCACGTTCACCGCGAATTTGTACATCCTCACTATTTGCCTGTCAGCAAGTTGTATTTGGACACGGTCAACATTGCTATAAAAGGAGATCTGGGACAAAATATTCCATTCACCAAAGGAAAACCATTTTCGAAAACGGTTCTCTCACGACTTGTAAGTCATGTATCCAGTGTACCGAGGGGTTGCTCGACAGCGAGGACACGGTTTAGGAGATATGTTAAAATCGGCCTTTCG
The DNA here is from genome assembly GCA_028554795.2 of Sinohyriopsis cumingii. Lineage (NCBI taxonomy): Eukaryota > Metazoa > Mollusca > Bivalvia > Unionida > Unionidae > Sinohyriopsis > Sinohyriopsis cumingii. Next base: position 8,151,497 of record CM068834.1, on the reverse strand, counting down.
TTCGGTGGTCCCGGTGTTGAAACCGATGGTGACACGTGGATTGCACGCCTTGAAAGATGCAGCACTGACACAAGGCAAAGAATTTCTCCAAAATGTCATCATCGACAAACAAAATCCTAAAGAAGCCTTCATGAGGGCAGGCAAAAATGTCTTGCTGCAAATGGGCAAAGACCTTTTGGGCCGACAAGACACACCTATAAATGCCCTGCACTCTACCGAGTCAAGCATTCAGCAAGGACAAGGCAGAAAGAGACGATGAAGAAAACACCCTTTCACCATACTTCACACATCTAAAGCTACAAAGGCAAAGAAAAGAAGAACCGTTCGAGACTTAGATGTTTTCGATTATTGAGAAAGAGAAAAAAATGATGCACCGAGAGTCTTGTGCCTGTTCCAAGTCGGAACTGGATCTGTTTGCCATGCCCCCCACCATGATGACCATGCAAGAATCCCAGTGGGTGGAATTTCATCCTGTCTCCTCTTTGACGGATTCCGCTCCCATCAAGTTTGAAATCAAAGGACAACCCGAAGATTACATCGATCTGAATAGCAGTTACCTGTATTTGAAGGTGAAAGTGATGAAAACGGACAACACCAATCCAGGAGGCGATGCTAGAGTAGCTCCTGTCAACAATTTCATGCATTCCTTGTTCAGCGAAGTGGACTTGTACTTGAATAACAAACTGGTCAGCAGCAGCATGGATACTTACCCATATCATGCCTACCTGGAAGATCTCTTGACGTACAGAAAAGAAGCCAAGAATGCTCATCTGGATGCTGGCGTGGTATGGAAACCTGACACGGCAGGTGTAGGCACGTTTAGCGACACAGTCCTGACAGAAGATGACAATCCTCACAATGTGGGGTTTAACGACCATCGTAAGAAAATTCTGCAAGGGCGAAGTTTAGAACTGATGGATCGTTTGCATTTGGACATGTGGTTACAAGAAAAGTATTTGCTGAACGGGGTGGATATCCGTCTGAGACTGAATCTTAGCAGTGCCGCTTTCCATTTGATGGCCCATGCCAATGAATACAAAACTATCATTCAAGAAGCCCGACTTTACGTGCGTCGTGTGGAAGTGTTGCCTAAAGTGGGAAACGACGTCAGTCAGATGTTGAGCAGAACGACCGCCAAGTATCCGATACGATGCGTAGAAGTGAAAACGTTCACCATTCCCGCTGGACAGCGATCCATGATCGAAGATCATCTGTTCCAAGGACAGTTACCCAAGCGTTTGATTGTTGGTATCGTCAGGAATTCAGCCTTCAGCGGAACCCACGATCAAAATCCTTTTGAGTTTCAACATTACAATGTGTCCAAGATCGAAGTCAGTCGCGACGGCAAGACCTTGTGTACCCGACCCCTTGAGCCCAACTTTGGTGTCGCGAAGAATTATTTGAGATCGTACTTGTCCCGGTACGAAGCCACCGGACGGTTAGGAACCAACACCAGTCACGGTATTTCGTACGACGATTGTGCAGGAGGCTATGCTTTGTGGGGTTTTGATTTCACTCCAGACCAAGGCAGCGACGAGGGACATTTCCACCCTATAAAATCGGGTCAGATTCGTGTGGAACTTCAGTTTGCAAATCCACCTCCAGATCACACAGTGAACGTCCTCCTGTATGCAGAATTTGACAATACCATAGAAATCAACAGTTTGAGAGAAGTCATTCTAGACTATTAGAAGCCATGGAAGACTGTTATCCCCCTTTACCTAGTGGAGAAACTTTGAAAATGGAATGTGAGGAGACCGGGGAAGAAGAATCTCAAGACAAAGACGAAGAAGTTATCGTGATGAAGTCAAGATGGCCAGAACAAGAAGCCCATTTAGTCTCCAGTTTTGCCAAACACTTGGTCGAAAAAATGACGGAATTGATCAAGAAAGATTGCTATGGATGTCACAACGATCATCCCAGTCAGATTCAACACGACAAATGTCAGATGTTAAGTCAAGAAGAAAAATTGAACGAGTATCAGGACGAAGCTTGGAGTCTCATCTCGGACAAGTCGTGTTGCATCAGTGGTATAAAGACTTGCGTGAACATTCTTGTCCACCATTAACCACTCAAGAGATCCATCGTATCGAAGCTCTCCTGAATCAGAGTGGGGAGATGAAGTGAAGAAACGGTTATTTGTCAGACATTTTCAAGCAAAAAGTCAGGATTGAATTGATGACTTATTATTACCTGTGAAGAAGAAAAAAAACCACACAAAACATGTTTACCTGGGAACTTTATTACCTTTTGAACCACAGTTTGTACACGGCTTGGAATCCTGTCGTCTGTGCTAAAGATGAACTCCCTCATCGCAAACCTCAAGACCATCTAGTTTATGTGATCAACACGGACGACAGTCATCTCCCAGGAACCCACTGGGTAGCCGTCTACTTTCCTCAAGAAGGATGTGTGGAATATTTCGATTCGTACGGATTGCCCCCTTTGGAAGACGATATCATTGACTTTATGAGAAGAAATGCTCAGACCACCCGATTCAATAATGTGAAATTACAAGGCACAGATTCCTTGGTGTGTGGACAATATTGTGTGTATTTTCTGCATCATCGCAGCCTGGGCTATTCCTTAGAACATTTAATGACTCATTTTGATCCTTGTTCTTCTTCTAGAAACGATGTGAAAGTAGATCGATGGTTTTGTGACCATTATGCTTATCTTTTGTCTCAAGCTAGGAAATGTAGTGTCCATCAATGGCCTAATGACTTCCATCAGTGGAAATCACAATTTCATTCACAACGTTGTCAGCCCTGTTTAAAGTAGAGTGTTAATTGAAAAAAATGTTTGTCATTAGAAAAAAAAGCTTGATGTTATATTGTTGAGTTATTGTTAAAAAATTTTACAGTTGTTTGTTAGTGTTAAGTGATTTTGAATAAAAAATGTTGTGTTTTGAAAAAAATGCCTTTGTCTTTTGTTTGGCTATAAGAATGTTGATTCATGCTCTTTGACTTCTTCTATCCCACTCATGACACTCATTGAACGTTCCGGCTCAAAAACCGTGGAGGGATGTTTTCCTTCACGTCCGCGCTTTGACTTTAAAGCTGGGGTAGCCTCCAGTCTAACCATCCATTGTCGACTCATCCTCCTACGAAGATGTGCTCCAAACTAGCAAAGCTAAACGAAGCCTACGTGAATTTGCATAGGGTCAGACACAGTCTGATACCGAAGCCAGAAGAGATAGAGAATGTGAGAATGCTAAAAGTCACTGAAGACCTGATAGAAGAGCTCTTCAGAGAAGAAGTGAACAGGGAGAAAGAAGAATGGACAGAGAAGTACAGACTTCAGAAACAGCAGACAGAGTAGCAACAGCAGTAGCAACCTGAACCTGACAGAGGCTTTGTCGACTGTCGTATCGACACCAAAGAGTTCTTCTTCTCTTTCCAAAGAAGCAGACCTATCGTCAGAAAGTCTATCGTCAGAGGACGTCGCATTCTTAGAAACTAAAAAATTGCCATAGCAAACAAAAAAAACCCAGCCCTTTTCAGGGCTACCCCAATACTCTAGAAAAGAAATAACAATCCATTTGCCAATGTGTGTAGGTAGAGTAGTGTGAATATAAACACTGACTCTTTTTTTTATAGTGTGAGTGTAATTGTTTGTGTATATGATTGTGTGTTTATAAGTGCTCACGTACGTTTGTGTGGATAGTAGATTATGATGATGTTTTTTTTGCTGTTTGACGTGTGGGGAGAGTAGATTTGGGGTTTGATTGGATTGCTTTGTGTATGTGGATAGTATATTATTTGTTTAATAAAATTTTTTAGAATAGTGATGGGTAGTATAAAAAAGTGAGTGAGTGTTTCTTTTAAGTCCGCGCATTGTTTGGTCATGATCTAGATAAGATCAATTTTGTTTTAGGAGATGTTTTCCTTCACGTCTGCGCTTTCACTATAAATTAAAAATCGTTTGGCAGTCTAGCTACCCTTGTTGATTGATCAAGAGAATGAACACCAGAATTGTAAAGCTTCTAGAACTCCAGATGCACCTGGAATATGCCAGGCGCATAATAAATGAACTGGCCGCGGAGGCCATTGTCGAAGAGGGAAGGATGAAAGAGGAGGAGGAAAGAAGAAAAAAAGAAGAGGAGGAAAAGGAGAGAGGAAATTTCAGAATCCCAGAGACAGAAAATTGGGATTCTGAAGCCACTTATCCTGCCTCTGCTCTCCCCCAAAAAAGAGTGAAAAGAGGCTGGGGAAGAAGATGTTTGTGTGGTGCCAGGCCAGGAAGGTGCCAGCATTAGATACGTGCATCTGGAGTTAAAAACAAACAGCCCTTTTCAGGGCTACCCAAACCTTTAGAAAAGAAATAGTAATCGATTTGCCAATGTGTGTATGTAGAGTAGTGTCAATATATACACTGACTCTTTTTTTTTTCTTGTGTGTGTGTGTGTGTGTGTTTGTTTGTTTGTAAGCGCTCACATACATTTGTGTGGATAGTAGATTTGGGTTTCATTTTAATGCTTTGCATGTGTGAATAGTAGATTAGGGGTTTGTTATTGATGCTTCACGTATGTGGATAGTAGATCATATGAAATGAGAAAAGTAGGGGATGTTTTCCTTCACGTCCGCACGTTTTAAGTGATGATATAGGTAATATAACTTTTGGGCTTTAGGGGGATGTTTTCCATCACGTCCGCGCTTTTCGTATAAGAACCCACAGTATTCGCCATTCAAACCATTCTACAGAGAATAAGAAAGAAGATGACTTCAAACCAACTTGATAAAATGAAAACATTGCAAGACGTCCTGGACAATTTGGGTATGATGGAGCAAATGTTAGTGAGGCTAAACGAGGATCACTATTCTTATAGTCCCCATTGAGTGAAGATGGAGATCAACAATTTAAGAAAAGTAAAGGACATGATCAGTGCTCTGATGAAAGAAATAAAGGAGGAGAAGGAGGATGAAGAGGAAAGGATAAGGATGAGAGAATGGAATGAAAAAATTGAAAAAGAAGAAGAAAATGAGAAGAGGAAGAAAGAAGAGGAGGAATAGCAGAAAGAAGAGAAAAAGGAGGAAGAAAAGAAAGAAAAGAAGAGAAAAAGTGTAGGACAGAAAATAAGAAGCTGGTGGAGAAATAGAAGAAATTAGAAGAAGAAGAAACCCAAAGGCCCTTTTCAGGGCCACCCACATTTCTCGAAAAGAGATCGACTTTTAATTGCCTACCCCTTTTTTTATTTAATATATGTGTGTGTGTGTGTGTTCTATCCCTCTCCCCTGTTCCCTTTCCATAGACCCCTCAAGTCGGGACCTTATTAAAATAGGGTCCTGACCCTGTTCCATTTTGTCGCTCAACAGACCCACGATTTATTCCCCATGTTAATTTCCCTTGTCGCTCAACAGACCCAAAATATATTCCCATGTTAAATTTCCCTTGACGCCAAAGTGACCCAGGGGTTTTCATAATGTTAAATTTCCCATTGACGCCAAAGTGACCCAGGGTATTTTTTAATGCCAATTCCCCTTGACGCTAAAGTGACCCCATTTACTACTTACAAGTCTTGATCTTGAATAAAGTACAAGTCATACAGATCATTTAGGAGTTCAGTTCTGGTTATTGAACTGGGTGGAGACTTTGATATCACATTGATCTTGAATAAAGTACAAGTCATACGGGTCATCTAGGAGTTCAGTTCTGGTTATTGAACTGGGTGGAGATTTTGATATCACATTGATCTTGAATAAAGTACAAGTCATACGGGTCATCTAGGAGTTCAGTTCTGGTTATTGAACTGGGTGGAGACTTTGATATCACATACCTTTACATCACAATTATTCAGTTTATTGATCAATATTTCTTGGAAGGACATTTTATAAACATCACAAACAAGTCATATGACAAGATTAATGTTAATGTATGTGGACATTTTTGGGTGTAGTCAATCGAGATCAGGTCACATGTTGGAAAAATATTGTATTAAACTGTATTGGTTATGATCTCTCCTTTTCTTGGGTCCGTTTGGCATTATATAAAGGGCCCTAGTAACCAATGATTAGTCCGGAATTTGTTTAAGAACTATTAAAGATGCAGAACACCAGAAAATCAGGAATGAACAGACTTTGGTTAAACTTTATTAGCATTTAATTTTAGAACAACAATTAATATCTGCTTTAAGATAAGTAAATGCATCTACATGAATGACCACACTGATGTACACGTTAGTAAGCAATACCGTAACCACAGATCCACCACAGCCCCTTGAGTGGGAATCTTGTTATTTACAGAGCCCCAGAGGAATAAGGGCAGACTCAGAAATGCATACAGGTTGCACAAATGTAACTCAATTTGTTATGCAAAGTAAGTGTATATACCCTAAGGTAGATGCTATGAATAACGTCTGAATTATTAATCAGGGCTTAGTCCCCAAGGGCAGAGTGAGATTCAGAAGGTAATTTTCGTTGTATAAATGTCTCATCATTTTGTGCATAGACATTATTCTGAGAACATATAGCACATGGCACCAATAATTTTGCTTAATATTACATATTGCATTAATATTCAAACAATACTTTATTTCCTGTGTAGAGGCCATCAAATTTTCAGGACTGGCTTTTTGTTGCTACTAGTTTGACTCCATGGATGCATGCATGAAGAGGGGTGTCACTGTCCAGAAAAAGAAAACTAATTAGAAATGCATACCCAACACAAATAGACTTTATATGTACATATATCCAGTGCCATTATATCTGCACAATCAAAATGGAGAACAAACACAAGAATATAACCAGTATTCAATGTTTGTAAAAGAATCTATCAAAACATTATCATGTTAGCATTCTTTATTTGCAAGCAGAGATATAATACTGTCTTGTTTACACATGGCTCTGAAAATGGTGTGTGCATGTCTGTCTGTTTGAGATTTTAAAGTTATAGGCAGTATGTTGATAATTCTCATTTGCACATATAACTGGACAGCAAGAAAATTTATTTAAATCAATGTAAAAGAGTGGGTAAATGATAGTATTGTAAATCTATAATTGATGTTAAATAACTCCAAGTTTTAACTTATCTGGCTGTAAGGCCAATGTTTTTTAAAATTATTTATAACATCCAAAGAGGATAAAAGGGCATTGTAAATCTCTTTGATATTAAATAACTCCAAAATTAAGCTTACCTGGCTGTAAAGCCGATGGTCCTGCAATTGCTTATCTCAAAAACCACTGTACCAGTAACAGCCAATTTTGATTGAGAGCATCCTCATCAATTGTGGATGCTTTTACTAAAACTAGATAAATCTTTGACAACTTCAAAAAAAAATGCAATGGAACTAGACCAGATTTGACATAAAGCTTGAAAGACTTTCAAAGTTTTACATTCATGAATAATGGCAATCCACCATTAAATATGGCTGATATTATACTAAAAATAGAAAAATATTTGAGGAACTTGATATAATCTCAAAATGCTCCTCAAAATTTAACTCTCTTTGACAGGAAGTGTCTAGGCATAAAGACCTTTCATTTTGGAATAAATATTGCCAATTTACCAACATATACATCTGTGACTACCATTGTTAAAATAATGTTACAATTTTATCATGATTTCCACTAAAATAATTAGTCAGCAGAATTATACAAAACGTTACAGAATACAGGCCTAAAGGCCTTCAATATTTGTTATAAATGATGGCTACTGTGACTGAAAACAAAAAAACCTTGAATGACTTCTCAATACACCACTCAGCTAATTGGACCAAATTTGACAAAAAGTGACAAAGCTAGAAGGACTTTAAAATTGTTATAGATGATGCCAATCAGATTTCCAATGTGGCTGTTGTTGATACAAAGAGAAAAATATTTAAATAGCTTTTTATGAGTTTAAAAAGATAACTTCTCAACAGAATACTTATCTTTAACATGAAGCACTCTGGCATAAAGACCTTTCTCTAATGGATAGGTGACATTGATGTGCCATTAATTTGGATGAAGATGCAGAAAATATAAAAACTGAAAGATTTGTTTTCATACCATATGCAGTGAATGGCATTGGAAGATACTTACATATTTAGCATCCTGTTGGCCCAGATTTCTTGGCCAGCTGCATTTGGCATGGGCTGTTAGGTAGATGTCAGACGGGTGACTTGCATTGACCTCACATGGGTCTCTTGTTTGAAGGAATAAAGTCCATTGTGAAGAGGAATTCACTGACAGTATAGGTTGTTACTCTGGTTTTGGTGAATATAATTAGTACATGAAAAAAGTCCACATAGGTATATGAAAAACAATGGATCAACTGGAATGTAAACACTATGAAAATATATAGATGAAAATAGCTATAACTAACAAATGAATACAAAAAACAAGGGTTTATGTTGTTTTCAAAGACAAAAATTGTTAGAAATTATATGATTTATTTTCAAAAATACACTTGGATAAAGAAATTACCATGTCTCTGTTATAATAAATATATATATATATATATATATATATATATATATATATATATATATATATATATATATATATATATATATATATAAAGAGAGAGAGAATTTACAGTGGATGCTTTTTTTACTCAGGTATTTCTATGCATACCCATTCAATTTATTTATTCAGCTTCAGTCAAAATGCAGGAGTTGCTGTGGCTGAGTGGTTAGTGTTCTGGTCTTGTGACCAGGTTGGTGCATATTCAAATCCTGCCCAGATCAAACTAGGTTAGCCCCTATGTTGTGTCTCTGGGCAAGGTACTTTGATAAATTTTAATGTGTCGATGAGCTGTTACACTTAAACCAATTAAGATGCACCATACAATTGATACACAAACATTAGACCATCTAATTATCCCTGCTTTATGGATTTTGTTGTTTTGATAAATTTTTATATGTTTCTTTTATTTACTCTGCTTTTTAAAAACAAAATTTTATTTAGTTATTTTCATGTTCTAATCAATGTCAGTATGTGCAGCAGTTGTTTGTAAAGACTTGTAGGAAATATGTTAATCCGATTGTTCAGTTTTGCTCGTAACATTGGAACAAGAAATTTAGGAAGACAAGCACTGCATGTACTGTGCTAATGTAAGGAGGAATTTCAGTTGCTATAAACTACACAGAATGATGTCAGTTCATTAGTGGTGTAGAAAGAAACCCAGGACCCCCTCTTCCCATTGCAGGGGTTGTAACTATGTCACTGCTGTTCATCTGTAATATAAAAAGTACATGTTGTGCATTTCTTTTAATAGTGATATATATTTTTTGTTGTAGTGGGATCCAATGATAACAACTCTGCCAGGACTGTACATGCTATCAGTTGGAGTTCTGGCCCCTCTTGGACCATTATTGTCTTTGGATTCAGCACAGATTTGTTCCCCTCTTACCCTTAGATTAATGAATGTGTTCTTTTGCCTGAGCAATTTCTGCCTGATCTACACAATATTGAAAAGGATGTGTAAGGTAAGAAAAATGCAGTAGTAAATATTTGGCACACTGATATTCCAGTAACACTGGAAGTGTGTAGGTCAGACATATGAAAACATTACTGTAGCTGTCCTGGTATGGATGGCCACTTTCTGAACAGCTTAGTTCCTCTCAACATGGTAGTATTATAATGATGTGTGTACCTAACTTTGGTGCACAAGTGGATTAAGATTTAAGGGACATCCTGACGCGTGTCTTAATATATGTCTGTATGTATTATTATAGCTACATTAGACTACATATTAGATGGTTTATTTCAACACATGTAGTTTTATCCATGGCAGCCATGTGGGGCACATGCCCCCTGTGCCTCCACCTTAATCTGGTACTGCTCTGGTGTGCTAGGTCCAGCATTTGATTCTGAGCAGTTCTGGTTTATCCTCTCCTGTTTAGATATGTTTAAGTTATTTACAGTTGTGTACTTCAATCTTTTGTAAATGTTTTTTGTTTTTTATACAAGAAAATTGAAACAATAACTTTCTTCTGCAAGTATAATTTTATTTCAGTGCAGGTTGTAGGTGTTAATTTTTTCAGGTTAATGAAACTTAAATAGTATCTTTGATATGAGAAGTATTTTTATGACCCACTGGAAATTGATCACTATAATTTATCTTTAACATGACCACTAAAAAGACAAATTTTCTCGAAGGACCAAATCTTTTGTATCATTTAATGTTTGATCTATCTTCATAACCAAGGGTCACCAAACCACTTTGTTCTTCATATACCCCTGGTATTTGTAGGTAGCTGAAACTGTTTTGAACAGGTGTCGTCTAACAGATGAATGATTTACTGTCAGTAGAAAGCAAGACAGTTGGACCACTCCAGTGGCCTAGTGGTTAGAGTGTCTGCCTCAGATGTGGGAGATCGTGGGTTTGATCCCTGGCCGAGTCATACCAAAGACTTACAAAAATGGTACTAACAGCTGCCTCACTTGGCGTTCAGCATTAAGAGGTTAGTGTTAGGACTGGTCGGCCTGGTGTCAGGATAATGTGACTGGGTGGGACATCATGCTACATGTCTGCGGCATGATGCTCCAGTGTTAGACATCACTATAAACTGCCACACTGCAGACATCATAGTGATATGACTGAAAAATTGTTAAAGCTACGTTAAAAATCCAAATCACACACACACACAAGACAGTCGATTACACATCATGGATTCAGTATGATTACTTCCAATATGTCCACATTCCATTACTTGATAGTAAAAGTTGCTATGTGTATGGTTTAAAATAGAGAAACTGACATCACTTCTGTCCTAGGTAAATAGAGTGAGCAGTCCAATTGAATCACTTTCTTTTCACAGCTTCCAATCAATAAGAGGATTGGTAGAATATGTTTTGGCTAGATACATTTGCCAAGAGTTGATTTGAAATGAATAGGACAATGATTCTTGAGTAGTGAAGATGCTTTTAACCAAAGTTGTTGTTGTCGTAGGGTTTATTGCCATTTTTCAGCATAAGATAGGCTATACATGGCATCCAGTATAAATGGTGGAGTAAGAATCATGGAAAAGCCTGGAAAGACCCACCGACCAATGAGAAGCTACTGGCAAGCTTTCTCACCTACCTACATTGGTCGAGCCCAAGACTTGAACTCACATAGACAGTGGTGAGATGGCAGTGATCTGTAACGGTGTACTGGCAAGCTTTCTCACCTACCTACATTGGTCGAGCCCAAGACTTGAACTCACATAGACAGTGGTGAGATGGCAGTGATCTGTAACGGTGTACTGGCAAGCTTTCTCACCTACCTACATTGGCCGAGCCCAAGACTTGAACTCACATAGACAGTAGTGAGATGGCAGTGATCTGTAACGGTGAGCTCTTTAGACTTTGACCAAAGTAATGCAGATGATAGGAACAAAGGATGCACTCATGGTGTGCAACATTAGATGTCTGTGGATACTTGAGACAAAATTCGTAGAATCTTAAACTTTCGATAGTAAAGCCCGTAAGAGAGAGATGAAATATCAAGGTAATTGACATTGAATGAAAAGATTTTTTAATTTACAATAATACTTTTAGTTCTAGACCACTTACCTGAACCCAAGTTTGTGGTGGACTTGCACTAGACCTAAGGAACAAGCCAGTGGAAAGGTCAGTGGTCTGGGTTATTGTGACTCAAGGAAAAATGGGGTTTGCACAAAAGCATCTGTACTAGAGTAGGTTCCTTAATCAAACATTGTGGATGGCTTACGCTTAGGGTAAAAGAGAAACCCATAGAATTTGGGGACTAACGGTCAAGGGTCACAGTCATGATAAGACAGATAAGTAAATATTTGCTTCAGAATGTCATTATTTAATACTTAGGCAGATACTCTGCTTCATTTGCACAGAATATAGGCATGTACTTGATGTATGGCAGTTCTCCATTATAACAGAGAGATATACAAGAGTCATTGCTTTGTTTACTGCTGGATCAATGGAGTCTGTCTTGCTTTGCATGTTTTTGTCTTAATTGTCATGTTTTATAAATTTCACAGAGATATTATAAGTTGGCCAATAATGTTTAAAGTATTTTTACTACAAAAAAAGGATATATACCAGTGTTCATTTTTGAGTATTAGCATAGAGCAGTTTTTGTGAAGATCTTTTTCTTCCTCTTTTGACATGTTATCTCAAGCTGAAAAGAGGAAAAAATGCCTTGGTAAACCATAGTTGAAAATGTTGGGGATTGTGTAATTTTAACATGCTAAAAGATACCTATTAAAGCATTTTATTTATTCTTTGGTACATAATAATTGTCATGTTGAAAAATGCTTGAAATGGTATGTTTACACTTTCTTTTTCAGGATACTTCTGAGCACAGTGATGTATTTTTGAAGGCACTTACGCTGACTTCCTTTCCCTTGCTGTATTTTTTCAGTTTCCTTTATTACACAGACTCTGGTTCTACATTCTTTGTGCTGATTATGTATCTCTTTTGTCTTCAAAATAACCAAACTGTGGCAGCCATCATGGGAGCTTTGGCTATTTTATTCAGGCAGACAAACATAGTTTGGGTTGTCTTCATTGCTGGATTTGCAGTGAGCAGACGACTTTTGGAAGAGTTGAAACTGGAGAAAAAAGACCTGAGAGAGGAACTGACATCAGATCAGGAAATTCTTAAAGTTACCTTTGATCTTCTGTTTAGTAGAACCAGGCAAGGACAAAGGAGATTCATCAGACTGTTATGGGATGTTGTAAAGGATACATGGATGTATATGATAATTGGGATTGGTTTCATAGTTTTTCTTTATATTAATGAAGGCATTGTGGTTGGGGATAGATCACATCATAAGCCCTGCTTTCATTTTCCACAGATGTTTTATTTTATATCTTTTGCAAACTTTTTTGCATCCTTTCATTTGATTTCGCCTGAGAAAGTATTTGATTGGTTAAAATTTTGCATGAAAAAAACACTTTTGACCCTTAGTTTTCTTGGTGTAAGCTTTGCATTGGTTGGTAATTTCACTTATGTGCATGAATATATTTTGGCAGATAACAGACACTACACATTTTATGTTTGGCATAAAATTTACAAACAACATCCATATGTAAAATACATTCTTATCCCAATGTATTACTGTTTTGCATACAACATTGTAATGAGTTTGAAGCACAAAAATATATTCTGGAGGATGCTGTTCTTCTTATGCACTTCACTTACTATTGTTCCGCAAAAGATTCTGGAATTTCGTTACTTTATCATTCCATATCTGATTTTTAGAATGAACATGAAATCTGAGTTCAGATCAGGCCTGGTGCTAGAACTGCTCCTGTACATGACATTGAATATTGTTACTTTGTATCTTTTTACCCAGAAACCATTCATTTGGAGTAACTCTGATCAGCTGCAAAGATTTATGTGGTAGTCTTCAAATTGCATCTAAAACAATGATGGGGGTCAGATTTTTATGGATTTATGATGTACAGAAAGTGTTGAGCAGTACTAAAGGTAATATTATGTTCCTAAGGGAACATAAAGTTCACATGATATTCAGTACTAAGTGAGCATGATGTTCATATAACAAACAGTACTATAAGAAATAGATGTTCACATGACAGACAATACTAAGTGAACATGATGTTACTAAGTGAACATGATGTTCACATGACAGACAGTACTAAGTGAGCATGATGTTCACATATGACACACAATACAAGAAAACATGTTCACATGACATACTGTACAAAGAGATCATGATGTTCACATGACAGACAATTCTAAGTGAGCATCATGTTCACGTGACATTCAGTACTGAGTGAGCATGATGCTCATATGACAGACAGTACTATGAGAACATGATGTTCAAGTGACATTCATTACTAAATAAGCATGGTGTTCAAATGACAGTACAAGAGAACATCATGTTTAAATAACAGTACTAAGTGAGCATGAGATTCACATGACAGTACAAAAGAACATCATGTTTAAATAACAGTACTAAGTGAGCATGAGATTCACATGACACAATACAAGAGAACATCATTATCATATGACAGTACTAAGAGAACATGCTGTTCACTTAACAGAAGGTACTAAGAGAGCATGATGTTCACATGATGGACAATGCTATGCAAACATGATGTTCACATTACTAAGTGAGCATGATGTTCACATGACAGTACTAAGAGGACATGATGTTCACATCACTACTAACATGATGTTCACATGAAGACTACTAAGTGAGCATGGTATTCACATGACATTACTAAGAGAACATGATGTTCACATGACACACACTGCAAGAGAAAATGATGTTCATCTGACAAAATACTAAGAGAAAATGCTAAATCATTTTTGGTGCACAGTGGAATCTCTGAAAAATCATGTCATAGAAATACTATTCATTGGTTCAGATAATTGCTTACCTCAAAACATTTCTGGTACCTCACAGAATGTTTTGTTGGCTTATATTATATGAAACTTCATCTCTTGAAGTGAACTGCTAAGACCTTTAAAGTTCTGTGTACCAAGATTCTGCTATATCATGGAGGTTGCTTTTTAGGAATAGAACCAGAGAGCTAATGTATTCTTTAGAGTTGTGAGCTATTGTAACTTCATCTAACAATAAAGTGAAAGTTTAGTGTGTGACACAATTTCTTCGTATATTTTAAAGTTTTTCAAACAAATAACAATTTATTACCAAATGGTACTTTATACTTGAGACATAAACTAAAGCAGAAAATGTAAAATATGAAGTAACAAAAGATGTGTTTCTTGAACCATATGAATACCACAATGACTAATTCTTGGAACACAAACAAATAATTCTTTTTGTCATGTCCCAAGATTTATATGCATTTAAAAATATTATTTTCAGTGTTGCAAAACTTACAGATGTATATTAAAAAAATGTCATTGTCAAAGCAAAATTGGCAATACTGTCATTGTCAAAGCAAAATTGGCAATACTGTCATTGTCAAAGCAAAATTGGCAATACTGTCATTGTCAAAGCAAAATTGGCAATACTGTCATTGTCAAAGCAAAATTGGCAATACTGCACACAGCAGTGACAATCTCTTCTTCATTTGCCACATTAATAAACTACTACAATTATTTTTATGTTTTTATTTTGCATGTGCATATTTTCTAAATTTTCCAACATGAAATAAAAGAAAGGTAAATAAAACCTTCACTAATTCTCGGGGCACTTAGAGCTTACCATGTGACCTGTACTGTATATTGTATACAAACAGTATGGTGCAAATTGTATGTAGTATTACTTACATCCTTGTTTATAACTAAAAATACTAGATGTAGATTTTGCTTTATTCATTGTTTTTACCAAATCTCATTTAAACAAGATGTCCATTGCTGTTTACCCACACACTCAAAAGTTATCATTTTTCAGAGATATAAGCAATCCAGCAAAGTGATGTAAATCATATGAAAAGACACATTTTTAATCATACAAGGCGCATAACCAGCATATGGTATATTCACATAACTGATCATCATTGATACATTTTAGTTTTGTGTTTTGACTTACCCTATCACAAATTCATAACTTTCAACACAGTATTTGTTCCACTTTTAATTTTGGCCAGCTGGTTGTGTCAGCATTTCACTTTGTTTATAGTTGGCAGATCTGTCTTTTGTTTTCAGACAGGAGGCCAGGTAATTGTTTCAGCCATGATACTGACTTGTGAAAAGAGGGATTTTGTCTGGCAGCAATGCCGGTACTCATTTATTATACACAATTAATCCACACCAGTTAACTGTTGTAAAATCTAAAGTGGATTGAGCTGGATGAGATGCTATGCATGATAGTGGTACTAAATTATATGGCCCCCAAAGCTGATATTGGACTGATCAGCCATTGGCTATTATTATCAGTCAGTGAAGGTATGAATACTACTTCGGTTGAGTACCAAGATTACTGTAACCAAGTAAATAGGTACTTATTTATGGTCACTTACATCAAAGCAAATGACTGAATATTTAAGGTTTTAAAATTATTCTCAAGGAATTATTTCTGAAACTTCTGTATTGTATTTTGAAGGTATTTAAGTTTAGCACAATGGTGCCTATAATTCGAATCAAAGGGATGTACATCTTTCAGTGCAAGTCAAAAGCTTCAATGTAAATGTGGTGATGCCGTAATGTAAACATGTTCACTAAATATGAGTGTTGAACCAAATGCTATTGTTGTTTGTTCTTGTCATACTAAAAGCACTTTTAATGAATTAGGTATTTACATTTTCTGAGCAAAATAAAAACATAAATACTGGTGTATTGATACAATATTCTAATGCAATAATGCTTAAACAAAGAACCATAAACTGAAGACAAAAGAGATAGGTTACTGTTGTAAATGCTTACAGCAACCCACAAATGCTCAACTCCTGTCATCGATCAAATTAAACATATATTAATCGGGTAGAAATATTAAGGAAACAGGAAACTTAAATGTATTTATTGACTTTTAAAACAAATTATATAAATTTATAACATTCCCATGTAATAATTCATGATCATAGTCCCTTAACAACCATGGTAAATGTTTGTTTTTTAATAAATTGTGATTGAGAAAATACATTGATCGTTTATTATAACAAAATTGTGAAGGCGTCCCAAGACTTACAGTACTTGAAAACATTGCTATAATTTTGTATTCCAACATTTATAGGTAATAAAAAAATTACCTTTGAAAATAATTTAGGGTGTCCCAAGACTTTTAGTGTTCCAAGATTTACAGTCATTACTGTATGGTTTGAAGGTTGTTGCATCCTATTTATTCCTTCATATATTGAATGTTTGAATCCAAGAAATAAAATTTTACTCGCCTGCATTATCTTGTCTTGATATAAAACCATTCTTGACATTGGCTCCAGCTCTTAATGTTTGCAAAAAGACATATGGTAAATGTGGATAACTCAAACATCAATCACTTAAATGTTAGCTATCACTTGAAAGACTTGCTTTGTCCATGTTTCTCTTCCCAGTGACCTACATAAACTTAAAACTGCCAAAAACAAGAAGAAAAAAAATTGGGTCCTGCATCACTTTGAGTTTTTAAAGCTTTTTTTTTTGTGTGTATTGATTCTGCTTTTGTCATCAGATTTTTTTCTTCATTTAACTCTTTTTCTCTTGATTTCCCTATCATTCAGACATGTAGATAGGATTTCTCTCAGCATTTGTTGCTAACGTGTTTGTTTTGTTCTAGTGCACCTGGCAAAAGCCCAAGCAAGCTTATGGTATGGTCCTATGACTCATGGGTTATCCATCCATCTGTCAATGCTTCTTTGTGAACATGCTAGGGGCTTTATTTCTGATCAAATTTCAGTTGGACATTGTAAGCTTACAGTATCAAGACCTCAAAACTAGTTTAGTTATCAGTGATATCCACACATTAACAAGGTGATCTTGCATCAATGTGGCTGAGCTTGTGTGCATTCTAGAGGCCATATTTCTCGTCTCATTTTGGTCAGTTTCTGTATTTAAGCATAAATCATTAAGATCTTGGATAACTTTGACAATGAGTGGCAATTACACTTTAATTATGTGATTTTTCGTCTGACTAGCTGAGCTTGTCACCACATTGTAAATGTCATATTTCTGATCAGATTGTGATCAGATTTGCTATCTCACTTTATTCACTACCATAAAGAGAAAAATGGTTTTAAATTTAGTATGTTGAATAAAATATGGATTACAAAACATGTTGAATGTGTGGCATATTGAAAAAAACATTGGCAAACACAGTTATTGTAAACCCTATTGCAAAGTATGTGGCTGGAAGAGGTAAGAAGAGGTCAAAGAGTACAAATCAGAGTGTTTAAAAATCAGACAGAGAAACTAAAACATACAAAATTCATGAGAGAATAACTAAACCGAAGGTGCAAGTAACAAGAAGGATAACTTTGGCAGGATAAAGAGACATTACCAAACCTGACATGACGTTAAAATGGTATGTGTACCATCAATGAATTTCTGCAAATGATGGCTAACTCATTACATTATTAGATTCGTCTGATCCTAATAAATAAGAATTTTTTGATTTGTTTAACCCTGTTACTTGAGGACCAGTGAAATACAAATGCAAAAACACGATCCATTGAAGAGCACAACAATAAAGTTTAGTCACTTAATATGGCCAACTTTATCATCAGAGCTCTTGCATCTATTTTCTATGTACAATTTCATTTGGCATTTCAGAACAACCCCTGTAATGGTAACTATGGTAACGATTGTCCTTAAAGGTACAACTGTATTAATAACAATAGGACTATTTCGCATTTTATATGTAAATCATTTTTCACCATCTTTTTATCCACTGCTTTCTGTTGCCTTGTCAAAGTATATATGCTCGAATATTGGCTGACTAGTGCAGAGAAAGACAAGCCTAGCTTAAATGACAAAAATCCAGTGAAATATCTGATTGTTTTTTTTATGTCACATACCGGTAGTTATCTTTACTCTCAAGTTCCAAACTTTCCAAGTTGATAATAAACAGGATTTTGCTAATTAGTGATGTCAGACGGTAAATCGTGACATTTAAGAATGACTTCGAGATCTTTGCGTCCATGGCATTGACACATTTAATAATCTCCCTGACTCGTTTTTCAGTCGTTTTTATTAGTTATTTCCTAATGTGTCCTATTTTCTATTGCTACATTCAATTCCTGTTTTAACTCCTCAGTTCCATGTATTTTTACCAGGATAAATGGAAAAAAGGTTGGACACCCCCCCCCCCCCCCGGCCACTTAATACTCGTAAGACATCGAACTCAACAGCAGACCCATTTCCCAACAACCAAAACTACACATCAAGCTCCATCGCAAAAACAACAAACCCAACTGCAAAACCCATTGAACTGACATTATTGTTTGAAGGTGTGGCAATATTTCAACGAAGCCTGGCGGAGGAACTATTGAAAAAACACGGTGGGCGGTACTGTTAACAAAAGTTTGGAGTGGATTTGTAATTGTCAGATGTTCAACAGCGTCGCCTGTTTTCTTGAAAAATTAGGCCCCATAAACATTGAGATTGCAAAGCATAAAATGTGCATTGTTACATAACCAAACAATTACCAAAGCATAGCAACAAAGGGATAATCTATACCCATAGAAATAACCAGGTAGACAAAATTGAATGCTTAAATTGACAAAATCATAAGATTGAAAAGCTTGGTCCAACTAAAATGTACAAGGCCACGAACTAAATATATCGTACTATTTTGCAAGGGGGAAATATCAACCTAAGTAAAAACGTTTCTGAAAAACTTACATGTGGTAGGGATACACAAACCAAACCTTGACAACCGTATATGCCCTCGAGCTATTAAGGTAACCCGAACAGCTTATTATAAGGTCACTAAAGAGCCATGTTTACAAACAAGCAAGGGAATTGCCTAGAAAACAAATACCCAAACTGAAACAACTCTAAACCAACACCCGATCACACGGTCATAACCACCAGTTAAGGCAAACTATGGGAATAAACAACTCTGAATGGAATACAAATCAAAACAGTCATAATGACAGACTAGAAATAGGGACAAGAGTAGAGGAAGAAACAAGAACAAAAAAAAAAAAATCAACTAATATTGCAAATATGACGCTGTATCCATCATAAAACGAGGCAGCATGGAAAATAGCCAAATATAACACGTATAACAGGGGTCTCAATCACGTGGCGCGCGGGCCATATGCGACCCGCCAAGCCCTATCATGTGGCCCGGAAAATGGTTGGCGTCACTGGGCGTCATGAGAGATAACAAAGGTGGTATGGCCCTTGTGCAATCGAAAATGCCCTCATGCGACTCTCAGGGTGGTTTCAGTTTGAGACCGTTGCGGTAGATGATTTGTATCAGCATTTACTTCATACTTGGAGAGAGGATTTCAATGGGCTCCCATGAAAAACGATATATGTATCTTAGAACGTGGAAATAAATAAATTAAATACCGTAACTGAATAGATAATATAAATAACAAATGACAACTGAAGAAAATAAATTTATGTGGTTTTGGAGCGTACGATCGAATACCGACCACTTAAAAATTAAGTTGAAACAGACATCCATGTATAATCCAGGAAAAGTGTTACAATTAAGAATACAAAATTAACAAAATATAAAGTATAACATTTAAAATAAACATTATTTTTATTCTTAATCACAAACTTATTTTCCTTCCCAATTCCATTTTTACACATATTGTATATGGTTATTGAACCATATTATGCTAAGTTAATATAAGGAGTTTTAATGTATAATGCCGCTACTACAAAGGTTATGTTCTTGGTAATAATTTTTAAACAATTCATGCGATTGACAATTGACTTAGGACATTTTTCATGTAAACGGTGCCGATACACTTTACGAAAGTGCATACAAGTACCTACCTTTTCTTGTCCAGGAATTGAGCATGGAATTGGGGGTTTATGGAGGTTGGAGTTACGGGGGTTAGAATTGATACAAAAATTTAAAGGATATTGTTTATACAATAGGACGAAATTGTCTTATCCATTTAGTATTTGAGTAAATTATATTATTAAGACATTTGTTTCTATGTGTCCTGAGGCATGGAATACAGTACTTAGATGATGTGTCGGGTTTTGATTATCACGAATTTTTGCTTATATTGAGCAATACATAAGCGTTGTTATGAAACTGTATCCTTGTTTTTATTTGATATATGCATTATCTTGAGCAACTGTAAATATTTCTAATGTAGGTCAGATATTATCTGGCGACATTAAACAAACGACCGCAGACCAAGTAGGTACTGACATATTTAAAATTTGCCTTTCTCCTACAAAATTTCAGACTTACCCACTCTTAAAGCCACTTTTGTTTCGGATGAGATTTGACTAAGAATAAATTTCTTGATCTTTCAGAAAGCCTATATGCCAGGCGACATGCAATTTTTCGTCAACTTTTGGATACATTTAGAATTCTAAAACAGACCTACACAAATTCAAATCATGTTTCATATGTCTATTATGTTGATCGAAACAATGCCACATCGGAAAACAAGAGTATCTGACGCTATTTTAGGAATTTACTCTAGCGACCTCGTCACTTCGGCGACATACTGTATTTCTAATTGTATCCATTTCCCCGGAATCTCTGAGTAGCCGAATGTTACGAAATGTCCGAAAGCAGTGAGCTAGAGATACACTCATTTAAAGTCCATACCATTGTTAACCTAAATCAATAAGAAACTTTTCACTAGAAGATGTTACTGTAATAAAAAAAGGAACTGGGTGAATGGATGGTAGTATGCGAGGACTTTAACGCCCTCATTGAGATATGGTGAATCAATCGAACCAATAATTGAGGGAAAACGATATAGAAATAGGCCCCAACATTCGTAAACAGTAACTCTAACACCAATAACTGAGGGAAAACGATATAGAAATGGGCCCCAACATTCGTAAACAGTAACTCTAACACGAATAACTGAGGGAAAACGACAGTAGTAAATGGGGGCACCCTAGCGACAATGGGAATTAGCATTACAAGACCCCTTGGGCAACTCTAGCGACAATGGAAAATTAACATGGAGAAAAATCGTGGGTCAGATTAGCGTCAAGGGAAATTAACATGGAGAAAAATCGTGGGTCACTCTAGCGACAAGGGGAATTTAACATGGAACTATAGTGTGGGTCTGTCTAGCGACAAGGGGAAATTAACATGGGAATAGAGTTTGGGTTTGTCTAGGGACAAGGGGAATTGAATATGGGATTTTTTTTTAAAATTTAAATGTAAATTTAAAAAAGGGGTAGGCAATGGAAAGGCTATCTCTTTTCGAGAAATATGGCTGGCCCTGAAAAGGGCCTTTGGGTTTTCTTCTTCTTCTGCTTCTAATTTCTTCTTTTTCTCCACCAAGTTCTTATTTTATCTCCAACACTCTTTCTCTTCTTCTCTTTCTTTTTCTCCTGCTCTTCTTTCTTCCTCTTCTCATTTTCTTCTTCTTTTTCAATCTTTTCGTTCCATTTGCTTATTCTTATTCTTTCCTCTTCATCCTCCTTCTCCTCCTTTATCTCTTTCATGACACCACTAATCTTGTCCTTTACCTTTTTTAAGTTATTAATTTCCATCTTTACACGATGGGGACTATAGGAATAATGGTCTTCAACCAGTCTTATTAACATCTGCTCCATCATTCCTAAGTTGTCTAAAACGTCTTGTAATGTTTGTATTTTGTCCATTTGGTTAGAAGCCATCTTCTTTTTTTATTCTTTGCAGAATGGTTTGAACGACGAATACTATGGGTTCTTATACTTAAAGCGCGTACGTGAAGGAAAACATCCCCCTAAAACGTAAAATTGATCTTACCTAGATCATGACCAAACAACGCGCGAACGTGAAGGAAAACATCCCCCTACTTTTTCATTTCATATAATAAAACCCAAACTATACTTTCTCATTTCATATAATAAAAACCCAAACTATACTCTCCACATACGCTAAGAAACAATAAACAAAATCCATAATCTACTATCCACACAATCTTACGTGAGCGCTTACAAAACCCAAACTATACTCTTCACATACGCTAAGAACAATAAACAAATCCATAATCTACTATTCACAGAATCGTACGTGAGCGGGTACAAACACAAACACAAACACAAACACACAAACACAAACACACAAACACATACGCTAAGAACAATAAACTAATCCATAATCTACTATTCACACAATCGTACGTGAGCGGGTACAAACACAAACACAAACACACAAACACAAACACACAAACACATACGCTAAGAACAATAAACTAATCCATAATCTAGTATCCACACAATCTTACGTGAGCGCTTACAAAACTCAAACTATACTCTTCACATACGCTAAGAACAATAAACAAATCCATAATCTACTATTCACACAATCGTACGTGAGCGGGTACAAACACAAACACAAACACACAAACACAAACACACAAACACAAACACACAAACACATACGCTAAGAACAATAAACTAATCCATAATCTACTATCCACACAATCGTACGTGAGCGCTTACAGAACCCTAACTATACTCTTCACCTACGCTAAGAAACAATAAAGAAACCCATAATCTACTATTCCCACAAACATACCTGAGCTCTTACAAGCACCAACACACAAACACATACCCTCACACTATCTTAAAAAAGAGTTAGTGTTTATAATCACACTACTCTACCTACGCACATTGGCAAATCGATCGTTATTTCTTTTCTAGAGTATTGGGTAGCCCTGAAAAGGGCTTTTTTTTTTTTTTTTTTTTTTTTTTTGAACTTCATGGACACCTGGTTAATGGTGGCACCTTCCAGGCCTAGCGCCACATACATATCTTGTCCCCCAGTTACTTTTTACCTTTTTGGGGGAGAGAGCAGAGGCAGGATATGTCGCTTCAGAATCCCAATTTTCGCTCTCTGGGATTCTGAAATTTCTTCTTCTTCTCTCCTTTTCCTCCTCCTCCTCTTCTTTGTATCTTCTCTCCTCCTCTTTGTATCTTCTTTCCTCTTCTTCTTTATATCTTCTCTCCTCCTCTTCTTTGTTTCTTCTTTCCTCCTCCTCTCTTATCCTTCCCTCCTCCACAATGGCTTCCGCGGCCAGTTCATTTAATATGCGCCTGGCATATTCCAGATACACATGAAGTTCCAACAGTTTCTCCAGTCTCGTGTTCATTTTTGGTGTTGATCAATCAACAAGGGTAGCTGGACTGCCGAACGAGTTTCAATTTATAGTGAAAGCGCGGACGTGAAGGAAAACATCCCCTAAAAATATAAAATTGATTATACCTACATCATGACCAAAAAACAACAACGCGCGGACCTAAAAGAAACACTCACTCACTTTTTATGCTACCCATCACTATTTTAAAATTTTTTATAAATCACTTCAATAGACTATCCACATACGCAAAGCAATCCAATCTAACCCCAAATTTACACCTCAAACACCAAAAAAAAAAAGATATCATTTTAATCTACTATCCATACCAACTTACTTAACCACTTACAAACACAAACACATACCCTCACATTTTTTTAAAAATAGAGTTAGTGTTTATTTTCACACTACTCTACCTACACACATTGGCAAATCGATTGTTATTTCTTTTCTGGAGTATTGGGTAGCCCTGAAAAGGGCTGTTTTCTTTTTGTTTGCTATGGCATTCTTTTTAGTTTCTAAGAATGCGATGTCCTCTGAGGATAGACTTTCTGGCGATAGGTCTGCTTCTTCGGAAAGAGAAGAAGAACTCTTTGGTGTCGATACGACAATCGACAAAGCCTCTGTCAGCTTCAGGCTGCTGCTGCTGCTCTTGTTGTTGTTGTTGTTGCTACTGTCTCTGAAGTCTGTACTTCTCTGTCCATTCTTCTTTTTCCCTGTTCATTTCTTCTCTGAAGAGCTCTTCTATCAGGTCTTCAGTGATTTTTAACATTCTCACATTCTCTATTTCTTCTGGCTTCGGTATCAGACTGTGTCTGACCCTATGCAAATTCACGTAGGCTTCGTTGAGTTTAGCTAGTTTGGAGCACATCTTCTTAGGAGGATGAGTCGACAATGGATGGTTAGACTGGAAACAACCCGGTTCTTAAAGTCAAAGCGCGGACGTGAAGGAAAACATCCCCCACACGGTTTTTGAGTCGCAACGTTCAGTGAGTGTCATGAGAGGGATAGTAAGAAATGAAAGAGCATCAATCCAACATTCTTATAGCTAAACAAAAGACAAAGGCATTTTTTTCAAAACACAACATTTTTTATTCAAAAATCACTTAACACTAAACAACAACTCTAACATTTTTAACAATAATCCAACAATATAACATCAAACAATTTTTTCAAAACACAACATTTTTTATTCAAAAATCACTTAACACTAAACAACAACTCTAACATTTTTCAACAACAATGCAACACTAAAAGTTTCTCCACTAGGTAAAGAGGGATAACAGTCTTCCATGGTTTCTAGTAATCTAGGATGACTTCTCTCAAACTGTTGATTTCTATGGTATTATCGAATTCTGCATACAGGATGACGTTCACCGTTTCATCAGGGTCTCGGTCTTTAAACTGAATTTCCACACGAATCTGGCCGGATTTTATAGGGTGGAAATGTCCCTCGTCGCTGCCTTGGTCTGGAGTGAAATCGAAAGCCCACAAAGCGTAGCCTCCTGCATAATCCTCGTACGTAATACCGTGACTGGTATTGGTTCCTAACTGTCCGGTGGCTTCGTACAAGGACAAGTACGATCTCAAGTAATTCTTCTTTTTAAAGTCAGGTTCGAAAGGTCGGGTACACAAGGTCTTGCCATCGCGACTGACTTCGATTTTGGACACGCCAAAGTGTTGAAAGTAGAAAGGATTTTTTTCGGCAGCTCCGTTGAAGGCTGTATTCTCGACGATACCAACGATCAAACGTTTGGGTAACTGTCCTTGGAACAGATGATCTTCGATCATGGATCGCTGTCCCTTGGGAATGGTGAAGGTTTTCACTTCCACGCGTCGTATGGGATACTTGGCGGTCGTTCTGCTCAACGTCTGACTGATGTCGTTTCCCACTTTAGGTAACACTTCCACACGGCGTACGTAGAGTCTGGCTTCTAGGATTTTGGTTTTGTAACCGTCACTATCAGCCATCAAATGGAAAGCGGCACTGCTACGATTCAGTCTCAGGCGGACATCCACCCCGTTCAGCAAATACTTTTCTTGCAACCACATGTCCAAATGCAAACGATCCATCAGTTCTAAACTTGTGTCGGCTCCCGTGATTCTCTTTCTTCGTTCTACAAATCCATCATTGTTGTCTTTCTTTTCATCAGTTTCCAATATTTCAAACTTGGTAGGTTCGTCAGCTTCCCATACCACACAGGCATTGAGATGAGTGTTCTTGGCATCTATTCCGTACGTCAAGAGATTTTCCAGGTAGACACGATAAGGGTAAGTATCCATGCTGCTACTGACCAGTTTGTTATTCAAATACAAGTCCACTCCACTGAACAAGGAATGCATGAAATTGTTGACGGGAGCTACTGCTTCATCGTCTATAGCACCTCCAGTCTTATCTAGAATTTTGACTTTCAGGTACAAGTAACTGCTATTCAGATCGATGTAATCTTCGGGCTGTCCTTTGATTTCAAACTCGATGGGAGCGGAATCGGTCAGTGAGGAGACGGGATGAAATTCCACCCACTGGGATTCTTGCATCGTCATCATCGTGGGGGGCATGGCAAACAGATCCAGTTCCGTTTTGGAACAAGCGCAAGATTCTCGGTGCATCATTTTTTTTGTCTCTTTTCTCAATAATCGAAAACGTCTAAGTCTCGAACGGTTCTTCTTTTCTTGGCCTTTCTAGCTTGAAGTCTGGTGAAAGGGTGTTTTCTTCGTCGTCTCTTTCTGCCTTGTCCTTGCTGAATGCCTGACTCGGTAGCGTGCAGGGCATTTATAGGTGTTTCTCGTTGGCCTAAAATGTCTTTGCCCGTTTGCAGCAAGACATTTTTGCCTGCCCTCATGAAGGCTTCTTTAGGGTTTTGTTTGTCGATGATGACATTTTGGAGAAATTCTTTGCCTTGCGTCAGTGCCGCATCTTTCAAGGCGTGCAATCCGCGTGTCACCATCGGTTTCAACACAGGGGCCACCGAACGAAAGGCCGATTTTAACATATCTCCTAAGCCGTGTCCTCGCTGTCGAGCAACCCCTCGGTACACTGGATACATGACTTAAGAGTCGTGAGAGAACCGTTTTCGAAAATGGAGTTTCACCGTGACTTTTCCTTTGGTGAATGGAATATTTTGTCCCAGATCTCCTTTTATAGCAATGTTGACCGTGTCCAAATACGACTTACTGACAGGCAAATAGTGAGGATGGACAAATTCGCGGTGGACTTGGTAAGTGTTTCCACCTTCCTCGTCAGTGTTCGTGGCAGAATCCACTTTGAAAGGAATGATACGCAGTAACGGTACGGAGTTGTGTCCCACCACGTTGTACTCCACCACATCGGAATACACGAACATCAAATTCAGTCCTTGGTTCAGTTCTACCGGGGCACGAAATAACTTGCTAAAAGACTCGTTGTCGTAAACGATGGGTAATTCGTTTTTCTTGATCATGGTCTTTCTCATGTCCATGTCTCCGCCCAACATGTCATACAATTCAGGACAAAATAAAATGGACATGATTTTACTCCGTTCAAATTTCATCAAGAAGCGACGAGCTGCTTTGTGGTACTCCATGGTGACATTTTTGTTAACATGCTCCAAAGCTTTCAGAAACACGACATTAAACCTGGAGGTTATGGTGCTGACCAAATGTTGACCACTAAAATAATAGCCTGGGGGAATGAACAAGTGATAGGTGGTGTACTTTTGTGTACGGGTTTTCTTGTCATATTTGACATTGCTATCCATCCACTGTTGCATTTGCTCGTCATGAACTTCCACATCAAAAAAATTTTGATTGGGAAGGACATTGAGGACTTGGGTCGGGTGAATCATTTCTACTAAAGCCACTTCCCAATGGGCTTCGTGATCTAACTGGATGGCCTGAGGTAATTTGGCCGTGTAACAGTACAACGTGTTCTTGGGAAACACCTCGATGGAACTGTCACTGGGTAAAGTTAAGTAAAATTGGTTTTGGTGACTCATAATTCCAGAGTTCTGTGGCTGTCCGAGGGGTTACTGGACGTCAGAGGCGTGTCTCCGCCCAAAATGGGGTTCTGGTTGTGATTGAAGTGGTGACTGGCACTGGCACTGGTCACAAGGTTCCCGGGGTTCCCGTTCGAGGTGAATTTCAGGGAGGGATTAGGAAGCAGGTAACCGATGCAACTGCTCAATAAAATGGTCCACAATTGTTTGTCTCCTTGTTGCAAACTCAAATTGGCGATGGCTGCCCCGATGACACAATACACCACGAAGATTTGGCAGAAAAAGACGATTTGCGTTTTAGGCACACGTTCTCCACACCACACCCACAAGGGTTGTTTTTGTAAATCTTGCACAGAAGAACTAGGTGAAGGAGGAGTGGTCGACGTAGCTGCGTCTGCTGTGTGAAAGGGCATGATGGTCACTTCTTTTTATAGTCGATGACTTGCGAAGCGTCGATCCAAGAATCAAAACTGGGTGGATATCCTTTCCAACGTACTTTGACTTCTTTGACACGTCGTTTGCCCACTTTACGGGTTCTGCGTTCGAGAATGCTTTCGATGTCGTACACGTCGTCTTCTTTTTTGGTGACACGTTGTAACTCGGGCAAATAAAACGTTCCTTTGAGCACTTCTCCGTTCATGTCTTCCAATTTATAGAAACACGACATTAAACCTGGAGGCTATGGTGCTGACCAAATGTTGACCACTAAAATAATAGCCTGGGGGAATGAACAAGTGATAGGTGGTGTACTTTTGTGTACGGGTTTTCTTGTCATATTTGACATTGCTATCCATCCACTGTTGCATTTGCTCGTCATGAACTTCCACATCAAAAAAATTTTGATTGGGAAGGACATTGAGGACTTGGGTCGGGTGAATCATTTCTACTAAAGCCACTTCCCAATGGGCTTCGTGATCTAACTGGATGGCCTGAGGTAATTTGGCCGTGTAACAGCACAACGTGTTCTTGGGAAACACCTCCATGGAACTGTCACTGGGTAAAGTTAAGCAAAATTGGCTTTGGTGACTAATAATTCCAGAGTTCTGTGGCTGTCCGAGTGGTTAGTGGACGTCAGAGGCGTGTCTCCGTCTAAAATTCGGTTCTGGTTGTGATTGAAGTGGTGACTGGCACTGGCACTGGACGCAAGGTTCCCGGGGTTCCCGTTCGAGGTGAATTTCAGGGAGGGATTAGGAAGCAGGTAACCGATGAAACTGCTCAATAAAATGGTCCACAATTGTTTGTCTCCTTGTTGCAAACTCAAATTGGCGATGGCTGCCCCGATGACACAATACACCACGAAGATTTGGCAGAAAAAGACGATTTGCGTTTTAGGCACACGTTCTCCACACCACACCCACAAGGGTTGTTTTTGTAAATCTTGCACAGAAGAACTAGGTGAAGGAGGAGTGGTCGACGTAGCTGCGTCTGTGTGAAAAGGCATGATGGTCACTTCTTTTTATAGTCGATGACTTGCGAAGCGTCGATCCAAGAATCAAAACTGGGTGGATATCCTTTCCAACGTACTTTGACTTCTTTGACACGTCGTTTGCCCACTTTACGGGTTCTGCGTTCGAGAATGCTTTCGATGTCGTACACGTCGTCTTCTTTTTTGGTGACACGTTGTAACTCGGGCAAATAAAACGTTCCTTTGAGCACTTCTCCGTTCATGTCTTCCAATTTATAGACAGTAGGATGACGGCCATGCACTCGTCCAGTGACGCGAAACAATTCGGTCGTCCAGTTAGGTAAGTAACCTTTGTCGAAAGTGCGTTTGGTTTTGCCAATGCGCACCCAATCTCCTACGGCCAACATTCCACTTTTCTTGGGGACAGCCCTCGTCGGGGACGTACCAAACAGGCGCTCAAACACCAACACTTCGTTGTCGGGAGTCACGTCTTGCGGGGCACGTCCGATGCTTCGATGGTAAGATTGGTTGTACGCTTGCACCAGGTGCGGTGAGATGTCGATGTACTTCAGAGTGTGGTGATGCGTAAAATATTTCCACATGCGTTCTTTCAAAGTGCGTTGAAAACGTTCCACGATGCTGGCTTTGGTTTCGGGATTCTCGGTGGTAAAAAAATGAATGTCACGTTTCTTTAATTCTTTTTGGAAAGCTTGGTTCAGAAATTCGGTGCCTTTGTCCGTTTGCCATCGAAGAGGGTGACGACCGCTTTGTTTCAACACCCGTTGCAGGGCTCGCACTAACTCGCTGCTCGATTTGGAAGTCAAGGGCACGACCCAGGAAAATTTGGAAAAGACGTCGATGACACAAAACAAATATTTGTAGCCACGATTGTAGCTGGCCAAATGAGAGACATCGGCTAAATGGGCTTGCCATTGATGATCGATGCCTTCCACTCGGGTGCGACTTCTGGCAAACTTGCGTCGAATGGGTTTGTGTAAAGTGTAGGTAGCTTGTTGTTGTAACCATCGTTGCACTTGAGGTAAACGGAGACTTTTCAGTCGCGTTTTGGCAGCACGATACAATTTTTGAACTCCTGCGTAACCTGCAGGATGAGAGGGATCGTAGTAAATGCTGAGTAAGCCTTTTTCCCTTTTTTTGTGTTGGTTGGTGTGTTAATAAGACACCCACTCTTGGAGGATGCTACTCTTTTTCTCTTGGGGTATTTTCTTGGATTGCAATGCTTTTGCGTGTGCGGCCAGCAATAGGTGTCGAAGAGGAGAAGGATGTCTGAGCGGGGGATATCGGTTCTTGTTTCACTTCTGTCTTCACTTCTGTCTTCACTTTCTTTTTCTCTTGTGAGGAAGAAGGGGTGGCCATCATCTTTTTAATCCATGCAATTCTGGAGGTAGGTGGTGTTGTTAACTTGCGTACGTTTTCTGGTGGAGTTTGAAACCCTTCCTCTTCTTCTCCTTTTTCTGTCTTGGTCACGGGTACTGGTGGTACTGGTACTGGTACTGGTACTGGTGATGGTGCTGGACTTTACATCAAGGTCTTAAAATCTTTCAGAGTGGGTAGAGCTGTTTCGTCTAAAGCTTTCTGGTGAAAGAGTTGCAGTCGTTGCAAGAGTTGACCGTACTTTTGCGATTTTTCTGTTTCGGACAAATCTTGGCGATCCATCAAGGACTGCAATTCGTGTTGTAACTGGGACATCTCGCTCAAATGGGGATTGGGAGGTAAATGCGGGGTGTGTTGTTCTTGCCACCGATGGTATTCCATCCATCGTTTGTAAGGCACTAAAGCTAGTGTTCGTCCTTCCATGGGGTTGTCAGGGGTCGATTCTGAGATCTTGGAACTTCCGAGGCCTTTTTATCTTGCTCCCACCAGTCCTCCCAACATGGTTCCCAAGACTCCTTTCAGTATGGGGCCTAACAAGAGAGGTAAAATACCTCCACGTTGCACTAACATCTTCTTTTTTTGACGAATGGGAATTTTCTTTTGAACCATTTGGCGAAGAACGTGACGATGTTTGCTTAAGCATTGTTTCTGGTGTTTGGACAAAGGGATCGTGCCTTTCAAAACGTTCAAACAACATTCGCACACGGTATCGATGACCTCTTTGGGGGCTGTTTAAATGAGTTTTTTTCGTAGGGGTGGAGAAGCTTTGGACAGGACAGATAACATGTCCCCATGTTTGGCTAAACGTGGTGGCAGTCCTTTCCTTTTCTTTCCTTGGGGTTTTCTGGAGGGTGACATCTTTGAGGCTTCAGGAGCACCAAAAGACACTGATACCCGACTTGGTCACAGGCCTTTTTTATACTGGAACGCGTCGCCACTGATTGTCTTTACGTCGTATTAGTTGAGGACAGGCATGACACGTCGTGCAGGAGTACGTAACGGACTAAATCGAGCCAGTTCTTGCTTGGACAAATCCAGTAAACTTTGTAACATGCCCGATCTTTCTTGAACTTTGATTTTGGGAGAAGGTACTTTGTGAGCAGCAGCCACTGCCACTAAATTGGAAGGTCCTGCCACTGGGGAAGTTCTTTTGGGGGTCATCAACGGAGAAGTTCTTGGTGTGATCAACGCCTCCAAGTACTCTTCAGTTCTGGGTGTCATTAAAGGAGAAGTGGACAGACGTGAAGCTGCCGGAGACGCAGTCACCGCCGTGGCAGGTCGTGGTTTGCGAGTGTAAGGTTGCGTCCTGGCCGAAGTGCCTCTCTTGCGACTAGTTTTCTGTGGACTTTTCTTTTTCTGGGGGCTTCTTTTCTTTTTCCGGGGTGGTGGTGGTGTCTGGTCAGAGGAGGGTCCTGCCACTGGAGAAGTTCTCCTTGGGGACCTGGTCTTTCGCTTCTTGGGGCTTCGTTGGACTTTTGTCTTGGGTATAACTTTGGGGGCATTAGGATCCCATATTAAGAGTGAGCGAATGATGACCCCTCCTAGAGTACCGCTCCCTCCAGGTTTCAAAATGATTTGTTTTTTGGTTTGAGTGTCGATGCGGGGATCGGCCAGTTGGACCAAAGCGACTTTGTTTCGATCAAAAAAGCGTTTGGTTTGATGAGGAATCTGAATGATTCCTTGGAGTAATTGACGTGCCGTCACCGTGAACCATCGTAAGACTTCTTTGAGACTAGCTTCTAAGACACGAGCTCGTGTTTGTGGATTTTTTTCTCGACTGATGCCATACAAGGCACGAATCAATTTGACGGGAAGATGCGACTGAAGGGACGTCATGTTCACACTGTGTGAGACAGACGAAAAAGGGTCTGAGGTTTTAATAGATTTTTTTATGGGGAGTGAAATGAAGTCGAGGACGGAGACGTGTACAGGACAGGCCCTCCGTCTTGGCACCAGTGGTGAAACAAGTGGGTACGAAATCGCAAATCCTCGGGAGTCGTAGGTTTCAAATCGACGAGTAAATAGGCGTGTGGCGTTTGAGTGGCATCGTCGTACGCCTGAGTCAGCCAAGGCGTTCCTAACTGTTTGGCTAAGACTTGCACTTGCGATTTATCTCGAGGGCTTTTAAACAAGACCACGTAATGCGCATTGAGACTGATGGTGCGATGGGCTTTACTTTGTTGAAACAAATTTTGGGTGATGTAAACGACACTGGCATTACGGTGATGCCCTTTGCGCGTGAACCACAGTTTAATTTCTTCTTCGTCTTCTCCTAACATGTCGTCGAAAATGACCAAATGGGTTTGACGGGAGTCAGAGACGATGCTGTCGTCTTCTTTAGGAATGCCTTCCACAAACACGATGGAATCGCCTTGACTTTCTCGCAAGAGGCTGTACGCCGATTGCCACTCTTTGTAACACCACACGATCCGTTGAGGGGGTCGATCGATCAAATGATGTTTATGTTCGATCAAACGTTTGACGAATTCAGTTTTGCCAGAACCGCTAGGTCCAGCAATGAGCATGTTAAAGGGATGGCGAAGATACAAAGCCTCCCAACTGGCACGATCTAAGTGTTCGTCGATGACTTTGACAGTAGAGGAAGAGGGAGCAGAGACAGTAGAGTTAGCCATTGTGTGAGGAATGTCACTTGTGACACGAAAAAACAAACAAGACAAGAGTTTATATACTTTTTCAGAACACGTTTATTGAATGTTTTTTTCAAACATGAATACGAAAGACAAAAATACATAAATGCCAAAGGCTTAAGTACAAGAATAAAAGGCACATGAACGTGGAATAAAAAACAAGTGTCTGTACAACAATCACATGTTTTGGGTAAAGTTCTAACCAGTTCTATAGTAGGGGGTAAGGTCACACAAGTGTCCTCCCGAAAGGGTCTTTCTGGCCTGTCCACGACAGTCCTGTCCTGGGTGACGGGTTCTTCTGGCACCGTCACTAACACAGGTTGAAAAGTAACTTTTTTCCTTGAATAACTCTCGTGCATACTGGGCCACCTCTTGTGTCCAAACCTCAAAACCCTGGTCTCGGTGATGTCCAACATTTGACTCCTAACCAATCTGGTTTCTTCTTCGTCAACGACATGGTAAGTTACTTCAATGAACAATGAACTATTGGTCTTGGACGTTGTCCCTTTTTATATGCTGACCAATATCGATGTGACCGTACGGCAACGTAAAGTAATTGGGAAGTCTCACTCGCTTCTGGTACACGATTTGATAGATTTTTTCCAGGGGCCGACTGACGATGTGGTGAGTGGGGAAACGTACAATCTTGTTCGGTTGATAAGTGGTCACTTTAAAGTTTCCATCCTCTCCCGATTGCAAGGCTTCTTTCAATACCCCAAAGTTGACCACTCGACTGGTACGATGATTCAGAGTCAGTCCTTTCACTTTGCACGTCGTGTGCACTTCTCCTTGTTTGTCCCGGTATTCGTAGCCGTAATTTTTGGGACCACCACTGACGAAACTTAGAATCTTGTCGTCGGGATGCTCGTCTGTCCAGGCTCCTAAACGGTCTCCTTCGATGTCAGGGTGCTGTTGAATCGGGTGATGGATGTAACTGTCCGTGTCAAAGTACAGGACGCGTACCCTTAACAGTTCTAAAGCTTCGTACAATTTTAAGCGAGCATGAGCTGTCACGTAAGCCGCAATGATGACATTTCCAAAAGGGTCGTCTTGTACAAAGTCCAGATCTTCTTCGTAATTGACCAAGATCAAATCCTCTCGAACGACGTCCACGTGTTTCATGTATTTGGTTTTATCGTGAATCATCTGGAAGCAGCGGGAAGGTTCTGTCAAATATTCCGTCTTGGGTAAACACGGTCGTTGTGCCATTTTACCCCACAAGCAATTTAACATCACTTTGGCAAACGATCGCCTGCCTTCGTTTTTTTCGATGTGGTCTAAAGAGATGCCTTCTTGTGCGTAGTATTTCTCTTTGAATTGTATTTGGTCTTCGGGAGTGTGACACCAGGAAGGATAGCCGCTGGCTTCTTGTTTCAGTTTCAAAAAGGCATCCACGTAGTCGGCGAAAATGCCTTTCTGAGTAGGGTCACCCTTGTGGTACTGTTGTGTCTTGGGAAAGTGGCAAATTTCGTACACTTCTAACAGTTGGTATCCCGTGTCCAGAGCTTTGAACAATTCCACGCTGACCCAGGTTCCCGTCAAGGCACGTTCTTCCTGGCTGTGATGGCAAGGTTGGTCCTGGTTGCACGTTTCGGCACAAGTACGGCACAAGGGAAACATCAGCTTGCCTTGACAATGGTGAGGTAAGACGGTTCGTGGGAGGCAAAACTTTACACTTGATCAAGCCTTCGTATTGTCGAATGTTTTTCAGGTCGATGTGTTCCGTGAACAATTGCGGGTGCCCTACAGGAAAGCGACAATATTTGCACACGTAGGGATACAGCGAACACACGTCCAAGTATTTGATTTCTTCTCATTTCTCTTCGTCGGCTTGGTACAGCAAACAGGTGGCATTGGTCCTTCCTCCGTACAAACTATCCATCGGGTTCAGCGGGTCCATGAACTGGTAACTTTCCAGGAGGCGTTTAAACTCGGGATCGGTTTTCAAACGGTGATCGTACTCGTGTTCCCACATTTCCACCACTTGGTATCCTTGCTGTTCTAACTTTAGGCGTCGCTGACAAGTGTCCTGGTACAAGTCTTCCATGGTTCGTTGTAAAAACTGATTTTTAGTGTCACGGTCAGGGTAACAGACGGGACATCCGTGAAATAAGCAACCGTTAAACTCGTACACGATCTTGGGGTTTTCTAAGTCCCAGCCATCGACCGAATACGTTCCGATGGTCTTTTCGCCTCCTCCGTTGCGGGCATGCTGAATCCATTTGTCTTCCTTGTCGCACAAGTAATGTAACCAACGTAGGGCTTTGACCGAGTATTGACGCTTGACATAGTGGGTCGTTTGAGGACTGATGATAGCCACGGTGTTTTCAGGCATGAATCGTTGTCGATACACTAAGGAACACGCTTTGGCAATGGTGCAAGCTTCTTTCAAAGGATCGACCCCTCCGTGTTCCATGAACAGTTCTCGAAATTTTCCACAGCAACGTCGTAAAATGTCCACGTCGGAACGACAATACTTTAACATTTCTTCCTGAATGTCGAAGGGGTCAGAGGCATGAGCCTGGTACCAAGCATAGAAAGCTTCTCGTTGTTCGGTACGCATGTTGTCGGGGTCGTAATAGTGAGCCTCAGGTAAATGGGGTAGAACGGCATGTTGATTGGCTTCCGTATTGAAAAAGTGTGGAAAGTACCCTTTAGCCATTTCTGTCATTCCAAACGTTTTAGGCATTCGACTCAAAGGCATGGCCAAGTAACTCATCGAATCTTTAAACTGTACTTGTCCCACTTGCATGAAAATGATTTTGGCTCCGTTCAAAGTCACTTTAGGACGTTCGGTGCCTTGTTCCGTATAGTATCTGAGAGGAAACTGTCCATCGTATCCGGAGAAATTGTGAGCCATCACCGTGGCATGACGATGACAATCTCCGTAACGTTCGATGTCCTCTTGGCTCCATGTCTTGTCGATGGGGTCTAAGACCCATTGGGCAAAATCGGCTAACGTGTTTGGTCCTCGAAAGATTTTTTCACGTCCTCCAGGAATCTTGCTGCAGTGAGGGCAATGACTGAATATAGGTTCTTGAATGCACTTCTCGCACGCTCGATGAGCCACGCAGAAATTAGGAATGTGAATGCCGGTCTCTTGCATGCATTGGAAATCGAAAAAGATGAAATTGCCTTTCTTCTTGTGACCGTCCTCTTCCTCTGGTGGGGGTTGGTATTTTTGCACGTAACATTCGTGTTCCAGGTCCACGATGTGGTGACAAATGTGACATTTTTTCTTTCCTCGACATACGTGTGCCTTGGTACTATTGGTACGTATGCCTTGTCCACACGTAGGGCACAATCTCAGGAGTTGACAAGCACATTTCTTCTGTGAACCTTGTGTTTTCAAATGTTGCTGGTAACAGGTAGGGCTGACAAACGTGCGCAGACAAGTTGAACAAGGCACTGGTTCTTCTCTCAGACAGGGTGGACAGGCCAAACATCCTGGGCATTTCCATCCACAAGACTTGTGTTGCTCTCGATTGTTATAACCATAATCACATTTCTCACAATAATAACTGTATGCCAGGAATCCAGTGATACTGGTAATGGTATCGAAATGTTCATCGTGATAATAGACATGAATGTATTTTCCGTCCTTAAAATCTTGGCCTCGAAACAGCAGAGTTCCACGCATTTCTTGAGGGTGCACTTTCAAGGTGTAGCGTGGAGCTAGGGCATCTTGCAATTTTTGCATCTCAGGAATGCCACAGGGTGTGTCTTTGGACAGTCCGGCTTGTTGTAACAGGAGTTCTGCTTCATTTCGTTGTTTGGCTCGATCGGATCGTTGAATAGTTTTCCAGGTTCTTTTCCATTCTACCGTGTCGTTCTTGTTGGCATAGGTTCGTCCCACCACGATGGCACGGGCTAAACACATCTGGTCTTGAGGGTTGTGAATTCGGACGAGACTCTTTTTGGTGTTGCGAAGGTTGTCCACCAATAACATCTTTTTGCGTCCAGTCCCTTGAGGAGGAGAGACGTGGGCCTTTTTCAGTGTGGCTTTACCATCGGTGATGTCAAACTGGTCATTAGATTGTTGTACGTGTTGAATCCTGTCCATGATTTTGGAAGGGGTTAGTTCTGCGGGTCTGCTAAACTCGATCCAAACAGGGGATTTCAAACCGTCGTGATCTATGGATAGTGTCAAGCGATCGTCTTCTTTGGGTTGACATTGTCGCTTGAGTGCGGTGAGCAAAGAATCCCACATCTCGGTGATAAACCCTTCTGCTTTCTCCAAGGGTACGTCGGCCTTGAAATCTTTAAACTTCACCGTGTAGGTGTAAGCCGTGGTTCTAAATTTTCTAGAGGGGCGCTTTTCCGTCTCTCGAATGGAATAGTACTTTTCAGGGTTGACTAAGGGTGGTGAACTTGGTTTAGAGGGTTCGGATTCTGGTTCACTCATGTCCTCTTCAAAATCACTGGCATGAATCTGTGCCAAGATTTCAGCCCTGGTACGAGGCGATAGATCACGTTTCTGCCTCTTACTTTCTTCTTCTTCTTTCTTCTGGAATGAATAGGATCGTTTCATCTTGAGTGCAAAACGTCAAATGACTCAAGTTCAAACACCATAGACTAATTTATAGTCATGGCAAACCAGCGTATATAAAAAGGGTGTGTCTTGTCCTTTCACTATTCATTTCACTCTCAAACCGAGGAGAACGATGGAAGAGACTAGCCAAATCGAACGTTTCGTCAGAGCTTTGCGAGGGTCATTAGAAAATTCTCTTCAGACCAGCCGACAGACTATTCTCCTTCCTTTCGAGATAAGAGTCAGGATACTTGCTATATCTGTCAGAAGAAAGGGCATTGGTCTTCAGAGTGTCCAGACCGTCAGAAAAGAAAAAGAACAGGGGCTAAAAAAGACAAAACTCAAGATACCTGTTATTATTGTAAAGAAAAAGGACATTGGTCTCCAGATTGCCCAAAAAAGAAACAAGAGGAGTCAGAAGAAAAGAAGGATTCTTCAGAAGAAGAGAGGGATTCTTCGGAAGAAGAGAGGGATTCTTCGAAAGAAGAGAGGGATTCTTCAGAGGAAGAAAGAAGACAATTCTATTTAAAAGAAGCAAAGAAACA
Organism: Sinohyriopsis cumingii; assembly: GCA_028554795.2. Classification (NCBI taxonomy): domain Eukaryota; kingdom Metazoa; phylum Mollusca; class Bivalvia; order Unionida; family Unionidae; genus Sinohyriopsis; species Sinohyriopsis cumingii. The sequence continues at coordinate 8,113,459 of CM068834.1, read as the reverse complement.
GGAGAAGAAAAGAAGAAGGGAAGAAAATGAGGAAAAAACGGTGAAGAAATTCAAAAAACAGAGAGACTAAACAAGGAGAAAGAAGAAGTCAATGAACTTTTAATTAAAGTGTTGTGCTGTGAATTGGATTGTAAAAAATGGATAAAAGAATACATGAATGATATAAGGTAAGTGTCTTTGAGTTTTGATTTTAAAATAAGATGCTACACTCACGCACTCATACACAGACACGTACTATAAGGATAAAATGGGTGGGGTTTATTTTTGAGTTATTGGCAAATTGAAATTGTATTTCTTTTCGGGAAATGTGGGTGGCCCCGAAAAGGGCCTTTTTATTTTGGTGTAGGGGTGAGTTTAACCAATCAACTTTAACTGCCTTAAGCCTTTGCCACGGCCAAGGCCTACTTCTGATGATTGGGTTGAAATCACTAAGGGTGGTACGATAGGCTTAGTCACAGGGTTGGCGTGTTTAGCTCGGGAAGGTCGTATTCTCTTCGGTCGTGATAAAGAAGTCTGATACATTTGTTTCAGACTTCTTAACTCCGCTAAAATGTCCAACAGTACCGTAGCCGTTTGATTTTCACCCTCTTGTTTCTTTGCTGCTACTTCTTCTTGCTGTTGTTGCTGTTGTTTTTTTTTCTTACCTCTTCTTGTTGCTGTTGCTGTTGCTGTAGGAGAAAAGCTTGTTCCGCTTCCTTTTGTCGTTGCATAAATTTCTCCAATTCTTCTTTCTGTCTCTGTCTAAAATTCTCCACTTGCGGTAATGAAGAAGGTAACGAAGGATCCGGAACAAATTCTTGCGAGGTAAGAAAATCCACAAAATCCCAATTCACCTCTTCTGAAAGTACGTCCGGGTTCCCTTGGGCAGTCTCCCCTGCTGGTGCACCCCAATGGATCGTTTTCTGAGTTTCCGTCATGTTGAATCACTGTAACATAGATTGACTGCACACAAGCGCTAACGAATCTATATAGACCACGTGACGTCACAGACTGCTCTCTTCGGATTGGATGCGAGCTGACTGAATTTTGTAACTCGTGTTCGGATTGGTGAATGAATTCAATCCGTTTCATTCCTTCCTGTACCTATAAATAAGCGCAGTTCACTGCATTGATTCACCTATTCTCGTCGCTTCAAGATGTGGACCACAGTTGAGACATCCACCCTTGTGTCTTCCATGATGTTTAGGACGGACATGCTCATGTATGTCAGGTCCAAGTGGACTGTTGTTAATAGGACAGATACTAGTCAATGGATGAGGAGAGTTTACATAGAAAGACAAGGATGTCTCAAGAGGGTACTTGTGTATGGACCGGCAGTTAGAAGGAGTTTAAGAAGAAGAAGAAGAGGATGTGACAGATGCCATCTATGTTAATATTAATATTAACATAAACCCAAAGGCCCTTTTCAGGGCCAGCCATATTTCTCGAAAAGAGATAGCCTTTCCATTGCCTACCCCTTTTTTTAAATTTAAATTTAAATTTAAATTTAAAAAAAAAATCCCATATTCAATTCCCCTTGTCCCTAGACAAACCCAAACTCTATTCCCATGTTAATTTCCCCTTGTCTCTAGACAGACCCACACTATAGTTCCATGTTAAATTCCCCTTGTCGCTAGAGTGACCCACGATTTTTCTCCATGTTAATTTCCCTTGACGCTAATCTGACCCACGATTTTTCTCCATGTTAATTTTCCATTGTCGCTAGAGTTGCCCAAGGGGTCTTGTAATGCTAATTCCCATTGTCGCTAGGGTGCCCCCATTTACTACTAACGATATAGAAATGGGCCCCAACATTCGTAAACAGTAACTCTAACACCAATAACTGAGGAAAAGCGATATAGAAATGGGCCCCAACATTCGTAAACAGTAACTCTAACACCAATATACAAGGAAGAGAAAACGCACTGCCAAAGATCTTGTACTGTTTATGACAAAATAAATAGCAGAGGACATAAAACTGAACCTAGATAGTACGACTACTATATGAAGCGACCATTTTTTCATTAACTACATGTATACAGCGACACACACACACACACACACACACACACACACACACACACACACACACACAATTAGATACATCACCATCTTCCAGACGGAAATATGAAAACCCAGACCTGAAACACTTAAATACCTCTCGACAAAGGTCAGATGCGATGGTATAGGCTTCAACATCATTACCAACTTCTACAGAGACCTTACATTTTTGATTGCACTGAAAACAAATTGGTTTCCAACACGGTCACTGAAACAGGTAGACCAAGTGAACATATTTCTATGACGACATGGATTCTTTAATGGTAGTTTTATCGATGCCTTGGAGTGGATTTGTAGTCAATACACTAACGAAGCTTTAGTTTATATAAAAATAGATATATATTTGTTTCTTTGTTCTTGGTGAATATCCTGCACCCTCACCATGATGTTTAACGTCACCGAAATTAGGCGGACCACGCTACATACCAAAAGCCTGAATTGATAATTTCGACATGACATCATCCGTGGCATTGAACCAATCAAACTCCGCTATCTGACTCATTCCAGTAAGTACTTAACTCGGTTTTAATACTTTCAGACCTTTGTTTTTAATAGCGAAGAAAATCCTGATATTTTTGCTTCAAAACTATTTATTGCCAATAAGATGTTCAAATGTATTTACAAAATTTTCCAAGATTCATTTTGAGAAATTCTATGATGGTGAAATGAGAAACTTGTAAGGCAAGATGAAGGATACGACCCGAGTAAGCCACATGTTTTCCCCTACCGGATCCTGGCGTCAAGCCTGCTGTAGCGCGTTTGTGGGAAATTATGAACACCAAAGACAAAGGGTACTATAAGTAAACCAGCCATTTTTGCTTAAATTGTTAACTAGGAAGCTTTTACCAGTGCCAGCCTGCCCTAATAGCATGATATTACTGCATGGAATTGCGGCGTGTACGATATCTTCCATCAAGCAAACACGTGCCAGCATCAGCAACACTACGATCCTAATGAAAACACCCGCCATATGTCAATGTATTTCAGCCAATCCAAAAAGTACGATTAAAAATCTAAGCCATCGTGCGTCATTTTCGGTTGGCCAGTGAGAGTGCATTTTTCCATTCAGCGCGTTGTTCTTGAATATTAAGCGGGCGCGATCAGGACCACGTCTAGCGGTACTGTGGGAAAATGATTTGGCATTTCTTAAAGATATGATATTAAGTCAAACTTTTGATAGGGATACACAGTCGAATGCCTGAGCTAAATATTGGTACCAAATTTATTAAGCTACGCAAATCGTAGCTTGAAATATCAGCGTTTATTCTTAAATGGGTCGCGCGAGAAAGGAGACAAGTGTCCTCAGTAGTGAATGGGGCCACTTTACGTACAATGGGAATTAGCATTAAAAAACACCCCTGGGCCACTTTACGTACAATGGAAATTTAACATGGAGAAAAATCGTATACCACTTTACGTACAAGGGGAATTAACATGGGAATAAATCGTGGGTCATTTTACGTACAAGGGGAATTTAACATGGGATTTTTTTTTTTTTTTTAAAAATTTTTTTTAAAAAAGGGTAGGCAATTGAAAAGTCATTCTCTTTTCGAGAAATATGGCTGGCCCTGAAAAGGGCCTTTGGTTCTTCTTCTTCTTCTGCTTCTAATTTCTTCTTTTTCTCAACCAACTTCTTATTTTCTCTCCTACACTCTTTCTCTTCTTTTCTTTCTTTTTTCTCCTCCTCTTCTTTCTTCTCTTCCTCCTCTTCTTTCTACCTCTTCTCATTTTCTTCTTCTGTTTCAATTTTTTCGTTCCATTTGCGTATTCTTATCCTTTCCTCTTCATCCTCCTTCTCCTCCTTTATTTCCTTCATCACACCACTTATCATGTCCTTTGCTTTTCTTAAGTTGTTAATTTCCATTTTTGCTCTATGCGGACTATAAGAATAGTGGTCTTCATTGAGTCGTACTAGCATTTGTTCTATCATGCCCAAATTGTCAAGGACGTCTTGCAAAATTTGAAATTTATCGAGGTGGTTCGAAGCCATCTTCTCTGTAGAATGGTTTGAACGACGAATACTGTGGGTTCTTATACGAAAAGCGCGTACGTGAAGGAAAACATCCCCTTAAAACATAAAATTGATCTTACCTAGATCATGACCAAACAACGCGCGGACGTGAAGGAAAACATCCCCTACTTTCTCATTTCTTATAATAAAACCAAAACTATACTCTCCACATACGCTAAGAAACAATAAATAAACCCATAATCTACTATTCACACAAACTTACGTGAGCAGTTACAAACACAAACACACATACACTCACACTATGAAAAAAGAGTCAGTGTTTATATTCACACTACTCTACCTACACACATTGGCAAATGGATAGTTATTTCTTTTCTAGAGTATTGGGGTAGCCCTGAAAAGGGCTGTTTGTTTTTAACTTCAGAGGCCCTGGTTAATGGTGGCACCTTCCGGGTCTGGCACCACAGACACAACGTCTACTCCAATCATTAGTCCAATTCACATGACTCGTTTGAAGAGCAGACGGGGGGTGAGTGGCTTCACTATCCCACTCCTCCGTTTGCGGAATAGTGAACACTTCTTCTTCTTCCCTCTGTCTTCTTTGTCTTTGTCTTCGTTGTGATTGTGGTTCAGCTACAGGCTGGCGAGATGTCCTTGCCTCAGGTGTCACCTTGCACACAGGGTTCATCATAGGGTGACACCTGATCTCTCTCTTTCTTTCATTCTCTTCTTTCATTTTTCTCTCCTCCTCCTCCTCCTGTTCTACTCTCACTTCTTCCACAAGGGTCTCCGCAGTCAGCTCGTTCAATAGGTCTCTGGCATACTCCAGATGCATCTGAAGTTTCATCAATTTAGTCAGTCTGCTGCTCATTCTACTCCTTTTTTACTGTTGAACAATCAACAAGGGTAGCTAGACTGTCCAGCTAGTTTCAATTTATAGTGAAAGCGCGGACGTGAAGGAAAACATCCCCTAAAAACATAAAATTGATCTTACCTAGATCATGACCAAAAAAACAACGCGCGGACCTAAAAGAAACACTCACTCACTTTTTTATACTACCCATTCCTATTCTAAAATTGTTTCATGAATCACTTCAATAGACTATCCACATACGCAAAGCAATGCAATCTAACCCCAAATATGCACCTCAAACACCAAAAAAGACATCATTTTAATCTACTATCCATACCAACGTACGTGAGCACTTACTAACTCAAACACATACCCTTACATTTTTTTAAAAAAGAGTTAGTGTTTATATTCACATTACTCTACCTACACACATTGGCAAATCGATGGTTATTTCTTTTCTAGAGTATTGGGTAGCCCTGAAAAGGGCTGTTTTTTTGTTTGCTATGGCAATCTTTTTTTAGTTTCTAAGAATGCGATGTCCTCTGAGGATAGACTTTCTGGCGATAGGTCTGCTTCTTCGGAAAGAGAAGAAGAACTCTTTGGTGTCGATACGACAATCGACAAAGCCTCTGTCAGCTTCAGGTTGCTGCTGCTGTTGTTGTTGTTGCTGCTGTTGTTGCTGCTGCTGTTCCTGTCTCTGAAGTCTGTACTTCTCTGTCCATTCTTCTTTTTCCCTGTTCACTTCTTCTCTGAAGAGTTCTCCTATCAGGTCTTCATTGACTTTTAGCATTCTCACATTCTCTATTTCTTCTGGCTTCGGTATCAGACTGTGTCTGACCCTATGCAAATTCACGTAGGCTTCGTTGAGCTTAGCTAGTTTGGAGCACATCTTCGTAGGAGGATGAGTCGACAATGGATGGTTAGACTGGAAACAACTCCCGGTTCTTAAAGTCAAAGCGCGGACGTGAAGGAAAACATCCCCCACACGGTTTTCGAGCCGCAACGTTCAGTGAGTGTCATGAGAGGGATAGTAAGAAATGAAAGGGCATGAATGCAACTTTCTTATAGCTAAACAAACCACAAAGGCATTTTTTTTCAAAACACAACATTTTTTATTAAAAAAAATCACTTAACACTAAACAACAACAACTCTAACATATTTTTTGACAATAATCCAACATTATAACATAAAACATTTTTTCTTCAAAACATCAAACATTTTTTCTCAATTGACAGTCTACTTTAAACAGGGCTGACAACGTTGTGAATGAAATTGTGATTTCCACTGTTGGAAATCATTAGGCCATTGATGGACACTACGTTTCCTAGCTTGAGACAAAAGATAAGCATAATGGTCACAAAACCATCGATCTACTTTCACATCGTTTCTAGTAGAAGAACGAGGATCAAAATGAGTCACTAAATGTTCTAAGGAATAGCCCAGGCTGCGATGATGCAGAAAATACACACAGTACTGTCCACACACCAAGGAATCTGTGCCTTGTAATTTCACATTATTGAATTGGGTGGTCTGAGCATTTCTTCTCCTAAAGTCAATGATATCGTCTTCCAAAGGAGGCAATCCGTACGAATCGAAATATTCCACACATCCTTCTTGAGGAAAGTAGACGGCTACCCATTGGGTTCCTGGGAGATGACTGTCGTCCGTGTTGATCATGTAAGCTAGATGGTCTTGAGGTTTGCGATGAGGGAGTTCATCTTTAGCACAGACGACAGCATTCCAAGAAGCCGTATACGAACTGTGGTTCAAAAGGTAATAAAGTTCCCAGGTATCCATTGATTTGTGTGTGTGTTTTTTTTTCTTCTTCACAGGTAATAATAAGTCGTCAATTCGATCCTGACTTTTTGCTTGAAAATGTCTGACAAATAACCGTTTCTTCGTTTCGTCTCCTCACTCTGGTTCAGGAGAGCTTCGATACGATGGATTTCTTGAGTGGTTAATGGTGGACAAGAATGTTCACGCAAGTCTTTATACCACTGGTGCAACACGTCTTCGTCCGAGATGAGACTCCAAGCTTCGTCCAGATACTCATCCAATTTTTCTTCTTGACTTAACATCAGGCATTTATCGTGTTGAATTTGACTGGGATGAGCGTTTTGACATCCGTAACACTCTTTCATGATCAATTCCGTCATTTTTTCGACCAAGTGTTTGGCAAAACAGGAGACTAAATGGGCTTCTTGTTCTGGCCATCTCGACTTCATCATGATCACTTCTTCTTCTTTTTCCATGGTCTCACATTTCATGTCCAAAGTTTCTCCACTAGGTAAAGAGGGATAACAGTCTTCCATGGCTTCTAGTAATCTAGAATGACTTCTCTCACACTGTTGATTTCTATGGTATTATCGAATTCTGCATACAGGATGACGTTCACCGTTACATCAGGGTCTAGGTTTGCGAACTGAATTTCGACTCGAATCTGGCCAGATTTTATAGGGTGGAAATGTCCCTGTCGCTGCCTTGGTCTGGAGTGAAATCGAAAGCCCACAAAGCATAGCCTCCTGCATAATCTTCGTACGTAATACCGTGACTGGTGTTGGTTCCTAACTGTCTGGCTTCGTACAGGGACAAGTACGATCTCAAGTAATTCTTCGCGACACCAAAGTTAGGTTCGAAAGGTCGGGTACACAAGGTCTTGCCATCGCGACTGACTTCGATCTTGGACACGCCAAAGTGTTGAAAGTAGAAAGGATTTTTTTTGATAGCTCCGTTGAAGGCTGTATTCTCGACAATACCAAGGATTAAACGTTTGGGTAACTGTCCTTGGAACAGATGATCTTCGATCATGGATCGCTGTCCAGCAGGAACGGTGAAAGTTTTCACTTCCACGCGTCGTATGGGATACTTCGCGGTCGTTCTGCTCAACGTCTGACTGATGTCGTTACCTACTTTAGGTAACACTTCCACACGTCGTACGTAGAGTCTGGCTTCTTGGATTTTGGTTTTGTAATCGTCAGCATCAGCCAATAAATGGAAAGCGGTACTGCTACGATTCAGTCTCAGACGGACATCCACTCCGTTCAGCAAATATTTTTCTTGCAACCACATGTCCAAATGCAAACGATCCATCAGTTCTAAACTTGTGTTGATTCCTTTGATTCTGTCTCTTCGTTCTACAAATCCCGCATTGTGTTCTTTCTTTGGATCAATTTCTAATTCTTCAAACTGGCCTGCATCGTCAGCTTCCCATACCACACAGGCATTGAGATGAGTGTTCTTGGCGTCTATTCCGTACGTCAAGAGATTTTCCAGGTAGGCACGATAAGGGTAAGTATCCATGCTGCTGCTGACTAGTTTGTTATTCAAGTACAAGTCCACTCCACTAAACAAGGAATGCATGAAATTGTTGACGGGAGCTACTGCTTCATCGTCTATAGGACCTCCAGTTTTATCTACAACTTTGACTTTCAGGTACAAGTAACTGCTATTCAGATCGATGTAATGTTCGGGCTGTCCTTTGATTTCAAACTCGATGGGAGCGGAATCGGTCAGTGAGGAGACGGGGTGAAATTCCACCCATTGGGATTCTTGCATCGTCATCATGGTGGGGGGCATGGCAAACAGATCCAGTTCCGTCTTGGAACAAGCGCAAGATTCTCGGTGCATCATTTTTTTGTTCTGTTTTTTTCTCAATAATCGAAAACGTCTAAGTCTCGAACGGTTCTTCTTTTCTTGGCCTTTCTAGCTTGAAGTCTGGTGAAAGGGTGTTTTCTTCGTCGTCTCTTTCTGCCTTGTCCTTGTTGAATGCCTGATTCGGTAGCGTGCAGGGCATTTATAGGTGTGTCTCGCCGGCCCAAAATGTCTTTGCCCGTTTGCAGCAAGACATTTTTGCCTGCCCTCATGAAGGCTTCTTTAGGGTTTTGTTTGTCGATGGCGACATTTTGGAGAAATTCTTTGCCTTGTGTCAGTGCCGCATCTTTCAAGGCGTGCAATCCGCGTGTCACCATCGGTTTCAACACCGGGGCCACCGAACGAAAGGCCGATTTTAACATGTCTCCTAAACCGTGTCCTCGCTGTCGAGCAACCCCTCGGTACACTGGATACATGAATTACGAATCGTGAGAGAACCGTTTTCGAAAATGGAGTTTCACCGTGACTTTTCCTTTGGTGAATGGAATATTTTGTCCCAAATCTCCTTTTATAGCAATGTTGACCGTGTCCAAATACGACTTGCTGACCGGCAAATAATGAGGATGGACAAATTCGCGGTGGACGTGGTAAGTGTTCCCACCTTCCTCGTCACTGGTCCTGGTTCTATCCACTTTGAAAGGAATGACACGCAGTAACGGTACGAAGGTGTGTCCCACCACGTTGTACTCCACCACATCGGAGTACACAAACATCAAATTCAGTCCTTGGTTCAGTTCTACCGGGAAAGGAAAATACTTGTAAAATTCCGTATTGCTGTTGATCTTCGGATTAAAATTTGGAGCCATTTTTGTGTCTCCACCTAAAATATCAAACAAGTCACGATTGAAACTGATGGACATCGTTTGGGTATCCGGAAATTGCATCAGTAAGCGACGAGACACTTTATGGTACTCCAGGGTGACACGTTTAGTTAGTTTGTCCAGGGCTTTGCCAAAGGCTAACTCGAACCTGTCCGCAATAGTGTCCACCAAATGTTGGCCACTAAAATAAAACCCTGCCGGAATTTTTCAAGGTGTAGATTTTGAAGGCTGGATTGTTGGCTGGTCTTGTGATCCCTGAAAACCCACTGATGTAATTCATGTAGTTTTGTAATTGTTAGCTCAGGATTTCAACCTCAAAAGTGTTTTGCGTTTCAGTGATGTTTTTGATTTGTGTAGGGTGAATCATTTCTACTAAAGCCACTTCCCAATGGGCTTCGTGATCTAAGGGGATGGCTTGAGGTAATTTGGCCGTGTAACAGCACAACGTGTTGTTGGGAAACACCTCCGTGGAACTGTCACTGGGTAAGGTAAAGTAAAATTGGTTTTGGTGACTCATAATTCCAGAGTTCTGTGGCTGTCCGAGGGGTTACTGGAAGTCAGAGTCGTGTCTCCGCTCAAAATGGGGTTCTGGTTGTGGTTGGAGTGGTGACTGGCACTGGCACTGGACACAAGGTTCCCGGGGTTCCCGTTCGAGGAGAATTTCAGGGAGGGATTGGGAAGTAGGTAACCGATGCAACTGCTCAATAAAATGGTCCACAATTGTTTGTCTCCTTGTTGCAAACTCAAATTGGCAATGGCTGCCCCGATGACACAATACACCACGAAGATTTGGCAGAAAAAGACGATTTGCGTTTTAGGCACACGTTCTCCACACCACACCCACAAGGGTTGTGTTTGTAAATCTTGCACAGAAGAACTAGGTGAAGGAGGAGTGGTCGACGTTGCTGCGTCTGTGTGAAAAGGCATGATGGTAACTTCTTTTTATAGTCGATGACTTGCGAAGCGTCGATCCAAGAATCAAAACTGGGTGGATATCCTTTCCAACGTACTTTGACTTCTTTGACACGTCGTTTGCCCACTTTACGGGTTCTGCGTTCGAGAATGCTTTCGATGTCGTACACGTCGTCTTCTTTTTTGGTGACACGTTGTAACTCGGGCAAATAAAACGTTCCTTTGAGCACTTCCCCGTTCATGTCTTCCAATTTATAGACGGCAGGATGACGGCCATGCACTCGTCCAGTGACGCGAAACAATTCGGTCGTCCAGTTAGGTAAGTAACCTTTGTCGAAAGTGCGTTTGGTTTTGACAATGCGCACCCAATCTCCTACGGCCAACTCTCCACTTTTCTTGGGGACAGCCCTCGTCGGGGACGTACCAAACAGGCGCTCAAACACCAACACTTCGTTCTCGGGAGTCACTTCTTGCGGGGCACGTCCGATGCTTCGATGGTATGATTGGTTGTACGCTTGCACCAGGTGCGGTAAGATGTCGATGTACTTCAGAGTGTGGTGATGCGTAAAATATTTCCACATGCGTTCTTTCAAAGTGCGTTGAAAACGTTCCACGATGCTGGCTTTGGTTTCGGGATTCTCGGTGGTAAAAAAATGAATGTCACGTTTCTTTAATTCTTTTTGGAAAGCTTGGTTCAGAAATTCGGTACCTTTGTCCGTTTGCCATCGAAGAGGGTGACGACCGCTTTGTTTCATCACTCGTTGTAGTGCTCGCACTAACTCGCTGCTCGATTTGGAAGTCAAGGGCACGACCCAGGAAAATTTGGAAAAGACGTCGATGACACAAAACAAATATTTGTAGCCACGATTGTAGCTGGCCAAATGAGAGACATCGGCTAAATGGGCTTGCCATTGATGATCGATGACTTCCACTCGGGTGCGACTTCTGGCAAACTTGCGTCGAATGGGTTTGTGTAAAGTGTAGGTAGCTTGTTGTTGTAACCATCGTTGCACTTGAGGTAAACGGAGACTTTTCAGTCGCGTTTTGGCAGCACGATACAATTTTTGAACTCCTGCGCAACCTGCAGGATGGGAGGGATCGTAGTAAATGCTGGCTAAGACTTTTTCCATTTTTTTATTTTTTGTGTTGGTTGGTTGGTGTGTTAGTAAGCCACCCACTCTTGGAAGAGGCTACTCTTTTTCTCTTGGGGTACTTTCTTGGATTGCAATGCTTTGCGTGTGCGACCGGCAATAGGTATTGAAGAGGAGGAGGATGTCTGAGCGGGAGATATCGGTTCTTGTTTCACTTCTGTCTTCACTTTCTTTTTCTCTTGTGATGAAGAAGAGGTGGCCATCATCTTTTTAATCCATCCAATTCTGGAGGTAGGTGGTGTTGTTAACTTGCGTACTTTTTCTGGTGGAGTTTGCAACCCTTCTTCTTCTTCTTTTTCTGTCTTGGCCACTGGTACTGGTGGTAGTGGTACTGGTACTGGTACTGGTGATGGTGCTGGACTTTTCATCAAGGTCTTAAATCTTTCAGAGTGGGTAGAGCTGTTTCGTCTAAAGCTTTCTGGTGAAAGAGTTGCAGTCGTTGCAAAAGTTGACCGTACTTTTGCTATTTTTCTGTTTCGGACAAATCTTAGCGATCCATCAAAGATTGCAATTCGTGTTGTAACTGGGACATCTCGCTCAAATGGGGATTGGGAGGTAAATGCGGGGTGCGTTGTTCTTGCCACCGATGGTATTCCATCCATCGTTTTTAAGGCACTAAGGCTAGTTTTCGTCCTTCCATGGGGTTCTCAAGGGTCGATTCTGAGATCTTGGTACTTCCGAGGGCCTTTTTATCTTGCTCCCACCAGTCCTCCCAACATGGTTCCCAAGACTCCTTTCAGTATGGGCCTAACAAGATGGGCAAAATGCCTCCACGTTGCACTAACATCTTCTTCTTTTGACGAATGGGAATTTTCTTTCGAACCATTTGGCGAAGAACGTGACGATGTTTGCTTAAGCATTGTTTCTGGTGTTTGGACAAAGGGATCGTGCCTTTCAAGACGTTCAAACAACATTCGTACACGGTATCGATGACCTCTTTTGAGTCCGATTGAATGAGTTTTTTTCGTAGAGGTGAAGTAGCTTTGGACAGGACAGATAACATGGCCCCATGTTTGACTAAACGTTGTGGTAGTCGTTTTCTTTTCTTTCCTTGGGGTTTTCTGGAGGGTGACATCTTTGAGTCTTCAGGAGCACCAAAAAAAACACTGATACCCCCGACTTGGTCACACATCTTTTTTATACTGGAACGCGTCGCCACTGATTGTCTTTACGCCGTATCAGTTTGAGGACAGGCATGCCACGTCGTGCAGGGGTACGCAACGGACTAAATCGAGCCAGTTCTTGCTTGGACAAATCCAGTAAACTTTGTAACATGCCCGATCTTTCATGGACTTTGATTTTGGGAGAAGGTACTTTGTGAGCAGCAGCCACTGCCGCTAAATTAGAGGGTCCTGCCACTGGGGAAGTTCTTTTTGGGGTCATCAACGGAGATGTTCTTGGTGTGATCAACGTCTCCAAGTACTCTTCAGTTCTTGGTGTCATTAATGGAGAAGTGGATGCACGTGAGGCTGCCGGTGACCGTGTCACTGCCGTGGCAGGTCGTGGTTTGCGAGTGTAAAGTTGCGTCCTGGCCGAAGTGCCTCTCTTGCGACTAGTTTTCTTCTGTGGACTTTTCTTTTTCTTGGGGCTTCTTTTCTTTTTCCGGGGTGGTGTCTGGTCAGAGGAGGGTCCCGCCACTGGAGAAGTTCTTCTTTTTGGGGACCTTGTCTTTTTCCTTTTCTTCTTGGGGCTTCGTTGGATTTTTTTCTTGGGGATAACTTTGGGGGCATTAGGATCCCATCTTAAGAGTGAACGAATGATGACCCCTCCTAGAGTACCGCTCCCTCCAGGTTTCAAAATGATTTGTTTTTTGGTTTGAGTGTCGATGCGGGGATCGGCCAGTTGGACCAAAGCGACTTTGTTTCGATCGAAAAAGCGTTGGGTTTGATGAGGAATCTGAATGATTCCTTGGAGTATTTGACGTGCCGTCACCGTGAACCATCGTAAGACTTCTTTGAGACTAGCTTCTAAGACACGGGCTCGTGTTTGTGGATTTTATTCTCGACTGATGCCATACAAGGCACGAATCAATTTGACGGGAAGATGCGACTGAAGGGACGTCATGTTCACACTGTGTGTGAGACAGACAAAAAGGGTCTGAGGTTTTTATAGATTTTTTATGGGGAGTGAAATGAAGTCGAGGACGGAGACGTGTACAGGACAGGCCCTCCGTCTTGGCACCAGTGGTGAAACAAGTGGGTACGAAATCGCAAATCCTCGGGGGTGGTAGGTTTCAAATCGACGAGTAAATAGGCGTGTGGCGTTTGAGTGGCATCGTCGTACGCCTGAGTCAGCCAAGGCGTTCCTAACTGTTTGGCTAAGACTTGCACTTGAGATTTATCTCGAGGGCTTTTAAACAAGAAAACGTAATGCGCATTGAGACTGATGGTGCGATGGGCTTTACTTTGTTGAAACAAATTTTGGGTGATGTAAACGACACTGGCATTACGGTGATGCCCTTTGCGCGTGAACCACAGTTTAATTTCTTCTTCGTCTTCTCCTAACATGTCGTCGAAAATGACCAAATGGGTTTGACGGGAGTCAGAGACGATGCTGTCGTCTTCTTTAGGAATGCCTTCCACAAACACGATGGAATCGCCTTGACTTTCTCGCAAGAGGCTGTACGCCGATTGCCACTCTTTGTAACACCACACGATCCGCTGAGATGGCCGATCGATCAAATGATGTTTATGTTCGATCAAACGTTTGACGAATTCGATTTTGCCTGAACCGCTAGGTCCAGCAATGAGCATGTTAAAAGGATGGCGAAGATACAAAGCCTCCCAACTGGCACGATCTAAGTGTTCGTCGATGACTTTGACAGTAGAGGAAGAGGGAGCAGAGACAGCAAAGGTAGCCATAGTGTGAGAAATGTCACTTGTGACACGAAAACAAACAAGACAAGAGTTTATATACTTTTTCAGAACACGTTTATTGAATGTTTTTTTTTTTCAAACATGAATACGAAAGACAAAAATACATAAAAGCCAAAGGCTTAAGTACAAGGATAAAAGGCACATGATAACCATTAACGTGGAATAAAAACAAGTGTCTGTACAACCACATGTTTTGGGTAATGTTCTGACCAGTTCTATAGTAGAGGGTAAGGTCACACAAGTGTCCCCCCGAAAGGGTCTTTCAGGCCTGTCCACGACAGTCCCGTCCTGGGTGACGGGTTCTTCTGACACCGTCACTAACACGGGTTGAAAAGTAACTTTTTCCTTGAACAACTCTCGTGCATACTGGGCCACTTCTCGGGTCCAAGCCTCAAAACCCCATTCTTTCCAGGCACGGACATCTGTCCAATGGGGATGTAAGTCACAAGCTACACACATCGTCATACACGTCTTGGGTAGCTAAAAGTTGACGAATCTTTTTTTTTTGTTGAGGTCGAGAAGTATCCAGATGAAAACGTAAGGCTTTGAGCAAAAGGAGTTTTTCGTGACCATTTAAGGCCATTGAGGTGGTAAGTACTGTTCGTAAAGAGTCCACAAAGAATCGGCTGGTAAACGAAATCCCAGAAAACAAGTCACTAAGACACACACCACTTGTCGACCCAAATTGAATGGATACAGTGCTTGTAATAATCGATGGCAATGATCCACGGTTTGAATATGGTCATTGAGTTCCTTCCACGGAATCTGTTGGATTACATGCGATAAAAGTCGTGGCATGGCAGCCTGTTTTTATAGTCTCTTTGTTTCGGAAACAATACACGTACTTTCTAGCCAGACATCTTCGTTCTCCAGTAGGGAATTTAAATGTTGCATACTGTAACCGAAACGTCAGACTTCCTTTAGAAGTTTCCTCTTCCGCTAAGTAGATTCCACGTAAAATATGTCTGTAATCCTTTACCTTGTCTTCCTCAATGTGTCGTACTAGGTGAATCTCGAAGTAACCAAAATAATCAACACGTGGATCATCGGGGGCCTGGAAGTATTGAACAAGGTCTGACCACTGAAACAATTTCTGACGAATCAGTTCTCTTATACCATTCAAGTACCAGTGCTTAAAAATCTGGTGACGTGACGGATGCAATTGTTCTTTACGTTTGACTTGTATTTTGACCAGCTCTCGGTAAATGCGTTCTCTCAACTAAACAGGCAAGGCACGAATGTTTTCTAGCAAAGTATCCATGAATAGGTCATACTAAATCATCTTGAGTCTGACACAAGAAATGTACTGTTTGCACAAACATGGTTTTAATTCATTGTCGAATCTAAATCGTTTCACCACTAATTTACACATTACAATTCGTTCAGAAGTTTCCTCTTTCACCAAGTTGACATTGCGTGAAAGATGTTGGTAATTCGTTAACTCTTCCTCTGGAATTCGATGCAGTACGTTTACAATGTAGTAGATAGAATCGTCAATACCAAACCATTCCTTTTTATAACCAGGAGGTCGTTCATCAATGTCTGTCCAATGGAACAGTTTCAACTCAATCAGTCCTTGTATAGCCTGAAGGTACCAGTGGTTCAAACACCGGTGACGTAACGGATGCAATTGTTCTTTACGTTTCACTTGTATTTTGACCAGCTCTCGGTAAATGCGTTCTCTCAACTCTACAGGCAAAGCACGAATGTTCTCTTGTAAAGTATCCATGAACAGATTATGGTAAGAAGTTACTTCAATGTCTCGGTCCCACTAAGGGTAAGTAATGACAATTCGGTGACCATCGAGCATGTTCTACGTAGGCCGAATCTTGCGGTTCCCAGTGGTGAAGTGACACACCGCAACTGAAGCACTTGACTTTATCTCCTTCGCCCAAGTAGAAAAATCCGGCTCTGGCTAATTCTTCGGGGGTCGGTCCTCCCAGATACTTAGGCCATTTTCCATTGAACGATTGAAGACGATTTTCAAAGTCGCAGTATTCCGACAAACGCACAGGAAACGAATATTCGTCTTTCACAGGTTCGTTTCGATGAGGGTTGAGTGACATGGGCAGGAGTTTGCTCAGGGCTGGATGACATCCGTAGGGGGGTAGACGTGAAGGTGAACATTCCCCTTTAAAACGAAACCCAGTAAAATGTCCAAGAGGACGAGCGGCATCGCTTTCGCATCCCTCAGGTTTGAAACGCACAGCATCCCTTTCCATGATAGGGGTAGTGACACTAAAGTTCCCATGATGCTTTACGGCATCGCTCAGGTCACAACGTACAGCATCGTACCCATCGCAAGGCTCGCAATCGCATTCCACTTCCGAAGCCTCACACTTGAATTGTGCCTTTCTAAACAACTTGTTTTGTGTTTCTCTGAAAGTATTCATCTTGTTTGCTTGGTCTTGGTAGTCACAATGAACTATCGATCTTGACCATAGCCCCCTTTTTATACTAGTCGCAATGCAGTCTCCAGTTTGTACATCTTTCTTTTTTTACCTTTTTTATGTCTTGTTTCGGAAGGTACCGTCTCTAAGGTACCGTCAACATTGTACCGTAGTGTGATGGGTGGAAAGGCCATAGAAAGGTAAGGGCAATGCGGACACCATCGAGTATGTTCCAGAATAGCTGAATCTTTATAGATACATAGATCCATTCGTAACTTCAGTCCGCAAGCGAAACACTGTACCTCGTATCCCAATCCTGACTCAGGTCCCAAGTAGACAAATCCTGTTCTAGCTAAAACATGCGAAGAAGGTAATCCTTCCCTATCCGTAGGCCATTTCTGAAACGTGTCCAATCGACGGGCACAATCACAATAGTCAGGTAAGAAGACTGGAAAATGGTAGGGTTTGAACTTGGAGTTCTCATCGGGTTTCTTACTCGATTCTTGCTGTGGCGAAGTCATCTTTCTGGTGGGTGACTATCCTCTTACAACCAATGTTTTATACCAACGTGTCCATACGGCAAAATAAAGTGGTTGGGTAGTCGCACTCGCTTCTGGTACACGATTTGATAGACTTTTTCCAAGGGTCGACTGACGATGTGGTGAGTGGGTAAACGTACAATCTTGTTCGGTTGGTAGGTGGTCATTTAAAGTTTCCATCCTCTCCCGATTGCAAGGCTTCTTTCAATACCCCAAAGTTGACCACTCGACTGGTACGATAATTCAGAGTCAGTCCTTTCACTCTGCACGTCGTGTGCACTTCTCCTTGTTTGTCACGGTATTCGTAGCCGTAATTTTTGGGACCACCACTGACGAAACTTAGAATCTTGTCGTCGGGATGCTCGTCTGTCCAGGCTCCTAAACGGTCTCCTTCGATGTTAGGGTGCTGTTGACTTGGGTAATGGATGTAAATGCAACTGTCCGTGTCAAAGTACAGGACGCGTTCCCCTAACAATTCTAAAGCTTCGTACAATTTTAAGCGAGCATGAGCTGTCACGTAAGCTGCAATGATGATATTTCCAAAAGGGTCGTCTTGTACAAAGTCCAGATCTTCTTCGTAATTGACCAAGATCAAATTCTCTCCAACGACGTCCACGTGTTTCATGTATTTGATTTTGTCGTGAATCATCTGGAAGTAGCGGGAAGGTTCTGTCAAATATTCCGTCTTGGGTAAACACGGTCGTTGTGCCATTTTACCCCACAAGCAATTTAACATCACTTTGGCAAACGATCGCCTGCCTTCGTTTTTCTCGATGTGGTCTAAAGAGATGCCTTCTTGTTAGTAGTATTTCTCTTTGAATTGTATTTGGTCTTCGGGAGTGTGACACCAGGACGGATAGCCGCTGGCTCCTTGCTTCAGTTTCAAAAAGGCATCCACGTAGTCGGCGAAAATGCCTTTCTGATTGGGATCACCCTTGTGGTATTGTTGTGTCTTGGGAAAGTGGCAAATTTCGTACACTTCTAACAGTTGGTATCCCATGTCCAGAGCTTTGAACAATTCCACGCTGACCCACGTCCCCGTCAAGGCCCGTTCTTCCTGGCTGTGATGGCAAGGCTGGTCTTGGTTGCACGTTTCGGCACAAGTACGGCACAATGGAAACATCAGTTTGCCTTGACAATGGTGAGGTAAGACGGGATGGTATAGGTTCGTGGGAGGCAAAACTTTGCACTTGATCAAGCCTTCGTATTGTCGAATGTTTTTCAGGTCGATGTGTTCCGTCAGCAATTGCGGGTGCCCTACAGGAAAGTGACAATATTTGCACACGTAGGGATACAGCGAACACATGTCCAAGTATTTGATTTCTTCTCCTTTCTCTTCGTCGGCTTGGTACAGCAAACAGGTGGCATTGGTCCTTCCTCCGTACAAACTATCCCTCGGGTTCAGCGGGTCCATGAACTGATAACTTTCCACGAGGCGTTTAAACTCGGGATCGGTTTTCATACGGTGATCGTACTCGTGTTCCCACATTTCCACCACTTGGTATCCTTCCTGTTCCAACTTTAGGCGCCGCTGACAAGTGTCCTGGTACAAGTCTTCCATGGTTCGTTGTAAAAACTGATTTTTAGTGCTACGATCAGGGAAACAGACGGGACATCCGTGAAATAAGCAACCGTTAAACTCGTACACGATCTTGGGGTTTTCTAAGTCCCAGCCATCTACCGAATACGTTCCGATGGTCTTTTCACCCCCTCCGTTGCGGGCATGCTGAATCCATTTGTCTTCCTTGTCGCACAAGTAATGTAACCAACGTAGGGCTTTGACCGAGTATTGACGTTTGACATAGTGGGTCGTTTGAGGGCTGATGACAGCCACGGTGTTTTCAGGCATGAATCGTTGTCGATACACTAAGGAACACGCTTTGGCAATGGTGCAAGCTTCTTTCAAAGGATCGACCCCTCCGTGTTCCATGAACAGTTCTCGAAATTTTCCACAGCAACGCCGTAAAATGTCCACGTCGGAACGACAATACTTTAGCATTTCTTCCTGAAAGTCGAAAGAGTCCGAGGCGTGAGCCTGGTACCAAGCGTAGAAAGCTTCTCGTTGTTCGGTACGCATGTTGTCGGGGTCGTAATAGTGAGCCTCAGGTAAATGGGGTAGACCGGCGTGTTGATTGGCTTCCGTATTGAAAAAGTGTGGAAAGTACCCTTTAGCCATTTCTGTCATTCCAAACGTTTTAGGCATTCGACTCAAAGGCATGGCCAAGTAACTCATCGAATCTTTAAACTGTACTTGTCCCACTTGCATGAAAATGATTTTGGCACCGTTCAAAGTCACTTTAGGACGCTCGGTGCCTTGTTCCGTATAGTATCTCAAAAGAAACTGTCCATCGTATCCGGAGAAATTGTGAGCCATCACCGTGGCATGACGATGACAATCTCCGTAACATTCGATGTCCTCTTGGCTCCACGTCTTGTCGATGGGGTCTAAGACCCATTGGGCAAAATCGGCTAACGTGTTCGGTCCCCGAAAGATTTTTTCACGTCCTCCAGGAATCTTGCTGCAGTGAGGGCAATGACTGAAGATATGTTCTTGAATGCACTTCTCGCACGCTCGATGAGCCACGCAGAAATTAGGAATGTGAATGCCAGTCTCTTGCATGCATTCGAAATCGAAAAAGATGAAATTGCCTTTCTTCTTGTGACCGTCCTCTTTCTCTGGTGGGGGTTGGTATTTTTGCACGTAGCATTGGTGTTCCAAGTCCACGATGTGGTGACAAATGTGACATTTTTTCTTTCCTCGACATACGTGTGCCTTGGTACTATTGGTACATATGCCTTGTCCACACGTAGGGCACAATCTCAGGAGTTGACAAGCACATTTCTGCTGTGAACCTTGCGTCTTCAGATGTTGTTGGTAACAGGTAGGGCTGACAAACGTGCGCAGACAAGTTGAACAAGGCACTGGTTCTTCGCTCAGACAGGGTGGAGAGGCCAAACATCCTGGGCATTTCATTCCACAATGTTTGTGTTGTTCTCGATTGTTATAACCATAATCACATTTCTCACAGTAATATCTGTATCCCAGGAATCCGGTGATGGTGGTAATGTATCAAAATGGTTATCGTGATAATAAACATGAATGTATTTTCCGTCCTTAAAATCTTGGCCTCGAAACAACAGAGGCCCGCGCATTTCTTGAGGGTGCACTTTCAAGGTGTAGCGTGGAGCTAGGGCATCTTGCAATTTTTGCATCTCAGGAATGCCACAGGGTGCGTCTTTAGACAGGGCAGCCTGTAGCAACAGGAGTTCTGCTTCGTTTCGTTGTTTGGCTCGATGGGAACGTTGAATAGTGTTCCAGGTTCTTTTCCATTCTACCGTGTTGTTCTTGTTGGCATAGGTTCGTCCCACCATGATGACACGGGCTAAACACATCTGGTCATGAGTTTTGTTAATTCGGACGAGACTCTTTTTGGTGTTGCGAAGGTCGTCCATCAATAACATCTTTTTGCGTCCAGTTCCTTGAGGAGGAGAGACGTGGGTCATGTCCAGTGTAGCTTTACCATCGGTGATGTCAAACTGATCATTAGATTGTTGTGCGTGTTGAATCTTGTCCATGACTTTGGAAGCGGTCATTTCTGCAGGGGTGCTAAATTCGATCCAAACAGGAGATTTCAAACCGTCGTGTCGTATGGAAAGTCTCAAGCGATCGTTTTCTTTGGGTTTACATTGTCACTTGAGTGAAGTGAGCAAAGAATCCCACACCCCAGTGATGAACACTTCTGCTTTCTCTAACGGCACTTCAGCCTTGAAATCTTTAAACTTCACCGTGTATTTGTAAGCCGTGGTTCTAAATTTTCTAGAGGAGCGCTTTTCCGTCTCTCGAATGGAATAGTATTTTTCAGGGTTGACTAAGGGTGGTGAACTTGGTTTAGAGGGTTCGGATTCTGGTTCACTCATGTCCTCTTCAAAATCACTGGCATGAATTTGTGCCAAGATTTCAGCCCTGGTACGAGGCGATAGATCACGTTTCTGCCTCTTACTTTCTTCTTCTTTATCTTTCTTCTCGAATGAATAGGATCGTTTCATCTTGAGTGCAAAACGTCAAATGACTCAAGTTTAAACACCATAGACTAATTTATAGTCATGGCAGACCAGCGTATATAAAAGGGTGTGTGTCTTGTCCTTTCACTCTTCATTTCACTCTCAAGCCGAGCACAACGATGGAAGAGACTAACCAAATCGAACGTTTCGTCAGAGCTTTGCGAGGGTCATTAGAAAATTCTCTTCAGACCAGCCGACGGACTACTCTCCTTCCTTTCGAGATAAAAGTCAAGATACTTGCTATATCTGTCAGAAGAAAGGGCATTGGTCTTCAGAGTGCCCAGACCGTCAAAAAAGAACAAAAACAGGGGCTAAAATAGACAAAAGTAAAGATACCTGTTATTATTGTAAAGAAAAAGGACATTGGTCTCCAGATTGCCCAAAAAAGAAACAAGAGGAGTCAGAAGAAAAAAGGGATTCTTCAGAAGAAGAGAGGGATTCTTCGGAAGAAGAGAGGGATTTTTCAGAGGAAGAAAGCAGACAGGTGAAGAAAAAGAAACAGGAGAAGAAAAGAAGAAGGGAAGAAAGCGAGGAAGAAGAAGAGGAAAAGAGTGTGACGGTGAAGAAATTCAAAAAACAGAGAGACTAAATAAGGAGAAAGAAGAAGTCAATGAATTTTTTATTAAAGTGTTCTGTTGTGAATTGTGAATTGGATTGTAACAATGGATAAAAGAATAAATTAATGATATAAGGTAAGTGTCTTTGAGTTTTGATTTTAAAATAAGAAGCTACACTCACGCACTCATACAAAGAGACGTACTATAGGGGGTAAAATGGGCTGGTTTTTTTTTTTTTTTTTTTTTTTTTGAGTTATTGGCAAATTGAAATTGTATATCTTTTCGAGAAATTTTGGTGACCCTGAAAAGGGCCTTTTTCTCTTTATGGTGTAGGGGTGAGTTTAAGCAATCAACTTTAACTGCCTTAAGCCTTTGCCACGGCCAAGGCCTACTTCTGGACTGCGTAATGTTGATAATGATGATGATGATGATTGGGTTGAAATCACTAAGGGTGGTACGGTAGGCTTAGTCACAGGGTTGACGTGTTTAGCTCGGGAAGGTCTTATTCTCTTCGGTCGTAATAAAGAAGTCTGATACATTTGTTTCAGACTTCTTAACTCCGCTAAAATGTCCAACAGTACCGTGACCGTTTGATTTTCTTCCTCTTGTTTCTTTGCTGCTACTTCTTCTTGCTGTTGTTGCTGTTGCTTTTTTCTTACCTCTTCTTCTTGCTGCTGTTGTAGGAGAAAAGCTTGTTCCGCTTCCTTTTGTCGTTGTATAAATTTCTCCAATTCTTCTTTCTGTCTCTGTCTAAAATTCTCCACTTGCGGTAATGAAGAAGGTAACGAAGGTTCCGGAACAAATTCTTGCGAGGAGAGAAAATCCACAAAATCCCAATTCACCTCTTCTGAAAGTAAGTCCGGGTTCCCTTGGGCAGTCTCCCCTGCTGGTGCACCCCAATGGATCGTTTTCTGAATTTCCGTCATGTTGAATCACTGTCGCATAGATTGACTGTACACAAGCGCTAGCGAATCTATATAGACCACGTGACGTCACAGACTGTTCTCTTCGGATTGGATGCGAGCTGACTGAATTTTGTAACGCGTGTTTGGATTGGTGAATGAACTCAATCCGTTTCAATCCTACCTCTACCTATAAATAAGCTCAGTTCACTGCATTGATTCACCTGTTCTCGTCGCTTCAAGATGTGGACCACATTTGAGTCATCCACCCTTGTGTCTTCCATGATGTTTAGGACGGACATGCTCATGTATGTCCGATCCAAGTGGACCGTTGTCCACAGGACAAACACCAGCCTGTGGATACGTAGGATCTACGTAGAAAGACAAGGATGCCTGAAAAGAGTGCTGATTTACGGGCCAACAGTGAGACGCAGCCTAAGGACAAGAAGAAGACCAATGCGGTGCCATTTATGTTAATGAATACATTAACATAAACCCAAAGGCCCTTTTCAGGGCCAGCCATATTTCTCGAAAAGAGAATGACTTTTCAATTGCCTACCCTTTTTTTAAAAAAAATTTTAAAAAAAAAAAATATCCCATGTTAAATTCCCCTTGTACGTAAAATGACCCACGATTTATTCCCATGTTAATTCCCCTTGTACGTAAAGTGGTATACGATTATTCTCCATGTTAAATTTCCATTGTACGTAAAGTGGCCCAGGGTGTTTTTTAATGCTAATTCCCATTGTACGTAAAGTGGCCCCATTCACTACTGTCCTCCCTTGCAGTTATTATATAGCCCCTGTGCTCCCACCCACCCCCTAGTGACTCCACTGAGTAGATTTCAGGGTATTTTTTTTTTCTCTTTCTGATATTACTGGTAGCGGCACAGGAGTCTGACGTTTTATCAATAAAATACGGCGAAATCTCTGACAACGCGAAAACACCTTATCGGTAATATAAATGAACACAAGGAGTGCAACAGTGACCATAACCCTCCGCTCGTTTAGACTTTTCTCAGACGTCTTTTATAGCATTTAAATAGCAAGAAGACTGAGAAACTACACATATACATTAAAAAGACAGTGACGTACCAACGCATAACTCTCGGACGACCATCACATGAATCCAATCCGGCAAATTAATCTTTATTTTCACCATTACGGTCACAAACCCTTTCTATTAGAATCCACCAGACGGAAGTTTGGGTTATTTTGAATTTATTAAGCCCTTACACGATAAAATAAATTGGCATGGTTACACTAACCTCACCGTGTCCGCCATGACTGATAACGCGAACCTCTCGCCGTGACCACTTTTCTACGTAAGGCTTGCCAGATCATATTTGGATATTGTACGCTATGTTATTATCAATCAAGTGGCAATACTGGCTTCTTGGTGGAATTTGCCGATAAACCGTATTGCCGATAAACTGTATTTACTTTTGATGCGCATAATTTCTGATTCAAACCGCGCCAAATTTTTCCTCCGATTTGTTTACGTTAACAAATATGGCCTCAATGTCCTTATATGGCACACAAACAAACGAGGCTGAGAACGGAAGTAATCATTATTTGAACTAATATGGCGGACGATCTAAACGAACCGCCGTGTATCGCAGTCACTTGATTCTGGGGTAAACTTATGTGTACACTCACCAATTAATTGTTACTTGGTGAGTGTACACATTAGTTTACCCCAGAATCAAGTGCTTATGCCGTGTATCCATCATTTACTAACCTTTTCTGTGAAACTGTCGACGCATGCGTGGAAAGCAGCATCAGTGCAAGACACTATCCATAGGAACTGACTAATGTTTGCAACAAAACTGCAGGTAAATCGTGCCGTTACTCTTGCCTTTGGGTGATGTCGCCGTCCACGCATACTTTAGCAATTTAAAAAAAAGGCCAGTAAATGGAATTTAAACGAGTGTTCGGTTCTGAGAGGGATTACTACTAAAAGAAGTTTGTTCTCTGAAGGATTTAATCCCACGGGTCAAAAGGAGAGGGATTTTACTTACCATCAGCATACAAAGGTCAATAAAAATAAGTTTATTACTTGCTTGCTAGCGTCTGCTTATACTGTTGCGCTAGGCGGCGCTCTTGTTATTTTATTAGCTCACCTAAGCAACTGCTCAAATGGTCAGGTGACTTACTGAGGATGGTTCATCCGTCCATCCGTTTAAGTTGTGTGCGTCTTAGACGTTTCATCATGCATACGATCTTAATTAAACAAACCTGACAACAACCTGTATTTCAACCAGTTCCTGTCTTTAAACAGCAATATCCGTTTATATTAACCAGAGTTACTAAACTTTATTTGAAATTGTAATAGTTTACCTTGCGTTTAAGTTATTTCCAGCTCCTTTCTACAATTAGTAATATTGCTATGCTTACAAGAGTTATGTACCTTTTTGCACTATTTAGCCTTGTGTGCACCTTAAAAATATATTTATGTTGGCTGCTGCAACTGATTATATAAACAAGCGTTTTGACATTTCAATTGTCTAATATTGCGTTTTTAAAAATTATTTTTAAATCCTGTATGCACCAGAAATATTTCATTCTTATTCAGTCTTTACCAAAGGTATCAGCAACTTACAACCTCCACACACACACACACACAAATAAATAAATAAAACGTGGCCTCTCTTGTTTTTATGGTAATGATTATATATGGTCGTTTTTAAGACAAAATAGAAGAAAAGAAAAACATCAACACAAAACAGTGTATTTTGCATTATTAGTAAGAACTAATACTTTATAATAGAAGTATGACGCAATAGACGTATGACACGATAGAAGTGATCTTTCATTTTCTTTTACTTTCAGCATTTTCAGGGTACACAAGAAAAGTAGTGATATTAAATATTAAGGAATGTGTTCACTGAACAACCAGTACAAACAATAGTGTAACCCGTTGATCGGCGTCACTTTACAAAATGAAGTAAAATTGCAAAATAACGTCCATATTTAAAATAACGTCTTTGTGGAACTAGCGTGTGTTAATGTATTGTATTTAACTAGACTGTTACTTACCAACAGTTCGATTTACATATTGTCATAAACAGCAAGAATTAAAATTAGGACATCGTCAAAATTTTGACGGAATAATGACTCCATCTAAACAGTTCAGAAGGTGAATCTTAAAAAGTGTCAGTATATCGAACTTATCGAAATAAATGTATACATTGTTTTCTTTTTCTTCTTCCTTCTTTTAATAAAGCAAATGACTTTTCGACTATAATCACTACTTTCCATGTCACAGAGTTAGGCAAAGAAATAACTTGGTTTTGCCTTAGAACTATTCGACTATTTCTCGTTGTACATGCGTATAACGTTATCTAGGGTGAATACGTGTTTTTCCAGGTAAGCGACTGTATTAACATGTACCTCGCCATTGATTACTTGTGACGAAGTAACATTACTAACATGATCTGTACGGGTATTCTACCTTGACCTTTGCTCATTCTCCTATGGATTTAAGTAAGATCAATTTCTAAAACCGACACTGGTCGTTTTGGATCACGTCAAGGAGTGTACGCTCTCCATTGTTCTCCAGCCATAGGGGTAAGTGTTAAATTTACATTTTCATTTGATATGCGAAGCTTATTCGGTTTGTAATGTCTTATCGCGTAATAATGCATTTATTACAACGCAGATTTGAACTTTGAATTACAAGTCACTATTAGAAGTTAAAGTATTATCATATATCTAGAGATTATACAGAAACTATTATTATGACCAATTTGGTTTTATTGTAGCTGATTGTGTCTGTCGCTGTGATTGTGTCTGTCACTGTGATTGCGACTGTGAATATGACTAGAGCTGTCTGAAGCTGTCTGAAGCTGTCTAAAGTTGTTTAGAGCTGTCTGGAGTTTCCAGACTATTTAAGGCTGCGTGCTGTCGATTCGTATGTATGTATGTACGTATGTCTGTGCCACGGACGTAGACGTAGCAAATGTAAAAGGATGCTGTATGCTGTCTATACGTGTGTATACGTATGACTGTACACGTGGTGGATCCATAAAGGGTGCGAGCGGCCGATAAGAGTGTGGGCCAACCCAAGGGATCGTGCGACTGTACAAAGGGTCTAGAAGCATACGTTCGGATCAATTGTTGTTCCAATTGCATTTTTATATTCATAAGATTATTTTGAATCTTCGTTGTGTTCATAATATTATTTTTAATCTTAGTTGTGTTCATAAGATTATTTTGAATCTTAATATAGTTCATATTCGAGATTATGTGAATCTCTGTTGTAGTGTAAAATACTGTTTGAAGCGTATCTGCAGTCCATGAGGTTTCTTTGATCTGTACTTCATATTGATTTAATATTTTGGTTTATTTTCAATGTGTGAATGTTGTGTAGAGTGATTTGAGTAAATCGTATGTTGAGAGAATAATTGTATATTTAGATCATATATTTTTCTTTATTAATTCATTCATACATTTCCATCTCTCATATTGTGTTTGTCTTATTCATTTAGTCCAAAGACCCACTCGGTTTCTGTTCTGCGACATTCCATGCGTTTAATATTGAAAGCCATTTTTCTAACAAACATAACTGAATGCGTGCATATGTAGCTAAATAAACACTTTATTGACTTATTCAAGGTACCAACAGAAAGATTGACGAAACGTACATGTCCAAGTCTAACAAGTACTTCAACAACGTAGATTTTAAAAAAAATGTCAACTAAACAACAAGAAAAATGTTCATTTTTAACTTTATTAAAAATATGCACATACATTGTTGCATATTTAGATAGGCCACTGATTGAGTTTGTTCTCAATATTCTCCCAGTCACAAAGCACATTAAATAAATTCTATCAAGATGCTCCAAACCGTTAACGTTATCTGTACTGTTTTACGTACATGTCGAGACCATCCTCTCTCTGTCGCAGCATTTCTGCATTTCAGTTCCAAGGGACGCATGTAGTGCATTTTTAGCTAAGTAATTGTGGTATTATCGAGGTTCAAAATCCCCAAATACGCTTGTTAGGTGGCCTAGAGTATTCTTCACCCTTCACAAGAGATGTCAAAATTGTAGGAAACTTCTACCGGGTACCTTTTGATCCTAACGATTCGTTAGCCAGGTACGCGATCAAAGAGAAATTGTATTAAATGTCTAATCTCAACTGCTTTGTTCACATATGTCAGCCCCTAAGAGAGAGATAAGCGTAATTATTAAAAATATAAGAGGCAAAAAGCGTAATCTGAGCATAAAAGAGCAATCTATATATTATATATTATATTCCATATTTACAGAAAACTGTAATAAAAACATACATTTATGTTTGCTACTTACCTGGATCTGCAGTTACAATTTTCCCCACAAATCGACTAAATCCGTGTGGATTAGTAGTTATTACAAGAGTATAGACACTAAAGAAATTGATAAATTATATATGCAAAACAATCACTTTGACTGATCTAATTTTCGAGAATAGTTGTAAACTCCACAAATGATGGACACATTCAAGAAACCCGACTGTTTTCTTGTAACTGTTTCATGTAATACTATAAATAGAAATAAAGAAATTATATGGAAGTTTAACGATGAACACAGGAGCTCGTATCGTTATTTCCAATTAAACAATCAGTTGTATATGTACTATAAAATAATACCAAAATAATTTGTAAATAGGTACAGTACGCCATGTTCCTTTGGCCAATGAGAGGGCAGTATTTCATTCTGAGAGTTGACAATGCTGAGCGGTAGCGTGGGAAAATGATCTGGCATTCCGTAAAGCTATGACAACAAGCCAAACTTTGAACAGGTATACAAAGCTGAATGTCCGAGCTAATAATCGGTACCAAATTTATTACGCTACGCATAATCTAGTCCGATAAATCCAACTCCACAAATCTGTGTTGATATTGATGGACTCTTTTGATGTCTGATGTCACCTGTTCATTAAAATGTGCAATTTTGCTGCATGCAAATGATTCCGTAACAAACCCGCGTACAGTTTAGATACATACCGGTAATTGGTAACAGCCACATCAAGCGCGAAATTCAAAATGGTCACAGTACAGATGATTGTGCTATTCCAGGTGGATTTATAAGTTTTCAAACATATGATTTTCTCAGGAAATATAATCTACATGTCACAAAATGAACCCTTCAGCCGACGGTAGCTGCACTGCCTCGAGAAATACTGGTTAGTGAATTAAATGTACACGTTTTTTGCAGCTAAATTTGATTGCAGATAAGTGCAGCTTTTAATGAATAGGTGATATCAGCCCCTCACCCGAAAATTAATATCATCACGGGTGAAGGGCTGATTTATCGGGCTACGCGAAATCTAGCTTGATATATCATCATGAGAAAGGAGACACGTGTCCTCCCTTGTATTATTATTATATAGTACATGTATGACTAGTAAATTGTAACCAGTGATATAAACCCCTGTGACGATGAATAAGTGCGTATACAACACGACCCACGAACTGTAATCGTTATTCTGTGTCTTGATCTGAACCTGGAAACATTTTTAAGGGGTACTTGGTTGTCCATTTTATTACCCGTGTTATTATAATGGGTCGGGTACCCGATTACTTGGGTTCCCGTTGGCATCTTTCCACTTAACATCTATAACAGGGTCCAAGTGAACACCGCTTTATCTTTGGGTGGAATTCTTGGTAGTGGTTTAATGGCTAACCACTTGTAGGCACTGGCTCCATGCTCCTGCCGGTATCAACAATAAATGTAGATAGATGTGAAGTGTAGGGAATGCAAACATTTTCCTATCAGTACCAATTATCATCATCCTGCATGTAGGCACTTTGTAAATAGCGATTCATTGGTTTTCACTCAGCTTGACTCAGCTTGACGCATATTTTCATTCTCTTTCATAAATTCCACTATCCCCTTTCTGACAATGTAGACAGATGTGTTAGTGTACCATTGAACCTACATGCCAGGTAACTGAATGTTATAAACAGTTTCCATCCCCTCTCATCGATACACTCACGATTGGTTTTGAATTCAGTGAAATATAACTCGCTCAGCCCATTGCATAGGCATGCTTTTCATTTTCACGAAATATTTTCCTTGTGTTCATTTTTTAGGGTTTGTCAAAAGGGTTAAAATTAATCAGGTCGTAGCGTAATCGGTTTGAAATAATATGCAATCATCATCTCGTCATTTTCTTTTTTCAAGGGAAGAGTGTTTCTGTTGTGCCCGCAATATGCAAATAAATCACCTTATTAACTGTAGTTCATGGTCCTATTGTCGATTTATGTTCTTTCGCCGCCCTTGTATCTAATCTAGTCGATTTGTGTTCTGTCGCCAATCCTGTCCTGCTATGGGCTGTTTCTGTTCTTTCGCCAAACTTGTAGCTGACGGTTCTTTCGGCGAGTGTTTTTTCCTTTTCCCTGACCCTGAGCCAACAGTCCTATGGTTTATTTCTGTACTTTCTCCGACCCGATAGATATGGTCCGGTTTGCCCACATGTGGTTAATTTCTGTTCTTGCGATGACATTGTCGCTAGCTTTCCAATTTCTCCAAGGATTTGTGACGTTTTCAAGACCTAACCCAAGCCACTTGTCATGTAAAATTATATATACGATACATGTCCTAGTTATTAACTGTTACACTTGTAAATTGTCCTCACCACTTTGATTCCAGTTTCCTTCCTTTTCGAGTTTTTTTTGTCTCGTATTGTGAAGCAGAACACAGTCTCCTCACCACTTTGATTCCAGTTTCATTCCTTTTCGAGCATTTTGTCTCGTATTGTGAAGCAGAACAGTCTCCTACTTTAAATGAATGTTTGCCAAGTAGGGCGTCTTGATAGTTTGGTTAGTTTGTGCGTCTTTTTAATATTTGTTGAAGCTTCATCTCTCTTGCACGATAGTTGCAAGAAGGCTTCACACCTGACACTCAAACAATTGTCTTGTCCATCACTGCATGTCGGTATGTCTAACTGTGTCGGCAATTGTGCCTGTCTTTTGTGCACCAAGTAGAAGAGATTTTTGTTGTTGTTGACACATGTTTGCATGTCCTGTAAGCGAACGGGACATATCGTAATTTGTCTTCCTAGTCGTTCTGTCCTTCATTAACATAGCTAGACAACATTTTGCACCGAGTCCGGGTACACCTTTCTGTATTCTGTATAGGCCCCGGTTTAGGGGCGATACGCAGAATCAATTTTGTGTTCGATCCACATCTATGTCCAGAATCTATCACCGCGATCGTTACAAAAAAACTTCCATCCTTGATCTGTAGTCAGCAAACCTAGTAAATGACCGAAGTGTTATCTCTGCTGTTTTTTTCTTCTTATGGAATCGGCTCAGCTTCCACTCATTTAGTCAAGTACTACGTGGAGACCAATATGTATGTATGTATGTATGTATGTATATATATATATATATATATATATATATATATATATATATATATATATATATATATATAGTTTTAGTCGGTCTAAGAAAGCATTTTTATATAAAGGAAGTACATTAGGATTTTGTTAGAATTGTTCAAATACAATATTACTGTATTAATTTAATAAAAAATAAGCTAAACTTGGCCACAAACAACGCAAAACAATTACACTGAACATATAAAATAAAAGACCCGAAGAAGGTATTCTGTAATTATGGTTACGCGCCAATGTTAGCTACTTTAATCTCAGTGGTATGTATACCATTGCGAACGTCATGATACCGCCTGACACCTAAAATATAACTTGGGGATTCCTCTATGACCAGACAAGGCTTGTTGTCATTAATAATCATCAATTCATTTTCTTTTATTAACCCCGTAATAGGTTGACCACTTGATCGGGGAACCATCCCTAGGTCACCTTACAAGCAAACATTTCTGGTTATCAGATAATCTAGGGATAATAAATATAATCTACAGAAAAAGAAAACACACACTCAGATGCTCAATACACACACACGCATACACACATGCATATGGCACACAATCTAGGTGACTGTGATACTACAGTATTTTGTTCTCCTGTTTACCATCAAATCAGATACAAATTATATATCCACTATTGAGGTGCATTTTTGAAGAAATTGGTCCTCTTTTTTATTTACCTTAGCAGTGTATTTTTCAATGTTTTTATGCATTACAACTATTTGCTTAAAAGCATAAACAAAAGGATTTTTCATATTGAATCTGCAAGTATTAATATAATATTTTGCCAAAAATAAGCAAGAAATTACACAAACTGTCCAGTTCTTCACTTCCTAAAAATGTTTCATTTTTGGAGAAATGTACAATATTTGGTCAAAAAGGTGTAAACGTTTCAATAAAATGGTGCCAAAAATGTGAAGTAATACTGCAATCATAAAAGAGATGCTCAATACTTTCATTTTCACTCTTACAGAAAGTACATTTGTTGTCGTCTAATATGTTAATTCTTTTCAGAAAATCATTAGTAGCGATTATTCTATGGATTAATTTAAAGTTAAAAGAGGTCAACTTGGTTCCATTGGTACATCATTTCGTCCGGCTATAAATCTCAGACCACTCATCACTACTTATATTTTTTATTAAATACTTGCATCCAAGTTTCTTGCTTAGAAGTGCGTTGCCTTTTAGCTTTATTCAAAAGATCTTTGTAAACAAACTTGAGATAATTTTGTTTTTACAAGTTCATTATTTTATCCTCCTGCTTATCGAAATTGTTATGTACTAAATGGTTTTTTTATGGGTCTTTCCATGCTTTTGGAATTTTGGATATTAAGGAGAAGTATCTAAAGAAATCATCGCTTCTAGTTTTTGTTTTATTATTTTAAAATTACCGTGATCATCTACTAGATCATTCAGAATTTTAAAACCGGTTTCGGTCCAGGATTTGTTTTGATAGAACATTCGGGGGGGGGGGGGGGCGGACAAAATTTAAAATACTCATGGATAGATACTCGTTTAGACTTTGCGGTTCCTCTTTCCAACTAGATACTGCCAAAATTACATCTCTTCACAAACTGTTTTTAATGAGCATTCTAAATTCTTCTAATTTCCTTCTCCCTAAATTCAAAATATCCTTTTTATTTCTGAGCATAGTTGTATTGACTAAGTTCTGCCAAGTTCCATTTTCCTTTTCCATCAGTCTTTTTACCCATCTTATCTTAATATACCTAATGAATGAAAATATGTGTATTGTATTTAGTCCCCCCTCGTTTTCTGGGGAAACTAGTATATCACATTTTAGTCTCTCTACTTTTCCACTCCATACAAATTTAAATAATGTGCGATTTAGTTCTGCTTCAACTTTTGCTGACGGATTTGGAAGTGCTGGAAAAAGATCTATGAATATGGACAGAACAAGAGTTTTTACAACAATTACCTTACAAACTATTGACTGATGTCTTTGACTCCAGCTTGCCGGTATTCATTTTGCCTTTCTTAGTTTATTCATATAATCAATTTCCATCATTTTTTTTTTTTGTATATCTGGAGAACAATCTATGCCAAGGAGTGTAAAGTTAGAAGAAGACCAAATTAGGCCCATTTCGGGAAATATTCTTTCATTAGAAACTTTCTTGTTTCCAATCCAAATAGCTTTTGTTTTTGTTATGTTATATTTATGTTCAGATAATAGAAAAAAAAAACTTGCAAAATATTCATAGTTGCTTTAAGAAAAACTTGAGATCCGTCAAGAAGAATAAAAGCGTAATCGGCAAACTGACCCAATTTATACTCACTGACGTCAAAGAGCAGTCCCCGTGCATCCACATTTTGCTTTAAAGTTAGAGCTAAAATCTCAACCCCAATGATAAACAAATAAGGTGCAAGGAGATCTCCTTAACGACATCTTCTTTCAAGTCTAAAAAGAAATGACATATGCTCATTATATATAACACAACTTTTAGAGTCATTACAAAACAGTTTAAACCCTCTACTAACGGAATCACGAAAGTTAAAAGATTGTATATATTCTTCCACAAAGGTCCAGTCAACTGAGTCAAATGCTTTTTCAAAGTCTATTAACAATAATAGACCATATCTATTTTAATTTTCAAGTTGGTCCATGATATCGTATAGTAGCCTGGTATTTTTTCCAATGAATCAACCCTTCATATATCCTTTCTGAGTATCACTGATTATTGTTGGAATAACCTTTTTAATCCTAGCTGCAATGACTCCCAAAGAAATCTTATAGTCATTATTTAAAAGTTATATAGGTCTCCAGTTTGTAAGACATCTTCTGTCTTTTTCTTTCTTTGGTAGACATGTGATGACTACTTGAGTCTGAAAATCTGAAAATTTTCCAAAAGAGTTTATAGAACTCTACATGAATCCACCTGAGCTAGGACTTTTTCCATTTTCCATCCGTTTTAGAGACATATCGAATTCATTGATTGTAAGCAGACCCTCGTTTGATTCTCTTTCCGCTTGACTAAGTTTAATATTTCGATTAAAAAATCTATTTCAAGTTTCTTGAGTAGCCTCATCATCAAGCTGAGCAATTCTACCTTTGTACAATTCCATATAAAACTGTTTTTGAGCTTCTAAAATATCTATTTGGCCAGACATATTTGTTCCATCATCTAAAATAATTTCTTTTATTGTCTCATTAACATAGTTTCTTTTTTCAAGATTTATAAAGTACTTTGTGCCTTTTCCCACAAATTCGTACCATCTAGCTTTAGATCTTAATATAACACCTTCTATGTATTTTTTCCTAGATTCCTCCAATTCTGCTTTTTTCCTCCTAATTTCCAGAGTTTTCCCATCTATTTTACTCGATAGTCCCCCCCCCCCGAATTTCTATTATTTCCTGCTCAATTTTCTTTAATTTTCCCGGTTTCTCTTTTGTTTTTCTAATAGAATTCCATAATTTTAGATCTTATTTTCATTTTCAAAATTTTTTTATGGCCTGACAAGACTTGTAATTAATAATTATTAATTAATGTTCTATATCATTTCATAAGTTTTTTTTTTTATACCAGTGTAACCACAAAGCCTGATGCCCCCCCCCCCCTTAATTAAGAGAGATCTGCATTCATATCTTATTTTACGTGTACTTAAGTAAATTTTTTAGTTAATATTTTTAGTTAATCATGAGTAGTTTTAGAAACGATTTAGACAGATCTAAGGAGCAAATTAATATTCAATTGGTTTATATGAAAAAACAAAAGCATTTAGGTGAAAAAGAAACCACCATTTTCTCGACGACCTACATATGAGCGTTTGCCTGTTGTGAATAAAAGTTAATGGTAGTTGCAGGTTAAATGTAGTGAAGCTCCTTCGACATATTTTTAACCAGCAGCAATGTTTATATTTTTGAAAGCAGACTAAAATTACCAATGATTCTCCTGCACTTTACCTCAACACTTGATATATTAACACGGTGTTCCTTAAAGCTATCGTAATATCGCTTTGTCAAATTATTACATTCCTCTAAATATGGCCTAAACTTTGTTTGCTTTGGGGTTACATGACTCTGCTTTGCAAAAAAAACAAAACAACCCTGTCCCTTTGTTTTCTGAGGTTCGGTATAAATTGAGTACAGAATATTAAGCGAGACAAAATGATGGCACTTTCTGTCACTTTAACGATTAATCCTTTTCTTGTAATGTAAAATATATTTACTAGGTAACGTTAAACTATTCAATAACAACTCAAGAGGGACTATGAACAGTTTACGTATCACTTAAATAACAACTCAGCTCACGGTTTGTTTATAATAGAGGGGTTTTCCTCAGTATAATTGTGTCGCCTGCTGTGGAGTTCTCAGTGAATCTAATATGTTAAAGAAAAGTTGAACGAGCTTTTCAACGAAAGGACATAGTGACCTTGACCTTGACTTACTGAACTCAACATCGATTTAGGTCAGCTACTGAACATGGCTAAGGTCTCTACGAGGTTTGATGACCTTGGGCCAAGCCATTCAAAAGTTATTGATCCAAAACAATTGTCCAGCTCAATGACAATTTGACCTTGACCTTTGATCGACTGATCCCAAAAACAATATGGTCATCTACTGGCTATGGCCAAGGTTCCATCTAAACTTGAAGACTGTGGACCTAACGTTATTATACTGAACCCTTTTCCCAAGTCATGGCCACCATGACATTGACCGTTGACCAACTGACCCCAAAATAAAAAAGGTCACCTACTGACCATGAACAATGTCCCTATAAAGTTTGAAGACAGCGGATCCAGCTGTTCAAAAGTTGTTAATCATAAATACATAATCTACTGGACATGACCAATGCTCATTTGAAGTCTGAGGACAATGCACCCATCATTTTAATAGTTTTTGATCGGAAACGAAAAGTGTGACTCCAACGACAGTAGTGAAGTGGGGCGATATGGCGTCAAGAGGATTTTACTGTTAAAATAGGTGGTTTGCCTTATAGCGTCAAAGGAAATTTAACATGCGAAAATTTTTGATGCCTTATAGCGTCAAGGGAAATTTAACATGGGAATATATTTTGGGCCTGTATAGCGTCAAGGGAAATTTAACAGGGGAGAGGGAGAGAACACAGACAAAAGACAATAGACAACAGACATTTTTAAAATAAAAAAGAAATGTAGGCATGAAAGGTAATGCCTTTTCGAGGCATTGGAGTGGCCCTGAAAAGAGCCTTTGGTTTCTTCTTCTTTTATTTCCTCCACTTCTTCATCCATCCCCTTATCTTTCCCAAAATTCCTTTCTTCTTCCTCTTTTCAATTTCCGGTATCCAGTCAGGGTGGCCAATAGCTCTAAACTTCTTTTGGATCTTTATCCAGTTATCGTTCATCCTCTCATATTCTTCCTTTTTCTTTCTATTCTCTTGTTCATTCCTATCTTTGCCCACCTGTCCTTGATTTTCTGCACTTCTTTATCTATTATCTTTTTCATCTGTTCTTCCGCTTTCTTTAGTTGTTCACCGCCCCTTTTCAAAAACTTCCACTCTGACCATTTCTCTAGCTCTTCCAAATAGCATCTCGCTGATTTTACCTTTTCCATAGACTCTTTGATTGTCCCCAATCTGACATACTCTGGTTGAATCAATCCTCTCAATCTCTTAACTTCTTCCTCTATCATCTCCTCTATCATCTTCCTGGCTAATTTTAATTCATTGACATAGTCAAGACTTTTTCTTAACCTCCATTCTCTTTCTATCCTTTCAATAGCATATTCTCCATCCATCATCCAAAAGTAAACATTTCTTAAATCATTAAACAACGCTGACACTTCCATCTTGTATCGGTTATTCCGTAGAATGGTGCGAATGACGAACGTTGTGGGTTCTTATATAAAAAGCGCGGACGTGA
The DNA here is from genome assembly GCA_028554795.2 of Sinohyriopsis cumingii. Lineage (NCBI taxonomy): Eukaryota > Metazoa > Mollusca > Bivalvia > Unionida > Unionidae > Sinohyriopsis > Sinohyriopsis cumingii. The sequence goes on along the minus strand of CM068834.1, from coordinate 8,076,499 downwards.
AGGAAAACATCCCCTACTTTTGTCATCTTATATTATTACTAACTTAATGAGACAGCAAAAACATAACCATAATCTACTATCCACACACGTAAAGCAGCAAAAACATAACCCAAATATACTATCCACACACGCTAAGCAGCAAAACCAAACGCAGATCTACTATCCACACACGCCAAGTAGCAAAAACATAACCATAATTTACCATCCCCACATACTTACTTGAGCGCTTACAATCACACACACATAAACACATACAATCAACATAAACACATACAATCACACCAGGAAAGGAGTGAGTGTTTATAATCATACTACTCCACATTCACACATTGGCAAATTGGTTACTATTTCTTTTCTAGAGTTTTGGTTAGCACTGAAAAGGGCTGTTTAATGGAACTCCAGAGGTATCTGTTAGTGTTGACACCTTCCCGGCCTAGAACCGCACACGCATCTCCTACTCCAGTCTCATTTACAGTTTACTCTTGTGACTGGGAGCGCAGAGGGAGGATCATTTGCTTCAGCACTCCAATCCTCTGTCTCTGGAATAGTGTTGATCCTTCTCTCTCTTCTTCTGTTTTGCACTCTTGGATGCTCAATTTGCGGTGCCACTATTGGTTGTAGCATCCTCACTGGTAGTGGCTGTGGTGCAGCTACTGGTTGGGGAGGTGTCCTCACCATGGGTTTCACCTCATACTTAGGTTTCATAATTGGGTGGGGCCTGATCTCTCTTTTCTTTTCCTCCTTTTCTTCCTTCTTCTTTTCTTCCACTTCCTCTATCTTAGCTTGTTCTGCAATGGCCTCCATGGCCAGTTCGTCCAGGATGCGCCTGGCATATTCCAGATGCATCTGGAGTTCCATTACTTTTTGAAGTCTGGTGTTCATTCTGTAGTGTTGATCAATCAACAAGGGTAACCAGACTGCCGAGCGCTTTTTTAATTTAGACGAAAAGCGCGGACGTGAAGAAAAACATCCCCAAGGACACAAAACTTATATTACCTAAATCATGACCAGAAAAACGCGCCGACCTAAAAGAAACACTCACTCACTTTTTTTATACTACCCACCACTATTCTAAAAAAGTTTGACAAGCCACTTAAAGAAAATACTCACACACACACAAACACAGACACACACACAAACACTTTCTAATTAAGATAAAGAATTCATTTGCTTATACACACTTCTTTTTTTAAAAAAAAATTATTATAGGCAATATATTGTTATTTCTTTTCTAGAGTATGGGGTAGCCTTTAAAAAGGCTGTTTTTTGTGTGAACTTGAATCTATGGCAACCTTTTAGGGTCTAAGATAGCGGCCTCCTCTGACGACGGGCTTTCTCACAAGATAAGGTCTGCTTCTTCGGAAAGAGAAGAACTCTTTGGTGTCGATACGACAGTCGACAAAGCCTCTGTCAGGTTCAGGTTGCTGCTGTTGTTGTTGTTGTTGTTGTTGCTGTTCTCTCTGCTGTTTCTGAAATCTGTAATTCTCTGTCCATTCTTCTTTCTCCCTGTTAATTTCTTCTCTGAAGAGCTCTTCTATCAGGTCTTCAGTGACTTTCAACATTCTAACTTTCTCTATCTCTTCCAGCTTCGGTATCAGACTTTGTCTGACACGATGCAAATTCACGTAGGCTTCGTTCAGCTTAGCTAGTCTTGAGCACATCTTCGTAGGAGGATGAGTCGACAATGGATGGTCAGACTGGAGACTGCCCCGGTTTTATGGTCAAAGCGCGGACGTGAAGAAAACATCCCTACACGGTTTTAGAGTCGGAACGTTCAATGAGTGTCATGGGAAGGATAGAGAGAAATCAAAGAGCATGAATCAGGATACCTATAGCCAAACAAATCACAAAGACATTTTTTTTTCAAAACACAACATTTTTATTCAGAATCACTTAACACTAACAAGTAACTATAACATTTTAACATTAACCATTTAATATCACATTAAACATTGTTTCAAATAACAAACATTTTTTCTTAAATCACTAACACTATTTTGGACAGGGCTGACAACGTTGTGAACGAAATTGTGATTTCCACTGTTGGAAGTCATTGGGCCATTGATGGACACTAAGTTTCCTAGCTAAAGACAAAAGATAAGCATAATGGTCACAAAACCATCGATCTACTTTCACATCGTTTCTAGTAGAAGAATGACTATCAAAATAAGTCACTAAATGTTTTAAGGAATATCCCAGGCTGCGATGATGCAGAAAATACACACAATATTGTCCACACACCAAGGAATCTGTGCCTTTTAATTTCACATTATTGAATCGTGTGGTCTGAGCATTTCTTCTCATAAAGTCAATGATATCGTCTTCCAAAGGAGGCAATCCATACGAATCAAAATATTCCACACATCCTTCTTGAGGAAAGTAGACGGCTACCCAGGGGTTCGTGGGAGATGACTGTCGTCCGTGTTGATCACACAAGCTTGATGGTCTTGAGGTTTGCGATGAGGGAGTTCATCTTTAGCACAGACGACAGGATTCCAAGAAGCAGTATACGAACTGTGGTTCAAAAGATAATAAAGTTCCCAGGTATCCATGTTTGTGTTACTGTTTTTTCTTCACAGGTGATAATAAGTCATCAATTCGATCCTGATTTTTTCTTGGAAAATGTCTGTCAAGTAAAGGGGTACGAGCTCCGACTTTGGACCCTGGTTCACGAGAGTTTCGATGCGACGGATGTCCAGAGGCGTTAATGGAGGAGAAGAATATTTACACAAGCCTTTATACCACTGATCAAACACGAATTCTATCTCGATGAGACTCCAAGCTTTTTCCAGATACTCGTCCAGTATTTCTTCTTGACTCATCATCAGACATTTATCATGTTGAATTTGACTGGGATGATCGTTTTGACATCCATAGCAATCTTTCTTTATCAATTCCTTCATTTTATCTCCCATGACTGTAGCAAAACAGGAGACTCAATGGGCTTCTTGTTCTGGCCATCGGGACTTCATCATAACTTCGTCGTCTTTGTCTTGAGGTTCTCCTTCCACAGACTCCTCACATTCCATATCCAAAGTTTATCCACTAGGTAAAGAGGGACAGCAGTCTTCCACAGCTTCTAATAGTCTAGAATGACTTCACTTAAACTGTTGATTTCTATCGCATTGTCAAATTCTGCATACAGGATGACGTTCAACGTTTCATCAGGTTCTCGTTTTGCAAAATGAATTTCCACACGAATCTGGCCGGATTTTATAGGGTGGAAATGTCCCTTGTCGCTGCCTTGGTCTGAAGTGAAATCAAAAGACCACAAAGCATAGCCTCATGCATAATCGTCGTACGATATGCCATGACTGGTGTTGGTTCCTAACTGACCCGTGGCTTCGTACAGGGACAAGTACGATCTCAAATAATTCTTCCTGTCAAAGTCAGCTCGAAGGGTCTGGTACACAAGGTCTTGCCATCGTGACTGACTTCGATCTTGGACACATTGTTATGCTTAAACTCAAAAGGATTGATAGTGCTGGATCCGTTGAAGGCTGCATTGCTCACGATGCCAAGGACTAACCGTTTGGGTAACTGTCCTTGGAACAGATGATCTTCGATCATGGATCGCAGTTCAGCAGGAATGGTGAACGTTTTCACTTCCAATCTTCGTATCGGATACTTGGCGGTCGTTCTGCTGAACGTGTGACTGATGTCGTTTCCCACTTTAGATAACACTTCCACACGACGCACGTAGAGTCTGGCTTCTTGGATGATAGTTTTGTATTCGTTGGCATGGGCCATCAAATGGAATGCGGCACTGCTACGATTCAGTCTCAGGCGGACATCCACCCCGTTCAGCAAAACGTGGTTGCACCCGCTGAGTCAGGTTTCCATACCACGCAAGCATCCAGATGGGTGTCCTTGGCATCTTTTCCATACCTCAAGAGATTTTTCAGGTAGGCGCGATAAGGGTAAGTATCCATGCTGCTGCTGACTAGTTTGTTATTCAAGTACAGATCCACTGAGCTGAACAAAGAATGCATGAAATTGTTGACGGGAGTTACTTTGTCATCGGCTCCTGAATTACTGTTGTCCGTTTTCTTCACTTGGACTTTCAAGTACAAGTAACTACTGTTCAGATCGATGTAATCTTCGGGCTGTCCCTTGATTTCAAACTCGATGGGTGCTGAATAAGTCAAAGAGGAGACGGGATGAAATTCCACCCATTGGGATTCTTGCATGGTCATCATGGTGGGTGGCATGGCAAACAGATCCAGTTCCGAATTGGAACAGGCTCAAGACTCTCGGTGCATCATTTTTGTATTTCTCAATACTTTAATAATCGAAAACGTCTAAGTCTCGAACGGTTCTTCTTTTCTTTGTCTTTCTAGCTTTAGAAGTGTGAAGTCTGGTGAAAGGGTGTTTTCTTCGTTGTCTCTTTCTGACTTGTCCTTGCTGTGGCGTCAGGGAAGTAGGAATGTCTGACTCGGCAGCGTGCAGGGCATTTATAGGTGTTTCTCGTCGGGGACTAAAAGGTCTTTACCCGTTTTCAGCAAGACATTTTTGCCTGCCCTCAAAAAGACTTCTTTAGGGTTTTGTTTGTCGATGATGACATTTTGGAGAAATTCTTTACCGTGTGTCAATGCTGCATCTTTCAAGGCGTGCAATCCACGTGTCACCATCGGTTTCAACACGGAGGCCACGGAACGAAAGGCTGATTTTAACATATCTCCTAATCCTTGTCCTCGCTGTTGAGCAACGCCTCGGTACACTGGATACATGACTTACGAATCGTTAGAGAACCGTTTTCGAAAATGGAATTTCACCGTGACTTTCCCTTTGGTGAATGGAATATTTTGTCCCAGATCTCCTTTTATAGGAATGTTGACCGTGTCCAAATAAGAGTTACTGACGGGCAAATAGTGAGGATGTACAAATTCGCGGTGTACGTGATAAGTGTTTCCACCTTCCTCGTCAGCGACCGTGGCAGAATCCACTTTGAAAGGAATGACACATAGTAACGGTACGGAGGTGTGTCCCACTACGTTGTACTCCACCACATCGGAGTACAGAAAGATCAAATTCGGTCCTTGGTTTAATTCTACCGGGGAACGAAATAACTTGGTAAAAGAATCGTTGTCGGAAATGACTGGTAATTCCTTTTTCTTGATCATGGCCATTCTCATCTCCATGTCTCCGCCCAACATGTCAAACAATTCAGGACAATATAAAATGGACATGATTTTACCCCCCTCAGGAAATTTCATCAGGAAGCGACGAGCTACTTTATGGTATTCCAGGGTGACACATTTTTTGACACTCTCCAAAGCTTTAAGAAACACGACATTAAACCTGGAGGTAATGGTGCTCACCAAATGTTGTCCACTAAAATAATAGCCTGGAGGAATGAACAAGTGATAGGTGGTCGACTTTTGATTTTTTGTGCTAGGTGCTTTCTTATCATATTTTACATGGGTTTCCAAGTACTGTTCCAATTGTTCGTCATGAACTTCCACTGAAAAAAGTTTTGATTGGGAAGGACATTGAGGACTTGGGTCGGGGGAATGATTTCTACCGAAGCCACTTCCCAATGGGCTTCGTGATCTAATTGGATGTCCTGAAGTAATTTGGCCGTGTAACAGCACAACGTGTTGTAGGGAAACACCTCCATGGAACTGTCACTGGGTAAGGTTAAGTAAAATTGGCTATGGTGACTCATAATTCCAGAGTTATGTGACTGTCCGAGGGGTTACTGGAAGTCAGAGGAGTGTCTCCGCCCAAAATAGGGTTGTTGTTATTGGAGTGGTGACTGGCATTGGCACTGGACACAAGGTTCCCGTTGTTCCCGTTCGAGGAGAATTTCAGGGAGGGATTGGGAAGAAGGTAACCGATGCAACTGCTCAATAAAATGGTCCACAATTGTTTGTCTCCTTGTTGCAAACTCAAATTGGCAATGGGTGCCCCGATGACACAATACACCACGAAGATTTGGCAGAAAAAGACGATTTGCGTTTTAGGCACACGTTCTCCACACCACACCCACAAAGGTTGTTTTTGTAAATCTTGCAGAGAAGAACTGGGTGAAGGAGTGGTTGCAGTAGCTGAGTCTGTGTGAAAGGGCACGATGGTCATTTCTTTTTATAGTCGATGACTTGCGAAGCGTCGATCCAAGAATCAAAACTGGGTGGATATCCTTTCCAACGTACTTTGACTTCTTTGACACGTCGTTTGCCCACTTTACGGGTTCTGCGTTCGAGAATGCTTTCGATGTCGTACACATCGTCTTCTTTTTTGGTGACACGTTGTAGCTCGGCCAAATAAAACGTTCCTTTTAACACTTCTTCGTTCATGTCTTCTAATTTATAGACGGCAGGATGACGGCCATGCACTCGTCCAGTGACACGAAACAATTCGGTCGTCCAGTTAGGTAAGTAACCTTAGTTGAAAGTGAGTTTGGTTTTGCCAATACGCACCCAATCTCCTACCGCCAACACTCCACTTTTCTTGGGGACAGCCCTCGTCGGGGACGTACCAAACAGGCGATCAGACACCAGTACTTCGTTGGCGGGAGTTACCGCTTGCGGGGCACGTCCAATGCTTCGATGGTAAGATTGATAGTACGCATGCATTAGGTGCGGTAAGATGTCGATGTACTTCAGAGTGTGGTGATGCGTAAAATATTTCCATATGCATTCTTTCAAAGTTCGTTGAAAACGTTCCACGATGCTGGCTTTGGTTTCAGGATTCTCGGTGGTAAAAAAATGGATGTCACGTTTCTTTAATTCTTTTTGGAAAGCTTGGTTCAGAAATTCGGTACCTTTGTCCGTTTGCCATCGAAGAGGGTGACGACCGCTTTCTTTCAACACCCGTTGCAGGGCTCGCACTAACTCGTGGCTGGATTCGGAAGTCAATGGTACGACCCAGGCAAATTTGGAAAAGACGTTGATGACACAAAACAAATATTTGTAGCCGCGATTGTAGCTGGCCAAATGAGAGACATCGGCTAAATCGGCTTGCCATTGATAGTCGATGCCTTCCACTCGGGTGCGACTTCTGGCAAACTTGCGTCGAATGGGTTTGCGTAAAGTGTAGGTAGCTTGTTCTTGTAACCATAGTCGCACTTGAGGTAAATGGAGAATTTTTAGTCGAGTTTTGGCAGCACGAACGATACAATTTTTGAAATCCTTCGTAACCTGCAGGATGGGATGGATCGTAGTAAATGCTGGCTAACACTTTTTCCATTTTTTGTTTGTTAATAAGGCACCCACTGTTGGAGTATGCTACTCGTTTTCTCGTGGGGTATTTTCTTGGTTTGTAATGCTTTACGTGTGCGACCAGCGATATGTGTCGAAGAGGAGGATGTCTGAACAGGGGATATCGGTTCTTGTTTCACTTCTGTCTTCACCTTCTTTTTCTCTTTTGATGAAAAATGGGTGGTCATCATCTTTTTAATCCATCCAATTCTGGAGGTAGGTGGTGTTGTTAACTTGCATACTTTTTCTGGTGGAGTTTGAAACCCTTCTTCTTCTTTTTGTCCTTTTTCTGTCTTGGTCACTGGTAGTGGTGGTGGTAGTGGTGATGGTGCTGAACTTTTCATCAAGGTCTTAAAATCTTTTAGAGTGGGAAGAGCTGTTTTGTCTAAAGCTTTTTGGTGAAAGAGTTGCAGTCGTTGCAAGAGTTGACCGTACTTTTGCGATTTTTCTGTTTCGGACAAATCTTGGCGATCCATCAAGGACTGCAATTCGTGTTGTAACTGGGACATCTCGCTCAAATTGGGATTGGGAGGTAAATGCGGGGTCCGCTGTTCTTGCCAACGATGGTATTCCATCCATCGTTTGTAAGGCACTAAAGCTAGTTTTCGTCCTTCCATTGGATGTCAAGGTTTATCTTCCTCCCACCAGTCCTCCCAACATGGTTCCCAAGACTCCTTTCAGCAATGGGCCTAACAAGAGTGGTAAAATTCCTCCACGTTGAACCAACATCTTCTTCTTTTGACGAAGGGGGATTTTCTTTTGAACCATTTGACGAAGTACGTGACGATGTTTGCTTAAGCATTGTTTATGGTGTTTGGACAAAGGGATCGTGCCTTTCAAAACGTTCAAACAACATTCGCACACGGTATCGATAGCCTCTTTGGAGGCTTTTTGAATTAGTTTTATTCGCATGGGTGGAGCTTTGGACAGGACAGATAACATGTTCCCATGTTTGACTAAACGAGGAGGCAGTCCTTTCCTTTTCTTTCCTTGTGGTTTAGAAGAGGGATGTTTTCTGGAGGGTGACATCTTTGAGTCTTCAGGAGCACCAAAACACTGATACCCCTACTTTGTCACAGACCTTTTTTTATACTGGAACGCGTCGCCACTGATTGTCTTTGCGTCGTATTAACTTGAGGACAGGCATGACACGTCGTGCAGGGGTACGCAACGGACTAAATCGAGCCAGTTCTTGCTTGGACATATCCAGTAAACTTTGTAACATGCCCGATCTCTCTTGGAATTTGATTTTGGGAGAAGGTACTTTGTGAGCAGCGGCCACTACCGCTAAAGAGGAGGTTCCTGCCGCTGCAGAAGTTCTTGGTGTCATCAACGGAGACGTTCTTGGTGTTATCAACGTCTCCAAGTACTTCTCAGTTCTTGGTGTCATCAACGGAGAAGTGAATGAACCCGAGGCTACCGGAGACGCGGTCACCGTCCTTGCAGGTCGTGGTTTGCGAGTGTAAAGTTGTGTCCTAGCCGAAGTGCGTCTCTTGCGACTAGTTTTCTGTGGACTTTTTTTTTCTGGGGACTTCTTTGTGTTTTTTTGTGGGCTTTTATTTTTCCGTGGTGGTGACCGGAAAGAGGAGGGTCCCGCCACTGGAGAAGTTCTTGGAGCTTCGTTTGGCTTTTTTCTTGGGGCGAACTTTGGGAGCATTAGGATCCCATCTTAAGAGAGAGCGAATGATGACACCTCCTAGAGTACCGCTCCCTGCAGATTTCAAAATGATTTGTTTTTTGGTTTGAGTGTCGATGCGGGGATCGGCCAGTTGGGTTAAAGCGACTTTGTTTCGATCAAAAAAGCGTTTGGTTTGATGAGGAATCTGAATGATCCCTTGTTGTAATTGACGTGCTGTCACCGTCAACCATCGTAAGTCTTCTTTGAGACTGGCTTCTAAGACATGAGCCCGTATTTGTTGATTTTTTTTCGCGACTGATGCCATACAAGGCACGAATCAATTTGACGGGAAGATGAGACTGAAGGGACGTCATGTTGAGACTGTGTGAGACAGACGAAAGGTGTCTAAGATTTTTGTAGATTTTTTAAAGTTAACTCGAGGACGGATACGTCTACAGGACAATCCCTCCGTCTTGACACTAGTGGTGAAACAATTGGGTACGAAATCGCAAATCATCAGGGGTAGTAGGTAAATAGGCGTGTGGAGTTTGAGTGGCATCGTCGTACCTAACTGTTTGGCTAAGACATGCACTTGGAATTTATCTCGAGGGCTTTTAATAAAGACCACGTAATGAGCATTCAGACTGATGGTGCGATGGGCTTTACTTTGTTGAAACAAGTTTTGAGAGATGTAAATGACACTGGCATTACGATGATGCCCTTTGCGCGTAAACCAAAGTTTAATTTCTTCTTCGTCTTCTCCTAACATGTCGTCGAAAATGACCAAATCGGTTTGACGGGAGTCAGACACGGCTGTACGCCGATTGCCACTCTTTGTAACACCACACGATGCGTTGAGGTGGACGATCGATCAAATGATGTTTATGTTCGATCAAACGTTTGACAAATTCGGTTTTGCCTGAACCGCTAGGTCCAGCAATGAGCATGTTAAAGGGATGGCGAAGATACAAAGCCTCCCAACTGGCACGATCTAAGTGTTCGTCGATGACTTTGACAGTAGAGAAAGAGGGAGCAGAGACAGCAGAGGTAGCCATAGTTTTAGGAATGTCACTTGTGACACGAAAACAGACAAGACAAGAGTCTTTATACTTTTTTCAGGACACGTTTATTGAATGTTTTAAACATGAACACGAAAGACAAAAATACATAAAAGCCAAACCCTTAAGTACAACGATAAAAGGCACATGATAACCATGAACGTGGAATAAACACAAGTGTCTGTACAACATGTTTTGGGTAAAGGTCTGACCAGTTCAACAGGGGGTAAGGTCACACAAGTGTTCTCCCGAAAGGGTCTTTCAGGAATGTCCACGACAGTCCTGTCCTGAGTGACGAGTTCTTCTTCTGGTACTGTCACTAACACAGGTTGAAAAGTGACTTTTTCTTGGGACGTTGAAAGGAAGGATGACAACTCTCGAGCATACTGGGCCACTTCTTGGGTCCAAGCCTCAAAATCCCCTTTTTTCCAGGCACGTACATCTGTCCAATTGGGGTGCAAGTCACAAGCTACACACACATCGTCATACACGTCTTCGGTAGCTAAAAGTTGACGAATCTTTTTTTCCTGTAGAGGTCGAGAAGTATCCAGATGAAAACGTAAGGCTTTGAGCAAAATGAGTCTTTCTTGACCATTTAAGGCCATTTGGGTGGTAAGTACTGTTCGTAAAGAGTCCACAAGGAATCGCATGGTAAACGAAATCCCAGAAAACAAGTTACTAAGACACACACCACTTGTCGACCCAAACTGAACGGAAACAGTTCTTGTAATAATTGATGGTAATGATCCACGGTTTGAATATGGTCATTGAGTTCCTTCCACGGAATCTGTTCAATCACATGTGATAAAAGCCTTGGCATAGCAGCCTGTTTTTATACTCTCTTTTTTTCGGAAGCAATACACGTACTTTCTTCCCAGAGATCTTCTTTCTCCAGTTGGGAATCTAAATGTTCCAAACTGTAACCTACACTTCAGAGTTCGATTAGAAGTTTCCTCTTCCATTAAGTAGATTCCACGTAAAATATGTTGTTAATCCTTTAACTTTTCTTCCTCAATTCGTTGCTCTAGGTGAATCTCGAAGTAACCAAAATCACGAACATGTCGATCATTGGTGACCTGGAAGTATTGAACAAGGTCTGACCACTGAAACAATTTCTGACGAATCAGTCCTTTTATCGCATTCAGGTGCCAGTGATTTAAAAATCGGTGACGTAACGGATGCAATTGTTCTTTACGTTTCACTTGTATTTTGACCAGTTCTCGGTAAATGCGTTCTCTCAATTCCACAGGCAAACCACGAATGTTCTCTTGTAAAGTATCCATAAATAGGTCATACTAAAACCCTCTTTTTTCGGAGGTAATAAGTGAATTTTCTGTACAATTCTGATTGTACTCCAGTAACTGAACCAAATGGTCAGTGTCTATTTCACACACTACACATCGCAGAGAATTTTCCTCAGAGACAAAATTCTATCAGGTAAACGATTATGGCAATCCACTAACTCTTCCTCAGGTACTCGTTGTAGTATAGTTAACATGTAAGTAGTAGGATGAGTAGACACCAAAGTCTTACTCTCCTTGTCCAGTTCAGCAATATCTTTCCAATGAAACATTTTCAATTCAGTCAGTCCTCTTATAGTATTCAGGTACCAGTGGTTCAAACACCGGTGACGTAACGGATGCAATTGTTCTTTACGTTTGACTTGTATTTTCACCAGTTCTCGGTAAATGCGTTCTCTCAACTCCACAGGCAAGCCACGAATGTTCTCTTGTAAAGTATCCATGAATAGGTCAGTCAGTACAGTTGAATTTACAATCTTCTCATACAGCAAAAGTAATCCACATAGTAAGTAATTTCTGACCACTGCCACTCAGGGTAACGTCCAAGAATCGCACTGAAATCTTTTGATGTAAACGGTCTTAAGCGGTATAATAGGATGAATGCACCCTTGATCCAGAGAAATCTAACACACTGATTGACTTTTTTCACTTTCCTCTTGTAAATTTCTCGGCACAAAAGTTCTACAGTTACCCATTGAGATTTCACTCTGGCAAGTCCCTGCCAAACATTCTTGTAGATCTTCTTTTGCAGTTCTTTAGGTAGTGATTCAATACCATTTTTGAAATGAAGTTTAAATACTGGTCTCGGTGATGTCCAACATTTGACTCCTAGCCCATCTGGTTTCTTCAACGACATGGTAAGTTACTTCAATGTCTCGGTCCCACTAAGGGTAAGTAATGACAATTCGGTGACCATCGAGTTTGTTCCAGGTAGGCCGAATCTTGTGGTTCCCAGTGGTGAAGTGACACACCGCAACTGAAGCACTTGACTTTATCCCCTTCGCCCAAGTAGAAAAATCCGGCCCTGGCTAATTCTTCGGGGGTCGGTCCTCCCAGATACTTAGGCCATTTTCCTTTGAACGATTGAAGACGATTTTTTCAAAGTTGCAGTATTCAGGCAAACGCACAGGAAACGAATATTCGTTTTTCACAGGTTCGTTTCGATGAGAGCAGGGTGACATCGATAGGAGTTTGCTCAGGGCTGGGTGACATCCGTAGGGTGGTAGACGTGAAGGTTGACATCCACATTTAAAATGGAACCCAGTAAAGTGTCCAAGAGGACGAGTAGCATCGCTTTCGCATAGATCAGTTTTGACACGCACAGCATCACTTTCCATTATAGGGGTAGTGAGAACAAAGTTCCCATGATGCTTTACAGCATCGCTAAGGTCACAGCGTACAACATCGATCCCATCGCAAGGCTCACAATCGCATTCCACTTCAGAGGCCCCACACTTGAATTGTGCCTGTCTGAACTTGTTTTGTGTTTCTCTGAAAGTATTCATCTTGTTCGCTTGGTCTTGGTAGTCACAATGAACTATCGATCTTGGACATTGTCCCTTTTTATATACAGACCAATACCAACGTGTCCATACGGCAAAGTGAAGTAATTGGGAAGTCGCACTCGCTTCTTGTACACGATTTGATAGACTTTTTCCAAGAGTCGACTGACGATGTGGTGAGTGGGTAAACTTACAATCTTGTTTGGCTGGTAGGTGGTCACTTTAAAATTGTCATCTTTTCCAGACTGCAAGGCTTCTTTCAATACGCCAAAGTTCACCACTCGACTGGTACGATAATTCAGAGTCAATCCTTTCACTTTACACTCCGAGTGCACTTCTCCTTGTTTGTCCCTGTATTCGTAGCCGTAAGTTTTAGGACCACCACTTGCGAAACTTAAAATTTATTCGTCGGGCTGCTCGTCTGAACTGGCTCCTAAACGGTCTCCTTCGATGTCAGGGTGCTGTTGACCCGTGCGCTCGATGTAGATGCTACTTACAGGACACGTTCCCCTAACAGTTCTAAAGCTTCGTACAATTTTAAGCGAGCATCAGGTGTCACCTAAGCCGCAATGATGACATTTCCAAATTCGTCGGCTTGTACAAAGTCTAGATCTTCTTCGTAATTCACTAAGATCAAATCCTCGCGAACGACGTCCACGTGTTTCATGTATTTTGTTTTGTCGTGAATCATCTGAAAGTAGCGAGAAGGTTCTGTCAAATACTCCGTCTTGGGTAAACACTGTCGTTGTGCCATTTTACCCCACAAGCAATTTGACATCACTTTGGCAAACGATCGCCTGCCTTCGTTATTCTCGATGTGATCTAAAGGGATGCCTTCTTGTGCCCAGTATTTCTCTTTGAATGTACTTTGGTCTTCGGGAGTGTGACACCAGGAAGGATACCCACTGGCTTCTTGTTTCAGTTTCAAAAAAGCATCCACGTAGTCTGCGAAAATGCCTTTCTGACTGGGGTCACCCTTGTAGTATTGTTGTGTCTTGGGAAAGTGACAAATTTCGTACACTTCTAACAGTTGGTATCCCATGTCCAGAGCTTTGAACAATTCTACGCTGAGCCACGTCAAGGCACGTTCTTCCTGGGTGTGCTGACAAGGCTGGTCTTGATTGCACGTTTCGGCACAAGTACGGCACAAAGGAAACATCAGTTCCGTTAACAATTGCGGGTGCCCTGCAGGAAAGCTACAATATTTGCACACGTAGGGATACAGCGAACACACGTCCAAGTATTTGATTTCTTCTCCTTTCTCTTCGTCGGCTTGGTACAACAAACAGGTGGCATTGGTTCTTCCTCCGTACAAACAATCCCTCGGATTCAGGGGGTCCATGAACTGGTAACTTTCCACGATGCGTTTAAATTCGGGATCGGTTTTCAAACGGTGATCGTATTCGTGTTCCCACATTTCCACCACTTGGTATTCTTGCTGTTCTAACTTCGGCCGTCGTTGACAAGTGGTCAGGTACAAGTCTTCCATGGTTCGTTGTAAAAACTGATTTTTAGTGTCACGATCAGGGTAGCAGACGGGACATCCGTGAAATAAGCAACCGTTAAACTCGTACACGATCTTGGGGTTTTCTAAGTCCCAGCCATCTGCCGAATGCATTCCGATGGTCTTTTCGCCCCCTCCTATGCGGGCATGCTGAATCCATTTGTCTTCCATGTCGCACAAGTAATGTAACCAGCGTAGGGCTTTGACCGAGTATTGACGTTTGACATGGTCGTTTGAGGACTGATGACAGCCACGGTGTTTTCAGGCATGAATCGTTGTGGGTACACTAAGGAACATGCTTTGGCAATGGTGCAAGCTTCTTTCAAAGGATCGACCCTCCGTGTTCCATGAACAGTTCTCGAAATTTTCCACAGCAACGCCGTAAAATGTCCACGTCGGAACGACAATACTTTAGCATTTCTTGAAAGTCAAAAGGGTCCGAGTCGTGAGCCTGGTACCAAGCGTAGAAAGCTTCTCGTTGTTCGGTACGCATGTTGTCGGGGTCGTAATAGTGAGCCTCAGGCAAATGGGGTAGAACGGCATGTTGATTGGCTGCCGTATTGAAAAAGTGAGGAAAATAACCTTTAGCCATTTCTGTCATTCCAAACGTTTTAGCATTCGACTCAAAGGCATGGCCAAGTAACTCATCGAATCTTTAAACTGCACTTGTCCCACTTGCATGAAAATGATTTTGGCTCCGTTGAAAGTGACTTTAGGACGTTCGGTGCCATGTTCCGTATAGTACCTCAAAAGAAACTGTCCATCGTATCCGGAGAAATTGTGAGCCATCACTGTGGCATGGCGATGACAATCTCGGTAACGTTCGATGTCCTCTTGTTTCCACGTCTTGTCGATGGGGTCTAGGACCCATCGGACGAAATCGGCTAGCGTGTTTGTTCCCCGAAAGATTTTTTCACGTCCGCCAGGAATCTTGCTGCAGTGAGGGCAATGACTGAAGATAGGTTCTTGAATGCACTTCTCGCACGCTCGATGAGCCACGCAGAAATTAGGAATGTGAATGCCGGTCTCTTGCATGCATTCGAAATCGAAAAAGATGAAATTGCTTTTCTTCTTGTGACCATCCTCTTTCTTTTGTTGGGGCTGGTATTTTTGCATGTAGCATTGATGTTCCAAGTCCACGATTCTGTGACAAATGTGACATTTTTTCTTTCCTCGACATACGTGTGAATTGGCATTATTGGTAAGTATGCCTTGTCCACAGGTAGGGCACAATCTCAAGAGTTGACAAGCACATTTCTTCTGTGAACCGTGTGTCTTGAGATGTTGTTGGTAACAGATAGGGCTGACAAACATTCGCAGACAAGCAGGGCAATGCACTCGTTCTTGTCCTTCGTCCAGACAGGGTTGAGAGGTCAAACATCCTGAGCATTTCGATCCGCAATGTTTGTGTTGCTCTCGATTGTTATAGCCATAGTCACATTTCTCACAGTAATAACCATATCCCATGAATGCAGTGATACTGGTAATGGTATCGAAATGTTCATCGTGATGATAGAGATGAATGTATTTTCCATCTTTAAAATCTTGACCTCGAAACAACAGAGGCCCACGCACTTCTTGAGGGTACACTTTCAAGGTGTAGCGTGGAGCTAGGATATCTTGCAATTTTTGCATCTCAGGAATGCCACAGGGTGTGTCTTTGGACAGTCCGGCTTGTTGTAACAGGAGTTCTGCTTCATTTCGTTGTTTGACTCGGTTCGATTTTTGAATAGTTTTCCAGGCTCTTTTCCATTCTGCCGTGTCGTTCTTGTTGGCATAGGTTCGCCCCACCACGATAGCCCTGGCTAAACACATGTGGTCTTGAGAGTTGTGAATTTTTGAACGAGGCTACGCTTAATGCTGCCAAGGCCGTTCATCAATAACACCTTTTTGCGTTGTCCAGTCCCTTGATTAGGAGAGACGTAGGTCATGTCCAGTGTGGCTTTTCCATCGGTGATGTCAAACTTGTCATTGGATTGTTGCACGTGTTGAATCTTGTCCATGACTTTGGAAGGGGTCAATTCTGCAGGGCTACTAAACTCGATCCAAACAGGGGATTTCAAGCCGTCGTGTTGTATGGAAAGTCTCAAGCGATCGTCTTCTTTGGGTTGACATTGTCGCTTGAGTGTGGTGAGCAAAGAATCCCACATCTCGTTATGAACTCTTCTGCTTTCTCCAGCGGTACGTAGGACTTTAAATCTTTAAACTTCACCGTGTATTTGTAAGCCGTGGTTCTAAATTTTCTAGAGGTGCGTTTTTCCGTCTCTCGAATGTGATAGTACTTTTCAGGATTGACTAAGGGTGGTGAACTTGCGCTAGGTGCAGACTCTCTGGGTTTGGATTCTGGTTCACTCATGTCCTTTTCAAAATCACAGGCATGAATTTGTGCCAAGACTTCAGCAATGGTACGAGGCGATAGATCACGTTTCTGTTTCTTACGTTCTTCTTCTCCTTTTTTCTCAATTGGATTGGATCGTTTCATCTTGACTGCAAAAAGTCAAATGACTAAAGTTTAAACACCATGGGTTACTTTATATCCATGACAGACCAGCGTATATAAAGAGTGTGTGTCTTGTCATTCCACTATTTATTTCACTCTCAAACTGAGCAGAACATGGACGAGACTACACAAATCGAACGTTTCATCAGAGCTTTGCGAGGGGTCATCCGACAATTTTCTTCAGACCAGCCGACGGACTACTCACCCTCCATTCGAGATAAAAGTCAAGATACTTGCTATATCTGTCAGAAGAAAGGGCATTGGTCTTCAGAGTGTCCAGACCGTCAAAAAAACATAGGGGTTAAAAGAGACAAAAGGCAAGATACCTGTTATCATTGTCAAGATAAAGGACATTGGTCTCCAGATTGCCCTAAGAAAGGAGCAAGAATAAAGAGGGGAGTTATGGAGAGGAAGAAGAGGAAGAAAGCAGACAGGTGAAGAAACAGAAACAGGAGAAAAAAAGAAGGTAAGAAAGTGAGAATGAAGAGGAGGAAAAAGCTGTGAAAGTGAAGACATTTTAAAAAAAGAGAGACTGAAGACAGAAAAAGAAGAAGAAGCATATGAATTTTTAAAGTGCTATGTGGTGTTGTGAATTAGATTGTAAAATTTGTACCAGAATAAACAGCCTATAAAACGTAAGTGTCTCTTGGTTTTGATTTTTAGAATAAGAATCTGCACTCACGCACTCAATCATTCACACGTACTATAGTGGGGTAAAAAGTTTTTTTTTTTATTTTTAATTGATATTGGCCAATGAAATGCTATCTCTTTTCGAGAGACATGGGTGGCCATGAAAAGGGCCGTTGGGTCTTGGTGGGTTTTAAATAGGAAGCAATCAACTTTAAATGCCTTAAGCCTTTGCCACGGCCAAGGCCTACTTCTGGACTGCGTACTGTCGATGATGATGATTTGGTAGAAATTATGAAGGGTGGTATGGTAGGTGTTGTCACAGGGTTGGATTGTTTAGCTCGCGAAGGTCTTTTTCTGTTCGGTCGTAATAAAGAAGTCTGATACATTTGTTTCAGACTTCTTAACTCCGCTAAAATGTCTAACAGTACCGTAACGGTTTGACTTTCACCCTCTTGTTTCTTGGCTGCTTCTTCTTGTTTCTTTCTTACCTCTTCTTCTTGCTGTTGTAGGAGAAAGGCTTGTTCCGCTTCCTTTTGCTGTTGTATAAATTTCTCCAATTCTTCTTTCTGTTTCTGTTTAAAATTCTCCACGTGTGGTAAAGAAGGAGAAGGTGACGAAGGTACTGGTTCAGGAACAAATTTTTGCGAAAGAAAATCCACAAAATCCCAATTCACCTCTTCTGGGAGTAAGTCCGGGTTCACTTGGGTAGTCTCCACGGTCGGTGCACCCCAATTCATTTTCTTCTGAGTTTCCGTCATGTTTATGCTCACTGTGTCGCATGGATTGACTGCGCACAAACGCTAGTGTCTCTATATAGGGAATGTGACGTCACAGACTGCTCTTTTCCGATTGGACGAATGGTGACTGAATTTTGTAACGCTTGTTTGGATTGGTAAATTAACTCAATCTGTTTCGATCCTCCCTCTCCCTATAAATACTCGCAGTTTGCTGCATATCTTCACCTGTTCTCGTCACCAAGATGTGGACCGACGTGGAATCCTCTACTCTTGTGTCTTCAATGATGTTTAGAACGGACTTACCCATGTACGTCCGATCTACGTGGACTATTGTCAAGATAACGGATACCTGTGTGTGGAAAAGAAGAATCTACGTAGAAAGACAAGGTTGTTTAAAGAGAGTGATGATCTACGGTCCAGAAGTAAGACAGAGTTTAAGGACAAGAAGGAGACCTAAGCGGTGCCCTCTATGTTAACAGTATGGTACGTTAACAGAAAACCAAAGGCCCTTTTCAGGTCCACTCCAATGCCTCGAAAAGACATTACCTTTCATGCCTACATTTCTTTTTTATTTTAAAAATGTCTGTTGTCTATTGTCTTTTGTCTGTGTTCTCTCCCTCTCCCCTGTTAAATTTCCCTTGACGCTATACAGGCCCAAAATATATTCCCCTGTTAAATATCCCTTGACGCTATAAGGCATCAGAAATTTTCCATGTTAAATTTTCCTTGACGCTATAAGGCAAACCACCTATTTTAACAGTAAAATCCTCTTGACGTTATATCGCCCCACTTCACTACTAACGACTACCCTTGACAAAGTGATCATAAGTGTCTGCCATGCTAGGCAGGCGACACAAGAAACACCAACATATTGACATGCCTTGGACCTGTCACATTAAAAGGGCATTCTTGAATCGCGAAATAATGCAGTAAACTTCAAAACACGTGGTTTTAAAATGATGTACGTCTCAAAGGCATGTTAAGTACATTTTGAAATAATCCACACACAAATAAAAAATATTCTTGTAAGTGATCAATTTGCGGAGCCTTTGCGGAACAATGGTCAGGTCGGCTGAAACTATGGTATGGAATATTTCCATTTGGGAAAGTATGTGGCGCGAGTATTTTCATTTTTAAGATTGTGATGTTTATGTTTCACTGAACGAATTGAATACACTTTGAAATGAATGGTCAAGACAACTATCGATGTGGTATGTTATTGAAAATATGGCATTTTAGTGAGTAAACTGTCTGTGAATTTCGAAAAAATGGTAAAAGTAAAAGTACGAAACCTTTCCGGTGGACACCAAATTATGCATAAATGAGTTAAAACAAGTTGCGTGGGCGCGACTTTGGTTCTGAAAGTTATCTTACACTGCGAGTATGATCTTACAAATAAGTGAAAAATGCAATTTTAAAAAAATACACCCATTTGATGAGACGGGGTTAAAATTTGTGTTTACTTTGATGAGACGAGTATCAAATCTATGTGTTATCATTTTATTTGTTGCTCTAACGAATATTGATACTTTATAAATTTTGTATCGATAATCATCAATGGTCTTAAGTGTCGATTAGTCAAAATCGATTGATATCGATTCCAGCTCTATGCCTAATTAAAGTTGGGCACAAAAAAACACCAAAAAAAATAAAAACAACAACAAATAAATATTGCGTACTGTCTTGATCTTTTCTAATGGACAGAGCAAATAATTTTTGGATGATGGTACAGGAATAGGGCATAGAGGATTTTGTCTTTTCAAGTTGTATTTCTTCTGGCACTTATTATAGTTTTTGACAAAGTTGTTCATAAGAACGATTCCACTAATATTCCTTCCTTATAGTCTTCCATCTAATAAAGAAACAATTTGTTCCTTGTAATAAAATATGGGTTGTAAAGAATAAAATTGTAAAGAATAAAATTATGCAAAAAATATTAACGCAATTCATAATGATCCAGTTAAATTTAATCTAGGTTCCGTAGCATAGTGACGTTGTTAGTAGTTAAGTGGGGCACTATACGTACAATGGAAATTAGCATTACGGAGACCCCTGGGTGAATATACGTACAATGGAAATTTAACATGGCGAAAAATCGTGGGTTAATATACATACAAGGGGAATTAAAATGGGAAAAAATTGTGGGCCGATATACGTACAAGGGGAATTTAACATGGGAATAGAGTTTGGGGGTTGTTTAGGGACAAAGGGGAATTGAATATGGGATTTTTTTAAAAAAATTTTTTTTTAAAAAAACGGGTAGGCAATGGAAAGGCTATCTCTTTTCGAGAAATATGGCTGGCCCTGAAAAGGGCCTTTGGGTTTATGTTAATGTATTCATTAACATAAATGGTACCGCATTGGTCTTCTTCTTGTCCTTAGGCTACGTCTCACTGTTGGTCCGTAAATCACCACTCTTTTCAGGCATCCTTGTCTTTCAACGTAGATCCTACGTATCCACAGGCTGGTGTTTGTCCTGTGGACAACGGTCCACTTGGATCGGACATACATGAGCATGTCCGTCCGGAACATCATGGAAGACACAAGCGTAGAAGATTGCACATCGGTCCACATCTTGAAGCGACGAGAACAAGTGAATCAATGCAGTGAACTGCGCTTATTTATAGGTACAGGAAGGATTGAAACGGATTGAATTCATTCACCAATCCGAACACGCGTTACAAAATTCAGTCAGCTCGCATCCAATCCGAAGAGAGCAGTCTGTGACGTCACGTGGTCTATATAGATTCGTTAGCGCTTGTGTGCAGTCAATCTATGCGACAGTGATTCAACATGACGGAAACTCAGAAAACGATCCATTGGGGTGCACCAGCAGGGGAGACTGCCCAAGGGAACGCGGACTTACTTTCAGAAGAGGTACATTGGGATTTTGTGGATTTTCTTACCTCGCAAGAATTTGTTCCGGAACCTTCGTTACCTTCTTCATTACCGCAAGTGGAGAATTTTAGACAGAGACAGAAAGAAGAATTGGAGAAATTTATGCAACGACAAAAGGAAGCGGAACAAGCTTTTCTCCTACAGCAACAGCAACAGCAACAAGAAGAGGTAAGAAAAAAACAACAGCAACAACAGCAAGAAGAAGTAGCAGCAAAGAAACAAGAGGGTGAAAATCAAACGGCTACGGTACTGTTGGACATTTTAGCGGAGTTAAGAAGTCTGAAACAAATGTATCAGACTTCTTTATCACGACCGAAGAGAATACGACCTTCCCGAGCTAAACACGCCAACCCTGTGATTAAGCCTACCGTACCACCCTTAGTGATTTCAACCCAATCATCAGAAGTAGGCCTTGGCCGTGGCAAAGGCTTAAGGCAGTTAAAGTTGATTGGTTAAACTCACCCCTACACCAAAATAAAAAGGCCCTTTTCAGGGCCACCCACATTTCTCGAAAAGAAATACAATTTCAATTTGCCAATAACTCAAAAATAAACCCCACCCATTTTATCCTTATAGTAGGTGTCTGTGTATGAGTGCGTGAGTGTAGCTTCTTATTTTAAAATCAAAACTCAAAGACACTTACCTTATATCATTCATGTATTCTTTTATCCATTTTTTACAATCCAATTCACAATTCACCACAGAACACTATAATTAAAAGTTCATTGACTTCTTCTTTCTCCTTGTTTAGTCTCTCTGTTTTTTGAATTTCTTCACCGTTTTTTCCTCATTTTCTTCCCTTCTTCTTTTCTTCTCCTGTTTCTTTACTTCTTTTAAATAGAATTGTCTTCTTTCTTCCTCTTCTTCCTCTGAAGAATCCCTCTCTTCTTTCGAAGAATCCCTCTCTTCTTCCGAAGAATCCCTCTCTTCTTCTGAAGAATCCTTCTTTTCTTCTGACTCCTCTTGTTTCTTTTTTGGGCAATCTGGAGACCAATGTCCTTTTTCTTTACAATAATAACAGGTATCTTGAGTTTTGTCTTTTTTAGCCCCTGTTTTTTTTCTTTTTTGACGGTCTGGACACTCTGAAGACCAATGCCCTTTCTTCTGACAGATATAGCAAGCATCCTGACTCTTATCTCGAAAGGAAGGAGAGTAGTCCGTCGGCTGGTCTGAAGAGAATTTTCTAATGACCCCTCGCAAAGCTCTGACGAAACGTTCCATCTGGGTAGTCTCTTCCATCGTTCTCCTCGGTTTGAGAGTGAAATGAATAGTGAAAGGACAAGACACACCCTTTTTATATACGCTGGTTTGCCAAGACTATAAATTAGTCTATGGTGTTTAAACTTGAGTCATTTGACGTTTTGCACTCAAGATGAAACGATCCCATTCATTCGAGAAAAAAGAAGAAGAAGAAGAAAGTAAGAGGCAGAAACGTGATCTATCGCCTCGTACCAGGGCTGAAATCTTGGCACAAATTCATGCCAATGATTTTGAAGAGGACATGAGTGAACCAGAATCCGAACCCTCTAAACCAAGTTCACCACCCTTAGTCAACCCTGAAAAGTACCACGGCTTACAAATACACGGTGAAGTTTAAAGATTTCAAGGCTGAAGTGCCGTTAGAGAAAGCAGAAGTGTTCATCACTGAGGTGTGGGATTCTTTGCTCACTGCACTCAAGCAACAATGTCAACCCAAAGAAGACGATCGCTTGACACTATCCATAGATCACGACGGTTTGAAATCCCCCGTTTGGATCGAGTTTAGCAGACCTGCAGAACTAACCCCTTCCAAAATCATGGACAAGATTCAACACGTACAACAATCTAATGACCAGTTTGACATCACCGATGGTAAAGCCACACTGAAAATGGCCCACGTCTCTCTTCCTCAAGGGACAGGACGCAAAAAGATGTTATTGGTGAACGAGCTTCGCAGCATTAAGCGTAGTCTTGTCCAAATTCACAATCCTCATGTCCAGATGTGTTTAGCCCGTGCCATCGTGGTGGGACGAACCTATGCCAACAAGAACGACACGACAGAATGGAAAAGAACCTGGAACACTATTCAACGATCCGATCGAGCCAAACAACGAAACGAAGCAGAACTCCTGTTGCAACAAGCTGGCCTGTCCAAAGACACACCCTGTGGCATTCCTGAGATGCAAAAATTCCAAGATGCCCTAGCTCCACGCTACACCTTGAAAGTGCACCCTCAAGAAATGCGCGGGTCTCTGTTGTTTCGAGGCCAGGATTTTAAGGACGGAAAATACATTCACCTTTATTATCACGATGACCATTTCGATACCATTACCAGTATCACCGGATTCCTGGGATACAGTTATTATTGTGAGAAATGTGATTATGGTTATAACAATCGAGAGCAACACAAGCATTGTGGATTGAAATGCTCAGGATGTTTGGCCTCTCCACACTGTCTGAGCGAAGAACCAGTGCCTTGTTCAACTTGTCTGCGCACGTTTGTCAGCCCTGCCTGTTACCAGCAACATTTGAAAACACAAGGTTCACAGAAGAAATGTGCTTGTCAACTCCTGAGATTGTGCCCTACGTGTGGACAAGGCATACTTACCAACAATGCCAAGGCACACGTATCTCGAGGAAAGAAAAAATGTCACATTTGTCACCACATCGTGGACTTGGAACACCAATGCTACGTGCAAAAATACCAACCCCCACCAGAGAAAGAGGACGGTCACAAGAAGAAAGGCAATTTCATCTTTTTCGATTTCGAATGCATGCAAGAGACCGGCATTCACATTCCTAATTTCTGCGTGGCTCATCGAGCGTGCGAGAAGTGCATTCAAGAACCTATCTTCAGTCATTGCCCTCACTGCAGCAAGATTCCTGGAGGACGTGAAAAAATCTTTCGGGGACCAAACACGTTAGCCGATTTTGCCCGATGGGTCTTAAACCCCATCGACAAGACGTGGAGCCAAGAGGACATCGAACGTTACGGAGATTGTCATCGTCATGCCACGGTGATGGCTCACAATTTCTCCGGATACGATGGACAGTTTCTTTTGAGGTACTATACGGAACATGGCATCGAACGTCCTAAAGTGATTTTGAACGGAACCAAAATCATTTTCATGCAAGTGGGACAAGTGCAGCTTAAAGATTCGATGAGTTACTTGGCCATGCCTTTGAGTCGAATGCCTAAAACGTTTGGAATGACAGAAATGGCTAAAGGGTACTTTCCACACTTTTTCAATACGGAAGCCAATCAACACGCCCTTCTACCCCATTTACCTGAGGCTCACTATTACGACCCCGACAACATGCGTACCGAACAACGAGAAGCTTTCTACGCTTGGTAACAGGCTCATGCCTCTGACCCCTTCGACTTTCAGGAAGAAATGTTAAAGTATTGTCGTTCCGACGTGGACATTTTACGACGTTGCTGTGGAAAATTTCGAGAACTGTTCATGGAACACGGAGGGGTCGATCCTTTGAAAGAAGCTTGCACCATTGCCAAAGCGTGTTCCTTAGTGTACCGCCAACGATTCATGCCTGAAAACACCGTGGCTGTCATCAGTCCTCAAACGACCCACTATGTCAAGCGTCAATACTCGGTCAAAGCCCTACGTTGGTTACATTACTTGTGCGACAAGGAAGACAAATGGATTCAGCATGCCCGCAACGGAGGAGGCGAAAAGACCATCGGAACGTATTCGGTAGATGGCTGGGACTTAGAAAACCCCAAGATCGTGTACGAGTTTAACGGTTGCTTATTTCACGGATGTCCCGTCTGTTACCCTGACCGTGACACTAAAAATCAGTTTTTGCAACGAACCATGGAAGACTTGTACCAGGACACTTGTCAGCGACGCCTAAAGTTAGAACAGCAAGGATACCAAGTGGTGGAAATGTGGGAACACGAGTACGATCACCGTTTGAAAACCGATCCCGAGTTTAAACGCCTCGTGGAAAGTTACCAGTTCATGGACCCGCTGAACCCGAGGGATAGTTTGTACGGAGGAAGGACCAATGCCACCTGTTTGCTGTACCAAGCCGACGAAGAGAAAGGAGAAGAAATCAAATACTTGGACGTGTGTTCGCTGTATCCCTACGTGTGCAAATATTGTCGCTTTCCTGTAGGGCACCCGCAATTGTTCACGGAACACATCGACCTGAAAAACATTCGACAATACGAAGACTTGATCAAGTGTAAAGTTTTGCCTCCCACGAACCTATACCATCCCGTCTTACCTCACCATTGTCAAGGCAAACTGATGTTTCCCTTGTGCCGTACTTGTGCCGAAACGTGCAACCAGGACCAACCTTGCCATCACAGCCAGGAAGAACGTGCCTTGACGGGAACCTGGGTCAGCGTGGAATTGTTCAAAGCTCTGGACATGGGATACCAACTGTTAGAAGTGTACGAAATTTGCCACTTTCCCAAGACACAACAGTACCACAAGGGTGACCCTACTCAGAAAGGCATTTTCGCCGACTACGTGGATGCCTTTTTGAAACTGAAACAAGAAGCCAGCGGCTATCCTTCCTGGTGTCACACTCCCGAAGACCAAATACAATTCAAAGAGAAATACTACGCACAAGAAGGCATCTCTTTAGACCACATCGAAAAAAACGAAGGGAGGCGATCGTTTGCCAAAGTGATGTTAAATTGCTTGTGGGGTAAAATGGCACAACGACCGTGTTTACCCAAGACGGAATATTTGACAGAACCTTCCCGCTACTTCCAGATGATTCACGACAAAACCAAATACATGAAACACGTGGACGTCGTTCGAGAGGATTTGATCTTGGTCAATTACGAAGAAGATCTGGACTTTGTACAAGACGACCCTTTTGGAAATGTCATCATTGCGGCTTACGTGACAGCTCATGCTCGCTTAAAATTGTACGAAGCTTTAGAACTGTTAGAAGAACGCGTCCTGTACTTTGACACGGACAGTTGCATTTACATCCATCACCCGATTCAACATCACCCTGACATCGAAGGAGACCGTTTAGGAGCCTGGACAGACGAGCATCCCGACGACAAGATTCTAAGTTTCGTCAGTGGTGGTCCCAAAAATTACGGCTACGAATACCGGGACAAACAAGGAGAAGTGCACACGACGTGCAAAGTGAAAGGACTGACTCTGAATCATCGTGCCAGTCGAGTGGTCAACTTTGGGGTATTGAAATAAGCCTTGCAATCGGGAGAGGATGGAAATTTTAAAGTGACCACCTATCAACCGAACAAGATTGTACGTTTACCCACTCACCACATCGTCAGTCGACCCTTGGAAAAAGTCTATCAAATTCTATACCAGAAGCGAGTGCGACTTCCCAATCACTTCACCTTACCGTACGGTCACGTCGGTATTGGTCTGTATATGAAAAGGAACCCTAGGCAAGATCGATAGTTCATTGTTCATTGAAGTAACTTACGATGTCGTTGACGAAGAAGAAACCAGACTGGTTAGGAGAAAAATGTTGGACATCACCGAGACCAGGGTTTTGAGGCTTGGACACAAGAGGTGGCCCAGTATGCACGAGAGTTATTCAAGATTAAAGTTACTTTTCAACCTGTGTTAGTGACGGTGCCAGAAGAACCCGTCACCCAGGACAGGACTGTCGTGGACAGGCCTGAAAGACCCTTTCGGGAGGACACTTGTGTGACCTTATCCCTACTATAGAACTGGTTAGAACTTTACCCAAAACATGTTGTACAGACACTTGTGTTTATTCCACGTTCATGGTTATCATGTGCCTTTTATTCTTGTACTTAAGCCTTTGGCTTTTATGCATTTTTGTCTTTCGTATTCATGTTTGAAACATTCAATAAACGTGTTCTGAAAAAGTATATAAACTCTTGTCTTGTTTGTTTTTTCGTGTCACAAGTGACATTTCTCACACCATGGCTACCTCTGCTGTCTCTGCTCCCTCTTCCTCTACTGTCAAAGTCATCGACGAACACTTAGATCGTGCCAGTTGGGAGGCTTTGTATCTTCGCCATCCCTTTAACATGCTCATTGCTGGACCTAGCGGTTCAGTCGAAACCGAATTCGTCAAACGTTTGATCGAACATAAACATCATTTGATCGATCGACCCCCTTCAACGAATCGTGTGGTGTTACAAAGAGTGGCAATCGGCGTACAGCCTCTTGCGAGAAAGTCAAGGCGATTCCATCGTGTTTGTGGAAGGCATTCCTAAAGAAGACGACGGCATCGTCTATGACTCCCGTCTAACCCATTTGGTCATTTTCGACGACATGTTAGGAGAAGACGAAGAAGAAATTAAACTGTGGTTCACGCGCAAAGGGCATCACCGTAATGCCAGTGTCGTTTACATCACCCAAAATTTGTTTCAACAAAGTAAAGCCCATCGCACCATCAGTCTCAATGCGCATTACGTGGTCTTGTTTAAAAGCCCTCGAGATAAATCGCAAGTGCAAGTCTTAGCCAAACAGTTAGGAACGCCTTGGCTCACTCAGGCGTACGACGATGCCACTCAAACTCCACACGCCTATTTACTCGTCGATTTGAAACCTACGACTCCCGAGGATTTGCGATTTCGTACCCACTTGTTTCACCACTGGTGCCAAGATGGAGGGCCTGTCCTGCACACGTCTCCGTCCTCGACTTCATTTCACTCCCCATAAAAAAATCTATAAAAACCTCAGACCCTTTTTCGTCTGTCTCACTCTCAGTGCGAACATGACGTCCCTTCAGTCGCATCTTCCCGTCAAATTGATTCGTGCCTTGTATGGCATCAGTCGAGAAAAAGATCCACAAACACGTGATCGTGTCTTAGAAGCTAGTCTCAAAGAAGTCTTACGATGGTTCACGGTGACGGCACGTCAATTACTCCAAGGAATCATTCAGATTCCTCATCAAACCAAACGCTTTTTCGATCGAAACAAAGTCGCTTTGGTCCAACTGGCCGATCTCCGCATCGACACTCAAACCAAAAAACAGATCATTTTGAAACCTGGAGGGAGCGGTACTCTAGGAGGGGTCATCATTCGCTCACTCTTAAGATGGGATCCTAATGCCCCCAAAGTTATACCCAAGACAAAAGTCCAACGAAGCCCCAAGAAGAAAAAGACCAGGTCCCCAAGGAGAACTTCTCCAGTGGCAGGACCCTCCTCTGACCAGACACCACGACCACCCCGGAAAAAGAAAAGAAGCCCCCAGAAAAAGAAAAGTCCACAGAAAACTAGTCGAAAGAGAGGCACTTCGGCCAGGACGCAACCTTACACTCGCAAACCACGACCTGCCACGGCGGTGACTGCGTCTCCGGCAGCTTCACGTTTGTCCACTTCTCCGTTAATGACACCCAGAACTGAAGAGCACTTGGAGACGTTGATCACACCAAGAACTTCTCCGTTGATGACCCCCAAAAGAACTTCCCCAGTGGCAGGACCTTCCAATTTAGTGGCAGTGGCTGCTGCTCACAAAGTACCTTCTCCCAAAATCAAAGTTCAAGAAAGATCGGGCATGTTACAAAGTTTACTGGATTTGTCCAAGCAAGAACTGGCTCGATTTAGTCCGTTACGTACCCCTGCACGACGTGTCATGCCTGTCCTCAAACTAATACGACGTCAAGACAATCAGTGGCGACGCGTTCCAGTATAAAAAAAGGCCTGTGACCAAGTCGGGTATCAGTGTTTTTTGGTGCTCCTGAAGACTCAAAGATGTCACCCTGCAGAAAACCCCAAGGAAAGAAAAGGAAAGGACTGCCACCACGTTTAGCCAAACATGGGGACATGTTATCTGTCCTGTCCAGAGCTTCTCCACCCCTACGAAAAAAGCTCATTCAAACAGCCTCCAAAGAGGTCATCGATACCGTGTGCGAATGTTGTTTGAACGTTTTGAAAGGCACGATCCCTTTGTCCAAACACCAGAAACAATGCTTAGGCAAACATCGTCACGTTCTTCGCCAAATGGTTCAAAAGAAAATTCCCATTCGTCAAAAAAAGAAGATGTTAGTGCAACGTGGAGGTATTTTACCTCTCTTGTTAGGCCCCATAATGAAAGGAGTCTTGGGAACCATGTTGGGAGGACTGGTGGGAGCAAGATAAAAAGGCCTCGGAAGTTCCAAGATCTCAGAATCGACCCCTGACAACCCCATGGAAGGACGAAAACTAGCTTTAGTGCCTTACAAACGATGGATGGAATACCATCGGTGGCAAGAACAACACACCCCGCATTTACCTCCCAATCCCCATTTGAGCGAGATGTCCCAGTTACAACACGAATTGCAGTCCTTGATGGATCGCCAAGATTGGTCCGAAATAGAAAAATCGCAAAAGTACGGTCAACTCTTGCAACGACTGCAACTCTTTCACCAGAAAGCTTTAGACGAAACAGCCCTACCCACTCTGAAAGATTTTAAGACCTTGATGAAAAGTCCAGCACCATCACCAGTACCAGTACCAGTACCACCAGTACCCGTGACCAAGACAGAAAAAGGAGAAGAAGAGGAAGGGTTTCAAACTCCACCAGAAAAAGTACGCAAGTTAACAACACCACCTACCTCCAGAATTGGATGGATTAAAAAAGATGATGGCCACCCCTTCTTCCTCACAAGAGAAAAAGAAAGTGAAGACAGAAGTGAAGACAGAAGTGAAACAAGAACCGATATCCCCTGTTCCCACATCCCCCTCTGCGACACTTATTGCTGGCCGCACACGCAAAGCATTGCAATCCAAGAAAATACCCCAAGAGAAAAAGAGTAGCATCCTCCAAGTGTGGGTGTCTTATTAACACACCAACCAACACAAAAAAATGGAAAAAGTCTTAGCCAGCATTTACTACGATCCCTCCCATCCTGCAGGTTACGCAGGAGTTCAAAAATTGTATCGTGCTGCCAAAACGCGACTGAAAAGTCTCCGTTTACCTCAAGTGCAACGATGGTTACAAGAACAAGCTACCTACACTTTACACAAACCCATTCGACGCAAGTTTGCCAGAAGTCGCACCCGAGTGGAAGGCAAGCCGATTTAGCCGATGTCTCTCATTTGGCCAGCTACAATCGTGGCTACAAATATTTGTTTTGTGTCATCGACGTCTTTTCCAAATTTGCCTGGGTCGTTCCCTTGACTTCCAAATCGAGCAGCGAGTTAGTGCGAGCCCTGCAACGGGTGTTGAAACAAAGCGGTCGTCAACCTCTTCGATGGCAAACGGACAAAGGCACCGAATTTCTGAACCAAGCTTTCCAAAAAGAATTAAAGAAACGTGACATTCATTTTTTTACCACCGAGAATCCCGAAACCAAAGCCAGCATCGTGGAACGTTTTCAACGTATTTTGAAAGAACGCATGTGGAAATATTTTACGCATCACCACACTCTGAAGTACATCGACATCTTACCGCACCTGGTGCAAGCGTACAACCAATCTTACCATCGAAACATCTGACGTGCCCCGCAAGACGTGACTCCCGACAACGAAGTGCTGGTGTTTGAGCGTATGTTTGGTACGTCCCCGACGAGGGCTGTCCCCAAGAAAAGTGGAGAGTTGACCGTAGGAGATTGGGTGCGCATTGGCAAAACCAAACGCACTTTTGACAAAGGTTACTTACCTAACTGGACGACCGAACTGTTTCGCGTCACTGGACGAGTACATGGCCGTCATCCTGCCGTCTATAAATTGGAAGACATGAACGGAGAAGTGCTCAAAGGAACGTTTTATTTGCCCGAGTTACAACGTGTCACCAAAAAAGAAGACGACGTGTACGACATCGAAAGCATTCTCGAACGCAGAACCCGTAAAGTGGGCAAACGACGTGTCAAAGAAGTCAAAGTACGTTGGAAAGGACATCCACCCAGTTTTGATTCTTGGATCGACGCTTCGCAAGTCATCGACTATAAAAAGAAGTGACCATCATGCCTTTTCACACAGACGCAGCTACGTCGACCACTCCTCCTTCACCCAGTTCTTCTGTGCAAGATTTACAAAAACAACCCTTGTGGGTGTGGTGTGGAGAACGTGTGCCTAAAACGCAAATCGTCTTTTTCTGCCAAATCTTCGTGGTGTATTGTGTCATCGGTGCACCCATCGCCAATTTGAGTTTGCAACAAGGAGACAAACAATTGTGGACCATTTTATTGAGCAGTTGCATCGGTTACCTGCTTCCTAATCCCTCCCTGAAATTCACCTTGAACGGGAACCACGGGAACCTTGTGTCCAGTGCCAATGCCAGTCACCACTCCAACCACAACCAGAACCCCATTTTGGGCGGAGACACGCCTCTGACGTCCACTAACCCCTCGGACAGCCACAGAACTCTGGAATTATGAGTCACCAAAACCAATTTTACTTAACCTTACCCAGTGACAGTTCCATGGAGGTGTTTCCCAAGAACACGTTGTGCTGTTACACGGCCAAATTACCTCAAGCCATCCCCTTAGATCACGAAGCCCATTGGGAAGTGGCTTTAGTAGAAATGATTCACCCGACCCAAGTCCTCAATGTCCTTCCCAATCAAAATTTTTTTGATGTGGAAGTTCATGACGAACAATTGCAACAGTGGATGGATAGCAATGTCAAATATGACAAGAAAACCCGTACACAAAAGTACACCACCTATCACTTGTTCATTTCCCCAGGCTATTATTTTAGTGGTCAACATTTGGTCAGCACCATAGCCTCCAGGTTTAATGCCGTGTTTCTGAAAGCTTTGGAGCATGTTAACAAAAGTGTCACCATGGAGTACCACAAAACAGCTCGTCGCTTCTTGATGAAATTTGAACGGAGTAAAATCCTGTCCATTTTAATTTGTCCTGAATTGTATAACATGTTGGGCGGAGACATGAACCTGAGAATGAGCATGATGAAGAAAAGCTAATTACCCATCGTTTACGACAACGAGTCTTTTAGCAAGTTATTTCGTGCCCCGGTAGAACTGAACCAAGGACTGAATTTGATGTTTGTGTACTCCGATGTGGTGGAGTATAACGTGGTGGGACACACCTCCGTACCGTTACTGCGTGTCATTCCTTTCAAAGTGGATTCTGCCACGAACACTGACGAGGAAGGTGGAAACACTTACCACGTCCACAGCGAATTTGGACATCCTCACTATTTGCCTGTCAGTAAGTCGTATTTGGACACGGTCAACATTACTATAAAAGGAGATTTGGGACAAAATATTCCATTCACCAAAGGAAAAGTCACGGTGAAACTCCATTTTCGAAAACGGTTCTCTCACGATTCGGCCTTTCGTTCGGTGGCCCCGGTGTTGAAACCGATGGTGACAAACAAAACCCTAAAGAAGCCTTCATGAGGGCAGGCAAAAATGTCTTGCTGCAAACGGGCATCCTGTATGCAGAATTCGATAATACCATAGAAATCAACAGTTTGAGGGAAGTCATCCTAGATTACTAGAAACCATGGAAGACTGTTATCCCTCTTTACCTAGTGGAGAAACTTTTAGTGTTGGATTATTGTTAAAAAATGTTAGAGTTGTTGTTGTTTAGTGTTAAGTGATTTTTGAATAAAAAATGTTGTGTTTTGAAAAAATTGTTTGATGTTATATTGTTGGATTATTGTTAAAAATGTTAGAGTTGTTGTTTAGTGTTAAGTGATTTTTGAATAAAAAATGTTGTGTTTTGAAAAAAATGCCTTTGTGGTTTGTTTAGCTATAAGAATGTTGGATTGATGCTCTCTCATTTCTTACTATCCCTCTCATGACACTCACTAAACGTTGCGACTCGAAAACCGTGGGGATGTTTTCCTTCACGTCCGCGCTTTGACTTTAAGAACCGGAGTTGTTTCCAGTCTAACCATCCCTTGTCGACTCATCCTCCTACGAAGATGTGCTCCAAACTAGCTAAGCTCAACGAAGCCTACGTGAATTTGCATAGGGTCAGACACAGTCTGATACCGAAGCCAGAAGAAATAGAGAATGTGAGAATGTTAAAAATCACTGAAGACCTGATAGAAGAGCTTTTCAGAGAAGAAATGAACAGGGAAAAAGAAGAATGGACAGAGAAGTACAGACTTCAGAGACAGCAGCAACATCAGCAACAACAACAACAGCAGCAGCAACCTGAAGCTGACAGAGGCTTTGTCGATTGTCGTATCGACACCAAAGAGTTCTTCTTCTCTTTTCGAAGAAGCAGACCTATCGCCAGAAAGTCTATCCTCAGAGGACATCGCATTCTTAGAAACTAAAAAAGAATGCCATAGCAAACAAAAAAGCAGCCCTTTTCAGGGCTACCCAATACTCTAGAAAAGAAATAACAATCCATTTGCCGATGTGTGTAGGTAGAGTAGTGTGAATATAAACACTAACTCTTTTTTAAAAAAATGTGAGGGTATGTGTTTGTGTGTTTGTGTTTGTAAGTGGTTAAGTAAGTTGGTATGGATAGTAGATTAAAATGATGTCTTTTTTTTTTTTTGGTGTTTGAGGCGTAAATTTGGGGTTAGATTGGATTGCTTTGCGTATGTGGATAGTCTATTAAAGTGATTTATAAAAAAATTTTAAAATAGTGATGGGTAGCATAAAAAAGTGAGTGAGTGTTTCTTTTAGGTCGGCGCGTTGTTTGATTTTGGTTATGATCTAGGTAAGATCAATTTTATGTTTTAGGGGGGTGTTTTCCATCACGTCCGCGCTTTCACTATAAATTGAAACTCGCTGGGCAGTCTAGCTACCCTTGTTGATAGATCAACACAAGAATGAATAGCAGAATAAGCAAACTTCTTGAACTCCAGATACATCTGGAATATGTCAGGCGCCTGTTAAATGAACTGGCCGCGGAGGCTATAGTAGAAGAGGAAAGAATGAAGAACGAAGAGGAGGAGAGAAGACAGAGGGAAGAGGAGGAAAAGAAACTAGAAGAGAGGATGTCGTACAATATTCCCGAAACAGAGGATTGGGGTGTTGAAGCGAATCATCCTCCCTCTGCGCTCCCCAGAAGAAAGGTGAAAGGAGACTGGGGAAGAAGATGCGTGTGTGGCGCCAGGCCAGGAAGGTGCAACCATTAGATAGGTGCATCTGGAGTTCAAAAAAAAAACAGCCCTTTTAAGGGCTACCCAATACTCTAGAAAAGAAATAACTATCGATTTGCCAATGTGTGTGTGTGTGTGTGTGTGTGTGTGTGTGTGTGTGTGTAGGTAGAGTAGTGTGATTATAAACACTAACTCTTTTTTCATAGTGCGAGGGTATGTGTTTGTGTGTTTGTGTTTGTAACTGCTCACGTACGATTGTGTGGATAGTAGATTATGGATTTTGTTTATTGTTTCTTAGCGTATGTGGAGAGTATAGTTTGGGTTTTGTAAGCGCTCACGTAGGATTGTGTGGATAGTAGATTATGGATTTTGTTTATTGTTTCTTAGCGTATGTGGAGAGTATAGTTAGGGTTTTATTATATGAAATGAAAAAGTAGGGGGATGTTTTCCTTCACGTCCGCGCTTTTCGTATAAGAACCCACAGTATTCGTCGTTCAAACCATTCTGCAAAGAATAAAAAAAGAAGATGGCTTCTAACCAAATAGACAAAATGGAAAAATTGCAAAACGTCCTCGACAATTTAGGAATGATAGAGCAAATGTTGGTTAACCTAAACGAGGATCATTATTCTTATAGTCCCCATCGAGTGAAGATGGAGATAAACAATTTATGAAAAATGAAGGTAATCATCAGTGATCTGTTGAAAGAAATAAAGGAGGAGAAGGAGGATGAAGAGGAAATGATAAGGATGAGAGCATGGAATGAAAAAATTGAAAAATAAGAAGAAAATGAAAAAAGGAAGAAAGAAGAGGAGGAAGAGAAGAAAAAAGAAGAGCAGGAGAAAAAAAAGAAAGAAAAGCAGAGAAAGAGTGTTGGAGATAAAATAAGAACTTGGTGGAGAAAAAGAAGAAACTAGAAGCAGAAGAAGAAGAAAACCCAAAGGCCCTTTTCAGGGCCAGCCATATTTCTCGAAAAGAGATAGCCTTTCCATTGCCTACCCTTTTTTTTAAAAAAAATTTTTTTAAAAAAAATCCCATATTCAATTCCCCTTTGTCCCTAAACAACCCCCAAACTCTATTCCCATGTTAAATTCCCCTTGTACGTATATCGGCCCACAATTTTTTCCCATGTTAATTCCCCTTGTACGTATATTAACCCACGATTTTTCGCCATGTTAAATTTCCATTGTACGTATGTTCACCCAGGGGTCTCCGTAATGCTAATTTCCATTGTACGTATAGTGCCCCACTTAACTACTGTTGTTTAATGTATTAGTAAATATATATATATATATATATATATATATATATATATATATATATATATATATATATATATATATATATATATACTAGCCGTGAGAATCATGACTCGTATCGTATGGTATAGTACATACCTAACATAGATGTTACATACTACCATCAGAGCCTTGATCCTCACGACTAATGTATATACAGTAAGTATGTTTCAGGAGTTAACATTGCACTGTGCAACCATGTAACCAGCAATCAGCACGAAATTTACCAAAATCAATATTTGTTTTTTGCCACCAAAATTAAAACGCATCTCAAAATGTACATTAACGATATTTACTGCGGACTCAAGGTTATTCAGAACTTACCTTTCGGTCAATGGTGAAATCCAAGACTATCTGAGTGCAAAACGCAACTTCTAGACGGCATTTGTCCAAATGTCCAAATTGGCGAACAATTATTGCATTTTCTCCATTATGTCGCAAACTGAACGAAGTGTGTCCAGCTATTTTGAAAATTGAACTATTCTTGATTACGAATGGCGTAAGTTAGAAATTAGCAGACACAATTAGGATAAACTAGCAGTGTTGGAACTTCCGAGGGGTGCGGTCTGCTATCTTCCCTTGTGCTATATTGAACCCCCATCCCTTGATTCAAGGACGCACACTCAAAATTTTCTTTGTAACGTACCGCTGTGGTTATGTCTAGCACTGGGGCATCATGCCACAGGCATGTAGCATGATGTCCCACCCAGTCACATTATCCTGACAGTCCTAACACTAACCTCGTAATGCTGAGCGCCAAGAGTAGTGAAGGGGGATATTATAGCGACAATGGGAATTAGCATTACAGGACCCCTTGGGAACATATAGCGACAATGGAAATTTAACATGGAGAAAAATCGTGGGAACATACAGCGACAAGGGAAATTTAACATGGAGAAAAATCGTGGGAACATATAGCGACAAGGGAAATTAACATGGAGAAAAATCGTGGGACTGTTGAGCGACAAGGGGATTTGAACATGGAGAAAAATCGTGGGAACATATAGCGACAAAGGAAATTAACATGGGATTTTTTTTTTTTAAAAAAATAAAAAATAAAAAAGGGGTAGGCAATGGAAAGGCTATCTCTTTTCGAGAAATATGGCTGGCCCTGAAAAGGGCCTTTGGGTTTATGTTAATATTAATATTAACATAGATGGCATCTGTCACATCTTCTTCTTCTTCTTAAACTCCTTCTAACTGCCGGTCCATACACAAGTACCCTCTTGAGACATCCTTGTCTTTCTATATAAACTCTCCTCATCCATAGACTAGTATCTGTCCTATCAACAACAGTCCACTTGGACCGGACATACATGAGCATGTCCGTCCTGAACATCATTGTTGACACAAGGGTTGAAGATTGAACGTCGGTCCACATCTTGAGGCTCCGAGAACAGGTGAATCAATGCAGTGAACTGCGCTTATTTATAGGCAGAGGTAGGATTGAAACGGATTGAGTTCATTCACCAATCCGAACACGCGTTACAAAATTCAGTCAGCCCACATCCAATCCGAAGAGAGCAGTCTGTGACGTCTGTTGGTCTATATAGATTCGCTAGCGCTTGTGTGCAGTCAATCTATGCGACAGTGATTCAACATGACGGAAACTCAGAAAACGATCCAATGGGGTGCACCAGCAGGGGAGACCGCCCAAGGGAACCCGGACTTACTTTCAGAAGAGGTGAATTGGGATTTTGTGGATTTTCTCTCTTCGCAAGAATTTGTTCCGGAACCTTCGTTACCTTCTTCATTACCGCAAGTGGAGAATTTTAGACAGAGACAGAAAGAAGAATTGGAGAAATTTATACAACGACAAAAGGAAGCGGAACAAGCTTTTCTCCTACAGCAACAGCAGCAAGAAGAAGAGGTAAGAAAAAAACAACAGCAACAACAGCAAGAAGAAGTAGCAGCAAAGAAACAAGAGGGTGAAAATCAAACGGTCACGGTACTGTTGGACATTTTAGCGGAGTTAAGAAGTCTGAAACAAATGTATCAGACTTCTTTATTACGACCGAAGAGAATACGACCTTCCCGAGCTAAACACGTCAACCCTGTGATTAAGCCTACCGTACCACCCTTAGTGATTTCAACCCAATCATTATCATCATCATCAACATTACGCAGTCCAGAAGTAGGCCTTGGCCGTGGCAAAGGCATAAGGCAGTTAAAGTTGATTGCTTAAACTCACCCCTACGTTATAAAGAAAAAAGGCCCTTTTCAGGGCCACCCACATTTCTCGAAAAGAAATACAATTTCAATTTGCCAATAACTCAAAAATAAACCCCACCCATTTTACCCTTATAGTACGTGTCTGTGTATGAGTGCGTGAGTGTAGCTTCTTATTTTAAAATCAAAACTCAAAGACACTTACCTTATATCATTAATTTATTCTTTTCTCAATTTTTTACAATCCAATTCACAACACAACACTTTAATAAAAAGTTCATTGACTTCTTCTTTCTCCTTGTTTAGTCTCTCTGTTTTTTAAATTTCTTCACCGTCTTTTCCTCATTTTCTTCCCTTCTTCTTTTCTTCTTTTCCTGTTTCTTTGCCTCTTGTAAATAGAATTGTCTTCTTTCTTCCTCTTCTTCCTCTGAAGAATCCCTCTCTTCTTCCGAAGAATCCCTCTCTTCTTCTGAAGAATCCCTCTTTTCTTCTGACTCCTCTTGTTTCTTTTTTGGGCAATCTGGAGACCAATGTCCTTTTTCTTTACAATAATAACAGGTATCTTGACTTTTGTCTTTTTTAGTCCCTGTTTTTGTTCTTTTTTGACGGTCTGGACACTCTGAAGACCAATGCCCTTTCTTCTGACAGATATAGCAAGTATCTTGACTTTTATCTCGAAAGGAAGGAGAGTAGTCCGTAGGCTGGTCTGAAGAGAATTTTCTAATGACCCCTCGCAAAGCTCTGACGAAACGTTCCATCTGGTTAGTCTCTTCCATCGTTGTGCTCGGATTGAGAGTGAAATGAATAGTGAAAGGACAAGACACACACCCTTTTATATACGCTGGTCTGCTATGACTATAAAGTAGCTCATGGTGTTTGAACTTGAGTCATTTGACTTTTTGCTTTCAAGATGAAACGATCTAATTCATTTGAGAAGAAAGAAGAAGAAAGTAAGAGGCAGAAACGTGATCTATCGCCTCGTACCAGGGCTGAAATCTTGGCACAAATTCATGCCAGTGATTTTGAAGAGGACATGAGTGAACCAGAATCAGAACCCTCTAAAACAAGTTCACCACCCTTAGTCAACCCTGAAAAATACTATTCCATTCGAGAGACGGAAAAGCGCTCCTCTAGAAAATTTAGAACCACGGCTTACAAATACACGGTGAAGTTTAAAGATTTCAAGGCTGAAGTGCCGTTAGAGAAAGCAGAAGTGTTCATCACTGAGGTGTGGGATTCTTTGCTCACTGCACTCAAGCAACAATGTCAACCCAAAGAAGACGATGCTTGAGACTTTCCATACAACACGACGGTTTGAAATCCCCTGTTTGGATCGAGTTTAGCACCCCTGCAGAATTGACCGCTTCCAAAGTCATGGACAAGATTCAACACGTGCAACAATCTAATGACCAGTTTGACATCACCGATGGAAAAGCCACATTGGACATGACCCACGTCTCTCCTCCTCAAGGGACCGGACGCAAAAAGATGTTATTGGTGAACGACCTTCGCAGCATTAAGCGTAGCCTTATCCAAATTCACAATCGTCATGACCAGATGTGTTTAGCCCGTGCCATCGTGGTGGGACGAACCTATGCCAACAAGAACGACACGGTACAATGGAAAAGAGCCTGGAAAACTATTCAACGATCCGATCGAGCCAAACAACGAAATGAAGCAGAACTCCTGTTGCAACAAGCTGGCCTGTCCAAAGACACACCCTGTGGCATTCCTGAGATGCAAAAATTGCAAGATGCCCTAGCTCCACGTTACACCTTGAAAGTGCACCCTCAAGAAGTGCGCGGGTCTTTGTTGTTTCGAGGGCAAGACTTTAAGGACGGAAAATACATTCATGTCTATTATCACGATGACCATTTCGATACCATTACCACTATCACCGGATTCCTGGGATACGGTTATTACTGTGAGAAATGTGACCATGGTTATAATAATCGAGAGCAACACAAGCATTGTGGATCGAAATGCTCAGGATGTTTGGCCTCTTCACCCTGTCTGAGCGAAGAAACAGTGCCTTGTTCAACTTGTCTGCGCACGTTTGTTAGCCCTACCTGTTACCAACAACATCTGAAAACGCAAGGTTCACAGAAGAAATGTGCTTGTCAACTTCTGAGATTGTGCCCTACGTGTGAACAAGTCATACGTACCAATAATACCAAGGCACACGTATGTTCGGGAAAGAAAAAATGTCACATTTGTCACCACATCGTGGACTTGGAACACCAATGCTACGTGCAAAAATACCAGCCCCCACCAGAGAAAGAGGATGGTCACAAGAAGAAAGGCAATTTCATCTTTTTCGATTTCGAATGCATGCAAGAGACCGGCATTCACATTCCTAATTTCTGCGTGGCTCATCGAGCGTGCGAGAAGTGCATTCAAGAACCTATCTTCAGTCATTGCCCTCACTGTCGCAAGGTTCCTGGAGGGCGTGAAAAAATCTTTCGGGGACCGAACACGCTAGCCGATTTTGCCCAATGGGTCTTAGACCCCGTCGACAAGACGTGGAGCCAAGAGGACATCGAACTTTACGGAGATTGTCATCGCCATGCCACGGTGATGGCTCACAATTTCTCCGGATACGATGGACAATTTCTTCTCAGATACTATACGGAACAAGGCACCGAGCGTCCTAAAGTGACTTTGAACGGAGCCAAAATCATTTTCATGCAAGTGGGACAAGTACAGTTTAAAGATTCGATGAGCTATTTGGCCATGCCTTTGAGTCGAATGCCTAAAACGTTTGGAATGACAGAAATGGCTAAAGGGTACTTTCCACACTTTTTCAATACGGAAGCCAATCAACACGCCGTTCTACCCCATTTGCCTGAGGCTCACTATTACGACCCCGACAACATGCGTACCGAACAACGAGAAGATTTCTACGCTTGGTACCAGGCTCAGGTCGATCCTTTGAAAGAAGCTTGCACCATTGCCAAAGCGTGTTCCTTAGTGTATCGACAACGATTCATGCCTGAAAACACCGTGGCTGTCATTAGTCCTCAAACGACCCACTTTGTCAAACGTCAATACTCGGTCAAAGCCCTACGTTGGTTACATTACTTGTGCGACAAGGAAGACAAGTGGATTCAGCATGCCCGCAACGGAGGGGGCGAAAAGACCATCGGAACGTATTCGGTCGATGGCTGGGACTTAGAAAACCCCAAGATCGTGTACGAGTTTAACGGTTGCTTATTTCACGGATGTCCCGTCTGTTACCCTGACCGTGGCACTAAAAATCAGTTTTTGCAACGAACCATGGAAGACTTGTACCAGGACACTTGTCAGCGGCGCCTAAAGTTAGAACAGCAAGGATACCAAGTGGTGGAAATGTGGGAACACGAGTACGATCACCGTATGAAAATCGATCCCGACTTTAAACGCCTCGTGGAAAGTTACCAGTTCATGGACCCGCTGAACCCGAGGGATAGTTTGTACGGAGGAAGGACCAATGCCACCTGTTTGCTGTACCAAGCTGACGAAGAGAAATGAGAAGAAATCAAATACTTGGACGTGTGTTCGCTGTATCCCTACGTGTGCAAATATTGTCGCTTTCCTGTAGGGCACCCGCAATTGCTGACGGAACACATCGACCTGGTCAACATTCGACAATACGAAGGCTTGATCAAGTGCAAAGTTTTGCCTCCCACGAACCTATACCATCCCGTCTTACCTCACCATTGTCAAGGCAAATTGATGTTTCCCTTGTGCCGTACTTGTGCCGAAACGTGCAACCAAGATCAACCTTGTCAGCACAGCCAGGAAGAACGGGCCTTGACGGGAACCTGGGTCAGCGTGGAATTGTTCAAAGCTCTGGACATGGGATACCAACTGTTAGAAGTGTACGAAATTTGCCACTTTCCCAAGACACAACAATACCGCAAGGGTGACCCTACTCAGAAAGGCATTTTCGCAGACTACGTGGATGCCTTTTTGAAACTGAAACAAGAAGCCAGCGGCTATCCTTCCTGGTGTCACACTCCCGAAGACCAAATAAAATTCAAAGAGAAATACTACGAACAAGAAGGCATCACTTTAGACCACATCGAGAAAAACGAAGGCAGGCGATCGTTTGCCAAAGTGATGTTAAATTGCTTGTGGGGTAAAATGGCACAACGACCGTGTTTACCCAAGACGGAATATTTGACAGAACCTTCCCGCTACTTCCAGATGATTCACGACAAAACCAAATACATGAAACACGTGGACGTCGTTCGAGAGAATTTGATCTTGGTCAATTACGAAGAAGATCTGGACTTTGTACAAGACGACCCTTTTGGAAATGTCATCATTGCGGCTTACGTGACAGCTCATGCTCGCTTAAAATTGTACGAAGCTTTAGAACTGTTAGGGGAACGCGTCCTGTACTTTGACACGGACAGTTGCATTTACATCCATCACCCGATTCAACATCACCCTAACATCGAAGGAGACCGTTTAGGAGCCTGGACAGACGAGCATCCCGACGACAAGATTCTAAGTTTCGTCAGTTGCGGTCCCAAAAATTACGGCTACGAATACCGTGACTAACAAGGAGAAGTGCACACGACGTGCAAAGTGAAAGGACTGACTCTGAATTATCGTACCAGTCGAGCGGTCAACTTTGGGGTATTGAAAGAAGCCTTGCAATCGGGAGAGGATGGAAACTTTAAAGTGACCACCTATCAACCGAACAAGATTGTACGTTTACCCACTCACCACATCGTCAGTCGGCCCTTGGAAAAAGTCTATCAAATTGTATACCAGAAGCGAGTGCGACTTCCCAATCATTTCACCTTACCGTATGGACACGTCGTTATTGGTCTGTATATAAAAAAAAGGAACCCTAGGCAAGATCGATAGTTCATTGGGACTACCAAGACCGAGCGAACAAGATGAATACTTTGAAAGAGACATCGTTCCAGTTTGGGGATTGTAAAAAAGTTGTATCTTCCTCTAGTGTGACTAATACTGGATGGATAAGACCCAGGCATTGCGACGGAAAATGTCCGGAAGGAAACTGCGATTGTCCATGTGGTTACCATTGTAATTGCGTAACGGAGTTTGCAGACGAGTGCGATTGTGAGCCTTGCGATGGATACGATGTTGTACCTTGTGACCTGAGCGATGACGTAAAGCATCATGGGAACTTTGTTCTCACTACCCCTATCATGGAAAGTGATGTTGTGCGTGTCAAACCTGAGGGATGCGAAAGCGATGCCGCTCGTCCTCTTGGACATTTTACTGGGTTTCGTTTTCAAGGGGAATGTTCACCTTCACGTCTACCCCCCTACGGATGTCATCCAGCCCTGAGCAAACTCCTACCCATGTCACTCAACCCTCATCGAAACGAACCTGTGAAAGACGAATATTCGTTTCCTGTGCGTTTGTCGGAATACTGCGACTTTGAAAATCGTCTTCAATCGTTCAAAGGAAAATGGCCTAAGTATTTTGGAGGACCGACCCCCGAAGAATTAGCCAGAGCCGGATTTTTCTACTTGGGCGAAGGAGATAAAGTCAAGTGCTTCAGTTGCGGTGTGTCACTTCACCACTGGGAACCGCAAGATTCAGCCTACGTAGAACATGCTCGATGGTCACCGAATTGTCATTACTTACCTTTAGTGGGACCGAGACATTGAAGTAACTTCTTACTATAATAATCTGTTCATGGATACTTTGCTAGAGAACATTCGTGCCTTGCCTGTGGAGTTGAGGGAATGCATTTACCGAGAGCTGGTCAAAATACAAGTGAAACGTAAAGAACAATTGCATCCGTTACGTCACCGGTGTTTGAACCACTGGTACCTGAAGGCTATACAAGGATTGATTGAGTTGAAAGTGT
Organism: Sinohyriopsis cumingii; assembly: GCA_028554795.2. NCBI lineage: Eukaryota > Metazoa > Mollusca > Bivalvia > Unionida > Unionidae > Sinohyriopsis > Sinohyriopsis cumingii. The sequence goes on along the minus strand of CM068834.1, from coordinate 8,033,318 downwards.
TCCATTGGACAGACATTGATCAACGACCTCCTGGTTATGAAAAGGAATGGTTTGGTATTGACGATTCTATCTACTACATTGTAAACGTACTGCATCGAATTCCAGAGGAAGAGTTAACGAATTACCAACATCTTTCACGCAATGTCAACTTAGTGAAAGAGGAAACTTCTGAACGAATTGTAATGTGTAGATTAGTGGTGAAACGATTTAGATTCGACAATGAATTAAAACCATGTTTGTGCCAACAGTACATTTCTTGTGTCAGACCAAAGAGGATTTAGTATGACCTATTCATGGATACTTTGCTAGAGAACATTCGTGCCTTGCCTGTGGAATTGAGAGAATGCATTTACCGAGAGCTGGTCAAAATACAAGTCAAACGTAAAGAACAATTGCATCCGATACGTCACCAGATCTTTAACCACTGGTACCTGAATGGTATAAGAGAACTGATTCGTCAGAAATTCTTTCAATGGTCAGACATTGTTCAAAACTTTGAGGTCGCTAATGATCGACATGTTCATGATTATGGTTACTTCGAGATTCACCTAGTGCAACGCATTGAGGAAGACAAGTTAAAGGATTACAAACATATTTTACGTGGAATCTGCTTAGCGGAAGAGGAAACACCTAAACGAACTCTGACGTTTCGGTTACAGTATGCAAGATTTAGATTCCCTACTGGAGAACGAAGATCTCTGGCTAGAAAGTACGTCTATTGCATCCGAAAAAAAGAGAATATAAAAACAGGCTGCCATGCCACGGTTTATGTCACATGTCATCCAACAGATTCCGTGGAAGGAACTCAATGACCATATTCAAACCGTGGATCATTACCATCAATTATGACAAGAACTGTATCCATTCAATTTGGGACGACAAGTGGTGTGTGTCTTAGTGACTTGTTTTCTGGGATTTCGTTTACCAGCCGATTCTTTGTGGACTCTTTACGATCAGGAAAAAAAGATTCATCAACTTTTAGCTACCCAAGACGTGTATGACGATGTGTGTGTAGCTTGTGACTTACATCCCCATTGGACAGATGTCCGTGCCTGGAAAGAATGGAGTTTTGAGGCTTGGACCCAAGAAGTGGCCCAGTATGCACGAGAGTTGTTCAAGGAAAAAAGTTACTTTTCAACCCGTGTTAGTGACGGTGCCAGAAGAACCCGTCACCCAGGACAGGACTGTCGTGGACAGGCCTGAAAGACCCTTTCGGGAGGACACTTGTGTGACCTTACCCCCTACTATAGAACTGGTTAGAACATTACCCAAAACATGTGATTGTTGTACAGACACTTGTGTTTATTCCACGTTCATAGTTATCATGTGCCTTTTTATGTTATACTTAAGCCTTTGGCTTTTATGTATTTTTGTCTTTCGTATTCATGTTTGAAAAAAAAAACATTCAATAAACGTGTTCTGAAAAAGTATATAAACTCTTGTCTTGTTTGTTTTAGTGTCACAAGTGACATTTCTCACACCATGACTACCTCTGCTGTCTCTACTCCCTCTTCCTCTACTGTCAAAGTCATCGACGAACACTTAGATCGTGCCAGTTGGGAGGCTTTGTATCTTCGCCATCCCTTTAACATGCTCATTGCTGGACCTAGCGGTTCAGGCAAAACCGAATTCGTCAAACGTTTGATCGAACATAAACATCATTTGATCGATCGGCCACCTCAACGGATCGTGTGGTGTTACAAAGAGTGGCAATCGGCGTACAGCCTCTTGCGAGAAAGTCAAGGCGATTCCATCGTGTTTGTGGAAGGTATTCCTAAAGAAGACGACGGCATCGTCTCTGACTCCCGTCAAACCCATTTGGTCATTTTCGACGACATGTTAGGAGAAGACGAAGAAGAAATTAAATTGTGGTTCACGCGCAAAGGGCATCATCGTAATGCCAGTGTCGTTTACATCACCCAAAATTTGTTTCAACAAAGTAAAGCCCATCGCACCATCAGTCTCAATGCACATTACGTGGTCTTGTTTAAAAGCCCTCGAGATAAATCGCAAGTGCAAGTCTTAGCCAAACAGTTAGGAACGCCTTGGCTGACTCAGGCGTACGACGATGCAACTCAAACGCCACACGCCTATTTACTCGTCGATTTGAAACCTACGACTCCCGAGGATTTGCGATTTCGTACCCACTTGTTTCACCACTGGTGCCAAGACGGAGGGCCTGTCCTGTACACGTCTCCGTCCTCGACTTCATTTCACTCCCCATCAAAAAATCTATAAAAACCTCAGACCCTTTTTCGTCTGTCTCACACAGTGTGAACATGACGTCCCTTCAGTCGCATCTTCCCGTCAAATTGATTCGTGCCTTGTATGAGATCAGTCGAGAAAAAGATCCACAAACACGAGCTCGTGTCTTAGAAGCTAGTCTCAAAGAAGTCTTACGATGGTTCACGGTGACGGCACGTCAATTACTCCAAGGAATCATTCAGATTCCTCATCAAACCAAACGCTTTTTCGATCGAAACAAAGTCGCTTTAGTCCAACTGGCCGATCGCCGCATCGACACTCAAACCAAAAAACAAATCATTTTGAAACCTGGAGGGAGCGGTACTCTTGGAGGGGTCATCATTCGCTCACTCTTAAGATGGGATCCTAATGCCCCCAAAGTTATCCCCAAGACAAAAGTCCAACGAAGCCCCAAGAAGAAAAAGAAAAAGACCAGGTCCCCAAAGAGAAGAACTTCTCCAGTGGCGGGACCCTCCTCTTGCCAGACACCACCCCGGAAAAAGAAAAGAAGCCCCAAGAAAAAGAAAAGTCCACAGAAGAAAACTAGTCGCAAGAGAGGCACTTCGGCCAGGACGCAACCTTACACTCGCAAACCACGACCTGCCACGGTGGTGACTACGTCCCCGGCATCCTCACGTTTGTCCACTTCTCCGTTGATGACACCAGGAACTGAAGAGTACTTGGAGACGTTGATCACACCAAGAACATCTCCGTTGATGACCCCCAAAAGAACTTCCCCAGTGGCAGGACCCTCCAATTTAGTGGCAGTGGCTGCTGCTCACAAAGTACCTTCTCCCAAAATCAAAGTCCATGAAAGATCGGGCATGTTACAAAGTTTACTGGATTTGTCCAAGCAAGAACTGGCTCGATTTAGTCCGTTACGTACCCCTGCACGACGTGTCATGCCTGTCCTCAAACTAATACGCCGTAAAGACAATCAGTGGCGACGCGTTCCAGTATAAAAAAGGCCTGTGACCAAGTAGGGTATCAGTGTTTTTTGGTGCTCCTAAAGACTCAAAGATGTCACCCTCCAAAAAACCCCAAGGAAAGAAAAGGAAAGGACTGCCACCACGTTTAGCCAAACATGGGGACCTGTTATCTGTCCTGTCCAAAGCTTCTCCACCTCTACGAAAAAAACTCATTCAAACGGCCTCCAAAGAGGTCATCGATACCGTGTGCGAATGTTGTTTGAACGTTTTGAAAGGCACGATCCCTTTGTCCAAACACCAGAAACAATGCTTAGGCAAACATCGTCACGTTCTTCGGAAAATGGTTCAAAAGAAAATTCCCATTCGTCAAAAAAAGAAGATGTTGGTCCAACGTGGAGGCATTTTACCTCTCTTGTTAGGCCCCATACTGAAAGGAGTCTTGGGAACCATGTTGGGAGGACTGGTGGGAGCAAGATAAAAAGGCCTTCGGAAGTCCCAAGATCTCAGAATCGACCCCTGACAACCCCATGGAAGGACGAAAACTAGCTTTAGTGCCTTACAAACGATGGATGGAATACCATCGGTGGCAAGAACAACGCACCCCGCATTTACCTCCCAATCCCAATTTGAGCGAGATGTCCCAGTTACAACACGAATTGCAGTCCTTGATGGATCGCCAAGATTTGTCCGAAACAGAAAAATCGCAAAAGTACGGTCAACTCTTGCAACGATTGCAACTCTTTCACCAGAAAGGTTTAGACGAAACAGCTCTACCCACTTTGAAAGATTTTAAGACCTTGATGAAAAGTCCAGCACCATCACCAGTACCAGTACCAGTACCAGTACCAGTGGTCAAGACAGAAAAAGGAAAAGAAGAAGAAGAAGAAAAAGTACGCAAGTTAACAACACCACCTACCTCCAGAATTGGATGGATTAAAAAGATGATGACCACCCCTTCTTCATCACAAGAGAAAAAGAAAGTGAAGACAGAAGTGAAGACAGAAGTGAAACAAGAACCGATATCCCCCGTATCCTCCTCTTCAACACCTATTGCCGGTCGCACACGCAAAGCATTGCAATCCAAGAAAATACCCCAAGAGAAAAAGAGTAGCATCTTCCAAGAGTGGGTGCCTTATTAACACACAAACACAAAATATGGAAAAAGTCTTAGCCAGCATTTACTACGATCCCTCGCATCCTGCAGGTTACGCAGGAGTTCAAAAATTGTATCGTGCTGCCAAAACTCGACTGAAAAGTCTCCGTTTACCTCAAGTGCAACGATGGTTACAAGAACAAGCTACCTACACTTTACACAAACCCATTCGACGCAAGTTTGCCAGAAGTCGCACCCGAGTGGAAGTCATCGATCATCAATGGCAAGCCGATTTAGCCGATGTCTCTCATTTGGCCAGCTACAATCGTGGCTACAAATATTTGTTTTGTGTCATCGACGTCTTTTCCAAATTTGCCTGGGTCGTGCCCTTGACTTCCAAATCGAGCAGCGAGTTAGTGCGAGCCCTACAACGGGTGTTGAAACAAAGCGGTCGTCACCCTCTTCGATGGCAAACGGACAAAGGCACCGAATTTCTGAACCAAGCTTTCCAAAAAGAATTAAAGAAACGTGACATTCATTTTTTTACCACCGAGAATCCCGAAACCAAAGCCAGCATCGTGGAACGTTTTCAACGCACTTTGAAAGAACGCATGTGGAAATATTTTACGCATCACCACACTCTGAAGTACTTCGACATCTTACCCCACCTGGTGCAAGCGTACAACCAATCATACCATCGAAGCATCGGACGTGCCCCGCAAGACGTGACTCCCGACAACGAAGTGCTAGTGTTTGAGCGTCTGTTTGGTACGTCCCCGACGAGGGCTGTCCCCAAGAAAAGTGGAGAGTTGACCGTAGGAGATTGGGTGCGCATTGGCAAAACCAAACGCACTTTCGACAAAGGTTACTTACCTAACTGGACGACCGAATTGTTTCGTGTCACTGGACGAGTGCATGGCCGTCATCCTACCGTCTATAAATTGGAAGACATGAACGGAGAAGTGCTCAAAGGAACGTTTTATTTGCCCGAGTTACAACGTGTCACCAAAAAAGAAGACGACGTGTACGACATCGAAAGCATTCTCGAACGCAGAACCCGTAAAGTGGGCAAACGACGTGTCAAAGAAGTCAAAGTACGTTGGAAAGGATATCCACCCAGTTTCGATTCTTGGATCGACGCTTCGCAAGTCATCGACTATAAAAAGAAGTGACCATCATGCCCTTTCACACAACAGACGCAGCTACGTCGACCACTCCTTCTTCACCTAGTTCTTCTGTGCAAGATTTACAAAAACAACCCTTGTGGGTGTGGTGTGGAGAACGTGTGCCTAAAACGCAAATCGTCTTTTTCTGCCAAATCTTCGTGGTGTATTGTGTCATCGGGGCAGCCATTGCCAATTTGAGTTTGCAACAAGGAGACAAACAATTGTGGACCATTTTATTGAGCAGTTGCACCGGTTACCTGCTTCCCAATCCCTCCCTGAAATTCTCCTCGAACGGGAACGTTGTGTCCAGTGCCAGTGCCAGTCACCACTCCAACCACAACCAGAACCCCATTCTAGACGGAGACACGCCTCTGACGTCCAGTAATATCCCCTCGGACAGCCACAGAACTCTGGAATTATGAGTCACGAAAACCAATTTTACTTAACCTTACCCAGTGACAGTTCCATGGAGGTGTTTCCCCACAACACGTTGTGCTGTTACACGGCTAAATTACCTCAGGCCATCCAGTTAGATCACGAAGCCCATTGGGAAGTGGCTTTAGTAGAAATGATTCACCCGACCCAAGTCCTCAATGTCCTTCCCAATCAAAATAAATTTGATGTGGAAGTTCATGACGAGCAAATGCAACAGTGGATGGATACCCATAGCAAATATGACAAGAAAACCCGTACACCAAATCTAAAGTGGACCACCTATCACTTGTTCATTCCCCCAGGCTATTATTTTAGTGGTCAACATTTGGTCAACACCATAGCCACCAGGTTTAATGGTGTGTTTCTGAAAGCTTTGGAAAGTGTCAAAAAAAGTGTCACCCTGGAGTACCACAAAACAGCTCGTCGCTTCCTGATAAAATTTCCTGAGGGGCCCAAAATCATGTCTTTCTTATTTTGTCCTGAATTGTTTGACATGTTGGGCGGTGACATGGAGCTGAGGAAGAAAGTAGAACAAAAAACACAACCCGAATTACCAGTCATTTACGACAACGATTCTTTTGCCAAGTATTTTCTTACCCCGGTAGAACTGAACCAAGGACTGAATTTGATGTTCGTGTACTCTGATGTGGTGGAATACAAGGTGGTGGGACACACCTCCGTGCCGTTACTGCGTGTCATTCCTTTCAAAGTGGATTCTGCCGCAAACGCTGACGAGGAAGGTGGAAACACTTACCACGTCCACAGCGAATTTGTCCATCCTCACTATTTGCCTGTCAGCAAGTCGTATTTGGACACGGTCAACATTACTATAAAAGGAGATTTGGGACAAAATATTCCATTCACCAAAGGAAAAGTCACGGTGAAACTCCATTTTCGAAAACGGTTTTCTCACGACTCGTAAGTAAGTCATGTATCCAGTGTACCGAGGGGTTGCTCGACAGCGAGGACACGGTTTAGGAGACATGTTAAAATCGGCCTTTCGTTCGGTGGCTCCGGTGTTGAAACCGATGGTGACACGCGGATTGCACGCCTTGAAAGATGCGGCACTGACACAAGGCAAAGAATTTCTCCAAAATGTTATCATCGACAAACAAAACCCTAAAGAAGCCTTCATGAGGGCTGGCAAAAATGTCTTGCTGCAAACGGGCAAAGACATTTTGAGCCGACGAGACACACCTATAAATGCCCTGCACGCTACCGAGTCAGGCATTCAGCAAGGACAAGGCAGAAAGAGACGACGAAGAAAACACCCTTTCACCAGACTTCAAGCGAGAAAGGCCAAGAAAAGAAGAACCGTTCGAGACTTAGACGTTTTCGATTATTGAGAAAGAACAGAACAAAAAATGATGCACCGAGAGTCATGCGCCTGTTCCAAGACGGAACTGGATCTGTTTGCCATGCCCCCCACCATGATGACGATGCAAGAATCCCAGTGGGTGGAATTTCACCCCGTCTCCTCATTGACAGCCTCAGCTCCCATCGAGTTTGAAATCAAAGGACAGCCCGAAGATTACATCGATCTGAATAGCAGTTACTTGTACTTGAAAGTCAAAGTTGTCGATGAGGACAATTCGACCCTAGATGGCGATGAGGTAATAGCTCCCGTCAACAATTTCATGCATTCCTTGTTTAGCGGAGTGGACTTGTACTTGAACAACAAACTGGTCAGCAGCAGCATGGATACTTACCCTTATCGAGCGTACCTGGAAAATCTCTTGACGTACGGAATAGATGCCAAGAACACTCATCTCAATGCCTGTGTGCTATGGGAAGCTGACGAAGCAGGCCAGTTTGAAAGATTCGAAACTGATGCAAGCAAAACACCAAACAATGACGGATTTGTAGAACGAAGAGACAAAATCAAAAACGGACAAAGTTTAGAACTGATGGATCGTTTACATCTGGACATGTGGTTGCAAGAGAAATATTTGCTAAACGGGGTGAATGTTCGCCTGAGACTGAATCGTAGCAGTGCCGCTTTCCATTTGATAGGTACTACTGTTTGCAAAACTGTCATCGAGGAAGCCAGGCTCTACGTACGCCGTGTGGAAGTGTTACCTAAAGTGGGAAACGACATCAGTCAGACGTTGAGCAGAACGACCGCCAAGTATCCCATACGACGCGTGGAAGTGAAAACCTTCACCATTCCCAAGGGACAGCGATCCATGATCGAAGATCATCTGTTCCAAGGACAGCTACCCAAACGTTTAATCGTTGGTATCGTCGAGAATACAGCCTTCAACGGAGCTGTCGAAAAAAATCCTTTCTACTTTCAACACTTTGGCGTGTCCAAGATCGAAGTCAGTCGCGATGGCAAGACCTTGTGTACCCGACCTTTCGAACCTGACTTTGAGAAGAAGAATTACTTGAGATCGTTCTTGTCCCTGTACGAAGCCACCGGCCAGTTAGGAACCAACACCAGTCACGGCATTACGTACGAGGATTACGCAGGAGGTTATGCTTTGTGGGCTTTCGATTTCACTCCAGACCAAGGCAGCGACGAGGGACATTTCCACCCTATAAAATCCGGCCAAATTCGTGTGGAAATTCAGTTTGCAAACCGAGACCCTGATGTAACGGTGAACGTCATCCTGTATGCCGAATTTGATAATACCATAGAAATCAATAGTTTGAGAGAAGTCATTCTAGATTACTAGAAGCCATGGAAGACTGTTATCCCTCTTTACCTAGTGGAGAAACTTTGGACATGGAATGTAAGGAGACCGTGGAAAAAGAAGAAGAAGTGATCATGATGAAGTCCCGATGGCCAGAACAAGAAGCGCATTTAGTCTCCTGTTTTGCCAAACACTTGGTCGATAAAATGACGGAATTGATCAAGAAAAATTGTTATGGATGTCAAAACGATCATCCCAGTCAAATTCAACACGATAAATGCCTGATGTTGAGTCAAGAAGAAAAATTGGACGAGTATCTGGACGAAGCTTGGAGTCTCATCTCGAACAAGGAAGTGTTGCACCAGTGGTATAAAGACTTGCGTGAACATTCTTGTCCACCATTAACCACTCAAGAGATCCATCGTATCGAAGCTCTCCTGAATCAGAGTGAGGAAACAGAACGAATAACCGTTTATTCGTCAGACATTTTCAAGCAAAAAGTCAGGATCGAATTGACGACTTATTATTACCTGTGAAGAAGAAAACAACACAAATGGATACCTGGGAACTTTATTACCTTTTGAACCACAGTTCGTATACGGCTTCTTGGAATCCTGTCGTCTGTGCTAAAGATGAACTCCCTCATCGCAAACCTAAAGACCATCAAGCTTACGTGATCAACACGGACGACAGTCATCTCCCAGGAACCCACTGGGTAGCCGTCTACTTTCCTCAAGAAGGATGTGTGGAATATTTCGATTCGTACGGATTGCCCCCTTTGGAAGACGATATCATTGACTTTATGAGAAGAAATGCTCAAACCACCCGATTCAATAATGTGAAATTACAAGGCACAGATTCCTTGGTGTGTGGACAATATTGTGTGTATTTTCTGCATCATCGCAGCCTGGGCTATTCCTTAGAACATTTAGTGACTCATTTTGATCCTCGTTCTTCTGCTAGAAATGATGTGAAAGTAGATCGATGGTTTTGTGACCATTATGCTTATCTTTTGTCTCAAGCTAGGAAACGTAGTGTCCATCAATGGCCTAATGATTTCCAACAGTGGAAATCACAATTTCATTCACAACGTTGTCAGCCCTGTTTAAAGTAGATTGTCCATTGAGAAAAAATGTTTGTGATTTGAAAAAAATTGTTTGATGTTATAGTGTTGGATTATTGTTAAAAATGTTAAAAATGTTGTTGTTTAGTGTTAAGTGATTTTTGAATAAAAAATGTTGTGTTTAGAAAAAAATGCCTTTGTCTTTTGTTTAGCTATAAGAATGTTGGATTGATGCTCTTTCATTTCTTACTATCCCTCTCATGAACGTTGCGGCTTGAAAACCGTGTGGGATGTTTTCCTTCACGTCCGCGCTTTGACTTTAAGAACCGGGGTTGTTTCCAGTCTAACCATCCATTGTTGACTCATCCTCCTACGAAGATGTGCTCCAAACTAGCTAAGCTCAACGAAGCCTACGTGAATTTGCATAGGGTCAGACACAGTCTGATACCGAAGCCAGAAGAAATAGAGAATGTGAGAATGTTAAAAATCACTGAAGACCTGATAGAAGAGCTCTTCAGAGAAGAAATGAACAGGGAGAAAGAAGAATAGACAGAGAAGTACAGACTTCAGAGACAGCAGCAACAGCAGCAACAACAGCAACAGCAGCAGCAACAACCTGAAGCTGACAGAGGCTTTGTCGATTGTCGTATCGACACCAAAGAGTTCTTCTTCTCTTTCCGAAGAAGCAGACCTATCGCCAGAAAGTCAATCCTCAGAGGACATCGCATTCTTAGAAACTAAAAAAAGAATGCCATAGCAAACAAAAAAAACAGCCCTTTTCAGGGCTACCCAATACTCTAGAAAAGAAATAACGATCAATTTGCCAATGTGTGTAGGTAGAGTAGTGTGAAAATAAACACTAACTCTTTTTAAAAAATGTGAGGGTATGTGTTTGTGTGTTTGTGTTTGTAAGTGATCAAGTAAGTTGGTATGGATAGTAGATTAAAATGATGTCTTTTTTGGTGTTTGAGGTGTGTATTTGGGGTTAAATTGGATTGCTTTGCGTATGTAAATAGTCTATTGAAGTGATTTATGAAAAAATTTTAAAATAGTGATGGGTAGCATAAAAAGTGAGTGAGTGTTTCTTTTAGGTCCGCGCGTTGTTGTTGTTTTTGGTCATGATCTAGGTAAGATCAATTTTATGTTTTTAGGGGATGTTTTCCTTCACGTCCGCGCTTTCACTATAAATTGAAACTCGCTGGGCAGTCTAGCTACCCTTGTTGATTGATCAACACAAGAATGAATAGTATCAGAATAAGCAAACTTCTTGAACTCCAGATACATCTGGAATATGTAAGGCGCCTGGTCAATGAACTGGCTGCGGAGGCTATAATAGAAGAAGAAAGAATAAAGAAGGAAGAGGAGGAGAGAAGACAGAGGGAAGAGGAGGAAAAGAAAAGAGAAGAGAGGATGTCGTTCAATATTCCCGAGACAGAGGATTGGGGTGATGAAGCGAATCATCCTCCCTCTTCGCTCCCCAGAAGAAAGGTGAAAGGAGACTGGGGAAGAAGATGCGTGTGTGGCGCCAGGCCAGGAAGGTGTAATCATTAGATAGTTGCATCTGGAGTTCAAAAAAACAGCCCTTTTCAGGGCTATCCAATACTCTAGAAAAGAAATAACTATTAATTTGCCAATGTGTGTAGGTAGAGTAGTGTGAAAATAAACACTAACTCTTTTTTAAGATCGTGTGAGGGTATGTGTTGGTGTGTTTGTGTTTGTAAGAGTAAAGGTATGTTTGTGCGAATAGTAGATTATGGGTTTCTTTATTGTTTCTTAGCAAATGTGGAGAGTATAGTTTGGGTTATATTATATGAAATGAAAAAGTAGGGGTATGTTTTCCTTCACGTCCGCGCGTTGTTTGGTCACGATCTAGGTAAGATCCATTTTATGTTTTTAGGGGGATGTTTTCCTTCACGTCCGCGCTTTCACTATAAGAACCCACAGTGTTCGTTGTTCAAACCATTCTGCAAAGAATAAAAAGAAGATGGCGTCAAACCAAATGGACAAAATACAAACCTTGCAAGACGTTTTAGACAACTTAGGAATAATGGAACAGATGCTAATAAGACTCGTTGAAGACCATTATTCCTATAGTCCCCATCGTGTAAAGATGGAAATTAATAACTTAAGAAAAGCAAAGGACAAGATTAGTGGTGTCATGAAAGAGATAAAGGAGGAGAAGGAGGATGAAGAGGAAAGAATAAGAATACGCAAATGGAACGAAAAAATTGAAAAAGAAGAAGAAAATGAAAAGAGGAAGAAAGAAGAGGAAGAAGAGAAGAAGAAAGAAGAGGAGGAGAAGAAAAAAAGAAAGGGAAGAAGAGTGTAGGAGATAAAATAAGAACTTGGTGGAGGAAAAGAAGAAATTAGAAGCAGAAGAGGAAGAAGAAGAAGAAGAAGAAGAAGAAGAAAACCCAAAGGCCCTTTTCAGGGCCAGCCATATTTCTCGAAAAGAGATAGCCTTTCCATTGCCTACCCCTTTTTTATTTTTTATTTTTTTTAAAAAAAAAAATCCCATGTTAATTTCCTTTGTCGCTATATGTTCCCACGATTTTTCTCCATGTTCAAATCCCCTTGTCGCTCAACAGCCCCACGATTTTTCTCCATGTTAATTTCCCTTGTCGCTATATGTTCCCACGATTTTTCTCCATGTTAAATTTCCCTTGTCGCTATATGTTCCCACGATTTTTCTCCATGTTAAATTTCCATTGTCGCTATATGTTCCCAAGGGGTCCTGTAATGCTAATTCCCATTGTCGTTATAATATCCCCCTTCACTACTGCCAAGCCTGGCAGCTGTTAGTACCATATTTTAAAAATAAGTCTTTGGTAGGACTCGGCCGCGGATCTAACCCACGACCTCCCGCAACCGAGGCGGACGCTCTAACCACTAGGCCATCGGAGCGGTCCCCATTTTGGAAGTAAAATGTCCGTATTCGTGAAGGGATTGAAGAATTTAATCGTTCTCTGTGCCATATTAACTTAAATTTACATACGCATTTCCCTCGGGAGGAGAATTATTCCTTGACGAAAACTATGACTATCTTTCTCAAATTCAAGGTTAATTTTTTGCAACAGTGTAAAGTGATGTATTTTGTGTGTAAAGCCAATAACCTTCAAGTCATGACATCAAGTACATTGTCATTTATAGGAATGAAAAAACATTCATAACTGAAATGGTCAAAATGTTTAAAAGTTGTTTTGAATCGCATTTCAAATCGGAGCTTTTTGAGAAATAGTTTTAAAATGAATGATCATTATTGCACAGTAAATATATTGTGAAATCCAAAATAAAGAACTAAAGAATTAATGTTCTAATTATTTTTATTTTCCGGCATATCCTTTCTAAAACCATGATTGCAGGCAAATACTATAATATTTACATACGTTTAATAAAGAGCATGTATACGTGTTTTGAAACAATACCAGTTCAAAAATTACCCAACATAAAGCAAATGAAAGTTATTTATGATGGCAATTTCAACTCCGTACTAGTTATGGAAGATCATTCTTTGAATATGTACTGTTTTACTACTACCTTTCTTTCATTTAATACTACCAGGCACACAGCAACACATACTCTGCATAAATTAAGAAATATTAACCTCAGAATTTAATCTAGGAATAGTTTTCTTCGCTTATCGATCGAAAATAATAATTACATCGGTAATCCGATTGTTGGACAGGCAGTATTGGTGCCACCTAGGTAGTAACGACAACTCACAACTAGCTCTCATTTACTCTCATTAGACCAAAATGGTTTCATGAAATGTAAATAAATCAAGTTATTTATAATTCATAACAAATGTATCATACTAAAACAGGTACATGTGCTTACATGTGAGGACGACAACAAGCATCATTCTTAAATATAAATACCACTGAGTCTGTATATTTAATTCATACAGTATAAATGAATACAGTAATGAACATGTAATTTTTATATATTTTTTTTACAATTTAATCGTCATATATTTAACTTATTCATAATATAAACAGTGTAATAATCAACCTACCTGGCTCGCTAAGTGCGATAGTAAACAAAAATTTAACCGCCACCGATTAAAATCCAAAAATAAGTATTGCTTCTATTTTGCTAATAAGGAATTACTGGCGTATGGAAATGTGACCTATTTTTGGACCCAATGTAAACATTTTTAGCACGTTTAGATAAATGCGGCTTCTATCGTTAGTTTAAATTTTCTGTTTAAATATATACGGAGAATAAGTCATAACCCTGACGACCACATTTTCAACGAATTAAGTTGGTTTGAACAAACATTACTGAGGATTACGCAAAAATTAATTCTGAGAAATTGTTCTGAATTTGAACAGGTAGTTTCAGAGAAGATTTTTAAAGTTTTGCATATAAGTTTATACAAGGAAAATGAGCCCCCTCACTGGCAGCCATGTCATTTTTTTTTTGGACGAATCTACCCGGTTTGAACAAATGCCATAGATGGTCAGTCGAACATCATTTCTATTTCTACAAAATTATTTATAAATCTGACAATAGTTTCAGAGATTTTTAAAGTTTTTTTCTTTCCGTTTCCATGGCAACCAGAATTCATGATTTGCACAAATTTAAAAGAGGACAATACTTTTAGTGATTGCCTAAGCGGTTTGAGAAGAAATGTCTTTCGAAGCAAAACATTGACGACGACGGGCGACGAGTGATCAAAATAGCAAACCATTGAGCGCTTAGTGCTCAGGTGAGCTAAAAACGCCATCAGTATTTTATTGATACTCTGTTAAACCGAAAATATATATCATTATCTATAAGATAATGTATAAAAGAGGCATAACATGCATACTCATGGCAAGCTTTCTATTCATAAACTGAAAATGTGCACACAAAAAAATCACGTTTTCGGCACTCCTAGGTCCCCTCATGTTCCTGCCTGTGCGCGCTCTAAAGCATAGCTTTTATGTTTGTTTTTGTTTTTGTTTGATACTTTTTGCAGTAAATCTAAGCAAAATGCAAGATGTACTTCCCATTAATGATGGCTAGAACCAGAGTTCCATTGCTCTTTGTTCACTATACGATTTCATTCTTCAAGGAATATGTTATTCATTGGTCTTTTCTTCCGCATATATCAGATAAGATAAGAAGATAAAAATTCTTTATTTCTACAAAGTCCATACCTTTAAAATAAAATATAGATGTAAAAATAAACATTGTTAATATAAAAGAACATATATACCATACCTACAAGTATACAGATACATCTACAACTATTAACTGCGACATGCATTGTGAAGAATGAAATTAAATGACACAATTAAATAGTAATTTGTTCCATCTACTAATGATATGAGAATTTAAATAAATGTCATAGTTCCAAAGAGATTTCAATATACAGTTCTTACTATTAGATATTCTTATCATCATTGAGAATACATCCTTTCTCATTATTTCATCGAAACTGAATACATAATAATTTACAAACATGTTGGAGGCGCTTTTCTACCTAGTAAGACCTAATAGAAAACGAACACTATTATTATAACCAATAACTAGTTTACTTTTCATACATTCTCTAACGTTTGTCCACAGAGGAGCACAATACATGGTGCAGCAATAATATATATATATATATATATATATATATATATATATATATATATATATATATATATATATATATATATATATATATATACAGGGCCAGCGCTACCATATAGGCAAACTAGTCAGCCCCCTAGGGGGCTGATTTCAGGGGGCGCATTTTTAAAATTTTTTTTATTGTTTATAAATTTGGAAATTGATATTTTGCGGGGGTGGGGTGGGGCGCTAGAATCTAACCCTGCCTAGAGCGCCAGATAGTCTGGCCGGGTCTGGCACCGGCCCTATATATATATATATATATATATATATATATATATATATATATATATATATATATATATATATATATATATATATATGATGCAGGGGTTATCTGTACACAATATACACCTAACCTCTTTTAGATTTTACATGATATAGGCTTACGTTTACAAAAAATGTTCAATGTAATGCTGACAGAACGATGTTCTACAAATGTCACTTTCATTAATATTACAAAAAAATCCTCTGTCACACATAAAACAAGCTGTCTTCTTACAAAAATAAGATAGTAAAATGCTTATTACGGAATTCAGTCAATAGTAGTCTTAAGTCGCCTCCAAAATACTTCTCGATTTCTTTCATCATCCGGGTAATCAATGTAAGTATGGCTTCGAATAACTTCCATAACATCTAATGGAAGTAGATCATTGGGTACTTTAATGTACATTACCACAACGACAAGTTTCCTGTTTTTCTTCTCTGATTCTATTCTCGCCATATTTAGCTCGTATTTACACCAATAACTCCGCAAGAAGCTTTTAGACAATACAAAAATTGCCCGTCTACTTGATGAGATAGCCCGGATAATGTTCTCTGGGATCGAAACACCAGGTGTGAAATCCCGATCAGCGATACACAGCCTCAAACCGAACCTCTCTTCTACCTCAGGCAGGATTCCATTATATACGAACGGTTTATCCTCGTCGGCATACGATACAAAACTGTCATACTGGTAAAGTTCGCTGTAATCCTCACCCTGATGTCGAATGCCCAAGGAGTTCCTTGCGCTGTAATAGAGATACCGTATATGCCACTTGTACCGGTAAATAATTCCGCCAAATATGACGGCAAAGGTGAGGACAATGAACGCTATACATCCGGCTATCAGTCCAGCTTTTGAAGTGCATTCCTTTTCCAGGGATCTCAGTTTCCGTTTTGTGTTTTGTTTCGTTTTTTGCCCACATACATTATCGTATGTAAGAATAACTTTGGTATCCATCATCCAGTTTAGAAATCTGATATTTTCACATGCACAAGAAATTGGATTTCCCTTTAAGTCGATCGTAACGTTTTGGTTTTTTACAATTCCATCTATGTGATCTGTAAACTTATCAGGCAGAGTCTCAATTTTGTTGAAAGACATATCTATTTTTGTCAAATTTGTCATTTTCCGTACGTCTATTTCCCATTTGCTGAGCATGTTGTAAGAAATTATAAGTTCTTCTAACGATACCATGTGTTGGAATATCGTTTGTGGTAGCTTGCAGATTTTATTAGAAGAAATGTTCAGATATCGTAACGATTTTAATGAGCTGAAGATAATACCATCGGAGTCCTGACCAAGTATGGATCCAAGTAAGTTTCCCTGAATGTTTAGTCTTTTCAGTCCATCAAAATGTGAAAAGAAGACGCGAGTCACATTGTCACAATAGTTATGAGCCAATGATAGATTCTGCAGCTGATTCAGACCAGTTATTGGACCAATCCAACTGTGCAAACCATTATAAGAGAGGTCGATATGTTTGAGACAATTATTGGGGGACACGTGAATTTCAGGAATTGGGAAATTCCACCCCATATGTTTGCATATGATTATTTTAAGGTTAGGAGGAAAAGCTACCTCGGGCACAAATTGCATGAACAGACCTTTCCATATATTATGATTGGTCGCCCGTTTCGTCAGCTTGATTTCTTCCGGAAGAAATTCATATGGATCCTGTTCAGAAAAAGCTGAATGTTGATCAGAGATATCTAATAGTTCCAAATGTTTAAGTGTTTGGTTATTGTCAAAAAATTCGGCCAGGTAGGAGCCGGTTACAAGCCTGTTATCTCTAAGATTTACTGCCTGTATTGTGTCTGGAAGGGCTGATAGTACCCCATATTCGAATACATCCAATTTGTTGCCCTCCAAATGGAGTTCTCGAACTTGTAAATTTGATAAGAATGTGGCGTGTTCTTTCTTAAGCATAATAGAATGACCTTGAATAATTGGATGTATATAATTAAGGTATAACTTTTTAAGTGATGTAGCATTACGCAACCCTTGCAATCCTATAGCTGCCCTATCAAAAGTTAGGTTGTAGTTATAGGAAAGGTCGAGTTCCTCTATCTGAGAAAAAGGAGCGAATGCATCGGGTGAAATTGTCTGGATTCCACAATCTGATAGAATGACACGTTTTAAAAACGGCAGATTTTCGAAGTAATTGTCGTTAAGCGTTTCAATGGAACAGTAACTCCACTCTTCTTCCCCAGTCTGATCCAAGGTTATCAATTGTTTTAGTGTGCCAAACTCTGGTCCAAATGTACAAGATGGACACCCTTCTAGTGCCAAAAATTGCAATTGTCTAGTGTGATTGACGGCTTCTCCGATCGAGTCATAGCTGTTAAAATCGTTTTGGCTTAAATCCAAGATAATTAGTTGGGGTAAATGACGAAATGCTTTAGAAAATCCAGGGATGTTAGATATTTTATCTAGTCTCGTATGTTTCAGATTCAGGTAGCGGAGATTCTGCAATCCTTTAAAAGCGTCGGGCTCGATGGCTCTGATATTATTATCTGAAAGATCAAGAGCGACGAGGTCTGTCCATTCACTAAAAGTTCCATTGTCCAGTCTTTCAACACGATTTCTCGAAATGTCTAGACTACAATATGAAGTGTTTCCCTCTATTTCAGATATACTCGTTACGTTTGTACTTCTACAATTGTAGTTGATTTGTAACTCCAAAGGGCAGTTCTCTTTAACATATTTTGTTACATTTGTGCATGTTCTTCTCAAAGATCTGATATGAAATATTTCTGTTTCACAGATTATGGCATCATTTCTATCGATAAGACCCAAGAAAACTAACATCAGACTTGCATATATACCCGTCATCCTGTAAAGAGCATGAAAACACAAATATAGTTTATGATAAGATGTTAAATATGAAATCCCAGTAGTACGATTATATTATTATAGGAATCTACTATTTCACATCTAACTTTCATTTTTGCGTGTTCTAAATTTATAAGTATAAATTATTCCACAAATCAAATCAAACTATTTCGAGAAAGATCGGGGAATTTTTGCATTATCCATTGACTCTATGATGTGTTGGTGCATTGATAATTGACTCGCTGATGTGTTGATGCATTGATAATTGACTCTCTGATGTTTTAGTACATGGGTATTGCATTGTGCGTTGACTGGCTGATGTGTTAATAAATGGGTAGGAAATGCTTCGTCGCTGTAGACCTATACGAGGACTAATTTGAGTTCAACCACTAAGAACCAGACGTACATATTTCATTCGAAATTTTGAAGGAAAAGACATATATTTTGAATCGGTATAAAATAGTTCAGAAAGCAGCAGAAATCGCAGCCATTGATCAAATTGCTGTGGTGATAAAAGAAAATTACACCAGACAGAATCAAGCCTTCGATTCAAGGGAATGTCAAAGGTATATTGATGGATCTATGTCTCAGATAGATAAACCAAATTTACTGCCAGAATGCGGAAGTATTGAAATAGAATCACAGTAACTAAAGGAGTTGCCCAGTTACAAGCAATGGCGCCATTAAATTTTTACCTTAATTTATTTCAGCTGAGTTTCTTTCCCAAGAAAAAGTAATTTTTCAGTCTCGAGTCGTTGAATATTATTTATTCCATTTAAAGCAGCGAAAGCCAGTGTTGATCTTGTTTTTATCAATAAAACAAATGAACAGATGCTGGCCTATCTGTAGGAGATGAGATTAACGATGAGAAAGCAACTTAATAAGGGATGACATCTTTAGCGCCGCTATGATAAGAAATTAGGGCTGCAACGATTTCTCGGATAACCGTTGACGTTTCGATTAATACAAAACTAAAGAAACGGTTAACCGACATCCCCTCTCATTTCTTGCATCGTAACAAAAAGTGTATTGAGTAAGATAAACAGATTGATGTGCAAGTTGAAAATGGTAATTAAATGTCTCATTCCCAACCCTTTTTCGATCAACACATCCCCTCTGAAACAAACAAGCTTCAAACATGAATCGAAAGAGTGTAATAACTCTGCCCTGCTTGCAGCCCAATTCTGAACATGTACCCTAGTCTGCTATTCTAAAATACGCCATCTAATAATATTAACTGTATCTTCACTTATACGTTATGCAAATACATATACGAATACACACATTCGCAAAAACACGAACCGCGATTTCTTCAATTCATAGTTCAAGCATGTTATGGTTTTGCGTCTAAGTCATTTTACTGCTAGGAATATACAAATTTTAGAATTTGCGTTTGAATGATCCTGAAAATCGGTCTGATTGGTACTGAATGCTGCACAATTAGCAGAGAATATGACAGTATAATTAAATATAATGGAAGATATTTGGATTAGCATGTGTAACAGGTAAGTTTCGTTAGATTTTGGAATATGGAAGCTTTGATTTGGCATTAATCTTTGCCAGTTCACTATCTGTACAAAAGTGTTTTGTAGACTGAGATTAAACGGTTACTGTTCACATAACGTATTACGGGTAACCGGGTAAGGAATTAAGAACCAACCTACTGATTATAGAACGGAAATAATACGTATCAGTATCTCATGGAAACCTAGTAACTTACAGGTCTAGTTACGAATTATCATATTATTGAATAAAACTGAAGTCTACAATTGGTAACGTGTAAATAACAATATGCTAAACCTCAGACTGCACAACAGAAAACGATTACTCCTCGAGAAGACTATTGGGAACTTACCCATGAAAACGGAAAACGATTACTCCTCGAGAAGACTATTGGGAACTTACCCATGAAAACGGAAAACGATTACTCCTTGGGGAGACTTAGGAATTTATCAGTGAATGTGCTGTCCACATGTCGGCCCATCGTGAAAGTAACAATTAAATAACAATTACCTTTGCTTCAAATATAATTTTAACTGTATGCATGCCATGAGCATAATGAGTTGTTAGCCCATGATGTATATTAATAAAACAGCAAACATCAATGAAAATTTTAACAGGACACAAAGTAATTATATTAAATTGTTCTAAAGGCTAAATATATTTTAAGCACCTAGCATGGGTGTCAGCAGGAATATTTTCCAAGTGGGGAGCAAAGTCACTATTCTTTTTGGGGGGAGGGATCAAAGCTAAAATCAAAGGGACCAGGCTTATACAGCAGAATGTTTTTTTTTTAAAACATCGGGGTGGGAAAAGAGGGACAGTTGTTAGCTGACAGCTGAAACTGCATTTGAATGATGCAGATTACATACGAATACCACCATAACAACCAAACCGTTCAGGTATGGGATGACTGATGTGGGGTCATACAAACATAAAGATCTAAATCATAATAAAACTTCAGCGAGTATTTTCTAATCCCCTCGAAAACATAACTAGTTGCTATTACCAAAGCCAATTTTGTTTGGTAAAATTAACTAGGAATTTATTCCTACACTGAATACATCATCAGATATTGTCCATTATGTATACAAAATATAATTCCAAATCCAAATACTGAAGTTTGAAGCAA
This sequence comes from Sinohyriopsis cumingii, assembly GCA_028554795.2. NCBI lineage: Eukaryota > Metazoa > Mollusca > Bivalvia > Unionida > Unionidae > Sinohyriopsis > Sinohyriopsis cumingii. The sequence continues at coordinate 8,012,416 of CM068834.1, read as the reverse complement.
TGGTCCTATTGAATGACTAATATTGATTAAGGTCAACCACGAGGTCAGAGGTTAAGTAATTTCTTTTCTTCAAGCTCTATTAATTTCTGCTGTATTCAGTTTGACTAAGAATGTTTAGATATGTCCATTTAAAATATTTGTTTATTCTGAATGTTATATACAAAGATAGGGGCCCCAAGTGGCCGAGTGGTCTAAAGCGCTCTCCGTCACGGATCATTGCCATCTCACCTCTGTCTTCGTGGGTTCGAGTCTCGGGCTCGGCAAATGTGGATATGTGAGAAAGCTTCCGGTTGCTTCGGTGGTTCTTTCCGGTGTTTTCCCTGGTTCTTCCTCCACTGTTAATACTGGCCGCCATGTATAGCCTATCATGTGCTGAAAAATGACGTTGAACCCTATAACAACAACAACAACAATATATGAAGATACTGGCTTAATTAATGAAAAAAGTCTGGTGCAAATCATATCTCTATTGTGTAACATGTACAGTAGTTATATATCTTTCGAAATGAAAAGTTTCAAAAGGCGCACCTACCTTTAAGTATGAAGAAAACCAAAACAACAATTCATATTATAAAAATATCCAAATATCAGATGAATATTTGTTTCTGTCTACTGTGCACTACCATTATGAGTGAATTAGAAACAATACCCCTCTATCCTCAGCTAGTATCATTCAGTGACTTAGATTTAGGGACCGGCCATTTTATGTTCGGGGGTGAGGTTAGGGTCTCTATCAAACCACCACGATATATATTCTCAAGATATTTGCGTGAGCAACTGATATAAAGAGTTCCTTCTTCTTTTTTTAAAATTAAAACTGATGAAGAAGCTTTTTAGGACCATACATTTGATTTAAAAATAATCCCAGTACCCCTCTCCCCAAAAATGAAATGATCGGTTCCTTATGAGTATATTGTGGAGGTATGTCTGTTCTAGTGTCACGATATTTATATATTTAGATTGGAAAGTGTTTTTTAGATCACATAGATTTAATCGTCGGAGCAGGAAGTTTAACTTTGTTATTGTTCTCGGTGTAACAATCAATTATTCACTGTCTTATGCATTTTAGTCATAGTTTCTAGAACTTCCAGGGCGTGACCCCTACGACCTTGAGGATTGGCTATAGTATTCGCACACCTTCCCGTTTGTACCCCACGACTATTTAAAAAACAAAAAACGCATCAAGGATGTAAAACAAATGCACATATCTTTGTCATTTCATTCAATGGGTTATACTTCTTAACTTGATTGTCGTGAAAGGGTCCCTACCACCGTCGACTTACTGGCGTTTCAAAGCAAACTGAATCTCCCGATAGTAGTTAAGTGGGATACCATAGCGTCAATGGGACTTACCATTAAAAACACCCCTGGGACCATATAGCGTCTATGGAAATTTAACATTAACCACCCTGGGACAATATAGCGTCTATGTAAATTTAACATGGACGAAAAACCCTGGGACAATATAGCGTCAAGGGGAATTGAACATGGGAATATGGGACTGTTGAGCGTCAAGGGGAAATGGAACAGGGTCGGGACCCTATTTTAATACGGTCCCGACCTGATGGGTCTATGGAAATGGAACAGGGGTAGGCAATTGAAAGTCGATCTCGTTTCGAGAGATTGGAGTGGCCCTGAAAAGGGCCTTTGGGTTTCTTCTTCTAATTTCTTCTATTTCTCCACCAACTTCTTATTTTCTGTCCTACACTTTTTCTCTTCTTTTCTTTCTTTTCTTCCTCCTTTTTCTCTTCTTTTTGGCTTCTCCTCCTCTTCTTTCTTCCTCTTCTCATCTTCTTCTTCTTTTTCAATTTTTTCGTTCCATTCTCTCATCCTTATCCTTTCCTCTTCATCCTCCTTCTCCTCCTTTATTTCTTTCATCACAGCACTGATCATGTCCTTTACTTTTCTTAAATTGTTGATCTCCATCTTCACTCGATGGGGACTATAAGAATAGTGATCCTCGTTTAGCCTCGCTAACATTTGCTCCATCATACCCAAATTGTCCATGACGTCTTGCAATGTTTTCATCTTATTTTTATTCTCTGTAGAATGGTTTGAACGACGAATACTGTGGGTTCTTATAGTTAAAGCGCGGACGTGATGGAAAACATCCCCTAAAACAAAATTAATATTACTTAGATATGACCAAACAACGCGCGGACGTGAAGGAAAACATCCCCCTACTTTTCTCATTTCATATGATCTACTATCCACATACATGAAGCAACAATAAACAAACCCAAAATCTACTATCCACGCATGCAAAGCATTAAAATCAAACCCCAAATTTACTATCCACACGAACATACGTAATCACTTACAAAGCCCAATAATCTACTATCCACACTAACGTACGTCAGCTCTTACAAGCACATACACTCACACCACATAAGAATCAGTGTTTATATTCACACTACTCTACATACACACATTGGCAAATCGATTACTATTTCTTTTCTAGAGATTGGAGTAGCCCTGAAAAGGGCTGTTTGTTTTTTAACTCCATGGCACCTGGTTAATGATGACACCTTCCAGGCCTGGCACCACACACACATCTTCTTCCCCAGTCTCTTTTCACTCTTTTTTGGGGGAGAGCAGAGGCGGGATAAGTGGCTTCAGAATCCCAATTTTCTGTCTCTGGGATTCTGAAATTTCCTCTCTCCTTTTCCTCCTCTTCTTATTTTCTTCTTTCCTCCTCCTCTTTCATCCTTCCCTCTTCGACAATGGCCTCCGCAGCCAGTTCATTTAGTATGCGCCTGGCATATTCCAGGTGCATCTGGAGTTCTAGAAGCTTTACAATTCTGGTATTCACTGTCTTGTTAACGAATGAACAGGGTAGCTAGACTGCCCAGCGAGTTTCAATTTATACAAAAAGCGCGGACGTGAAGGAAAACATCCCCTAAAACAAAATTTATATTACCTAGATCATGACCAAACAACGCGCGGACCTAAAAGAAACACTCACTCACTTTTTTATACTACCCATTACTAATTTAAAAATTTTCATTAATCACTTCAATATACTATCCACATACGCAAAGCAATCAAACCCCAAATCTACTCTCCCCACACGTCAAACAGCAAAAAAAAAACATGATCATGATTTACTATCCACACAAACTTACGTGAGCACTTACAAACACACAATCATATACACAAACACATACACTCACACTATAAAAAAGAGTCAATGTTTATATTCACACCACTTTACATACACACATTGGCAAATTGATTACTATTTCTTTTCTAGAGCATTGGGTAGCCCTGAAAAGGGCTGTTTTTTTGCTTGTGTGAAGTTGAAGCTAGGGCGATCTTTTAGTTTCTAAGAATGCGACGTCCTCTGATGATAGGTCTGCTTCTTCGGAAAGAGAAGAAGAACTCTTTGGTGTCGATACGACAGTCGACAAAGCCTCTGTCAGGTTCAGGTTTCTGTTGATGTTGTTGTTGCTGCTGTTGCTGCTCTCTCTGCTGTTTCTGAAGTCTGTACTTCTCTGTCCATTCTTCTTTCTCCCTGTTCACTTCTTCTCTGAAGAGCCCTTCTATCAGGTCTTCAGTGATTTTTAACATTCTCACATTCTCTGTCTCTTCAGGCTTCGGTATCAGACTGTGTCTGACCCTATGCAAATTCACGTAGGCTTCGTTTAGCTTAGGTAATTTGGAGCACATCTTCGTAGAAGGATGAGTCGGCAATGGATGGTTAGACTGTAAACTACCCCGGTTTTTAAAGTCAAAGCGCGGACGTGAAGGAAAACATCCCTTCACGGTTTTCGAGCCGGAACGTTCAATGAGTGTCATGAGAGGGATAGTAAGAAGTCAAAGAGCATGAATCAAGATTTCTATAGTCAAACAAACCACAAAGGCATTTTTTCTTTAAAACACAACATTTTTTATTCAAAATCACTTAACACTAACAAACTACTATAACATTTTTAATAATAATCTAACAATATAACATCAAACAGTTGTTTTCAAATCACAAACATTTTTTTTCAACTCACACATTATTTTGGACAGGGTTGACAACGTTGTGAATGAAATTGTGATTTCCACTGTTGGAAGTCATTAGGCCATTGATGGACACTATGTTTCCTAGCTTGAGACAAAAGATAAGCATAATGGTCACAAAACCATCGATCTACTTTCACGTCGTTTCTAGAAGAAGAACGAGGATCAAAATGAGTCACTAAATGTTCTAAGGAATAGCCCAGGCTGCGATGATGCAGAAAATACACACAATATTGTCCACACACCAAGGAATCTGTGCCTTGTAATTTCACATTATTGAATCGGGTGGTCTGAGCATTTCTTCTCATAAAGTCAATGATATCGTCTTCCAAAGGAGGCAATCCATACGAATCGAAATATTCCACACATCCTTCTTGAGGAAAGTAGACGGCTACCCAGTGGGTTCCTGGGAGATGACTGTCGTCCGTGTTGATCACATAAGCTAGATGGTATTGAGGTTTGCGATGAGGGAGTTCATCTTTAGCACAGACCAAAGGATTCCAAGAAGCCGTGTACGAACTATGGTTCAAAAGGTAATAAAGTTCCCAGGTATCCATGTTTTGTGTGGTTTTTTTCTTCTTCACAGGTAATGATAAGTCATCAATTCGATCCTGACCTTTTGCTTGAAAATGTCTGACAAGTAAAAGGCGTTTAGCTCCGACTTCTTACTCTGGTCCAAGAGAGATTTGATGCTACGGCGCTCCAGAGACGTGAGTGGAGGAGAAGAATGTTTATCCAAGCCTTTATACCACTCGTTCAACACGAATTCTATCTCGATGACAGCCCAAGCTTTGTCCAGATATTCGTCCAATTTTTCTTCTTGGCTCAACATAAGACATTTGTCGTGTTGAATTTGACTGGGATGATCGTTGTGACATCCATAGCACTCTTCCTTGATCAATTCTTTCATTACATCTGTCAGGAATGTAGCAAAACAGGAGACTAAATGGGCTTCTTGTTCTGGCCATCTTGACTTCATCACGATAACTTCTTCGTCTTGGGATTCTTCTTCTTCTTCTTCTTCTTCCACGGTCTCCTCACATTCCATCTTCAAAGTTTCTCCACTAGGCAAAGAGGGATAACAGTCTTCCATGGCTTTTAATAGTCTAGAATGACTTCTCTCAAACTGTTGATTTCTATGGTATTGTCAAATTCTGCATACAGGAGGACGTTCACTGTGTGATCTGGAGGTGGATTTGCAAACTGAAGTTCCACACGAATCTGACCCGATTTTATAGGGTGGAAATGTCCCTCGTCGCTGCCTTGGTCTGGAGTGAAATCAAAACCCCACAAAGCATAGCCTCCTGCATAATCGTCGTACGAAATACCGTGACTGGTGTTGGTTCCTAACTGTCCCGTGGCTTCGTACAGGGACAAGTACGATCTCAAATAATTCTTTGCGACACCAAAGTTGGGCTCAAAGGGTCGGGTACACAAGGTCTTGCCGTCGCGACTGACTTCGATCTTGGACACATTGTAATGTTGAAACTCAAAAGGATTTTGATCGTGGGTTCCGTTGAAGGCTGAATTCGTGATGATACCAACAATCAAACGTTTGGGTAACTGTCCTTGGAACAGATAATCTTCGATCATAGATCGCTGTCCAGCGGGAATGGTGAACGTTTTCACTTCTGCGCGTCGTATCGGATACTTGGCGGTCGTTGTGCTCAACGTCTGACTGACGTCGTTTCCCACTTTAGGTAAAACTTGCACACGACGCACGTAGAGTCGGGCTTCTTGAATGATAGTTTTGTATGCATTGGCATGGGCCATCAAATGGAAAGCGGCACTGCTACGATTCAGTCTCAGACGGATATCCACCCCGTTGAGCAAATACTTTTCTTGTAATCACATGTCCAAATGCAAACGATCCATCAGTTCTAAACTTCGACCTTGCAGAATTTTCTTACGACGGTCGTTAAACCCCACATTGTGAGGATTGTCATCTTCTGTCAGGACTGTGTCGCTAAACGTGCCTACACCTGCCGTGTCAGGTTTCCATACCACGCAAGCATCCAGATGAGTATTTTTGGCTTCTTTTCCGTACGTCAAGAGATTTTCCAGGTAGGCACGATATGGGTAAGTATCCATGCTGCTGCTGACCAGTTTGTTATTCAAGTAAAAGTCCACTTCGCTGAACAAGGAATGCATGAAATTGTTGACAGGAGCTACTCTAGCATCGCCTCCTAGATTGGTGTTGTCCGTTTTCATCACTTTCACTTTCAAATACAGGTAACTGCTATTGAGATCGATGTAATCTTCGGGCTGTCCTTTGATTTCAAACTCGATGGGAGCGGAATCCGTCAAAGAGGAGACGGGATGAAATTCCACCCACTGGGATTCTTGCATGGTCATCATGGTGGGGGGCATGGCAAACAGATCCAGTTCCGACTTGGAACAGGCGCAAGACTCTCGGTGCATCATTTTTTTCTCTTTCTCAATAATCGAAAACGTCTAAGTCTCGAACGGTTCTTCTTTTCTTTGCCTTTCTAGCTTTAGACGTGTGAAGTCTGGTGAAAGGGAGTTTTCTTCGTCGTCTCTTTCTGCCTTGTCCTTGCTAAATGCCTGACTCGGTAGAGTGCAGGGCATTTATAGGTGTTTCTCGTCGGCCCAAAAGGTCTTTGCCCGTTTGCAGCAAGACATTTTTGCCTGCCCTCATGAAGGCATCTTTAGGGTTTTGTTTGTCGATGATGACATTTTGGAGAAATTCTTTGCCTTGTGTCAGTGCCGCATCTTTCAAGGCGTGCAATCCGCGTGTCACCATCGGTTTCAACACTGGGACCACCGAACGAAAGGCCGATTTTAACATATCTCCTAAACCGTGTCCTCGCTGTCGAGCAACCTCTCGGTACACCGTATACATGACTTACGAGTCGTGAGAGAACCGTTTTCGAAAATGGAGTTTCACCGTGACTTTTCCTTTGGTGAATGGAATATTTTATCCCTGATCTCCTTTTATAGCAATGTTGACCGTGTCCAAATACGACTTGCTGACCGGCAAATAGTGAGGATATACAAATTCGCGGTGGACGCGGTAAGTGTTTCCACCTCCCTCGTCAGCGTTCGTGGCAGAATCCACTTTGAAAGGAATGACACGCAGTAACGGCACAGAGGTGTGTCCCACCACGTTATACTCCACCACATCGGAGTACACAAACATCAAATTCAGTCCTTGGTTCAGTTCTACCGGGGCACGAAATAACTTGCTAAAAGACTCGTTGTCGTAAATGATTGGTAATTGGTTTTTCTTGTGCATGGCCATTCTCATGGCCATTCTCATGTCCATGTCTCCGCCCAACATGTCAAACAATTCAGGAAAAAATATGAAACCCATGATTTTACTGTCAGAAAATTTCATCAAGAAGCGACGAGCTGCTTTGTGGTATTCCATGGTGACACTTTTTCTGACACTTTCCAAAGCTTTCAGAAACACGACCTTAAACCTGGAGCCTATGGTGCTCACCAAATGTTGACCACTAAAATAATAGCCTGGGGGAACGAACAACTCATAGGTGGTCCACTTTTGATTTTGTGTGCCAGGGGTTTTTATGTTATATTTGCCATGGGTATCCAAGTACTGTTGCATTTGCTCGTCATGAACTTCCACATCAAATTTATTTTGATTGGGAAGGACATTGACGACTTGGGTTGGGTGAATGATTTCTACTAAAGCCACTTCCCAATGGGCTTCGTGATCTAATGGGATGGTCTGATTTACTTTGGCCGTGTAACAGCACAACGTGTTGTGGGGAAACACCTCCATGGAACTGTCACTGGGTAAGGTTAAGTAAAATTGGTTTTGGTGACTCATAATTCTAGAGTTCTGTGGCTGTCCGAGGCGTTCCTGGACGTCAGAGGTGTGTCTCCTCCCAAAATGGGGTTCTGGTTGTGGTTGGAGTGGTGACTGACACTGGCACTGGACACAAGGTTCCCGTTGTTCCCGTTCGAGGAGAATTTCAGGGAGGGATTGGGAAGAAGGTAACCGATGCAACTGCTCAATAAAATGGTCCACAATTGTTTGTCTCCTTGTTGCAAACTCAAATTGGCAATGGCTGCCCCGATGACACAATACACCACGAAGATTTGGCAGAAAAAGACGATTTGCGTTTTAGGCACACGTTCTCCACACCACACCCACAAGGGTTGTTTTTGTAAATCTTGCAGAGAGGAACTGGGTGAAGGAGTGGTCGACGTAGCTGCGTCTGTGTGAAAGGGCATGATGGTCACTTCTTTTTATAGTCGATGACTTGCGAAAACGTCGATCCAAGAATCAAAACTGGGTGGATATCCTTTCCAACGTACTTTGACTTCTTTGACACGTCGTTTGCCCACTTTACGGGTTCTGCGTTCATGAATGCTTTCGATGTCGTACACGTCGTCTTCTTTTTTGGTGACACGTTGTAACTCGGGTAATTAAACGTTCCTTTCAGCACTTCTCCGTTCATGTCTTCCAATTTATAGACGGCAGGATGACGGCCATGCACTCGTCCAGTGAGACGAAACAATTCGGTCGTCCAGTTAGGTAAGTAACCTTTGTCGAAAGTGCGTTTGGTTTTGCCAATGCGCACCCAATCTCCTACGGTCAACACTCCACTTTTCTTGGTGGCAGCCCTGGTCGGGGACGTACCAAACAGGCGCTCAAACACCAACACTTCGTTCTCGGGAGTCACTTCTTGCGGGGCACGTCCGATGCTTCGATGGTAACATTGGTTGTACGCTTGCACCAGGTGCGGTAAGATGTCGATGTACTTCAGAGTGTGGTGATGCGTAAAATATTTCCACATGCGTTCTTTCAAAGTGCGTTGAAAACGTTCCACGATGCTGGCTTTGGTTTCGGGATTCTCGGTGGTAAAAAAATGAATGTCACGTTTCTTTAATTCTTTTTGGAAAGCTTGGTTCAGAAATTCGGTGCCTTTGTCCGTTTGCCATCGAAGAGGGTGACGACCGCTTTGTTTCAACACTCGTTGCAGGGCTCGCACTAACTCGCTGCTCGATTTGGAAGTCAAGGGCACGACCCAGGCAAATTTGGAAAAGACGTCGATGACACAAAACAAATATTTGTAGCCACGATTGTAGCTGGGCAAATGAGAGACATCGGCTAAATCGGCTTGCCATTGATGATCGATGCCTTCCACTCGGGTGCGACTTCTGGAAAATTTGCGTCGAATGGGTTTGTGTAAAGTATAGGTAGCTTGTTCTTGTAACCATCGTTGCACTTGAGGTAAACGGAGACTTTTCAGTCGCATTTTGGCAGCACGATACAATTTTTGAACTCCTGCGTAACCTGCAGGATGCGAGGGATCGTAGTAAATGCTGGCTAACACTTTTTCCATTTTGTGTTTGTGTGTTAATAAGGCACCCACTCTTGGAAGATGCTACTCTTTTTCTATTGGGGTAATTTCTTGGATTGCAATGCCTTGCGTGTGCGACCAGCAATAGGTGTCGCAGAGGGGGATGTGGGAACAGGGGATATCGGTTCTTGTTTCACTTCTGTCTTCACTTCTGTCTTCACTTTCTTTTTCTCTTGTGATGAAGAAGGGGTGGTCAACATCTTTTTAATCCATCCAATTCTGGAGGTAGGTGGTGTTGTTAACTTGCGTACTCTTTCTGGTGGAGTTTGAAACCCTTCTTCTTCTTCTTCTTTTTCTGTCTTGGTCACTGGTAGTGGTGGTGGTGGTACTGGTGATGGTGCTGGACTTTTCATCAAGGTCTTAAAATCTTTCAGAGTGGGTAGAGCTGTTTCGTCTAAAGCTTTCTGGTGAAAGAGTTGCATTCGTTGCAAGAGTTGACCGTACTTTTGCGATTTTTCTGTTTCGGACAAATCTTGGCGATCCATCAAGGACTGCAATTCGTGTTGTAACTGGGACATTTCGCTCAAATGGGGATTAGGAGGTAAATGCGGGGTGCGTTGTTCTTGCCAGCGATGATATTCCATCCATCGTTTGTAAGGCACTAAAGCTAGTTTTCGTCCTTCCATGGGGTTGTCAAGGGTCGATTCTGAGATCTTGGGACTTCAGAGGGCCTTTTTATCTTGCTCCCACCAGTCTTCCCAACATGGTTCCCAAGACTCCCTTCAGCAATGGGACTAACAAGAGGGGTAAAATGCCTCCACGTTGGACCAACATCTTCTTCTTTTGACAAAGGGGGATTTTCTTTTGAATCATTTGGCGAAGAACGTGATGATGTTTGCCTAAGCATTGTTTCTGGTGTTTGGACAAAGGGATCGTGCCTTTCAAGACGTTCAAACAACATTCGCACACGGTATCGATGACCTCTTTGGAAGCTGATTGAATGAGTTTTTTTCGTAGGGGTGGAGAAGCTTTGGACAGGACAGATAACATGTCCCCATGTTTGACTAAACGTTTTGGCAGTCCTTTCCTTGTCTTTCCTTTGGGTTGTTTAGAAGAGGGATTTTTTTGGAAGGTGACATCTTTGAATCTTCAGGAGCACGAAAACACTGATACCCCTATTCGGTAAATCGAGCCAGTTCTTGCTTGGACAAATCCAGTAAACTTTGTAACATGCCCGATCTTTCTTGGACTTTGATTTTGGGAGAAGGTACTTTGTGAGCAGCAGCCACTGCCACTAAATTGGAGGTTCCTGCCACTGGGGAAGTTCTTCTAGGGGTCATCAACGGAGAAGTTCTTGGTGTGATCAACGTCTCCAAGTACTCTTCAGTTCTTGGTGTCATCAACGGAGAAGTGGATGAACGTGAGGCTGCCAGAGACGCAGTCACCGTCGTGGCAGGTCTTGGTTTGCGAGTGTAAGGTTGCGTCCTGGCCGAAGTGCCTCTTTTGCGACTAGTTTTCTTCTGTGGACTTTTCTTTTTCTGGGGACTTTTTCTCTGTTTCTTTTTTTTGGGGGCTTCTTTTCTTTTTCCGGGGTGGCGTCTGGTAAGAGGAGGGTCCCGCCACTGGAGAAGTTCTCCTTGGGGACTTGGTCTTTTTCTTCTCCTTGGAACTTCGTTTGACTTTTTTCTTGCGGAGAACTTTGGGGGCATTAGGATCCCATCTTAAGAGAGAGCGAATGATGACCCCTCCTAGAGTATCGCTCCCTCCAGGTTTCAAAATGATTTGTTTTTTGGTTTGAGTGTCGATGCGGGGATCGGCTAGTTGGGTCAAAGCGACTTTGTTTCGATCAGAAAAGCGTTTGGTTTGATGAGGAATCTGAATGATCCCTTGGAGTAATTGACGTGCCGTCACCGTGAACCATCGTAAGACTTCTTTGAGACTAGCTTCTAAGACACGAGCTCGTGTTTGTGGATTTTTTTCTCGACTGATGCCATACAAGACACGAGTCAATTTGACGGGAAGATGCGACTGAGGGGACGTCATATTTACGTTGTGTGAGACAGACGAAAAGGGTCTGAGGTTTTTATAGATTTTTTTGTCGAATGAAATTAAGTCGAGGACGCAGACGTGTACAGGACAGGCCCTCCGTCTTGGCACCAGTGGTGAAACAAGTGGGTACGAAATCGCAAATCATCGGGGGTCGTAGGTTTCAAATCGACGAGTAAATAGACGTGTGGAGTTTGAGTGGCATCGTCGTACGCCTGAGTCAGCCAAGGCGTTCCTAACTGTTTGGCTAAGACTTGCACTTGCGATTTATCTCGAGAGCTATTAAACAAGACCACGTAATGCGCATTGAGACTGATGGTGCGATGGGCTTTACTTTGTTGAAACAAATTTTGGGTGATGTAAACGACACTGGCATTACGGTGATGCCCTTTGCGCGTGAACCACAGTTTAATTTCTTCTTCGTCTTCTCCTAACATGTCGTCGAAAATGACCAAATGGGTTTGACGGGAGTCAGAGACGATGCCGTCGTCTTCTTTAGGAATGCCTTCCACAAACACGATGGAATCGCCTTGACTTTCTCGCAAGAGGCTGTACGCCGATTGCCACTCTTTGTAACACCACACGATGCGCTGAGGTGGTCGATCGATCAAATGATGTTTATGTTCGATCAAGCGTTTGACGCATTCGGTTTTGCCTGAACCGCCAGGTCCAGCAATGAGCATGTTAATGGGATGGCGAAGATACAAAGCTTCCCAACTGGCACGATCTAAGTGTTCGTCGATGACTTTGACAGTAGAGGAAGAGGGAGCAGAGACAGCAGAGGTATATGGTCATTGAGTTCCTTCCACGGAATCTGTTCAATTACATGTGACATAAGTCGTGGCATGGCAGCCTGTTTTTAAAGTATCTTTGTTTCGGAAACAATACACGTACTTTCTAGCCAGAGATCTTCGTTCTCCAGTAGGGAATCTAAATCTTGCATCCTGTAACCTAAACGTCAGAGTTTGTTTAGAAGTTTCCTCTTCCGCTAAGTAGATTCCACGTAAAATATGTTGGTAATCCTTTAACTTGTCTTCCTCAACGCGTTGCACTAGGTGAATCTCGAAGTAACCAAAATGATCAACACGTGGATCATAAGGGCCCTGGAAGTATTGAACAAGGTCTGACCACTGAAACAATTTCTGACGAATCATTTCTCTTATGCCATTCAGGTACCAGTGGTTAAAGATCTGGTGACGTAACGGATGCAACTGTTCTTTACGTTTGACTTGTATTTTGACCAGCTCTCGGTAAATGCGTTCTCTCAACTCCACAGGCAAAGCACGAATGTTCTCTTGTAAAGTAACCAAGAATAGGTCATACTAAATCCTCGTTTGTCTGACACAAGAAATGTACCGTTTGCACAGACATGGTTTTAATTCATTGTCGAATCTAAATCGTTTTATCACTAATCTACACATTACAATTCGTTCAGAAGTTTCCTCTTTCACTAAGTTGACATTGCGTAAAAGATGTTGGTAATTCGTTAACTCTTCCTCTGGAATTGGATCCAGTACGTTTACAATGTAGTAGATAGAATCATCCATACCAAACCAATTCTTTTTATAACCAGGAGGTCGTTGATCAATGTCTGTCCAATGGAACACTTTCAACTCAATCAGTCCTTGTATAGCATTCAGGTACCAGTGGTTCAAACACCGGTGGCGTAACGGATGCAACTGTTCTTTACGTTTGACTTGTATTTTGACCAGCTCTCGGTAAATGCGTTCTCTGAACTCCACAGGCAAAGCACGAATGTTCTCTTGTAAAGTATCCATAAACAGTTTATGGTAAGTTACTTCAATGTCTCGGTCCCACTAAGGGTAAGTAATGACAATTCGGTGACCATCGAGCATGTTCTACGTAGGCCGAATCTTGCGGTTTCCAGTAATGAAGTGACACACCGCAACTGAAGCACTTGACTTTATCTCCTTCGCCCAAGTAGAACAATCCGGCTCTGGCTAATTCTTCGGGGGTCGGTCCTCCCAGATACTTAGGCCATTTTCCTTTGAACGATTGAAGACGATTTTCAAAGTCGCAGTATTCCAACAAACGCACAGGAAACGAATATTCGTCTTTCACAGGTTCCTTTCGATGAGGGTTGGGTGTCATGGACAGGAGTTTACTCAGGGCTGGATGACATCCGTAGGGGGGGGGGGGGGGTAGACGTGAAGGTGAACATCCAGCTTTAAAATGAAACCCAGTAAAGTGTCCAAGGGGACGAGCGGTAACGCTTTCGCATCCCTCAGGTTTGACACGCACAGCATCACTTTCCATGATAGGGGTAGTGAGAACAAAGTTCCCACGACGCTTTACGGCATCGCTAAGGTCACAGCGCACAGCATCGTTCCCATCGCAAGGCTCACAATCGCATTCCACTTCAGAAGCCCCACACTTGAATTGTGCCTTTCTAAACTTGTTTTGTGTTTCTCTGAAAGTATTCATCTTGTTCACTTGGTCTTGGTAATCACAATGAACTATCGATCTTGCCTAGGGTTCCTTTTTATATACAGACCAATACTGGCGTGTCCATACGGCAAGGTGAAATGATTGGGAAGTCGCACTCGCTTCTGGTACACGATTTGATAGACTTTTTCCAAGGGTCGACTGACGATTTAGTGAGTGGGTAAACGTACAATCTTGTTGGGTTGATAGGTGGTCACTTTAAAGTTTTCATCCTCTCCAGATTGCAAAGCTTTTTTCAATCCCCCAAAGTTGTCCACTCGACTGGTACGATAATTCAGAGTCAATCCTTTCACTTTACACGTCGTGTGCACTTGTCCTTGTGGGTCCCGGTATTCGTAGCCGTAATTTTTTGGACCGCCACTGACGAAACTTAGAATCTTGTCGTCGGGATGCTCGTCTGTCCAGGCTCCTAAACGGTCTCCTTCGATGTCAGGGTGCTGTTGACTCGGGTGATGGATATAAATGCAACTGTCCGTGTCAAAGTACAGGACGCGTTCCCCTAACAGTTCTAAAGCTTCGTACAATTCTAAGCGAGCATGAGCTGTCACGTAAGCCGCAATGATGACATTTCCAAAAGGGTCGTCTTGTACAAAGTCCAGATCTTCTTCGTAATTGACCAAGATCAAATCCTCGCGAACGACGTCCACGTGTTTCATGTATTTGGTTTTGTCGTGAATCATCTGAAAGTAGCGGAAAGGTTCTGTCAAATACTCCGTCTTGGGTAAACACGGACGTTGTGCCATTTTACCTCACAAGCAATTTAACATCACTTTGGCAAACGATCGCCTGCCTTCGTTTTTCTCGATGTGATCTAAAGTAATGCCTTCTTGTGCCCAGTATTTCTCTTTGAATGTCTTTTGGTCTTCGGGAGTGTGACACCAGGAAGGATAGCCGCTGGCTTCTTGTTTCAGTTTCAAGAAGGCATCCACGTAGTCGGCGAAAATGCCTTTCTGCGTGGGGTCACCCTTGTGGTATTGTTGTGTCTTGGGAAAGTGGCAAATTTCGTACACTTCTAACAGTTGGTATCCCATGTCCAGACCTTTGAACAATTCCACGCTAACCCACGTCCCCGTCAAGGCCCGTTCTTCCTGGGTGTGCTGACAAGGTTGGTCTTGGTTGCACGTTTCGGCACAAGTACGGCACAATGGAAACATCAGTTTGCCTTGGCAATGGTGAGGTAACACGGGATGGTACAAGTCCGTGGGAGGCAAAACTTTACACTTGATCAGACCTTCGTATTGTCGAATGTTTTTCAGGTCGATGTGTTCCGTCAACAATTGTGGGTGCCCTACAGGAAAGCGACAATATTTGCACACGTAGGGATACAGCGAACACACGTGCAAGTATTTCATTTCTTCTCTTTTCTCTTCGTCGGCTTGGTACAGCAAACAGGTGGCATTGGTCCTTCCTCCGTACAAACTATCCCTCGGGTTCAGAGGGTCCATGAACTGGTAACTTTCCACGAGGCGTTTAAACTTGGGATCGGTTTTCAAACGGTGATCGTACTCGTGTTCCCACATTTCCACCACTTGGTATCCTTCCTGTTCTAACTTTAGGCGTCGCTGACAAGTGGCCTGGTACAAGTCTTCCATGGTTCGTTGTAAAAACTGATTTTTAGTGTCGCGGTCAAGGTAACAGACGGGACATCCGTGAAATAAGCAACCGTTAAACTCGTACACGATCTTGGGGTTTTCTAAGTCCCAGCCATTGACCAAATGCGTTCCGATGGTCTTTTCACCTCCTCCGTTGCGGAATCCATTTGTCTTCCTTGTCGCACAAGTAATGTAACCAGCGTAGGGCTTTGACCGAGTATTGACGTTTGACATAGTTGGTCGTTTGAGGACTGATGACAGCCACGGTGTTTTCAGGCATGAATCGTTGCCGGTACACTAAGGAACACGCTTTGGCAATGGTGCAAGCTTCTTTCAAAAGATCGACCCCTCCGTGTTCCATGAACAGTTCTCGAAATTTTCCACAGCAACGCCGTAAAATCTCCACGTCGGAACGACAATACTTTAGCATTTCTTCTTGAAAGTCGAAAGGGTCGGAGGCCTGAGCCTGGTACCAAGCGTAGAAAGCGTCTCGTTGTTCGGTACGCATGTTGTCGGGGTCGTAATAGTGAGCCTTAGGCAAATGGGGTAGAACGGCATGTTGATTGGCTTGCGTATTGAAAAAGTGAGGAAAGTACCCTTTAGCCATTTCTGTCATTCCAAACGTTTTAGGCATTCGACTCAAAGGCATGGCCAAGTAACTCATCGAATCTTTAAACTGTACTTGTCCCACTTGCATGAAAATGATTTTGGCTCCGTTCAAAGTGTCTTTAGGACGTTCGGTGCGATGTTCTGTATAGTACCTCAAAAGAAACTGTCCATCGTATCCGGAGAAATTGTGAGCCATCACCGTGGCATGGCAATGACAATCTCCGTAACGTTCTATGTCCTCTGGCTCCACGTCTTGTCGATGGGGTCTAAGACCCATTGTGCGAAATCGGCTAGCGTGTTCGGTCCCCGAAAGATTTTTTCACGCCCTCCAGTAATCTTACTGCAGTAAGGGCAATGACTCACGATAGGTTCTTGAATGCACTTCTTGCACGCTCGATGAGCCACGCAGAAATTAGGAATGTGAATGCCAGTCTCTTGCATGCATTCGAAATCGAAAAAGATGAAATTGCCTTTCTTCTTCTTCTTGTGACCATCTTCTTTCTCTGGTGGGGGTTGGTATTTTTTGCACGTAGCATTGGTGTTCCAAGTCCACGATGTGGTGACAAATGTGACATTTTTTCTTTCCTGAACATACGTGTGCCTTGGTATTGTTAGTACGTATGCCTTGTCCACACGCGGGGCACAATCTCAGCAGTTGACAAGCGCATTTCTTCTGTGAACCTTGTGTTTTCAGATGTTGTTGGTAACAGGCAGGGCTGACAAACGTGCGCAGACAAGCAGGACAATGCACTGGTTCTTGTCCTTCGCTCAAACAGGGTGGAGAGGCCAAACATCTTAAGCATTTCGATCCACAATTCTTGTGTTGCTCTCGATTGTTATAGCCATAGTCACATTTCTCACAATAATAACCGTATGCCAGGAATCCGGTGATAGTGGTAATGGTATCGAAATGGTCATCGTGATGATAGACGTGAATGTATTTTCCGTCCTTAAAGTCTTTCCCTCGAAACAACAGAGGTTCGCGCATTTCTTGAGGGTACACTTTCAAGGTGTAGCGTGGAGCTAGGACATCTTGCAATTTTTGCATCTCAGGAATGCCACAGGGTGTGTCTTTGGACAGTCCGGCTTGTTGTAACAGGAGTTCTGCGTCATTTCGTTGTTTGGTTCGGTCGGATTGTTGAATAGTTTTCCAGGTTCTTTTCCATTCTACCGTGTCGTTCTTGTTCGCATAGGTTCGTCCCACTACGATAGCCCTGGCTAAACACATTTGGTCTTGAGAATTGTGAATTTGGACGAGGCTACGCTTAATGCTGCGAAGCTCGTTCACCAATAACATCTTTTTGCGTCCAGTCCCTTGAGGAGGAGAGACGTGGGTCATGTCCAGTGTGGCTTTTCCATCGGTGATGTCAAACTGGTCATTGGATTGTTGTACGTGTTGAATCTTGTCCATGACTTTGGAAGCAGTCAATTCTGCAGGGGTGCTATACTCGATCCAAACAGGGGATATCAAACCGTCGTGTTGGATGGAAAGTCTCAAACGATGGTCTTCTTTGGGTTGACATTGTCGCTTGAGTGTGGTGAGCAAAGAATCCCACACCCCGGTGATGATCCCTTCTGCTTTCTCCAACGGTACTTCAGACTTGAAATTTTTAAACTTCACCGTGTATTTGTAAGCCGTGGTTCTAAATTTTCTAGAGGAGCGCTTTTCTGTCTCTCGAATGGAATAGTACTTTTCAGGGTTAACTAAGGGTGGTGAACTTTGTTTAGTGGGTTTGGATTCTGGTTCACTCATGTCCTCTTCAAAATCACTGGCAAGAATTTGTGCCAAGACTTCAGCCCTGGTACGAGGCGATAGATCACGTTTCTGCCTCTTACTTTCTTCTTCTTTCTTCTCAAATGAATTGGATCGTTTCATCTTGAGTGAAAAACGTCAAATGACTAAAATTTAAACAGCATGGACTAATTTATAGTCCTGGCAGACCAGCGTATATAAAAGGGTGTGTACCTTGTCCTTTCACTATTCATTTCACTCTCTAACCGAGCACAACGATGGAAGAGACTAGCCAAATCGAACGTTTCATCAGAGCTTTGCGAGGGGTCATTAGAAAATTTTCTTCAGACCAGCCTTCGGACTACTCTCCTTCTTTTCGAGATAAAAGTGAAGATACTTGCTATATCTGTCAGAAGAAAGGGCATTGGTCTTCAGAATGTCCAGACCGTCAAAAAAGAAAAACAGGGGTTAAAAGAGACAAAAGTGAAGATACCTGTTATTATTGTCAAGAAAAAGGATATTGGTTTCCAGATTGCCCAAAAAAGAAACAAGAGGAGTCAGAAGAAGAGAGGGATTCTTCAGAGGAAGAAGAAGATGAAGAGGATAGCAGACAGGTGAAGAAAAAGAAACAGGAGAAGAAAAGAAGAAGGGAAGAAAGTGAGGAGGAAGAGGAGGAAAAGACTGTGACGGTGAAGAAATTTAAAAAACAGAGAGACTAAACAATGAGACAGAAGAAGTGTATGAACTTTTTAAAGTGCTCTGTTGTGAATTGTGAATTGGATTGTAACTATTGATAAAAGAATACATTAATTATATAAGGTAAGTGTCTTTGAGTTTTGATTTTAAAATAAGAACGTACACTCACGCACTCATACACAGACACGTACTATAGGGGTAAAAATTTTTTTTTTTTTTTTTGAGTTATTGGCAATTGAAAGTCTATCTCTTTTCGATAGACGTGGGTGGCCCTGAAAAGGGCCTTTTTTCTTGGTGTAGAGGTGAGTTTAAGCAATCAACTTTAACTCTCTTAAGCCTTCGCCACGGCCAAGGCCTACTACTGGACTGCGTACTGTTGATGATGATTTGGTTGAAATCACTAAGGGTGGTACGGTAGGCTTAGTCACAGGGTTGGAGTGTTTAGCTCGGGAAGGTCGTATTCTCTTCGGTCGTAATAAAGAAGTTTGATACATTTGTTTCAGACTTCTTAACTCCGCTAAAATGTCTAACAGTACCGTGACCGTTTGACTTTCACCCTCTTGTTTCTTTGCTGCTACTTCTTCTTGTTGTTGTTTTTGCCTTTCCTCTTCTTCTTGCTGTTGTTGCTGTAGAAGAAAAGCTTGTTCCGATTCCTTTTGTCGTTGTATAAATTTCTCCAATTCTTCTTTCTGTCTCTGTCTAAAATTCTCCACGTGCGGTAATGAAGATGGTGACGAAGGTTCCGGAACAAATTCTTGCGAGGTAAGAAAATCCACAAAATCCCAATTCACCGATTCTGAAAGTAAGTCCGGGTTCCCTTGAGTGGTCTCCACTACTGGTGCACCCCAATGGATCGTTTTCTGAGTTTCCGTCATGTTGAATAACTGTCGCATGGATTGACACCTCACAGGCGCTAGCGAATCTATATAGACCACGTGACGTCACAGACTGTTCTCTTCGGATTGGATGCGGGCTGACTGAATTTTGTAACGCGTGTTTGGATTGGTGAATGAACTCAATCCGTTTCAATCCTTCCTCTACCTATAAATAAGCGCAGTTCACAGCATTGATTCACCTGTTCTCGTCGCCTCAAGATGTGGACCACAGTCGAATCATCAACCCTTGTTTCTTCAATGATGTTCAAGACGGACATGCTAAAGTATGTCCGATCCAAGTGGACAGTTGTCCACAGGTCAGACACCAGTCTGTGGATACGAAGAGTGTACGTGGAGAGACAAGGTTGCCTCAAGAGTACTCTAATTTATGGCCCTGGAGTAAGACGCAGCTTGAGGACAAGAAGATGCCGCAGATGCCCTTTATGTTAAGGGCATATTAACATAAATCCAAAGGCCCTTTTCACGGCCACTCCAATCTCTCGAAAAGAGATCGACTTTCAATTGCCTACAGTTGTTCCATTTCCATAGACCCATCAGGTCGGGACCGTATTAAAATAGGGTCCCGACCCTGTTCCATTTCCCCTTGTCGCTCAACAGTCCCATATTCCCATGTTCAATTCCCCTTGACGCTATATTGTCCCAGGGTTTTTCGTCCATGTTAAATTTACATAGACGCTATATTGTCCCAGGGTGGTTAATGTTAAATTTCCATAGAACGCTATATTGTCCCAGGGGTGTTTTTAATGGTAAGTCCCATTGACGCTATGGTATCCCACTTAACTACTCCCGATGTAAACAAGCAGGCAGACTGATCGCAGTCCTTTTTTAGTTGCTAGAAAAGTCCATTTCAATTTTTAAAAAGATATGTCGTCTTTGTCCAATATTTGCAATGCCTAGTTATAATATTTCTAAAACAAATTGAACAATAATACGTGGAACTCTTGTATACATATGTTCAAGAGATGTAACACCAACATTTACAGGGGCCCCGATTGGCCGAGTGGTCTAAAGCGCTCTCCGTTACGGATCACTGCCATCTCACCTATGTCTGCGTGGGATCGAGTCTCGGATTTAGCCAATGTGGGTGTGTGAGAAAGCTTGCCAGTAGCTTCTCGTGCGTCGGTGGTTCTTTCTGGGGTTTTCCCGAGTTCTTCCTCCCCCATTAATACTGGCCACCATGTATAGACTATCGTGTGCTGAAAAATGGCGTTAAACCCTACAACAACAACAACAACCAACATTTACGGAATCATTGAGATTATCAAAGACTGCGAAATTCATCAACTCTGTTGCATGGAAACATAGACTGACCCATGCAAATACAGCGAACGTATTGCTAAAAAATCTCCCGTTTGATTCGAAACGTGGGATGTTATTGGACTGAATCAATGAATGACGAGGTCAGACGTAGGATCACATTGCTTCATCAATCTTTATATGAGAACGTAATCATATAACATCGAGCTAGACAGTCAGAATCATCAGTAGTATTCAAGTTAATTGAACTTGTTACGGTATCAGCGGCAGTAACCAATCTTCAGAATCAACAACGCAGGGTTGGATATGTGCAGGTTCGCCCTGACTGTGACTCTGGGTGACGTGATAATGATTACTCTCGCGGAAATGGTTTATCTTGCATTCAGCAATCCCCTGTTGACGCATATTCGTTTCGCCCTTGTGGACAGTCGCGGGTAAACTCTGATGATAACAACGGTACATTAGACATCAGCATGATCAAGTAATGGCAGTAGTACATGGACGTGGGATACCTGTGCGTGTTGTCATTGCGAGAAACCCGTTTATATAACATATTACGGAAATGAACTTGGCGATCTTGTCTGGTGCTTGTTCATGGCAGCCCCAGGGTTCTCGCACCGACAGCTAAACAAGTTACAATGTGAGTCGTTGGTAGCATTCGTGGTTTACAATTAATCAACGCACTTGTAAGAGGAGACGCCGGTGATCCAAAGTGCAGATATTTTGCTGATGATTTTCTCCGAAAAGTCTATGTTGTTTCAGTGTTCGAGTGGGTGAATGAGGATCATTGACGCGCTTGTAGAGAACTCATGGTTGTTGCAGTTGCACCTTACCGGCCTCTAAACAACAATTGCTTTGATCCTTGACGACAACGTATGTGATGAGGGCGATAGTAAGTCTTCCCCTCCGTTCATGATAATACTCGGGCATACATCTTTACATCAATTACGTCCCGCTTCCATTGCCTTACTTGTTTTGGTATCGGAGAAATTTCAGCATATCCCAGAGGATATTTTACAATTTTTTCGGCCATTTCATTAAAAAGTGCTCTCTGCCAATGACAAATAAACAGGTCCATCTTCCAGAACCCAACCGAATATGTGACGTCCCTGCTGAGATACATTTTTCTCACAGATGGCATTCGTTTAATTAGCCGTAATGCTCCTTAAAAAAATATCACACCAACTTGTACACGAATATCCCGTGTGGGTTTTTATGCAAAGAATAGTGAATGACTTGTCACATTCACGTTCATATATGTCAGCTATGTTGTCTGGTTCTTCATCTTCGAGAATACTCAAATACTTCGTATATCTGTGCTATCTGTATTTCTTCTGCATCATTCTAAGTTTTTTTCGTATATCTTCTTAAGGTAACTGAGTGTGGATGCCATCTGCATATTAATGCTGAAGGTATTTCCCTAATTGTGGTGATCCTCGCTGTCTTTCCTGTCATCGCTGGCCATTTCGAGATCTTTGATATATTTGATGGACGTTTCGCTGTATATGATGAGCATTTCCCATAATTCTACTACTGACTCAGTTAACGTCAGTGGCTTAAGGTTTTCTTACTCAATATAATATAATGACGTTTATGCTGTTTTATTATATTCTTCACCAAGTTTTCGTGGTGATCGCTAAAACTTGAAAAATTTATATAGCATCTTTGGACCTCTTTGACGATGTAATGTAATTTCCGCATTTTACACAGGCTTGAATTCTTCATAATGCTATTAGCGTCAGACTGCGTTTTCTAATGGCATTACGTAATAGCCCATTGCAGTTCTGTGTCAATGAGTCACTAATATGCTGTCAGCATATACTGATCTGTCTGCTAGCTCACAGCATTGCAGCTCCCAGCCCATGACAGCAAAAGCTTCCACGTGAACTACAGTCACAGATGCACATGTATGAACAATTCTTAAGTGGAGAAAAGTCATAGCGAGCAAAGAAGAGGTTTCGGTCCTGAGAACCAGAACTGGTCAGTTTCTCTCAAAGCCCCAATATCATACTACTATGTGTGAACATTAATTCTGTTGGTTTTGTTGTTGTTGTTGTTGTTGTTGTTGCTGTTGTTGTTATCTGACTGTTTCCAATTTGTGTAACTCTTTTTCTATAGATTTCCCTATCGTTTAGAAATGTAAATAATTAAGGATTTCTCTTTTATTGTCAACATGCTGATTTTGTTTTATGTCAAAATTCAATCGGATGACCCCGTATCTTTCAAAAGTTCAGTATGATATCTGTCATTTGTGAAGAATGATGCAACTATATGACATTTTCTTTCAGATAATTACGTGAAAATATACGCAAATGAGAAGACACGAGATACCGTGAGCATACGAGTTACTACCACTACTACTACTAATGAAGGCATTTATTTTCTTAACGAGCCAGAATTAAAGTTTATTTTAAAATAAATTTTAGTTTAAAATTAAAGTGTATGTTCTCTGCAACTTTTAAGATAAGATGATTTCAAGGCATTGTCTAAAAATAAATAATAAAGTATTTTATCAAAACAAGCCATTTTCCACAGCATATCATTTAATGTTTGCTGTTTAGATCTAATGCTCAAGAAGAACACAAACCACGTTAGAGTATTTTCACGACATTAATATCATGACGTTTTCTCTTCCGTCCATATTTTACACCGAGTGTTAGTTTGTTTGTTATATTATGCTTTTTTTTTGTTTGTTTGGTTTTTTTTTGGGGGGGGGGACTGATTAGCATATATTTTACTGCAATTACCAGGCTGCCAACTACAAAGAAGAGAACAATAATGACAGAAGCAATCCATCGTGTTGTTGTCTGCATTTTCTAAAGACCTCTGCTGAGAACGAGTCCGTTATTATTATTTTGCAAACTGATCTAACAAAATTAGGGAAGAAAGAAGTAGTTCTAAAAAGTCTCCATAACCAAGGTTGAATGAATACAGACATCATATCACATAAAACATATCATCGCTAATTAGAAAGAAACGAAAGGAAGATACTAATTGACAACAAAATATATAGGTAAATTGAAGAACAAAGGAAGAAGAACGCATACTCCAAGAAAAAAATGGCAATGGCTGAGATCAGCAATGTACATCTTCATTTCATATAAGAAAATTAGATTTTGAAGACAAAATTCAGTTCTATATATAAAGGGTAATCTATATCCTGCACAATACTCATTGGTGTCTGATTGAAACTTAATTAAGGTGAATAGGGTATAACTAAATGCAATTCAAATCAGTGTGTAGACAGTTACAATAAATTTATGGCATATATAGTATGCATCAAAACAAAAGATGCAATAGTTTCTAATGTATCAACTATCATTTAAATGCATGCTGCAAAATTTATTTAAAATGGTCTTTCGAAATGTATTGAACATTTCGATAGATCGTTTTTCTTTATAACATTGGAACATACTCTTGCATTAGTAATATCAGTGGTAGTAATAGTAGTAATAGTAGTAGTAGCAGTAGTTATTTTGTAATGATCAACAAATACAACATTAATGGATTATTTCATTAAATATGATTAAACCAATAAGTCATAGTTACAATCTGAATCGACCAATAAAAGAAATTATATCATCTGGATAACCTGTTATTATACAAATGTATAGATTGCTATGATGGTCCAATAATAAGTAACAGAAAAGAGTGAAGACATCAAGCTTTGTAAAATGTAAGAAATAGTATATTTCCCTAGAATACAAAGTGAAAAATGAAGAAAGAGAAAAAGAACTTACGGTATTGCGAATTAAATCCAAATTAAATCCAAAAATAATCAAAGAATTAAAAACACAAGTCCTAGTAATAAAAAGTCCTGAATAAAACTCAGTTCAAGTCCCGAAGAGATTCAAAATTTAAGGTGATGACGTGTCTGTTGTTACCTACGAAATACTGATGTGTCAACCGTCTCTTGTTGAATCACAGAAATATTCTTCCAGGTTTGAATTCAGTATAAATTCCAATAAATGTCTTTATCCAAGACTTTTGTCAGAGCACTTTTGTATTTCCAGAGAAATAAATCACTTGAATTCAATAATTTGATGAAAATAAAATTCAGCCCAAACTGGACACAACATAACACATCTTAAAGTGTAAGACGTTAAAGCACGACTGGTAGCATCGTCAGTCACAAGATAATATAGTTCTCTGCTTGACCTCAGGTCACATTAGCATTTTCTAAAAACAACCATTAGCTAATGGATAATAACCTTCTAGGTTGGTCTAATGAGCCCAGTTTACTTACAACCCAATAACCTATAAATTCACACTTAGGAATCTCCAAAACCCTGACCCTGATCAACATATTTACCACTTCTTGTTTATCTGAATAATAATTTGGGTTATAAGCTCATACACATAGAGTATAATGAAGCTATTTTTAGTTGTTTAAATAAATGAGATTAAAATATATTTTTTTCAAAGTGAAGCAGGTCAAGCAGAAATGAACTCAATTTTGGACAAAGTCAGGTCCAGCAAACAATGTTACATTATAATAACATGTAATGAAATAAAATAGTTAAAACTAACAGACAAACACTTGAAATTAAATACACATAACATTATATTTAAAAATAATTGTCTTTGCTTGAGACAATACTACAATTAAAAATAATTATTCCTCATAAGAAATTAAATTAAAATCATATTCACTTGTGCCTTATGGATCACAAAAACAAATGAACAAACTGTAATAAATTGGGACAGTTGGAAATGTTTTAAATTTGGACGTACTGTTTTTGGCAAAATTGAATATAGTGAAGGTCATTATGGTTTCGGTTCCGAAAGCGACCAGTTTTTTGAACTATATATATGTCTCAAGAAAAAATAGTTCGAATCCCCTCTTGGAATGTCTCTTATTTCATAATAATGCTTAAGGGTCACGATGTGAGAAATTTTATTTTCCAATTGAGCATGAAAGAAAATTAATTAAACCTGAATTTGAATTTTGAATTGTTCTTATTCTTCATTATTCATTGTCTATATACATAATACCCAACAGTCTCATTCACGCCGAAGTAGACCTGATGTTGAGTATTAGCCGTTGTTCCTCTATGAACAAGACACGAAGCAACGAATAAACTTTGCGTAAAAATGGCCCTTTTGAATCAGTAAGATTGCTTAAATTGTAAATGGATGAAAAGTGTAGAATGTCTTCTTTACAGTGGTGTAAATTACGAGTAACTGAATGAGCAGATAGTATAGAAAAATTAGATAGGAATCATCGAGGGGTACGATTGTGACCTAAGCGAGTTAGTTACCTTGTGTTACTTGATGAGTGTGTACATTAGCCACCCTCACTCCCCCTCCCCCCCGCATCAAGTGCTTGTGAGAACAACGTAGTTAAATCGGGATTTTCCACCGGATATGGGCTGTCCGTTGACCGAACGCTACTGACTCGTATTACTGATGGCTTTTCTATTCGGTTAATAAAGGTTAAATGGTTCAAGTTTTATTGAAGGAATTGTATATATATATATATATATATATATATATATATATATATATATATATATATATATATATATATATATATATATATATATATATATATACCCCACCATATGCGACAGGCAATTCTGCGCAATGATACGATATTCCTGTAAACCTTGGATCACGTGTTGTTTTGGGTCGAAAATCCCATTCGTATTAAGAAAGAATGGTCTTCCTTTAATTAAGGAAACTGATATTCATAAAGTGCAAAAATATCCCACATTTCAATCATAACTGGATATGAAAATGTGATTTCTAAATGTCAACATGAAGACCCACTCCATGATCTTTTTGAACTTTTAACCCAGAAAATCTTATTTGCTATGTATCATTTAGAATCATAAAATAAATGCATTATATAAAAGATGGAAATATTTACCTTAAAACAATACGGCATTTTAATACAAGTTTTCAATTTTGCAAGAAGCTGTCCCACACGTACAAAGCCGTTTGCAATCCAAAATGTGAATATGCCGCTAGAACGGGATTCTCAAGAAATTCCCTGGCGTATAGCCTGTTTCTAAATTTTTTTGTAAACTTTTTTTTCCTATAAACGATACATTGTAAACATATTACATCCTATTCGTTGTTGGTTCTCTTCAACATAATAGCTTATTTTTTATATACATTTTGAACTTTATTAATTTTTTACACGATCAGTTTAGTTTACTTAATATCTCTTGTCATTTATTGGCATTATATATATATATATATATATATATATATATATATATATATATATATATATATATATATATATATATATACCCCACCATACGCGACAGGCAATTCTGCGCAATGATACGATATTCCTGTAAACCTTGGATCACGTGTTGTTTTGGGTCGAAAATCCCATTCGTATTAAGAAAGAATGGTCTTCCTTTAATTAAGGAAACTGATATTCATAAAGTGCAAAAATATCCCACATTTCAATCATGACTGGATATGAAAATGTGATTTCTAAATGTCAACATGAAGACCCACTCCATGATCTTTTTGAACTTTTAACCCAGAAAATCTTATTTGCTATGTATCATTTAGAATCATAAAATAAATGCATTATATAAAAGATGGAAATATTTACCTTAAAACAATACGGCATTTTAATACAAGTTTTCAATTTTGCAAGAAGCTGTCCCACACGTACAAAGCCGTTTGCAATCCAAAATGTGAATATGCCGCTAGAACGGGATTCTCAAGAAATTCCCTGGCGTATAGCCTGTTTCTAAATTTTTTTGTAAACTTTTTTTTCCTATAAACGATACATTGTAAACATATTACATCCTATTCGTTGTTGGTTCTCTTCAACATAATAGCTTATTTTTTATATACATTTTGAACTTTATTAATTTTTTACACGATCAGTTTAGTTTACTTAATATCTCTTGTCATTTATTGGCATTGTTACGTTGAATTTTGTACAACCAGCTACAAACCTGACCTAATTACTTCACCGAAATGATGACAGAAACAACCCAAAATAATATGTTTTATTTCCATAGCCCGATGGATAAACGTTACATCTTTTCAAATATATGCGCAGAAGAGGCCGCCATATGCGAGTCACAAAAAGACAGGAGTGGTATCCAATGTGTCCAAAATTAATATTATTTAGAACATAATATTTTGGTGATAATTGCCTATTTTTAAATGGTAAGCATTGCAGTATTTTATTTTCGTCAATCGGTCGAATTCGGTTTTGCTTCAATATTGATGACAGAACCCTTAGGTGCGCAGGAATGCCAGAAAAATTATATATATATATATATATATATATATATATATATATATATATATATATATATATATATATATATATATATATATATATATATATATATATATTGTCATTTCTTTAAATAATTGTTTATACACCAAGATGCAAGATCACTTTCATTGCTTTATAGGCATCTTGACATTGACGATTTAACAGAAATGTAGAATAGGAATGACACCGTTCCGGGGGCTGGCGTAAGTGGTTAGAACGTCCGTTTCGTATGCGGGTGGTCATGAATTCGAACTTTGGCCGAGTCAAAGACTTATAAAAAATAGTACTAACAGCTCCCTCGCTGACTGAAAAAATGTTAATGCAACGTTAAAAATCCAAATCACACACACTCGTACACACACACACACACACACACACACACACACACACACACAGACACACTCGTACACACACAGACAGAATTTCGTTATCTGCATAGCCAGTAGCTGATGTACGTATCTTCCTACACTTGAGTTTCCATACTTGATTGGGTTCACGATAGCGACTCAAACAGGAAACGAAATCGAAACCCTCAAGATGTTCCGCTGTCAATTTCAAATCAACGACAGTACAATTATTTTTTAAAAATCTCAATAGACAAAATCCATTGCACGTTTCTTCCTACACTTGAGCTTCCGTACTTTCCCTGATTCACGATACCGACTCAAACAGGAAACGAAACTGAAACCCCCAAGTTATGCCGCTCTCAATTTCATATCAACGATAATAAAAAAAATATTTAAAACAAATGTCAGGAATCTCGCAAATACTGAGTCAAATGTAAAATATCGACGCATCCTTATGAGGTGCAGTAGCGGAAAAAAGCTGGTCCAATCAGAACGTTGCCGTTTAAATTTTAATGTCATATGTCAAGAATTCCAATTTCACGTGTTGTATAAAAAAATTCTTGTCCTTAAAGTTCCATTTTAATGGTCGAGATTTTATATTGTATCTGTTAAATTAAACAGTAATGGTTGAAAGTTATCCTTTTTATGTCGAGGTTTTAGAGTGTGTCGTTGGAATTACACGGCGGTGATTGTAATTTCACTGTCATACGTCGAGAATTCCTAATTTACGAATTGGTTCAAAGAATTTATGTTGAAAGTTCCATTTCATACGTTGAGTATTTAGATTTTATATGTTGAATTACACAGCGTTGGTTGAAAATTCGATGTCCAATGTCGAGTATTTAGATTGTATCTTCTGAATTATACGGCGGTTGTTGAAATTTTAATGTCATATGTCGCGAGTTTCAATTGTATATGTTGAATCCCATTGATTGTGCTGAATGTTCCGTTTCGTATGTTGAGTTTTTTGATTGTATCTGTTGAATTACACAGCGGTGATTGGATATTTTATTGTGCTTGTCAGAATTGTTATTTTTATATGGTGAAATGATGTGTCTGTGTTAAAAGTAACATTACACAATGTCCACTTTAACAATTCAAAATAATATCGAGTATTAAGATACATCATTCGTTTATTCAATTATGAGGCGCCATTACATTTCATGCATTTACAGTTTGAAAGTTACCATTCACAGGTGGATAAGTACAATGAATTTCTTCGCTAGAGGTCACTCTCGTGAACTTCATCAGATGAAATCTAAATACTCGCCATATGCATTGGAACTTTCATCACAAACATTTGCATTCAACGAATGAATTAAAGATTCTTGACATATGATATTGAAATTTCAAACACCGCTTTGTAATTCAAAATATCCACTATAAAATGTCGACATAGGAAATAGAACTTTTTATATACTGTATAATTCAACAAAAAAATCTAAACTCTCGATCTAGAAAATGGACTTTTAAGTACATGCGATTTGATCCAACACTTGATATTGGATTTCTCGACATAGGACATCGAAATTTCAACTGCAACTTTCTCATTGGACCAGCTTCTGTCCGCTATGGCACCTCGTACATCCTGGTAGTTTGTACTTTGATCATATGATTTATTTATGCAATTATTTTGTTTTGTTGTGTCATTGTATCGTAGTGTATTTGAATTTCGTTGTACTTTATTATCTCGTAATCGTAATCATATCTGAGCGCATCGAACGCGCGGTTTTTTAATAACACAAATTCATTCAACCATGTTCCTGCTTTATTAAGGTATAAGGTTTTGTTTCGTTCTTGCCTTATGCTTTCGAAAAGACAAATTCGGTGGAGACATGTGTCTTTTTTTATCACATGACCTGTACGGATCAACAGCTTATCGCATGGAACCAAATCTAGATCTGCATCTCCAAGTTATCTTAACAATTAATCTTTATTTCATCCATATATTTAGATGGTGCTCCCTTGGTCAATGTGTTAGCTGCTTGTACCATCCGAGTGTGCTTTGTCGCTTACGAGCAGGAACTTGGCAAACTATGTCAAAATCGTGCTTAATCTAGCAATTTGTCCACGATTTTGTTAAATCGCAAATTCACTGTCAATTTGGTTGGAATTATTAAAAATGCAACCGTTTAAATAATCGTAATTCATTCATGTATTTTCGGTCTTTAAACCGCAATATCTTTGCATAAAATGATAAAAATTGGTGGTTAATCGCACTGATCGGACATTCTATAAACGAATCTTAATAGTATTGTATTAGTATAGCAAACGAAAACGGTGCTGCCTAAGTATTTTATCAGTAGGCCTGTTAAATGTAGATCACGACCCATTACTGAAGACAGCACGCTAATCTCAAAGTTATTTTCAACCGTTTCAGAATGAACTCAAATTTTGATTAAATTTTAAAAGAAGGTTAAAGTCTACAACGTTTGAAATTTGTTAGGTCGTAAAAAATTCAAGGATACTTTTTTGATAATCAAATTCATCTAAATCTAAGATTCGCTAAAGCTTAACATCGACTTGGGGACAATCAAACAACAAAAATGTGACCATAGTTTAAGTATTCGCTTGTTATTTGGTTGTCAGTTTGATGCTGAAGTACCATACCTGTAGGAAATGAAAAGTCGAGATAACGAATTTCATAATATAATCAGGTGACTGAATGAACTCAAACTGCCGGCATGTTCATCACCTGGTTGTTTCTAGTCTTTGCCAAATCACTGTTGGTGATAGATTGGCGTTTCCTCATTTCTTTCCTCCTCTCTCTCCTCTCGGGTCATCAACCTTCTTGATTGTAGACTGCGTTCTTTTCTACTGTGCAGTGCAGTATGGAACTCTTTCAAATAAAAATATAATACCCAAGCTAAATACGAGTCACATTTTTTCTTGTCCTGGGATAAAACAATATTCCCACTCTTCTTACGTCAGATACTTTCTTATTGCACTTTAACAGAACTAATCTATGGTCATTTCGCAACCTGATACTGATACAGACACCATGTCATCATAAATTAATGTCTTTTAGCGGTAATAGCCTTCTTAACTGGAACGATGACATAATTAGCCGTCTCAGATAAACCATCAATCCCCAGCTATATCAGTTGGCATATATTCCTAATTCTAACATCATCGATTCTCGGTTGAAAACAATTCACAACGTAATTACACAGACTTTACTCCTTGTCCTGGCTATGTTACTTTGCTAATTAGCGATCCTTTGACATACATATCCAGATATAGAAAAATCAATTCTCAGCAAACATGATACAAATCATTCAAGACAGATAATTTACTTCTCACAATTCGTATCAGAAAAAATGCATGAAATTCCTACGATATATGATTTCAAACACATTCAAGACAGATGCAAGCACGATTATTTCCTGAACTCGAGGACACGTGACGCATGAATTTAAAACAAATAAGTTTAACAAATAATTACAGACTTGTATAATTCAAGATATTGTATGCAATTGAGACAATACCTTTGTACCTTCCTAAGTCCTCGCTCGCTGATCGTCAGATAATTCCTCTCTCTTGTCTGTTTTCTAGTCAATCAAATTTTCACACATCCCTGTAACTTTAACAATTTATTTAACGAGACACCTGTTTCAAATGTCCCAAGGTTTTCACATTTTTTTGCTCTGACTTGTCTCAACCATATCATTCCCTACATTTAACCCTACACTGACATGATCGTTATTGAACGGACTCAATTAAAATTTAATGTATGCCCTCGGAGTCAAAGATTTATTGTAAGCCTTGCCCATATGTCAAACTTAATGATTACGAGTCACGCTGACCACGACATAATGTATTGCGAAATTATCTGTACAAAGTTTTATACACTCATAGAAGACATGCTAATTTAAAAACAAAAGGCAATGCATTTCTTTATATATATATATATGTGTGTGTGTGTGTGTGTGTGTGTGTGTGTGTGTAATACATATTGATTCATTTATTAATTTTCTTAATGTTATATAATGACTTAGTATAAATGCCACTGGGATACAAAGCATCCAACCGAGGATTCCAGTATATTTCCTTAATCAGTCTTTTCATCTCTCCATGCACATTATCAATCGGCATGAGAAAATAAAATCAGGTAAAAAGTGATTATTTGTTTTAAAATGTAATGGAACAGATGGGAGAGGGGATGAGAATCCATGTAAATCTTAAGATGAAACTTTTCTGCCGGCTACGTCATAATAAAGAAAAGTCTTGGAAACCAAGAGTTGCATTGCATTTTACTTTAAAAGTGTTTAATGAAAACATTCATGAATTGTAAGGCGCATATAAATGATAGTTCATTCCTCAGATCGTCCTTTCGTGAACTTAAATAACGAGAGTCTCTGCTTGAAAAGGAAATTTAACTCGAGCGATGTCGTGAATACTGTTATAGTCTGACTATACCTTCCTGTTTGTATTTAACCCCTACCGGTTTAAAAGACGAAAACCACAGATGAGATAAAAGATGCACAGAACTTAGTTCATTTATTTATTTGTAATTTTAAACCTGATTATGCCCGGGCAGGACGCTAACACCATTATCGTCTGTGCTTTCATTCCAAACGGAAATTTTCAGTGTACAAGACATGTTCGCCTGTCATTTCCAGTTCCTGCACAGGTCCATTTTCAGTGAAGGGGTGTGTGCACGACTAAACATGTATGCACATAGAAGGAAAATACTATGTCGTCTGCTTCTGCTATTTACCATGTCGAATTAATCCAAGGAAAAGAATGACAATTTCCAATCTGCCTTTCACGTACATTCAAGAAGCGGTGTAATTTCTATGTACATGAGCGCAAAGGATATAACTCTAAACCCTCAATATTACGGTAATCTACGGAAGTAACCGGCAGTTACAGAATAGGATGAACTACGTCACAATGTTGTCTGAGGAAATCAACTTGCCCATCGTGTAAGGAACATGGCGCCGTGTTAGCGTG
Organism: Sinohyriopsis cumingii; assembly: GCA_028554795.2. Lineage (NCBI taxonomy): Eukaryota > Metazoa > Mollusca > Bivalvia > Unionida > Unionidae > Sinohyriopsis > Sinohyriopsis cumingii. Next base: position 7,979,259 of record CM068834.1, on the reverse strand, counting down.
GAAAGTCCCTTAAGCGTGACAGGCGCAGACAATGCCATTGTGAGGGCCACTCCGTTCACATTCAAGTAGAACTTAACATATCAGTGACTGAATTTATTAAGTTCTATGCATTTTTCATCGCATTAAAGATTTCCATTATTGAAATCGGTAGGGGGTACAAACAAACGGGGTGGTATAGTCAGACTATAGTTCTTGGCCCATGCTGTATATTGGACCATGGTATATATATTAATGCAACAACAAGCAGTAGATAACATTTTAATAGCATTAAAATGTACTACTGTTTCATGGTTTTGAAGGCAACATATATATTTTTAAAGCCACCAATATTTATATTATATTGTTATGACTCTATGGTATTATACTTAGTAACAGAATAGAGCGAAGACCAACAAATCTGTTAAAATTCAAGAAATAACTTGTTTCCCCAGAAAACAAAGTGATAATGTAAAAAGAGAATACATTATTGTGAATTAAATAGTCATAAACGTTCTATCACCGGTCCAAAATGTAGAGTATTCCAAAAGAACGCCAGCGGTCTCCCAGATGAATTCCAGTCTTAGAAATGCTGGTGTAAAAGTAGCCTGGAATGGTGTTGATCTGATAACAGTCTTAATCTAATCCAAATGATATAAAACAAATGTCTCTAAATGAATTCACAATAATTCCAAAATAGCGATTTAAACTGAAAGTATTAATGAGCACTTTCTAATTCAACGAATACTTTAAATTAAACAAATCCTGTCAAATATTAACTGAGAGACAACTAAAAGTCTAATTTTACTCCAGATGTTAAGATAGGAAACATTAATTCTAATATAAACAACCATAATATAAAACCTAAGACACAATAAGTGGGCCAGGATGAGGGCACTATTTCATTTCTATAACATTGCAAGTTATCAACAAAGATCAAGTCTTTTGCTTAAATTTTAATAAAAAAGATGGACAAATATCAGGTACACCAGGTATTCACGAGGGGACAACTACTGTCATGAACCTAGATCCAAGTAAACATGTTTACATACAAGTAATAATTATCTTAATACATAATCTACAATAATAGACAAAAATATCTATGTGATATGTTGTTTACAGAAAATAGTTATCAGATAGAACCAAATACCTACCATAAACTCTCTCTCTCTCTCTCTCTCTCTCTCACACACACACAAACACGCGCGCGCGCACTCACAAATACTACTACTACTACTACTAATAATAATAATAAGAAGAAGAATGCTTCGTTCTTATGTATAAGGCCCTTGTCCTTGTTACGGCTTAATATTAAATAAAATGTTTTTGGTTTTTTTTAAATTTATTGTTCATTTTTATTATCATACAAATCCTTAAAAAAAAACCAACAGCAATCTAATATTAATTTACCCTTGTCCTATAATGCAGGAGAAATACGGGGGCTTACGTTTCTGTTCACAGCCCATTAGCATTTTTATATGCATGATTGGAAAGGTAAAAGAGGGTAAGAGTGTGTATGGGCATTATTGAAAAGATGATTCGTGTTGGGGTCCATTGCGTCATTCCGATGTCACGCATCTCTAACAGATCATGACTAATAATAATATAATAATATAAAAAATAACAGTGACTCTCTCAATATAATACAAGGAGCATGAGGACATTAAAGAGGTGGTAGTTTTGATTTAGAAAGGAAGGGTAAGGGAGGGTAGGAACGTAATATATATATATAAGTAGTGACTAGGGTCACCCTAGCGTCAATGGGAATTAGCATTACAGACCCCCCCCCCCGGGTCACTCTAGCGTCAAGGGAAAATTAACATGGAGAAAAATCGTGGGTCACTCTAGCGTCAAGGGGAATTTAACATGGAGAAAAAACCCTGGGTCACTCTAGCGTCAAGGGGAATTGAACATGGGGGAATAAAGTGTGGGTCTATCTAGGGACAAGGGGGAATTGAACATGGGATTTTTTTTTTAAAAAAAATAAAAATAAAAAATAAAAATAAAAAAGGGTAGGCAATTGAAAGTCATTCTCTTTTCTAGAAATATGGGTGGCCCTGAAAAGGGCCTTTGGTTTTTTCTTCTTCTGCTTCTAATTTCTTCTTTTTCTGAACCAACTTTTTATTTTCTCTCCTACACTCTTTCTCTTCTTTTCTTTCTTTTTTCTCCTCCTCTTCTTTCTTCTTCTTCTCTTCCTTCTCTTCTTTCTTCCTCTTCTCATTTTCTTCTTCTTTTTCAATTTTTTCATTCCATTCTCTTATCCTTATCCTTTCCTCTTCATCCTCCTTCTCCTCCTTTATCTCTTTCATGACACCACTTATTATGTCCTTTACTTTTCTTAAGTTATTCATCTCCATCTTTACTCGATGGGGACTATAGGAATAGTGGTCTTCATTGAGTCTCACTAACATCTGCTCCATTATTCCTAAATTGTCCAAAACGTCTTGTAATTTTTGCATTTTGTCAAGGTGGTTCGAAGCCATCTTCTTTGTAGAATGGTTTGAACGACGAATACTGTGGGTTCTTATACGAAAAGCGCGGACGTGAAGGAAAACATCCCCCAAAACATAAAATTGATCTTACCTAGATCATGACCAAACAACGCGCGTACGTGAAGGAAAACATCCCCCTACTTTCTCATTTCATATAATAAAGCCCAAACTATACTCTCCACATACGCTAAGAAACAATAAAGAAACCCATAATCTACTATTCACACAAACTTACGTGAGCAGTTACAAACACAAACACAAACACACAAACACATACACTCACACTATAAAAAAAGAGTCAGTGTTTATATTCACACTACTCTACCTACACACATTGGCAAATTGATGGTTATTTCTTTTCTAGAGTATTGGGTAGCCCTGAAAAGGGCTGTTTTTTTTTGAACTTCATGAACACCTGGTTAATGATGGCACCATCCAGGCCTGGCGCCACATAGGTGGCGCTCACCAGATAATATGTACTTTTGAGAGAGTGACGTATGTAAGGTGAAGTAGTTCGCATTTAAAACATGCACAGTGGAGAGAACGTTTGCATATCTCTATGCTACATTAATGTAATGTGGATGATATTTCTTTTGGATATTGTACTTTTGGAAATTTTACATGATTTAAGCACACTGCTAACTAAAATGACTGCTCCCTTGTGTTAAAAAATCAGTCTGAATTAGTCTAAAATACACTATACATAGCAGCTATTAAAATAGGGAAAATGAATTTTGCGACACTAGACAATACCAGCTTCTGAAAGTGCAATGAATGAATTACCAAATATATAAAATGTAAAAAAAGTTATCGGCTCTTTTTTATACAATTGACCTCTGAAGTTCAGGAAGTGAAAATGACCAAGTAGAGCTAACACTTTTTTGAAAGGTGCACATTTGAAGTAAGGCCAAGCTGTATACTCTATAACGCATAGTACACCCATCAATCATACACATCTTGTTCTCCAGTTGCTTTTTACTTTTTTTGGGGAGAGAGCAGAGGCGGGATAAATAGCTTCAGAATATCAATTTTCTGTTTCTGGGATTCTGAAATTTCTTCTCTCCTTTTCCTCCTCTTCTTTGTTTCTTCTCTCCTCTTTCTCTTCTTTGTATCTTCTCTCCTCCTCTTCTTTGTTTCTTCTCTCCTCCTCCTCTCTCATCCTTCCCTCTTCCACAATGGCTTCCGCGGCCAGTTCGTTCAACAGGCGCCTGGCATATTCCAGATGCACATGAAGTTCCAACAGTTTCGCTAGTCTGGTGTTCATTCTCGTGTTGATCAATCAACAAGGGTAGCTGGACTGCCGAACGAGTTTCAATTTATACTAAAAGTCCGGACGTGAAGGAAAACATCCCCCTAAAAACATAAAATTGATCTTACCTAGATCATGACCAAAAAAAAAAAACAACGCGCGGACCTAAAAGAAACACTCACTCACTTTTTTATACTACCCATTCCTATTCTAAAAAAATTATTTTCATTAATCACTTCAATATACTATCCACATACGCAAAGTAATCAAACCCCAAATCTACTCTCCCCACACCTCAAAAACTTAAAAAAAACATGATCTTAATCTACTATCCATACCAACGTACGTGAGCACTTACTAACACACAATCCTATACACAAACACACACCTTCACACTATAAAAAAGAGTTAGTGTTTATATTCACACTACTCTACCTACACACATTGGCAAATCGATGGTTATTTCTTTTCTAGAGTATTGGGGTAGCCCTGAAAAGGGCTGTTTTTTTTTGTTTGCTATGGCAATCTTTTAGTTTCTAAGAATGCGATGTCCTCTGAGGATAGACTTTCTGGCGATAGATCTGCTTCTTCGGAAAGAGAAGAACTCTTTGGTGTCGATACGACAATCGACAAAGCCTCTGTCAGGTTCAGGTTGCTGCTGCTGCTGCTGTTGTTGTTGTTGTTGTTGCTGTTGCTGCTGTCTCTGAAGTCTGTACTTCTCTGTCCATTCTTCTTTCTTCCTGTTCACTTCTTCTCTGAAGAGCTCTTCTATCAGGTCTTCAGTGACTTTTAACATTCTTACATTCTCTGTCTCTTCTGGCTTCGGTATCAGACTGTCTGACCCTATGCAAATTCACGTAGGCTTCGTTTAGCTTATCTAGTTTGGAGCACATCTTCGTAGGAGGATGAGTCGACAATGGATGGTTAGACTGGAAACTTTTTCGGTTCTTAAAGTCAAAGCGCGGACGTGAAGGAAAACATCCCTCTACGGTTTTCGAGCCGCAATGTTCAATGAGTGTCATGAGAGGGATAGTAAGAAATTAAAGAGCATGAATCCAACATTTTTATAGTCAAACAAAAGACAAAGGCATTTTTTTCAAAACACAACATTTTTATTCAAAAATCACTTAACACTAAACAACAACTCTAACTCTAACAATAATCCAACACTATAACATCAAACATTTTTTTCAAATCACAAATATTTTTTCTCAATTCATACTCTACTTTAAACAGGGCTGACAACGTTGTGAATGAAATTGTGATTTCCACTGTTGGAAATCATTAGGCCATTGATGGACACTACGTTTCCTAGCTTGAGACAAAAGATAAGCATAATGGTCACAAAACCATCGATCTACTTTCACATCGTTTCTAGAAGAAGAACGAGGATCAAAATGAGTCACTAAATGTTCTAAGGAATAGCCCAGGCTGCGATGATGCAGAAAATACACACAATACTGTCCACACACCAAGGAATCTGTGCCTTGTAATTTCACATTATTGAATCGGGTGGTCTGAGCATTTCTTCTCATAAAGTCGATGATATCGTCTTCCAAAGGGGGCATTCCGTACGAATCGAAATATTCCACACATCCTTCTTGAGGAAAGTAAACGGCTACCCAGTGGGTTCCTGGGAGATGACTGTCGTCCGTGTTGATCACGTAAGCTAGATGGTCTTGAGGTTTGCGATGAGCGAGTTCATCTTTAGCACAGACGACAGGATTCCAAGAAGCCGTATACGAACTGTGGTTCAAAAGGTAATAAAGTTCCCAGGTATCCATTTGTGTGTTTTTTTTCTTCACAGGTAATATGTCATCAATTCGATCCTGACGTTTTGCTTGAAAATGTCTGACAAATAACCGTTTCTTCGTTTCGTCTCCTCACTTTGATTCAGGAGAGTTTCGATACGATGGATCTCTTGAGTGGTTAATGGTGGACAAGAATGTTCACGCAAGTCTTTATACCACTGGTGCCACACGTCTTCGTCCGAGATGAGACTCCAAGCTTCGTCCAGATACTCGTCCAATTTTTCTTCTTGACTTAACATCAGGCATTTATCGTGTTGAATTTGACTGGGATGATCGTTTTGACATCCATAGCAATTTTTCTTGATCAATTCCGTCATTTTTTCGGCCAAGTGTTTGGCAAAACAGCAGACTAAATGGGCTTCTTGTTCTGGCCATCTCGACTTCATCATGATCACTTCTTCTTTTTCCATGGTCTCCTCACATTCCATCTCCAAAGTTTCTCCACTAGGTAAAGATGGATAACAGTCTTCCATGGCTTCTAGTTATCTAGAATAACTTCTCTCAAACTGTTGATTTCTATGGTATTATCGAATTCTGCATACAGGAGGACGTTCACCGTCTCTGGTAGAGCATTAGTAAATTGAAGTTCCACACGAATCTGGCCTGATTTTATAGGGTGGAAATGTCCCTCGCCGCTGCCATGGTCTCGAGTGAAATCGAAAGCCCACAAAGCATAGCCTCCTTCGTAATCTTCGTACGTAATGCCCTGACTGGTGTTGCTTCCTAACTGTCCGGTGGCTTCGTACAGGGACAAGTACGATCTCAAGTAATTCTTCTTGGTAAATTCAGGTTCGAAAGGTCGGGTACACAAGGTCTTGCCATCGCGACTGACTTCGATCTTGGACACGTCAAAGTGTCGAAAGTGGAAAGGATTTTTTTCGAAGTGTCCGTTGAAGGCATCATTCTCGACGATACCAAGGATCAAACGTTTGGGTAACTGTCCTTGAAACAGATGATCTTCGATCATGGATCGCTGTCCCTTGGGAATGGTGAAGGTTTTCACTTCTACGCGACGTATGGGATACTTGGCGGTCGTTCTGCTCAACGTCTGACTGATGTCGTTTCCCACTTTAGGTAACACTTCCACGCGTCGTACGTAGAGTTTGGCCTCCTCGATTTTGCTTTTAGGAGTGCCATTCTTAGTAGCATCATCATCAGCCAACAAATGGAAAGCGGCACTGCTGAGATTCAGTCTCAAGCGGATATTTACCCCGTTCAGCAAATATTTCTCTTGCAACCACATGTCCAAATGCAAACGATCCATCAGTTCTAAACTCTGTCCCGCTGTGATTTTCTTTCGTCTTTCCTCAAAGCCGTCATTGTTAGTTGCGTCAAAGTTGCCCGCTTCGTCAAGTTCCCATAGCACACAAGCATTGAAATGAGTATTCTTGGCATCTATTCCGTACGTCAAGAGATTTTCCAGGTAGGCACGGTAAGGGTAAGTATCCATGCTGATACTGACCAGTTTGCTATTCAAGTACAAGTCCACTGAGCTGAACAAGGAATGCATGAAATTGTTGACGGGAGCTATATTCTCGCTGTCTCCTACTTCACCATTATCCTTATCTAGAACTTTGACTTTCAAGTACAAGTAACTGCTATTCAGATCGATGTAATCTTCGGGCTGTCCCTTGATTTCAAACTCGATGGGAGCGGAATCGGTCAATGAGGAGACGGGGTGAAATTCCACCCATTGCATCGTCATCATCGTGGGGGGCATGGCAAACAGGTCCAGTTCCGACTTGGAACAAGTGCAAGATTCTCGGTGCATCATTTTTTCTCTGTGTCTCAATAATCGAAAACGTCTAAGTCTCGAACGGTTCTTCTTTTCTTTGTCTTTCTCGCTTTAGACGTGTGAAGTCTGGTGAAAGGGTGTTTTCGTCGTCGTCTCTTTCTGCCTTGTCCTTGCTGAATGCCTGACTTGGTAGCGTGCAGAGCATTTATAGGTGTTTCTCGGCGACCCATAATGTCTTTGCCCGTTTGTAGCAAGACATTTTTGCCTGCCCTCATGAAGGCTTCTTTAGGGTTTTGCTTGTCGATGATGACATTTTGGAGAAATTCTTTGCCTTGCGTCAGTGCCGCATCTTTCAAGGCGTGCAATCCGCGTGTCACCATCGGTTTCAACACCGGGGCCACCGAACGAAAGGCTGATTTTAACATATCTCCTAAACCGTGTCCTCGCTGTCGAGCAACCCCTCGGTACACTGGATACATGACTTAAGAGTCGTGAGAGAACCGTTTTCGAAAATGGAGTTTCACCGTGACTTTTCCTTTGGTGAATGGAATATTTTGTCCCAAATCTCCTTTTATAGTAATGTTGACCGTGTCCAAATACGACTTGCTGACAGGCAAAAGTGAGGATGGACAAATTCGCGGTGGACGTGGTAAGTGTTTCCACCTTCCTCGTCAGCGTTCGTGGCAGAATCCACTTTGAAAGGAATGACACGCAATAACGGTACGGAGGTGTGTTGCATCAGGTTGTATTCCACCACATCGGAATACACGAACATCAAATTTAGTCCTTGGTTCAGTTCTACCGGGGTACGAAACAACTTGCTAACAGAATCGTTGTCGTAAACGATGGGTAATTCGTTTTTCTTCATCATGGTCATTCTGATGTTCATGTCTCCGCCCAACATGTCAAACAATTCAGGACAAAATAAGAAAGACATGATTTTACTCCCCTCAGGAAAAAACTTCATCAGGAAGCGACGAGCTGTTTTGTGGTATTCCAGGGTGACACTTTTTTGGGCACTTTCCAAAGCTCTCAGAAACACGCCATTAAACCTGGAGGCTATGGTGCTGACCAAATGTTGACCACTAAAATAATAGCCTGGGGGAATGAACAAGTGATAGGTGGTGTACTTTTGATTTTGTAAACGGGATTTCTTGTCATATTTGATATTGGTATCCAAGTAGTGTTGCACTCGCTCGTCATGAACTTCCACATCAAATTTATCTTGATTGGGAAGGACATTGAGGACTTGGGTCGGGTGAATGATTTCCACTAAAGCCACTTCCCAATGGGCTTCGTGATCTAAGGGGATGGCCTGAGGTAATTTGGCCGTGTAACAGCACAACGTGTTGTTGGGAAACACCTCCATGGAACTGTCACTGGGTAAGGTTAATTAAAATTGGTTTTAGTGACTCATAATTCCAGAGTTCTGTGACTGTCCGAGGGGTTACTGGACGTAAGAGGCGTGTCTCCGCCCAAAATGGGGTTCTGGTTGTGATTGTGGTTGGAGTGGTGACTGGCACTGGCACTGGACACAAGGTTCCCGTTGTTCCCGTTCGAGGAGAATTTCAGGGAGGGATTGGGAAACAGGTAACCGATGCAACTGCTCAATAAAATGGTCCACAATTGTTTGTCTCCTTGTTGCAAACTCAAATTGGCAATGGCTGCCCCGATGACACAATACACCACGAAGATTTGGCAGAAAAAGACGATTTGCGTTTTAGGCACACGTTCTCCACATCACACTCACAAGGGTTGTTTTTGTAAATTTTGCACAGAAGAACTAGGTGAAGGAGTGGTCGACGTAGCTGCGTCTGTGTGAAAGTGCATGATGGTCACTTCTTTTTCTGGTCCACTTTACGGGTTCTGCGTTCGAGAATGCTTTCGATGTCGTACACATCGTCTTCTTTTTTGGTGACACGTTGTAACTCGGGCAGATAAAACGTTCCTTTGAGCACTTATCCGTTCATGTCTTCCAATTTATAGACGGTAGGATGACGGCCATGCACTCGTCCAGTGACGCGAAACAATTCGGTCGTCCAGTTAGGTAAGTAACCTTTGTCGAAAGTGCGTTTGGTTTTGCCAATGCGCACCCACTCTCCTACTGTCAACTCTCCACTTTTCTTGGGGACAGCCCTCGTCGGGGACGTACCAAAGAGGCGCTCAAACACCAACACTTCGTTGTCGGGAGTCACTTCTTGCGGGGCACGTCCGATGCTTCGATAGTAGTAAATGGGGATACCCTACGTACAATGGGAATTAGCATTACAAACCACCCTGGGACACTCTACGTACAATGGGAATTTAACATGGCGAAAAATCGTGGGTCAGATTACGTACAATGGGAATTAACATGGGAATAAATCGTGGGTTACTTTACGTACAAGGGAAATTTAACATGGCGAAAAATCGTGGGTCACTCTACGTACAAGGGGAATTTAACATGGGGAATAGAGTTTGGGCTTGTTTAGCGACAAGGTGAATTGAATATGGGATTATTTTTTTTTTTTTTTATATTTTTTTAAAAAGGGGTAGGCAATGGAAAGGCTATCTCTTTTCGAGAAATATGGCTGGCCCTGAAAAGGGCCTTTGGGTTTATGTTAATATTAATATTAACATAGATGGCATCTGTCACATCTTCTTCTTCTTCTTCTTAAACTCCTTCTAACTGTCGGTCCATACACAAGTACCCTCTTGAGACATCCTTGTCTTTCTATGTAAACTCTCCTCATCCATTGACTAGTATCTGTCCTATCAACAACAGTCCACTTGGACCTGACATATATGAGCATGTCCGTCCTAAACATCATGGAAGACACAAGGGTGGATGACTCAACTGTGGTCCACATCTTGAAGCGACGAGAATAAGTGAATCAATGCAGTGAACTGCGCTTATTTATAGGTACAGGAAGGATTGAAACGGATTGAATTCATTCACCAATCCGAACACGCGTTACAAAATTCAGTCAGCTCGCATCCAATCCGAAGAGAGCAGTCTGTGACGTCACGTGGTCTATATAGATTCGTTAGCGCTTGTGTGCAGTCAATCTATGCGACAGTGATTCAACATGACGGAAACTCAGAAAACGATCCATTGGGGTGCACCAGCAGGGGAGACCGCCCAAGGGAACCCGGACTTACTTTCAGAAGAGGTGAATTGGGATTTTGTGGATTTTCTTACCTCGCAAGAATTTGTTCCGGAACCTTCGTTACCTTCTTCATTACCGCAAGTGGAGAATTTTAGACAGAGACAGAAAGAAGAATTGGAGAAATTTATGCAACGACAAAAGGAAGCGGAACAAGCTTTTCTCCTACAGCAACAGCAACAGCAACAAGAAGAGGTAAGAAAAAAACAACAGCAACAACAGCAAGAAGAAGTAGCAGCAAAGAAACAAGAGGGTGAAATTCAAACGGCTACGGTACTGTTGGACATTTTAGCGGAGTTAAGAAGTCTGAAACAAATGTATCAGACTTCTTTATCACGACCGAAGAGAATACGACCTTCCCGAGCTAAACACGCCAACCCTGTGACTAAGCCTGTCGTACCACCCTTAGTGATTTCAACCCAATCATCAGAAGTAGGCCTTGGCTGTGGCAAAGGCTTAAGGTAGTTAAAGTTGATTGGTTAAACTCACCCCTACACCAAAATAAAAAGGCCCTTTTCAGGGCCACCCACATTTCGCGAAAAGAAATACAATTTCAATTTGCCAATAACTCAAAAATGAACCCCACCCATTTTACCATTATAGTACGTGTCTGTGTATGAGTGCGTGAGTGTAGCTTCTTATTTTAAAATCAAAACTCAAAGACACTTACCTTATATCATTCATGCATTCTTTTATCCATTTTTTACAATCCAATTCACAACACAACACTTTAATTAAAAGTTCATTGACTTCTTCTTTCTCCTTGTTTAGTCTCTCTGTTTTTTGAATTTCTTCACCGTTTTTTCCTCATTTTCTTCCCTTCTTCTTTTCTTCTCCTGTTTCTTTGCTTCTTTTAAATAGAATTGTCTTCTTTCTTCCTCTTCTTCCTCTGAAGAATCCCTCTCTTCTTTCGAAGAATCCCTCTCTTCTTCCGAAGAATCCCTCTCTTCTTCTGAAGAATCCTTCTTTTCTTCTGACTCCTCTTGTTTCTTTTTTGGGCAATCTGGAGACCAATGTCCTTTTTCTTTACAATAATAACAGGTATCTGGACTTTTGTCTTTTTTAGCCGCTATTTTTTTTTTCTTTTTTGACGGTCTGGACACTCTGAAGACCAATGCCCTTTCTTCTGACAGATATAGCAAGTATCCTGACTCTTATCTCGAAAGGAAGGAGAGTAGTCCGTCGGCTGGTCTGAAGAGAATTTTCTAATGACCCCTCGCAAAGCTCTGACGAAACGTTCCATCTGGGTAATCTCTTCCATCGTTCTCCTCGGTTTGAGAGTGAAATGAATAGTGAAAGGACAAGACACACCCTTTTTATATACGCTGGTTTTCTATGACTATAAATTAGTCTATGGTGTTTGAACTTGAGTCATTTGACGTTTTGCACTCAAGATGAAACGATCCTATTCATTCGAGAAGAAAGAAGAAGAAGAAGAAAGTAAGAGGCAGAAACGTGATCTATCGCCTCGTACCAGGGCTGAAATCTTGGCACAAATTCATGCCAGTGATTTTGTAGAGGACATGAGTGAACCAGAATCCGAACCCTCTAAACCAAGTTCACCACCCTTAGTCAACCCTGAAAAATATTATTCCATTCGAGAGACGGAAAAGCGCTCCTCTAGAAAATTTAGAACCACGGCTTACACCTACACGGTGAAGTTTAAAGATTTCAAGACCGACGTACCCTTGGAGAAAGCAGAAGGGTTTATCACCGAGATGTGGGATTCTTTGCTCACCGCACTCAAGCGACAATGTCAACCCAAAGAAGACGATCGCTTGACACTATCCATAGATCACGACGGTTTGAAATACCCTGTTTGGATCGAGTTTAGCAGACCCGCAGAACTAACCCCTTCCAAAATCATGGACAAGATTCAACATGTACAACAATCTAATGACCAGTTTGACATCACCGATGGTAAAGCCACACTGAAAATGGCTCAAGTCTCTCTTCCTCAAGGGACAGGACGCAAAAAGATGTTATTGGTGGACGACCTTCGCAACACCAAAACAAGTCTCGTCCGAATTAACAACCCTCAAGACCAGATGTGTTTAGCTCGAGCCATCGTGGTGGGACGAACCTATGCCAACAAGAACGACACGGTAGAATGGAAAAGAACCTGGAACACTATTCAACGTTCCTATCGAGCCAAACAACGAAACGAAGCAGAACTCCTGTTACAACAAGCCGGACTGTCCAAAGACACACCCTGTGGCAATCCTGAGATGCAAAAATTGCAAGATGCCCTAGCTCCACGCTCCACCTTGAAAGTGCACCCTCAAGAAATGCGTGGAACTCTGTTGTTTCGAGGCCAAGAATTTAAGGACGGAAAATACATTCATGTCTATTATCACGATGATCATTTCGATACCATTACCAGTATCACTGGATTCCTGGGATACGGTTATTATTGTGAGAAATGTGACTATGGTTATAACAATCGAGAGCAACACAAGCATTGTGGAATGAAATGCCCAGGATGTTTGGCCTCTCCACCCTGTCTGAGCGAAGGACCAGTCCCTTGTTCCACTTGTTTGCGCACGTTTGTCAGTCCTACCTGTTACCAGCAACATCTGAAGACGCAAGGTTCACAGCAGAAATGTGCTTGTCAACTCTTGAGATTGTGCCGTACGTGTAGACAAGGCATACGTACCAATAGTACCAAGGCACACGTATGTTCAGGAAAAAAAAATGTCACATTTGTCACCGCATCGTGGACTTGGAACACCAATGCTACGTGCAAAAATACCAACCCCCACCAGAGAAAGAGGACGGTCACAAGAAGAAAGGCAATTTCATCTTTTTCGATTTCGAATGCATGCAAGAGACCGGCATTCACATTTCTAATTTCTGCGTGGCTCATCGAGCGTGCGAGAAGTGCATTCAAGAACCTATCTTCAGTCATTGCCCTCACTGCAGCAAGATTCCTGGAGGACGTGAAAAAATCTTTCGGGGACCAAACACGTTAGCCGATTTTGCCCAATGGGTCTTAGACCCCATCGACAAGACATGGAGCCAAGAGGACATCGAACGTTACGGAGATTGTCATCGTCATGCCACGGTGATGGCTCACAATTTCTCCGGATACGATGGACAGTTTCTTCTCAGATACTATACGGAACAAGGCACCGAACGTCCTAAAGTGACTTTGAACGGAGCCAAAATCATTTTCATGCAAGTGGGGCAAGTACAGTTTAAAGATTCGATGGGTTACTTGGCCATGCCTTTGAGCCGAATGCCTAAAACGTTTGGAATGACAGAAATGGCTAAAGGGTACTTTCCACACTTTTTCAATACGGAAGCCAATCAATATGCCGTTCTACCCCATTTGCCTGAGGCTCACTATTACGACCCCGACAACATGCGTACCGAACAACGAGAAGATTTCTACGCTTGGTACCAGTCTCACGCCTCGGACCCCTTCGACTTTCAGAAAGAAATGTTAAAGTATTGTCGTTCCGACGTGGACATTTTACGACGTTGCTGTGGAAAATTTCGAGAACTGTTCATGGAACACGGAGGGGTCGATCCTTTGAAAGAAGCTTGCACCATTGCCAAAGCGTGTTCCTTAGTGTACCGCCAACGATTCATGCCTGAAAACACCGTGGCTGTCATCAGTCCTCAAACGACCCACTTTGTCAAACGTCAATCCTCGGTCAAAGCCCTACGCTGGTTACATTACTTGTGCGACAAGGAAGACAAATGGATTCAGCATGCCCGCAACGGAGGAGGCAAAAAGACCATCGGAACGTATTCGGTCGATGGCTGGGACTTAGAAAACCCCAAGATCGTGTACGAGTTTAACGGTTGCTTATTTCACGGATGTCCCGTCTGCTACCCTGACCGTGACACTAAAAATCAGTTTTTACAACGGACCATGGAAGACCTGTACCAGGACACTTGTCAGCGACGCCTAAAGTTAGAACAGGAAGGATACCAAGTGGTGGAAATGTGGGAACACGAGTACGATCACCGTATGAAAACCGATCCCGAGTTTACACGCCTCGTGGAAAGTTACCAGTTCATGGACCCGCTGAACCCGAGGAATAGTTTGTACGGAGGAAGGACCAATGCCACCTGTTTGCTGTACCAAGCCGACGAAGAGAAAGGAGAAGAAATCAAATACTTGGACGTGTGTTCGTTGTATCCCTACGTGTGCAAATATTGTCGCTTTCCTGTAGGGCACCCGCAATTGCTGACGGAACACATCGACCTGAAAAACATTCGACAATACGAAGGCTTGATCAAGTGCAAAGTTTTGCCTCCCACGAACCTATACCATCCCGTCTTACCTCACCGTTGTCAAGGCAAACTGATGTTTCCCTTGTGCCGTACTTGTGCCGAAACGTGCAACCAGGACCAACCTTGCCATCACAGCCAGGAAGAACGTGCCTTGACGGGAACCTGGGTCAGCGTGGAATTGTTCAAAGCTCTGGACATGGGATACCAACTGTTAGAAGTGTACGAAATTTGCCACTTTCCCAAGACACAACAGTACCACAAGGGTGACCCTACTCAGAAAGGCATTTTCGCCGACTACGTGGATGCCTTTTTGAAACTGAAACAAGAAGCCAGCGGCTATCCTTCCTGGTGTCACACTCCCGAAGACCAAATACAATTCAAAGAGAAATACTACGAACAAGAAGGCATCTCTTTAGACCACATCGAAAAAAACGAAGGCAGGCGATCGTTTGCCAAAGTGATGTTAAATTGCTTGTGGGGTAAAATGGCACAACGACCGTGTTTACCCAAGACGGAATATTTTGACAGAACCTTCTCGCTACTTCCAGATGATTCACTACAAAACCAAATACATGAAACACGTGGACGTCGTTCGAGAGGATTTGATCTTGGTCAATTACGAAGAAGATCTGGACTTTGTACAAGACGACCCTTTTGGAAATGTCATCATTGCGGCTTACGTGACAGCTCATGCTCGCTTAAAATTGTACGAAGCTTTAGAACTGTTAGAAGAAAGCGTCCTGTACTTTGACACGGACAGTTGCATTTACATCCATCACCCGATTCAACAGCACCCTGACATCGAAGGAGACCGTTTAGGAGCATGGACAGACGAGCATCCCGACGACAAGATTCTAAGTTTCGTCAGTGGCGGTCCCAAAAATTACGGCTACGAATACCGGGACAAACAAGGAGAAGTGCACACGATGTACAAAGTGAAAGGACTGACTCTGAATCATCGTACCAGTCGAGTGGTCAACTTTGGGGTATTGAAAGAAGCCTTGCAATCGGGAGAGGATGGAAACTTTAAAGTGACCACTTATCAACCGAACAAGATTGTACGTTTACCCACTCACCACATCGTCAGTCGGCCCCTGGAAAAAATCTATCAAATCGTGTACCAGAAGCGAGTGAGACTTCCCAATCACTTTACGTTGCCGTACGGTCACATCGATATTGGTCAGCATATAAAAAGGGACAACGTCCAAGACCAATAGTTCATTGTTCATTGAAATAACTTACTATGTCGTTGACGAAGAAGAAACCAGATTGGTTAGGAGTCAAATGTTGGACATCACCGAGACCAGGGTTTTGAGGCTTGGACACAAGAGGTGGCCCAGTATGCACGAGAGTTATTCAAGGAAAAAAGTTACTTTTCAACCTGTGTTAGTGACGGTGCCAGAAGAACCCGTCACCCAGGACAGGACTGTCGTGGACAGGCCTGAAAGACCCTTTCGGGAGGACACTTGTGTGACCTTACCCCCTACTATAGAACTGGTTAGAACTTTACCCAAAACATGTGGTTGTTGTACAGACACTTGTTTTTTATTCCACGTTCATGTGCCTTTTATTCCTGTACTTAAGCCTTTGGCTTTTATGCATTTTTGTCTTTCGTATTCATGTTTGAAAAAAACATTCAATAAACGTGTTCTGAAAAAGTATATAAACTCTTGTCTTATTTGTTTTTTCGTGTCACAAGTGACATTCCTCACACCATGGCTACCTCTACTGTCTCTGCTCCCTCTTCCTCTACTGTCAAAGTCATCGACGAACACTTAGATCGTGCCAGTTGGGAGGCTTTGTATCTTCGCCATCCCTTTAACATGCTCATTGCTGGACCTAGCGGTTCTAGCAAAACCGAATTCGTCAAACGTTTGATCGAACATAAACATCATTTGATCGATCGGCCCCCTCAACGGATCGTGTGGTGTTACAAAGAGTGGCAATCGGCGTACAGCCTCTTGCGAGAAAGTCAAGGCGATTCCATCGTGTTTGTGGAAGGCATTCCTAAAGAAGACGACGGCATCGTCTCTGACTCCCGTCAAACCCATTTGGTCATTTTCGACGACATGTTAGGAGAAGACGAAGAAGAAATTAAACTGTGGTTCACGCGCAAAGGGCATCACCGTAATGCCAGTGTCGTTTACATCACCCAAAATTTGTTTCAACAAAGTAAAGCCCATCGCACCATCAGTCTCAATGCGCATTACGTGGTCTTGTTTAAAAGCCCTCGAGATAAATCGCAAGTGCAAGTCTTAGCCAAACAGTTAGGAACGCCTTGGCTGACTCAGGCGTACGACGATGCCACTCAAACGCCACACGCCTATTTACTCGTCGATTTGAAACCTACGACTCCCGAGGATTTGCGATTTCGTACCCACTTGTTTCACCACTGGTGCCAAGACGGAGGGCCTGTTCTGTACACGTCTCCGTCCTCGACTTCATTTCACTCCCCATAAAAAAATCTATAAAAACCTCAGACCCTTTTTCGTCTGTCTCACACAGTGCGAACATGACGTCTCTTCAGTCGCATCTTCCCGTCAAATTGATTCGTGCCTTGTATGGCATCAGTCGAGAAAAAAATCCACAAACACGAGCTCGTGTCTTAGAAGCTAGTCTCAAAGAAGTCTTACGATGGTTCACGGTGACGGCACGTCAATTACTCCAAGGAATCATTCAGATTACTCATCAAACCAAACGCTTTTTTGATCGAAACAAAGTCGCTTTGGTCCAACTGGCCAATCCCCGCATCGACACTCAAACCAAAAAACAAATCATTTTGAAACCTGGAGGGAACGGTACTCTAGGAGGGGTCATCATTCGCTCTCTCTTAAGATGGGATCCTAATACCCCCAAAGTTACCCCCAAGACAAAAGTCCAACGAAGCCCCAAGAAGAAAAAGACCAGGTCCCCAAGGAGAACTTCTCCAGTGGCGGTACCCTCCTCTGACCAGACACCACCACCACCCCGGAAAAAGAAAAGAAGCCCCCAGAAAAAGAAAAGTCCATAGAAAACTAGTCGCAAGAGAGGCACTTCGGCCAGGACGCAACCTTACACTCGCAAACCACGACCTGCCACGGCGGTGACTGCGACTCCGGCAGCTTCACGTTTGTCCACTTCTCCGTTAATGACACCCAGAACTGAAGAGTACTTGGAGACGTTGATCACACCAAGAACTTCTCCGTTGATGACCCCCAAAAGAACTTCCCCAGTGGCAGGACCTTCCAATTTAGTGGCAGTGGCTGCTGCTCACAAAGTACCTTCTCCCAAAATCAAAGTTCAAGAAAGATCGGGCATGTTACAAAGTTTACTGGATTTGTCCAAGCAAGAAATGGCTCGATTTAGTCCGTTACGTACCCCTGCACGACGTGTCATGCCTGTCCTCAAACTAATACGACGTAAAGACAATCAGTGGCGACGCGTTCCAGTATAAAAAAGGCCTGTGACCAAGTCGGGTATCAGTGTTTTTTGGTGCTCCTGAAGACTCAAAGATGTCACCCTCCAGAAAACCCCAAGGAAAGAAAAGGAAAGGACTGCCACCACGTTTAGCCAAACATGGGGACATGTTATCTGTCCTGTCCAAAGCTTCTCCACCCCTACGAAAAAAAACTCATTCAAACAGCCTCCATAGAGGTCATCGATACCGTGTGCGAATGTTGTTTGAACGTTTTGAATGGCACGATCCCTTTGTCCAAACACCAGAAACAATGCTTAGGCAAACATCGTCACGTTCTTCGCCAAATGGTTCAAAAGAAAATTCCCATTCGTCAAAAAAAGAAGATATTAGTGCAACGTGGAGGTATTTTGCCTCTCTTGTTAGGCCCCATACTGAAAGGAGTCTTGGGAACCATGTTGGGAGGACTGGTGGGAGCAAGATAAAAAGGCCTCGGAAGTTCCAAGATCTCAGAATCGACCCCTGACAACCCCATGGAAGGACGAAAACTAGCTTTAGTGCCTTACAAACGATGGATGGAATACCATCGGTGGCAAGAACAACACACCCCGCATTTACCTCCCAATCCCCATTTGAGCGAGATGTCCCAGTTACAACACGAATTGCAGTCCTTGATGGATCGCCAAGATTTGTCCGAAACAGAAAAATCGCAAAAGTACGGTCAACTCTTGCAACGACTGCAACTCTTTCACCAGAAAGCTTTAGACGAAACAGCTCTATCGACTCTGAAAGATTTTAAGACCTTGATGAAAAGTCCAGCACCATCACCAGTACCAGTACCAGTACCAGTGACCAAGACAGAAAAAGGAGAAGAAGAGGAAGGGTTTCAAACTCCACCAGAAAAAGTACGCAAGTTAACAACACCACCTACCTCCAGAATTGGATGGATTAAAAAGATGATGGCCACCCCTTCTTCCTCACAAGAGAAAAAGAAAGTGAAGACAGAAGTGAAGACAGAAGTGAAACAAGAACCGATATCCCCCGCTCAGACATCCTTCTCCTCTTCGACACCTATTGCTGGCCGCACACGCAAAGCATTGCAATCCAAGAAAATACCCCAAGAGAAAAAGAGTAGCATCCTCCAAGAGTGGGTGTCTTATTAACACACCAACCAACACAAAAAAATGGAAAAAGTCTTAGCCAGCATTTACTACGATCCCTCGCATCCTGCAGGTTACGCAGGAGTTCAAAAATTGTATCGTGCTGCCAAAACGCGACTGAAAAGTCTCCGTTTACCTCAAGTGCAACGATGGTTACAAGAACAAGCTACCTACACTTTACACAAACCCATTCGACGCAAGTTTGCCAGAAGTCGCACCCGAGTGGAAGGCATCGATCATCAATGGCAAGCCGATTTAGCCGATGTCTCTCATTTGGCCAGCTACAATCGTGGCTACAAATATTTGTTTTGTGTCATCGACGTCTTTTCCAAATTTGCCTGGGTCGTGCCCTTGACTTCCAAATCGAGCAGCGAGTTAGTGCGAGCCCTGCAACGGGTGTTGAAACAAAGCGGTCGTCACCCTCTTCGATGGCAAACGGACAAAGGCACCGAATTTCTGAACCAAGCTTTCCAAAAAGAATTAAAGAAACGTGACATTCATTTTTTTACCACCGAGAATCCCGAAACCAAAGCCAGCATCGTGGAACGTTTTCAACGTACTTTGAAAGAACGCATGTGGAAATATTTTACGCATCACCACACTCTGAAGTACATCGACATCTTACCGCACCTGTTGCAAGCGTACAACCAATCTTATCATCGAAGCATCGGACGTGCCCCGCAAGACGTGACTCCCGACAACGAAGTGTTGGTGTTTGAGCGCCTGTTTGGTACGTCCCCGACGAGGGCTGTCCCCAAGAAAGTGGAGAGTTAGCCGTAGGAGATTGGGGGCGCATTGGCAAAACCAAACGTACTTTCGACAAAGGTTACTTACCTAACTGGACGACCGAATTGTTTCGCGTCACTGGACGAGTGCATGGCCGTCATCCTGCCGTCTATAAATTGGAAGACATGAACGGAGAAGTGCTCAAAGGAACGTTTTATTTGCCCGAGTTACAACGTGTGACCAAAAAAGAAGACGACGTGTACGACATCGAAAGCATTTTCGAACGCAGAACCCGTAAAGTGGGCAAACGACGTGTCAAGGAAGTCAAAGTACGTTGGAAAGGATATCCACCCAGTTTTGATTCTTGGATCGACGCTTCGCAAGTCATCGACTATAAAAAGAAGTGACCATCATGCCCTTTCACACAGCAGACGCAGCTACGTCGACCACTCCTTCACCTTGTTCTTCTGTGCAAGATTTACAAAAACAACCCTTGTGGGTGTGGTGTGGAGAACGTGTGCCTTAAACGCAAATCGTCTTTTTCTGCCAAATCTTCGTGGTGTATTGTGTCATCGGGGCAGCCATCGCCAATTTGAGTTTGCAACAAGGAGACAAACAATTGTGGACCATTTTATTGAGCAGTTGCATTGGTTACCTGCTTCCTAATCCCTCCCTGAAATTCACCTCGAACGGGAACCCCGGGAAACTTGTGTCCAGTGCCAGTGCCAGTCACCACTTCAATCACAACCAGAACCCCATTTTAGATGGAGACACGCCTCGGACGTCCAGTAATCCCTCGGACAGTCACAGAACTCTGGAATTATGAGTCACCAAAACCAATTTTACTTAACTTTACCCAGTGACAGTTCCATGGAGGTGTTTCCCAAGAACACGTTGTGCTGTTACACGGCCAAATTACCTCAGGCCATCCAGTTAGATCACGAAGCCCATTGGGAAGTGGCTTTAGTAGAAATGATTCACCCGACCCAAGTCCTCAATGTCCTTCCCAATCAAAATTTTTTTGATGTGGAAGTTCATGACGAGCAAATGCAACAGTGGATGGATAGCAATGTTAAATATGACAAGAAAACCCGTACACAAAAGTACACCACCTATCACTTGTTCATTCCCCCAGGCTATTATTTTAGTGGTCAACATTTGGTCAGCACCATAACCTCCAGATTTAATGTCGTGTTTCTGAAAGCTTTGGAGCATGTCAACAAAAATGTCACCATGGAGTACCACAAAGCAGTTCGTCGCTTCTTGATGAAATTTGAACGGAGTAAAATCCTGTCCATTTTATTTTGTCCTGAATTGTATGACATGTTGGGCGGAGACATGGACATGAGAAAGACCATGATCAAGAAAAACGAATTACCCATCGTTTACGACAACGAGTCTTTTAGCAAGTTATTTCGTGCCCCGGTAGAACTGAACCAAGGACTGAATTTGATGTTCGTGTATTCCGATGTGGTGGAGTACAACGTGGTGGGACACACCTCCGTACCGTTACTGCGTGTCATTCCTGTCAAAGTGGATTCTGCCACAGATGCTGACGAGGAAGGTGGAAACACTTACCACGTCCACCGCGAATTTGTCCATCCTCACTATTTGCCTGTCAGCAAGTCGTATTTGGACACGGTCAACATTGCTATAAAAGGAGATCTGGGACAAAATATTCCATTCACCAAAGGAAAAGTCACGGTGAAACTCCATTTTCGAAAACGGTTCTCTCACGACTCGTAAGTAAGTCATGTATCCAGTGTACCGAGGGGTTGCTCGACAGCGAGGACACGGTTTAGGGGACATGTTAAAATCGGCCTTTCGTTCGGTGGCCCCAGTGTTGAAACCGATCTTGACACGCGGATTGCACGCCTTGAAAGATGCGGCACTGACGCAAGGCAAGAATTTCTCCAAAATGTCATCATCGACAAACAAAACCCTAGAGAAGCCTTCATGAGGGCAGGCAAAAATGTCTTGCTGCAAACGGGCAAAGACATTTTAGGCCAACGAGAAACACCTATAAATGCCCTGCACGCTACCGAGTCAGGCATTCAGCAAGGACAAGGCAGAAAGAGACGACGAAGAAAACACCCTTTCACCAGACTTCAAGCGAGAAAGGCCAAGAAAAGAAGAACCGTTCGAGACTTAGACGTTTTCGATTATTGAGAAAAGAGACAAAAAAATGATGCACCGAGAATCTTGCGCTTGTTCCAAGACGGAACTGGATCTGTTTGCCATGCCCCCACGATGATGACGATGCAAGAATCCCAGTGGGTGGAATTTCACCCCGTCTCATCACTGACCGATTCCGCTCCCATCGAGTTTGAAATCAAAGGACAGCCCGAAGATTACATCGATCTGAATAGCAGTTACTTGTACCTGAAAGTCAAAATTCTAGATAAGACTGGAGGTGCTATAGACGATGAAGCAGTAGCTCCCGTCAACAATTTCATGCATTCCTTGTTCAGTGGAGTGGACTTGTATTTGAATAACAAACTGGTCAGTAGCAGCATGGATACTTACCCTTATCGTGCCTACCTGGAAAATCTCTTGACGTAAGGAATAGATGCCAAGAACACTCATCTCAATGCCTGTGTGGTATGGGAAGCTGACGAACCTACCAAGTTTGAAATATTGGAAACTGATGAAAAGAAAGACAACAATGATGGATTTGTAGAACGAAGAAAGAGAATCACGGGAGCCGACACAAGTTTAGAACTGATGGATCGTTTGCATTTGGACATGTGGTTGCAAGAAAAGTATTTGCTGAACGGGGTGGATGTCCGCCTGAGACTGAATCGTAGCAGTGCCGCTTTCCATTTGATGGCTGATAGTGACGGTTACAAAACCAAAATCCTAGAAGCCAGACTCTACGTACGCCGTGTGGAAGTGTTACCTAAAGTGCGAAACGACATCAGTCAGACGTTGAGCAGAACGACTGCCACGTATCCCATACGACGCGTGGAAGTGAAAACCTTCACCATTCCCAAGGGACAGCGATCCATGATCGAAGATCATCTGTTCCAAGGACAGTTACCCAAACGTTTGATCCTTGGTATCGTCGATAATACAGCCTTCAACGGAGCTGCCGAAAAAAATCCTTTCTACTTTCAACACTTTGGCGTGTCCAAAATCGAAGTCAGTCGCGATGGCAAGACCTTGTGTACCCGACCTTTCGAACCTGACTTTAAAAAGAAGAATTACTTGAGATCGTACTTGTCCTTGTACGAAGGCACCGGACAGTTAGGAACCAATACCAGTCACGGTATTACGTACGAGGATTATGCAGGAGGCTACGCTTTGTGGGCTTTCGATTTCACTCCAGACCAAGGCAGCGACGAGGGACATTTCCACCCTATAAAATCCGGCCAGATTCGTGTGGAAATTCAGTTTAAAGACCGAGACCCTGATGAAACGGTGAACGTCATCCTGTATGCAGAATTCGATAATACCATAGAAATCAAAAGTTTGAGAGAAGTCATCCTAGATTACTAGAAACCATGGAAGACTGTTATCCCTCTTTACCTAGTGGAGAAACTTTTAGTGTTGCATTGTTGTTAAAAAATGTTAGAGTTGTTGTTTAGTGTTCGGTGATTTTTGAATAAAAAATGTTGTGTTTTGAAAAAAATGCCTTTGTCTTTTGTTTAGCTATAAGAATGTTGGATTGATGCTCTTTCATTTCTTACTATCCCTCTCATGACACTCACTAAACGTTGCGACTCAAAAACCGTGTGGAGGATGTTTTCCTTCACGTCCGCGCTTTGACTTTAAGAACCGGGTTGTTTCCAGTCTAACCATCCATTGTCGACTCATCCTCCTAAGAAGATGTGCTCCAAACTAGCTAAACTCAACGAAGCCTACGTGAATTTGCATAGGGTCAGACACAGTCTGATACCGAAGCCAGAAGAAATAGAGAATGTGAGAATGTTAAAAATCACTGAAGACCTGATAGAAGAGCTCTTCAGAGAAAAAATGAACAGGGAAAAAGAAGAATGGACAGAGAAGTACAGACTTCAGAGACAGCAGCAACAACAACAACAAGAGCAGCAGCAGCAATCTGAAGCTGACAGAGGCTTTGTCGATTGTCGTATCGACACCAAAGAGTTCTTCTTCTCTTTCCGAAGAAGCAGACCTATCGCCAGAAAGTCTATCCTCAGAAGACATCGCATTCTTAGAAACTAAAAAGAATGCCATAGCAAAACAAAAAAAACAGCCCTTTTCAGGGCTACCCAATACTCTAGAAAAGAAATAACAATCCATTTGCCAATGTGTGTAGGTAGAGTAGTGTGAAAATAAACACTAACTCTTTTTTAAAAAAATGTGAGGGTATGTGTTTGTGTGTTTGTGTTTGTAAGTGGTTAAGTAAGTTGGTATGGATAGTAGATTAAAATGATGTCTTTTTTTTTGGTGTTTGAGGTGTAAATTTGGGGTAGATTGGATTGCTTTGCGTATGTGGATAGTCTATTGAAGTGATTTATAAAAAATTTTAAAATAGTGATGGGTAGCATAAAAAAGTGAGTGTTTCTTTTAGGTCCGCGCGTTGTTCTTTTTTTTGGTTATGATCTAGGTAAGATCAATTTTATGTTTTTAGGGGGATGTTTTCCTTCACGTCCGCGCTTTCACTATAAATTGAAACTCGTTCGGCAGTCCAGCTACCCTTGTTGATTGATCAACACCAAAAATGAACACGAGACTGGAGAAACTGTTGGAACTTCATGTGCATCTGGAATATGCCAGGCGCATATTAAATGAACTGGCCGCGGAAGCCATTGTGGAGGAGGGAAGGATAAGAGAGGAGGAGGAAAGAAGAAACAAAGAAGAGGAGGAGAGAAGATATAAAGAAGAAGAAGAAAGAAGATACAAAGAGGAGGAGAGAAGATACAAAGAAGAGGAGGAGGAGGAAAAGGAGAGAAGAAGAAGAAATTTCAGAATCCCAGAGAGTGAAAATTGGGATTCTGAAGAGACATATCCTGCCTCTGCTCTCTCCCCCAAAAAGGTAAAAAGTAACTGGGGGACAAGATGTGTATGCGGCGCCAGGCCTGGAAGGTGCCACCATTAACCAGGTGTCCATGAAGTTCCAAACAAAAAAAACAGCCCTTTTCAGGGCTACCCAATACTCTAGAAAAGAAATAACCATCAATTTGCCAATGTGTAGGTATAGTAGTGTGAATATAAACACTAACTCTTTTTTAAGATAGTGTGAGGGTATGTGTTTGTGTGTTGGTGCTTGTAAGAGCTAAGGTATGTTTGTGGGAATAGTAGATTATGGGTTTCTTTATTGTTTCTTAGCGTAGGTGAAGAGTATAGTTAGGGTTCTGTAAGCGCTCACGTACGATTGTGTGGATAGTAGATTATGGATTTTGTTTATTGTTTCTTAGCGTATGTGGAGAGTATAGTTAGGGTTTTGTAAGCGCTCACGTACGATTGTGTGGATAGTAGATTATGGATTTGTTTATTGTTCTTAGCGTATGTGGAGAGTATAGTTTGGGTTTTGTAACCGCTCACGTACGATTGTGTGGATAGTAGATTATGGATTTTGTTTATTGTTTCTTAGCGTATGTGTTTGTGTGTTTGTGTTTGTACCCGCTCACATACGATTGTGTGAATAGTAGATTATGGATTTGTTTATTGTTTCTTAGAGTATGTGGAGAGTATAGTTTGGGTTTTGTAAGCGCTCACGTACGATTGTGAGGATAGTAGATTATGGATTTTGTTTATTGTTTCTTAGCGTATGTGGAGAGAATAGTTTGGGTTTTTATTATATGAAATGAGAAAGTATAGTTTGGGTTTTATTATATGAAATGAAAAAGTAGGGGATGTTTTCCTTCACGTCCGCGCGTTGTTTGGTCATGATCTAGGTAAGATCAATTTTACGTTTTAGGGGGATGTTTTCCTTCACGTACGCGCTTTAAGTATAAGAACCCACAGTATTCGTCGTTCAAACCATTCTGCAAAGAATCAAAAAAGAAGATGGCTTCTAACCAAATGGACAAAATACAAACATTACAAGACGTTTTAGACAACTTAGGAATGATGGAGCAGATGTTGATAAGACTGGTTGAAGACCATTATTCCTATAGTCCCCATCGTGTAAAGATGGAAATTAATAACTTAAAAAAGGTAAAGGACAAGATTAGTGGTGTCATGAAAGAGATAAAGGAGGAGAAGGAGGATGAAGAGGAAAGAATAAGAATAAGCAAATGGAACGAAAAGATTGAAAAAGAAGAAGAAAATGAGAAGAGGAAGAAAGAAGAGGAGGAAGAGAAGAAGAAAGAAGAGCAGGAGAAAAAGAAAGAGAAGAAGAGAAAGAGTGTTGGAGATAAAATAAGAACTTGGTGGAGAAAAAGAAGAAATTAGAAGCAGAAGAAGAAGAAAACCCAAAGGCCCTTTTCAGGGCCAGCCATATTTCTCGAAAAGAGATAGCCTTTCCATTGCCTACCCCTTTTTAAAAATTTTTTTTTAAAAAAAAAAAATCCCATATTCAATTCCCCTTGTCCCTAAACAAGCCCAAACTCTATTCCCCATGTTAAATTCCCCTTGTACGTAGAGTGACCCACGATTTTTCGCCATGTTAAATTTCCCTTGTACGTAAAGTAACCCACGATTTATTCCCATGTTAATTCCCATTGTACGTAATCTGACCCACGATTTTTCGCCATGTTAAATTCCCATTGTACGTAGAGTGTCCCAGGGTGGTTTGTAATGCTAATTCCCATTGTACGTAGGGTATCCCCATTTACTACTTTCGATGGTAAGATTGGTTGCACGCTTGCACCAGGTGCGGTAAGATGTCGATGTACTTCAGAGTGTGGTGATGCGTAAAATATTTTCACATGCGTTCTTTCAAAGTACGTTGAAAACGTTCCACGATGCTGGCTTTGGTTTCGGGATTCTCGGTGGTAAAAAAATGAATGTCACGTTTCTTTAATTCTTTTTGGAAAGCTTGGTTCAGAAATTCGGTGCCTTTGTCCGTTTGCCATCGAAGAGGGTGACGACCGCTTTGTTTCAACACTCGTTGCAGGGCTCGCACTAACTCGCTGCTCGTCTTGGAAGTCAAGGGCACGACCCAGGCAAATTTGGAAAAGACGTCGATGACACAAAACAAATATTTGTAGCCACGATTGTAGCTGGCCAAATGAGAGACATCGGCTAAATCGGCTTGCCATTGATGATCGATGCCTTCCACTCGGGTGCGACTTCTGGCAAACTTGCGTCGAATGGGTTTGTGTAAAGTGTAGGTAGCTTGTTCTTGTAACCATCGTTGCACTTGAGGTAAACGGAGACTTTTCAGTCGAGTTTTGGCAGCACGATACAATTTTTGAACTCCTGCGTAACCTGCAGGATGCGAGGGATCGTAGTAAATGCTAGCTAAGACTTTTTTCCATTTTTTTTTGTGTTCGTATGTTAATAAGACACCCACTCTTGGAGGATGCTACTCTTTTTCTCTTGGGGTATTTTCTTGGATTGCAATGCTTTGCGTGTGCGACCGGCAATAGGTGTTGAAGAGGAGGAGGATGTCTGAGCGGGGGATATCGGTTCTTGTTTCACTTCTGTCTTCACTTCTGTCTTCACTTTCTTTTTCTCTTGTGATGAAGAAGGGGTGGCCATCATCTTTTTAATCCATCCAATTCTGGAGGTAGGTGGTGTTGTTAACTTGCGTACTTTTTCTGGTAGAGTTTGAAACCCTTCTTCTTCTTCCCCTTTTTCTGTGTTGGTCACTGGTAGTGATGGTACTTGTACTGGTACTGGTACTGGTGATGGTGCTGGACTTTTCAACAAGGTCTTAAAATCTTTCAAAGTGGGTAGAGCTGTTTCGTCTAAAGCTTTCTGGTGAAAGAGTTGCAGTCGTTGCAAGAGTTGACCGTACTTTTGCGATTTTTCTGTTTCGGACAAATCTTGGCGATCCATCAAGGACTGCAATTCGTGTTGTAACTGGGACATCTCGCTCAAATGGGGATTGGGAGGTAAAAGCGGGGTGCGTTGTTCTTGCCACCGATGGTATTCCATCCATCGGTTGTAAGGCACTAAAGCCAGTTTTCGTCCTTCCATGGGGTTGTCAGGGGTCGATTCTGAGATCTTGGGACTTCCGAGGGCCTTTTTATCTTGCTCCCACCAGTCCTCCCAACATGGTTACCAAGACTCCTTTCAGTAAGGGGCCTAACAAGAGAGGTAAAATGCCTCCACGTTGGACCAACATCTTCTTTTTTTTGACGAATGGGAATTTTCTTTTGAACCATTTGGCGAAGAACGTGACGATGTTTGCTTAAGCATTGTTTCTAGTGTTTGGACAAAGGGATCGTGCCTTTCAAGACTTTCAAACAACATTCGCACACGGTATCGATGACCTCTATGGAGGCCGATTGAATGAGTTTTTTTCGTAGAGGTGGAGAAGCTTTGGACAGGACAGATAACATGTCCCCATGTTTGACTAAACGTGGTGGTAGTCCTTTCCTTTTCTTTCCTTGGGGTTTTCTGGAGGGTGACATCTTTGAGTCTTCAGGAGCACCAAAAAAAACACTGATACCCCGACTTGGTCACAGGCCTTTCTTATACTGGAACGCGTCGCCACTGATTGTCTTTACGTCGCATTAGTTTGAGGACAGGCATGACACGTCGTGCAGGGGTACGCAACGGACTAAATCGAGCCAGTTCTTGCTTGGACAAATCCAGTAAACTTTGTAACATGCCCGATCTTTCTTGGAATTTGATTTTGGGAGAAGGTACTTTGTGAGCAGCAGCCACTGCCGCTAAATTGGAGGGTCCTGCCACTGGGGAAGTTCTTTTTGGGGTCAATAACGGAGAAGTTCTTGGTGTGATCAACGTCTCCAAGTACTCTTCAGTTCTTGGTGTCATCAACGGAGAAGTGGATGAACGTGAGGATGCCGGAGACGCAGTCACTGCCGTGGCAGGTATTGGTTTGCGAGTGTAAATTTGCGTCCTGGCCGAAGTGCCTCTCTTGCGACTAGTTTTCTTCTGTGGGCTTTTCTTTTCCTGGGGACTTTTTCTCTGTTTCTTTTTCTGGGGGCTTCTTTTCTTTTTCCGGGGTGGTGTCTGGTAAGAGGAGGGTACCGCCACTGGAGAAGTTCTCCTTGGGAACCTGGTCTTTTTCTTTTTCTTCTTGGGGCTTCGTTGGACTTTTTTCTTGGGTATAACTTTGGGGGCATTAGGATCCCATCTTAAGAGAAAGCGAATGATGACCCCTCCTAGAGTACCGCTTCCTCCAGGTTTCAAAATGATTTGTTTTTTGGTTTGAGTGTCGATGCGGGGATCGGCCAGATGGGTCAAAGCGACTTTGTTTCGATCTAAAAAGCGTTTCGTTTGATGAGGAATCTGAATGATTCCTTGGAGTATTTGACGTGCCGTCACCGTGAACCATCGTAAGACTTCTTTGAGACTAGCTTCTAAGACACGAGCTCGTATTTGTGGATTTTTTTCTCGACTGATGCCATACAAGGCACGAATCAATTTGACGGGAAGATGCGACTGAAGGGACGTCATGTTGACGTTGTGTGAGACAGACGAAAAAGGGTCTGAGGTTTTTATAGATTTTTTATGGGGAGTGAAATGAAGTCGAGGACGGAGACGTGTACAGGACAGGCCCTCCGTCTTGGCACCAGTGGTGAAACAAGTGGGTACGAAATCGCAAATCCTTGGGAGTCGTAGGTTTCAAATGGACGAGTAAATAGGCGTGTGGAGTTTGAATGGCATCGTCGTACGCCTGAGTCAGCCAAGGCGTTCCTAACTGTTTGGCTAAGACTTGCACTTGCGATTTATCTCGCGGGCTTTTAAACAAGACCACGTAATGCGCATTGAGACTGATGGTGCGATGGGCTTTACTTTGTTGAAACAAATTTTGGGTGATGTAAACGACACTGGCATTACGGTGATGCCCTTTGCGCGTGAACCACAGTTTAATTTCTTCTTCGTCTTCTCCTAACATGTCGTCGAAAATGACCAAATGGGTTTGACGGGAGTCAGAGACGATGCCGTCGTCTTCTTTAGGAATGCCTTCCACAAACACGACGGAATCGCATTGACTTTCTCGCAAGAGGCTGTACGCCGATTGCCACTCTTTGTAACACCACACGATCCGCTGAGGTGGCCGATCGATCAAATGATGTTTATGTTCGATCAAACGTTTGACGAATTCGGTTTTGCCCGAACCGCTAGGTCCAGCAATGAGCATGGTAAAAGGATGGCGAAGATACAAAGCCTCCCAACTGGCACGATCTAAGTGTTCGTCGATGACTTTGACAGTAGAGGAAGAGGGAGCAGAGACAGCAGAGGTAGCCATAGTGTGAGAAATGTCACTTGTGACACGAAAACAAACAAGACAAGAGTTTATATACTTTTTTCAGGACACGTTTATTGAATTTTTCAAACATGAATACGAAAGACAAAAATACATAAAAGCCAAAGGCGTAAGTACAAGAATAAAAGGCACATGATAACCATTAACGTGGAATAAAAACAAGTGTCTGTACAACATGTTTTGGGTAAAGTTCTGACCAGTTCTATAGGGGGTAAGGTCACACAAGTGTCCTCCCGAAAGGGTCTTTCAGGCCTGTCCACGACAGTCCTGTCCTGGGTGACGGGTTCTTCTGGCACCGTCACTAACACGGGTTGAAAAGTAAGTTTTTTCCTTGAACAACTCTCGTGCATACTGGGCCACTTCTTGGGTCCAAGCCTCAAAATCCCATTCTTTCCAGGCACGGACATCTGTCCAATGGGGATGTAAGTCACAAGCTACACACACATCGTCATACACGTCTTGGGTAGCTAAAAGTTGACGAATCTTTTTTTCTTGTTGAGGTCGAGAAGTATCCAGATGAAAACGCAAGGCTTTGAGCAAAAGGAGTTTTTCGTGACCATTTAAGGCCATTGGGGATGTGGTAAGTACTGATCGTAAAGAGTCCACAAAGAATCGGCTGGTAAACGAAATCCCAGAAAACAAGTCACTAAGACACACACCACTTGTCGACCCAAATTGAATGGATACAGTTCTTGTAATAATCGATGGTAATGATCCACGGTTTGAATATGGTCATTGAGTTCCTTCCACGGAATCTGTTCAATCACTTGAGACATGAGCCGTGGCATGGATTCCTGTTTTGTACTCTCTCTTTTTTTCGGAAGCAATACACGTACATTCTACCCAGACATCTTCGTTCTCCAGAAGGAAATCTAGAATACTGTAACCTACAGTTCAAACTTCGATTAGAAGTTTTCTCTTCCACTAAGTAGATTCCATGTAACATATGTTGGTAATCCTTTAACTCGTCTTCCTGAATGCGTTGCCCTAGGTGAATCTCGAAGAAACCAAAATGATGAACATTTCGTTCATTCACTAACTCACTAACAAGGTCTGACCACTGAAACAATTTCTGACGAATCAGTCCTCTTATACCATTCAGGTACCAGTGGTTAAAGATCTGGTGACGTAACGGATGCAATTGTTATTTACGTTTGACTTGTATTTTGACCAGCTCTCGGTAAATCCTTTCTCTCAACTCCTCAGGCAAGCCCAAAATGTTCTCTTGTAAAGTATCCATAAGTATATACACTGTTTTTGGAATCCTTGGGTGGTGGCCAATAGCCTCGTTTACCTTTGTGCCTGATGTAATATCCACTCATAATCAGTCTTCTTATACTTTGGAACAGAGCATAATTTAAAAACGGTTGAATAACTTTGCGTTTGCGTTTCACTTGTATTTTGATCAGTTCTCGGTAAATGCGTTCTCTCAACTCCACAGGCAAAGCACGAATGTTCTCTAGCAAAGTATCCATGAATAGGTCATACTAAATCCTCTTTGGTCTGACACAAGAAATGTACTCTTTACACATACATGGTTTTACTTCAGTGTCGAATTTAAATCGTTTAGTCACTAATTTACACATTACAATTCGTTCAGAAGTTTCCTCTTTCACTAAGTTGACATTGTGTTCAAGATGTTGGTAATTCGTTAACTCTTCCTCTGGAATTCGATGCAGTAAGTTTAAAACTAGGGGATCGTTGATCAATGTCTGTCCAATGGAACACTTTCAATTGAATCAGTCCTTGTATAACCTTCAGGTACCAGTGGTTCAAACATCGGTGACGTAACGGATGCAATTGTTCTTTACGTTTGACTTGTATTTTGACCAGCTCTCGGTAAATGCGTTCTCTCAACTCGACAGGCAAAGCACGAATGTTCTGTTGTAAAGTATCCATGAACAGATTATGGTGAGTTACTTCAATGTCTCGGTCCCACTAAGGGTAAGTAATGACAATTCGGTGACCATCCAGCATGTTCTACGTAGGCCGAATCTTGCGGTTCCCAGTGGTGAAGTGACACACCGCAACTGAAGCACTTGACTTTATCTCCTTCGCCCAAGTAGAAAAATCCGGCTCTGGCTAATTCTTCGGGGGTCGGGCCATTTTCCTTTGAACGATTGAAGACGATTTTCAAAGTCACAGTATTCCGACAAACGCACAGGGAACGAATATTCGTCTTTCACAGGTTCGTTTCGATGAGGGTTGAGTGACATGGGTAGGAGTTTGCTCAGGGCTGGATGCCATCCGTAGGGGGGTAGACGTGAAGGTGAACATCCCCCTTTAAAACGAAACCCAGTAAAATGTCCAAGAGGACGAGTGGCATCGCTTTCGCATCCCTCAGGTTTGACACGCACAGCATCACTTTCCATGATAGGGGTAGTCAGAACAAAGTTCCCATGATGCTTTACGGCATCGCTAAGGTCACAGCGTACAGCATCGTTCCCATCGCAAGGTGCACAATCGCACTCGTCTGCAAACTCCGTTACGCAATTACAATGGTAATCACATGGACAATCGCAGTTTCCCTCCGGACATTTTCCGTCGCAATACATGGGTCTTATCCATCCAATATTAGTCACACGAGAGGAAGATACAACTTTTTTACAATCCCCAAACTGGAACGATGTCTCTTTCAAAGTATTGATCTTGTTCGCTTGGTCTTGGTAGTCACAATGAACTATCGATCTTGCCTAGGGTTCCTTTTTATATACAGACCAATACCGACGTGTCCAAACGGTAAGGTGAAATGATTGGGAAGTCGAACTCGCTTCTGGTACACGATTTGATAGACTTTTTCCAAGGGCCGACTGACGATGTGGTGAGTGGGTAAACGTACAATCTTGTTCGGTTGATAGGTGGTCACTTTAAAGTTTGCATCCTCTCCCGATTGCAAGGCTTCTTTCAATACCCCAAAGTTGACCGCACGACTGGTACGATAATTCAGAGTCAGTCCTTTCACTTTGCACGTGCTGTGCACTTCTCCATGTTTGTCCCGGTATTCGTAGCCGTAATTTTTTGGACCGCCACTGACGAAACTTAGAATCTTGTCGTCGGGATGCTCGTCTGTCCAGGCTCCTAAACGGTCTCCTTCAATGTCAGGGTGCTGTTGACTCGGGTGATGGATGTAAATGCAACTGTCCGTGTCAAAGTACAGGACGCGTTCCCCTAACAGTTCTAAAGCTTCGTACAATTTTAAGCGAGCATGAGCTGTCACGTAAGCCGCAATGATGACATTTCCAAAAGGGTCGTCTTGTCCAAAGTCCAGATCTTCTTCGTAATTGACCAAGATCAAATCCTCGCGAACGACGTCCACGTGTTTCATGTATTTGGTTTTGTCGTGAATCATCTGAAAGTAGCGGGAAGGTTCTGTGAAATATTCCGTCTTGGGTAAACACAGACGTTGTGCCATTTTACCCCACAAGCAATTTAACATCACTTTGGTAAACGATCGCCTGCCTTCGTTTTTCTCGATGTGGTCTAAAGTGATGCTTTATTGTTCATAGTATTTCTCTTTGAATTGTATTTGGTCTTCGGGAGTGTGACACCAGGACGGATAGCCGCTGGCTTCTTGCTTCAGTTTCAAAAAGGCATCCACGTAGTCGTCGAAAATGCCTTTCTGACTGGGGTCACCCTTGTGGTATTGTTGTGTCTTAGGAAAGTGGCAAATTTCGTACACTTCTAACAGTTGGTATCCCATGTCCAGAGCTTTAAACAATTCTACGCAGGTTCCCGTCAAGGCGCGTTCTTCCTGGGTGTGCTGACAAGGTTGGTCTTGGTTGCACGTTTCGGCACAAGTACGGCACAATGGAAACATCAGTTTGCCTTGACAATGGTGAGGTAAGACGGGATGGTATAGGTTCGTGGGAGGCAAAACTTTACACTTGATCAAGCCTTCGTATTGTCGCATGTTTTTCAGGTCGATGTGTTCCGTTAACAATTGCGGGTGCCCTACAGGAAAGCGACAACATTTGCACACGTAGGGATACAGCGAACACACGTCCAAGTATTTGATTTCTTCTCCTTTCTCTTCGTCGGCTTGGTACAGCAAACAGGTGGCATTGGTCATTCCTCCGTACAAACTATCCCTCGGGTTCAGTGGGTCCATGAACTGGTAACTTTCCACGAGGCGTTTAAACTCGGGATCGGTTTTCATACGGTGATCGTACTTGTGTTCCCACATTTCCACCACTTTGTATTCTTGCTGTTCTAACTTCGGCCGTCGTTGACAAGTGGTCAAGTACAAGTCTTCCATGGTTCGTTGCAAAAACTGATTTTTAGTGCCACGGTCAGGGTAACAGACGGGACATCCGTGAAATAAGCAACCGTTAAACTCGTACACGATCTTGGGGTTTTCTAAGTCTCAGCCATCGACCGAATACGTTCCGATGGTCTTTTCACCTCCTCCGTTGCGAGCATGCTGAATCCACTTGTCTTCCTTGTCGCACAAGTAATGTAACCAACGTAGGGCTTTGACCGAGTATTGATGTTTGACATAGTTGGTCGTTTGAAGGCTGATGACAGCTACGGTGTTTTCAGGCATGAATCGTTGCCGGTACACTAAGGAACACGCTTTGGCAATGGTGCAAGCTTCTTTCAAAGGATCGACCCCTCCGTGTTCCATGAACAGTTCTCGAAATTTTCCACATCAACGCCGTAAAATGTCCACGTCGGAACGACAATACTTTAGCATTTCTTCTTGAAAGTCGAAAGGGTCCGAAGCGTGAGCCTGGTACCAAGCGTAGAAAGCTTCTCGTTGTTCGGTACGCATGTTGTCGGGGTCGTAATAGTGAGCCTCAGGTAAATGGGGTAGAACGGCGTGTTGATTGGCTTCCGTATTGAAAAAGTGTGGAAAGTACCCTTTAGCCATTTCTGTCATTCCAAACGTTTTAGGCATTCGACTCAAAGGCATGGCCAAATAGCTCATCGAATCTTTAAACTGTACTTGTCCCACTTGCATGAAAATGATTTTGGCTCCGTTCAAAGTGACTTTAGGACGCTCGGTGCCTTGTTCCGTATAGTATCTGAGAAGAAACTGTCCATCGTATCCGGAGAAATTGTGAGCCATCACCGTGGCATGACGATGACAATCTCCGTAACGTTCGATGTCCTCTTGGCTCCACGCCTTGTCGATGGGGTCTAAGACCCATTGGGCAAAATCGGCTAACGTGTTTGGTCCCCGAAAGATTTTTTCCCGTCCTCCAGGAATCTTGCTGCAGTGAGGGCAATGACTGAAGATAGGTTCTTGAATGCACTTCTCGCACGCTCGATGAGCCACGCAGAAATTAGGAATGTGAATGCCGGTCTCTTGCATGCATTCGAAATCGAAAAAGATGAAATTGCCTTTCTTCTTGTGACCGTCCTCTTTCTCTGGTGGGGGTTGGTACTTTTTGCACGTAGCATTGGTGTTCCAAGTCCACAATGTGGTGACAAATGTGACATTTTTTCTTTCCTCGACATACGTGTGCCTTGGCAGTATTGGTACATATGCCTTGTCCACACGTAGGGCACAATCTCAGGAGTTGACAAGCACATTTCTTCTGTGAACCTTGCGTCTTCAGATGTTGTTGGCAACAGGTAGGGCTGACAAACGTGCGCAGACAAGTTGAACAAGGCACTGGTCCTTCGCTCAGACAGGGTGGAGAGGTCAAACATCCTGGGCATTTCGATCCGCAATATTTGTGTTGCTCTCGATTATTATAACCACGGTCACATTTCTCACAATAATAAACATATCCTAGGAATCCGGTGATGGTGGTAATGGTATCGAAATGGTCATCGTGATAATAAACATGAATGTATTTTCCATCCTTAAAATCTTGGCCTCGAAATAACAGAGGCCCACGCATTTCTTGAGGGTGCACTTTCAAGGTGTAGCGAGGAGCTAGGACATCTTGCAATTTGAATCTTGTCCATGACTTTGGAAGCGGTCAATTCTGCAGGGGTGCTAAACTCGATCCAAACAGGGGATTTCAAACCGTCGTGTTGTATGGAAAGTCTCAAGCGATCGTCTTCTTTGGGTTGACATTGTCGCTTGAGTGTGGTGAGCAAAGAATCCCACACCCCAGTGATAAACACTTCTGCTTTCTCTAACGGCACTTCAGCCTTGACATCTTTAAACTTCACCGTGTATTTGTAAGCCGTGGTTCTAAATTTTCTAGAGGAGCGCTTTTCCGTCTCTCGAATGGAATAGTATTTTTCAGGGTTGACTAAGGGTGGCGAACTTTGTTTAGAGGGTTCGGGTTCTGTTTCACTCATGTCCTCTTCAAAATCACTGGCATGAATTTGTGCCAAGATTTCAGCCCTGGTACGAGGCGATAGATCACGTTTCTGCCTCTTACTTTCTTCTTCTTTCTTCTCGAATGAATAGGATCGTTTCATCTTGAGTGAAAAACGTCAAATGACTAAAGTTTAAACACCATAGACTAATTTATAGTGATGACAGACCAGCGTATATAAAAGGGTGTGTGTCTTGTCCTTTCACTATTCATTTCACTCTCAAGCCGAGCACAACGATGGAAGAGACTAGCCAAATCGAACGTTTCGTCAGAGCTTTGCGAGTGGTCATTAGAAAATTCTCTTCAGACCAGCCCACGGACTACTCTCCTTCCTTTCGAGATAAAAGTCAAGATACTTGCTATATCTGTCAGAAGAAAGGGCATTGGTCTTCAGAGTGTCCAGACCGTCAGAAAAGAAAAAAAAAGGGCTAAAAAAGACAGAAGTCAAGATACCTGTTATTATTGTCAAGAAAAAGGACATTGGTCTCCAGATTGCCCAAAAAAGAAACAACAGGAGTCAGAAGAAAAGAGGAATTCTTGAGAAGAAGAGAGGGATTCTTCAGAGGAAGAGAGGGATTCTTCAGAGGAAGAAGAGGAAGAAAGAAGACAATTCTATTTACAAGAGGCAAAGAAACAGGAGAAGAAAAGAAGGGAAGAAAATGAGGAGAAAAAAGAGGAAAAGACGGTGAAGAAATTCAAAAAACAGAGAGACTAAACAAGGAGAAAGAAGAAGTAAATGAACTTTATATTAAAGTGTTCTGTTGTGAATTGGATTGTAACAATGGATAAAAGAATAAATTAATTATATAAGGTAAGTGTCTTTGAGTTATGATTTTAAAATAAGAACGTACACTCACGGACTCATACAAAAACACGTACTATAGGGGTAAAATGGGTTTTTTCTTTTTTTTTGAGTTATTGGCAATTGAAAGTGTATCTCTTTTCGAGAGACGTGGGTGGCCCTGAAAAGGGCCTATTTGGTGTAGGGGTGAGTTTAAGCAATCAACTTTAACTGCCTTAAGCCTTTGCCACGGCCAAGGCCTACTTCTGGACTGCGTAATGTTGATGATGATTGGGTTGAAATCACTAAGGGTGGTACGGTAGTCTTAGTCACAGGGTTAACGTGTTTAGCTCGGGAAGGTCGTATTCTCTTCGGTCGTAATAAAGAAGTCTGATACATTTGTTTCAGACTTCTTAACTCCGCTAAAATGTCCAATAGTACCGTGACCGTTTGATTTTCACCCTCTTGTTTCTTTGCTGCTACTTCTTCTTGCTGTTGTTGCTGTTGTTTTTTTCTTACCTCTTCTTCTTGCTGCTGCTGTAGGAGAAAAGCTTGTTCCGCTTCCTTTTGTCGTTGTATAAATTTCTCCAATTCTTCTTTCTGTCTCTGTCTAAAATTCTCCACTTGCGGTAATGAAGAAGGTAACGAAGGTTCCGGAACAAATTCTTGCGAGGTAAGAAAATCCACAAAATCCCAATTCACCTCTTCTGAAAGTAAGTCTGGGTTCCCTTGGGCGGTCTCCCCTGCTGGTGCACCCCAATGGATCGTTTTCTGAGTTTCCGTCATGTTGAATCACTGTCGCATAGATTGACTGCACACAAGCGCTAGCGAATCTATATGCACCACGTGACGTCACAGACTGCTCTCTTCGGATTGGATGCGGGCTGACTGAATTTTGTAACGCGTGTTCGGATTGGTGAATGAACTCAATCCGTTTCAATCCTTCCTCTACCTATAAATAAGCACAGTTCACTACATTGATTCACCTGTTCTCGTCGCTTCAAGATGTGGACCACAGTCGAATCATCCACCCTTGTGTCTTCCATGATGTTTAGGACGGACATGCTCATGTATGTCCGGTCCAAGTGGACCGTTGTCGACAAGTCAGACACCAGTCTGTGGATACGAAGAGTGTACGTAGAAAGACAAGGTTGCCTCAAGAGGACACTGATTTATGGCCCTCAAGTAAGACGCAGCTTGAGGACAAGAAGATGCCGCAGATGCCCTTTATGTTAATGGATACATTAACATAAACCCAAAGGCCCTTTTCAGGGCCACCCATATTTCTAGAAAAGAGAATGACTTTCAATTGCCTACCCTTTTTTATTTTTATTTTTTATTTTTATTTGTTTTTAAAAAATAAATCCCATGTTCAATTCCCCCTTGTCCCTAGATAGACCCACACTTTATTCCCCCATGTTCAATTCCCCTTGACGCTAGAGTGACCCAGGGTTTTTTCTCCATGTTAAATTCCCCTTGACGCTAGAGTGACCCACGATTTTTCTCCATGTTAATTTTCCCTTGACGCTAGAGTGACCCGGGGGGGGGGGGTCTGTAATGCTAATTCCCATTGACGCTAGGGTGACCCTAGTCACT
This sequence comes from Sinohyriopsis cumingii, assembly GCA_028554795.2. Lineage (NCBI taxonomy): Eukaryota > Metazoa > Mollusca > Bivalvia > Unionida > Unionidae > Sinohyriopsis > Sinohyriopsis cumingii. The sequence continues at coordinate 7,940,355 of CM068834.1, read as the reverse complement.
ACTTATATATATATATATATATATATATATATATATATATATATATATATATATATATATATATATATATATATATGGACATGATTTTAATATTTATCTTAGGGATGATAAGGTACGTTTCGGGAAAGTATTTTTTATTTATGTCCCTTCTTTGACATGATAGCTTGTGTGTATGGGGTTTTGCTTAAATTAGAAGAAAAGGAAATGGTAGGGATTTTAACTTTATTTATAATAATGATCATAGGGAACTTAGAGTGGAATTATTTTAATTTATACCTCTTGTTTTTCGCTTTCGAAGACTGGAACCATAATTAACGTCATCACAGTCAATTTTGCCAAAGCACTATCGGTCTAATTAAGACAAGAATCCAGCTGACCTTTTAAAGTAAAAACAAATAATTACAGACTTACATCATTAAACATTTGTGTTTAAAGGAGGATCGTTTTGTTTGACACTCTAGATAGTATTTCTTGCATTTGTGTTAAAAGATTATTGCAAATTTACCTCACACGACTCTATCTGAATTATACAATATTTAAAGTGACCTGAGAATGACCTGTCGGAATTATACAATATTTAAAGTGACCTGAGAATGACCTGTCGGAATTAAACAATATTTAAAGTGACCTGACAATGACCTGTCGGAATTATACAATATTTAAGTTGACCTCATAGCACTGTATCGGAAATGTAACATACTTAAGTTAACCTGACAATACTCTTTCAGAACTGTAACATATTTAAAATATGACAAACACCAAATAATTTTGCCTGATGGATTTAGAAACTAATTTGACTTGCTATGCCAGTCACAAGCAAGTGTTATATTCCTGTTGATGTCTATAGGGCAGACAAACGGACATTTCCTACCTAAATAAACTCCTCTTGTGAAACCTATAAACAAAATTACGATTATATTTTCAACGAAAACTCACATTAATTGCTAAAATAGAAAGAGATGAAAGATTCTTCGTATGAAACGTTTGACGTAATATATTTCTGTCAGATGGCAGGCCGAGCCATAACGTAACGTTCTTACAACATGCATTTCAAAATGGCGGTCTACTGTGAAATTCCACTTGTCGCTATAAAGTTCCATCTGAATTTCACGTTAGTTGCCGTAAATTCGATACCGCTGATTTATTAATACATGCGTACATAGCCGAATCCGAGACTCGAATCCACGTAGACAGAGGTGAGATGGAGAGTGATCCGTAACGGTTAGCTCTTTAGACCGCTCGGTCACTCGGGACCCGGTCCTGATCTTGAAACCAGCTGTTAATACGCTAGTTTGTGTTGTTTGTTTTATTGTTTTTGGTTTTTTTAAGAAGTAACCTCGACTTAAAATTCAATAGAGACAAAAATAAACTAATATAAGAACCGAGTCATCGAGTGTACTGGCATGTAAAATGGATATGTGTTAATTATTTGAGCTAGAGATAATTTTCAATCAGTAAAAGAAGTCTGTAGCACTGTTTTGTTGTTAAACAGGGACTCTTCCTGATCTACCGTTAGTAACATAGTGCATCAAGAATTCATTCAAGTTAATATTTTATTATCAACTATAACACACAGATTTATGTTTAAATAATGAATAATGGCCGAAATATCCATATCTTCTTTATTTATTACCTCATCATTTGAATCGTTTTTTGGTTGTAACATACTGAATGGTCTGATACCTGTACTGAACAACAGTTATTGTTGTGTATTGACAACCCTCCACACCAAGTATGCACTATGCTAATTCGGGCGGTATTCTAAGATTACAAAATGAGAATTATCAACATTGATGTCATGCCAAGAGGAAATTAATGTTGCATTTTATAAATATTCACATTTTAATATAGATAAGTGAAATTAATGGAGCGTTCTTGATTGTGATAAGAATACATAACAACAAAGATATCGAAAAGATTGGAGGTGAACTAAGAAATTAATGGAGCGTTGTTGATTGTGATAAGAATACATAACAAGAAAGATATCGAAAAGATTGGAGGTGAACTAAGAAAAGTAAATTGTTGTGAAGGGTATCAGAAAACAGTATTCATTTCCCATGGAACTTAGTGTTAGTACATTAGAAATAAAAAATATTGTCTGTACTTAATTATCATACAAACCAAATATGATTTTATTTATTGGAATGAGAGAATAAAATTACTTAGCGTTCAAAAACCGTGTTCCCAGACACTATCTTGAGCTTTATCCTTTGTTCATCGGTCTGTTCTTTCCCTTATTTAATAAATAGGGAAAGAACATGCAGACGAACAAACGCACGTGTTAACGGTAACGTAAAGAATTTTAGCACCATCTATTTTACTAACTTAAACGAGAGAGAGAGAGAGAGAGAGAGAGAGGAGGGAAGCGATACAACGAGATAACGAGAGAGAAACAGAGTTTTTACAATAAATGGAAGCGAGTCCAAATTTTCATCACGATGTCATTTTCACTGTATATTATTGCAAGTTCTATGAACATTGTTTCTTGCGCAGTCGTCTATTAAATAAACACACAAAACGAGAGATAGATAATATCTACATATCTCTAGGCAAGGAATGAGAGAGATGGACATCATCCTCACAAGTTGTTAGACTTAAGTGATTGATATAATTTTTTAAGTACAGAACAACTGACGTTTCATTCATATCCAATTTGTACTTTAACCTCCACCAATAGGTTATATATCGTCTTTACAACAGGACTCTAGTTAATGTGTTTTCCTTCCGCGTATTGAACACAACTGCAAGTGTACTTCAAAACTGAAGTCGAAAGTCTTTGAAAAGTTTTTCATTTATTACTCAATATACTATCTCACAAATACCGAAAATGAACTTTTTAAACAAATAGTTCAGTTCAAACTGTTGAAGATTTAACGTATATCCTGTGAATTCGGCATCGCCATATTGCAAGGGTAAAATTAATGAGAGGTTTAATTGCATTCGATCATATCCGATTCATTTGTTGAATCAAGCGGTTGGTTTGTGTTCACTTTAGGATATATGCAGTAAGCTGAGAAGGTTATCCGAATGAAATATTTTTAAGAATTGTAAAAAGGTCTGTTTTAAATTCATCGGTGCCGTTTGCACTAATTGAGATCTAGCTTGAAAACAAATACATCATCCTTCATCCTCGCCGAAAATTTGAAGCCTCAGTTCATATTTTAACGCAGTATCGGAAATATTCGAATAGCAAGTAAATAGTTTGTTATGTGTGACATGGAATTACTCCAGTCACGAGTGTCAATGCGTTGCATGTGTAACATTGGTAAAATAAATGGGGCTTGTGACCTCATGGACTGTAGCTTTATCTTTTGTGACTTCAGGCTTTCAGATCTTCCCAAATTTTGAAGCGACAAGAGTTCATCTGACTGTAACAATAAGGATAAAAAGTAATAAATAAGATAAAAGATAGAAATTTAGGACATATCTGGTTCACATTTTCTTACACGTATTTTGTCAGTATGATATATAAAAAGAACTATTCTCTTGACCAATTCACGTATTTAGTTTTTAGCACAGAAATATTCGTGTAATTGCAAACATATAGGGCGTTTCCCATTATTTGAAAAGTTACAGATATGCCTAGTTCATACAAAGACTCAACCCGTTTGTTGACAATATAATATGGACAAATTATATACTTTTAAATAAGTGGTTTAATTTCTAAGTCCAAATATCTAAACCGAAATTTGCATGTAAAATGTAAGTCCCCTTATGTAATGTGAAATCATTGTTCCAATTCTAAGTTCCAAACCTTATAACCTACAAAATTTTCTACATGTAGATGAGATTTACTTTTCAAAATGTTTTGATGTATTTTCTCTCTCATTTTCAATTTCAATCTTTAGTTTACGGGCTCAGTCTTTACAAGATCTCTCCGTCTCCTCCGATTTTGAAGGACGACTTGGTTCTATGAGCAAGGTTGGTATGTGTCAGTATTCTAGTAAACAAAACATGGATTTGCGGGCATTGTAATCGATTACCCAATCCAAAACGACCAAGCTTTTACAACGTCACTTAACAGAAACACACATACAACTTCGAACTTCAAAACCTTACTTGACAATCGTGCAATGTTATACAAAATACGCGACCTGGTAACAAGCATCTCGATGTATGAGAGGACGTCTCAAAATGGACACTGCGTGATATGATTCAAATCACGTGATCGGAGGATACACAAAGTAGCGGCATAACTATATATATGGTTTCAATTTCATACCATTATATAGTTTTGGACCATAGAGTCGTAACAATATATATGCTGCCTGGAGTAATCTGTACATATCATACCTCCTGACCTCGTTTAGTTTCACATGAGGATGCTTTACTGTTACAACGCAGTGTGTTATGTATTGCAAGCAATAATGTATTCTAAAATTGTGTAAGATTCATCTATGTTACATACAGCAATTATCTCTTTCACCGAAATCGTAATGCTGATGAGTGACGATTAGATCTCTCACGCACAACATTTGTTGTCTTCTAATAAACTCGTAGATTAAAATGCTTATTACGGAATTCAGTTAATGGTTTCCTTAAGTCGCCTCCAAAATGCTTCGCGCGCCCTTTCATCATCCGGGTAATTAATGTAAGTCTGGCTTCGGATAACTTCCATAACATCAAGCGGAAGTTCATCAGTCGGTACATTCTCGTACATTACTACAACGACAAGTTTCCTATTTTTCTTCTCCGCTTCTATTCTCGCCATATTTAGCTCGTATTTGCACCAGTAACTCTTCAAGAAGTTTTTAGACAATACAAAAATTGCCCGTCTACTTGATGAGATAGCCCGGATAATGTTTTCAGGTACTGACACACCCGGTGTGAAATCACGATCAGCGAGACACAAGCTCAAACCGAACTTCTCCTCTATTTCAGGCAAAATTCCTTTATATATGAACGGTTTATCCTCGTCGGCATACGATATAAAACTGTCATACTGGTAAAGATCGCTGTAATCCTCACCCTGATGTCGAATTCCCAAGGAGTTCCTTGCGCTGTAATAAAGATACCGTATATGCCACTTGTAACGGTAAATAATTCCGCCAAATATGACGGCAAAGGTGAGGACAATGAACGCTATACATCCGGCTATCAGTCCAATTTTTGAAGTGCATTCCTTTTCCAGGGAATTCAGTTTCTGTTTTGTGTCCGATTTTTCTTCTTGACCACATACATTATCATACTTAAGCTGAACTTTAGTTTCCATCATCCACCTCAGAAATTTGATATTTTCGCATGTACAAGAAATCGGATTTCCCTTTAAGTTGATACCAACCTGCTGGTTATTTACGATTCTGTCGATTTGATGTGTAAAACTATCTGGCAGAGTCTCTATTTTGTTGTAGGACATGTCAATGTTTGTTAAATTTGTCATTGTCTTTACGTCCATCTCCCATTTGCTGAGCATGTTGTAAGAGATTATAAGTTCTTCCAACGATACCATGTGTTGAAATATCATTGGTGGAAGCTTGGAAATTTTATTAGAAGAAATGTCCAGATATCGTAACGATTTTAATGAGCTGAATATAATACCATCGGAGTCCTGTCCAAGCACGATTCCAAGCAAGTTTCCCTGAACGCTTAGGCTTTTCAAGCTATAAAATGTTGAGAAAAAGGCGTTACTTACATTGTCACAATAGTTATGTGCCAATGATAAATTCTCCAGCTGATTCAGACCAGTCACTGGGCCAATCCAGGTGTGCATACCGTTATAAGAGAAATCGAGATTTTTAATGCTATTACTGGGTGACACGTGTATTTCAGGAATTGTGAAATACCACCCCATCTGTTTGCATGTAATGTTTTCAAGGTGAGGAGGAAAAGCCACTTCGGGGACAAACTGCATGAAAAGACGATCCAATATTGTAGACGCGGTACCACGTTTTTTCAATTTGGTTTCCTCCAGAAGAAATTTATTTGGATTTTGGGAGACAAAAGCTGAATGTTGATAAGAGATATCTAATACTTTCAAATTTTGTAGTGTCCGGTTATTGTCAAAAAATTCGTCTAGATAGTAATCAATCGTAAGTCTATTACCTTTGAGATTAACTGCTCTTATTGTGTCTGGAAGGGCCGTTAGTACCCCATATTCGAATACATCCAATTTGTTGCCCTCCAGATGTAGTTCTTGAACATGTAAATTTGATAAGAATGTGATGTGTTCTTTCTTAAGCATAACAGAATGACCTTGGATAATTGGATGTATGTAATTAAGGCTCAGCTTTCGAAGTGATGCAGCATTACGCAACCCTTGCAATCCTATCATTGCCCTATCGAAAGTTAGGTTGTAGTTATATGAAAGGTCGAGTACCTCTATCTGAGAAAGAGGAGCGAATGCATCGGGTGAAATTTTCTGGATTCCACAATCTGATAGATATACAAATTTTAAGAACTGTAGGTTTTCGAAGTACTTGTCGTTAAGTGTTTCAATGAAACAATAACTCCACTCTTTTTCCACAGTCTGATCCAAGGTTATCAGTTGTTTTAGTGTGCCAAACTCTGGTCCAAATGTACAAGATGGACACCCTTCTAGTGCCAAATAGTTCAATTTTCTTGTGTGAATAACAGCTATTCTGATAAACTCATAACTGTTAAAATTGTTTTGGGTTAAATCCAAGATAATTAATTCTGGTAAATGACGAAATGCTTCGGAGAATCGATAACTGTTATCTATTGTATCTATTCCCGTATTTTTCAGATTCAGGTAGCGCAGATTCTGCAATCCTTTAAAAGCATCGGCGTCAATGGCTCTGATATTATTATCTGAAAGATCAAGAGCAACGAGGTCTGTCCATTCACTAAAAGTTCCATTGTCCAGTCTTTTAACACGATTTCTCGAAATGTCTAGACTACAATATGAAGCGTTTCGCTCTATTTTAGATATAATCGTTACGTTTTTATCTCTGCAAGTGTAGCTTCTCTGTAAATTCAAAGTACAGCTGTCTTTAATAGATACGATTAGAGCTGTACATGTTCCTCGTAAAGATCTGATCTGAAATTCTTCTGTGTCACAGATTACAGCATGGTTTCTATGGATGAATTCCAAGAAAATCAACAGGAGACTCCTATATGTAATGATCATCCTGTAAAGAACAAGAAGACAAATAATGTAGAATGATAAAAAATTTAAAAATTTGGTGATTGTGCTATTATAAGAATCTAAGATTTCATATGTAACTTTTTCTATTCCTGTGCTAGCAATTATAACATAAACTATCTGACAAATGTGTGATGTGTGTGATTATGATTTTTAATTTAGCTTTAACAATCGTTCAGTCATATCGCTACGATGTCCGCAGTGTGGTAGTTTATATTGATGTCTAGCACTGGGGCATCATGCCGTAGACATGTAGCATGATCTCCCACAAAGTCACATTATCCTGACACCAGGCCGACCAATCCTAACACTAACCTCTTAAGGCTGAGCGCCTAGCGAGGCAGCTGTTAGTACCATTTTTGTAAATGTTTGGTATGACACGGCCGGGGATCGAACCCACGACCTCCCGCTTCCTAGGCGGACTCTCTAACCACTAGAACACCTGAGCGGTCATCTGACAAATTTAATCAGTATATGACGAGAAGGATCTGAATGAAGCTGCATGGTCCATTGACTCTGTGTTGCGAGTAGTATGGTAGCTGCAATCTATTGAATAATTTACGGTGACAAGCAGAAAATTATAACGGGAATAAAAAGGGTAAAAAATTATATCGATAAAAAGGAGTATTTAACATTAGGTCGCCATTTTGAAATGTAATTGTTCAAAAGTGTTACATTATGCTTAAGTCAAAATGCAGCCGTCTTGACCGTAGTAAAGTACAAATACTCATTGTTTCTTATATGGTGGACACTTCCGCGTATTCTTTGAAGCGATTCTGGATGAAGCTGAATAAGAATAGCGACGAAAACATGGAACACTCGCCAGAAGCCGACACAAACTGTTATTCTTTTTACTTGTACTCGAGAATTAGTGTATATAGTTCTCATCCAAATGAAAATATCCAGCATCAAAATTAAATAACGAAAATCTAAAAAAATACATCAAAAGAATTAAAGTGCAAGAAGAATAATAAAAATATGACATATTAAAATATTTAATATCTGCGGTTATGGTTCGGCAACTGCAGCTTTGAGAGAGAGAGAGAGAGTATATATATATATATATATATATATATATATATATATATATATATATATATATATATATATATATATATATATATATAAAATTGACATTTGACATATAACAGTCAATGTTTTCTCTTTCACGTAATGAAGTAAATATACCAAATTCCCTGGCAGCAATCATAATGCACAATGCACTTTCACATTGTCATGCTAACATGAAAGCAGCATATAATCATCACGGTATTATTAGTGTTACGACTCTGTGTTCATAAACTAAGTAATGATGTTGTTCGTCCATCGGTGTAGATGAGGACCATTCAATGTCATCGATTCACTGGGGTGGGGGTGAGTCTGAAGATAGCTGATTTGGGCTCGGAAGAGTCTGTTACAGTGGGGACATGGATGTACAGGTTGCTGACCGGGAGTTGCAGAACTGCTGTTCCTGGATTTGCGTAGATCACGTTTCTCAGCTGCGTCCATCAGTCTTTTCTGCTGAAAGGTTGCCGCACCAGCATTGACTTGACTGTGCTAAGCAGATCGGTTAGCAGCGACACTCTCCCAGCTGTCAGGATCAATGTCTAGGTTCTTCAGCGAAGCCTTGATGGTGCCCTTGTACTTGACCACCGTGAGATCCCTTACCTTGGTGTAGCTCTCCACAGAAGACCTTCTTAGGTAGGCGTTCTAACTGCATGCGGACAGCCCATTGGAGTTGTGCCTTGCACAGCATGGTGTGGATGTTTGTCATGCCGGCCTTAGTGAGCACCTCTGCGTTCGGTACATTGTCCTGCCATCTGATTTTCAGTAGTTTTCTCAGGGAACTCAAATGGAAGTGGTTCAGGTTTTTTTTTTAACATGGCCGCTATACACAGTCCATGTCTCGCAAGAGTTGAGGAGGGTGGGGAGAACAACCGATGCGTAGACTTTGAGTTTGGTGGCAAGCTCGATGCCTCTCCTATCCCAGACATTTGAGCGCAGTCTGCCAAATGTTACGCTGGCTTTGGCAATCTTGGTGTTGACCTCATAGTCTATGTGGACTGATTGTGAGCAGATGATACCGAGGTATGAACCTGTCTACATTTTTGAGCGTTTGGCCAATGACAGTGATGGATGGTTCCAGGTAATCTTCTTCAGCAGCTGGCTGATGCAGAACCTCAGTCTTGTTGGTAGAGATGAGTCCAAAGTTGGTGCACGCTGTAGAAAAGAGATCCATGCTCTGTAGTTTGCTTGCCTCCGTGCTGGAGTTGAGGGCACATTCATCTGTAAACAGGAGGTCACTAATGTTCTCAACTTGGACTTTGGTTTTGGCTTGAAGGCTACTCAGATTGAACAACTTCCCATCCAGACGGTATCGGAGACCTACTCCAACATCGTTGTCCTTGAAAGCATACATCAATATTGCGGAGAACATGAGGCTGAAGAGAGTGGGGACTTACACGCATCCTTATTTCACACCGTTCGTAACTCCAAAGGGTTCGGAATAGTTACCCTGGTCCTGGACTTTGGCAAGCATGCTATCATGAAACTGCCTCACCATTTCAACTATATTTGCTTGGATTTTTGGACTTTATGACTTCTTACGTGAAATGTAATGTTGAAATTGCCATATGTATAACAATGTAGGGGCTCTAAGACCTATAATATCAAATTTAATGCTAAAAATATCAATAGGTTGAACATATAGCGCTCTATGGTCGTCAACGGGAAATACAATGTTAGAATTTTACCAACACTCCATTTGTGATAACCAATACCTAGTTATATACTATTCAGAACCCACACCATGCTTCCAACTGATTGCATGGAATGTTTTAGTTTTTAAAAAATTAGATGTACTAATGTCGAAGAAACATTTTTTGAGATCGTACTTAAATTCCGGTTCTAGCCAAAGGATGATCAGAAACTAAAAGTAGCCACGGCAGTTTGGGCAAACAGCATGAGTAGTGAAGGGGGCCACCATAGGGACAATGGGAATTAGCATTACAGACCCCCCCCCCCCCGGGCCACTATAGGGACTATGTAAATTTAACATGGGAAAAATTGCTGGGCCACTATAGGGACAATGGAATTTAACATGGGAATAGAGTTTGGGCTTGTTTAGGGACAAGGGGAATTTAACATGGGAGAAAAAAACTACTTTAGGGACAAGGGAAATTAACATGGGAAATAGATTTTGGGCTTGTTTAGGGACAAGGGGAATTTAACATGGGAGAAAAAAACTACTTTAGGGACAAGGGGAATTTAACATGGAATTTTCTTTAAAAAAAAGTTTTTAAAATAAAGGGGTAGGCAATGGAAAGTCATTCTCTTTTCGAGACCTATGAGTGGCCCTGAAAAGGGCCTTTGGGTTTATGTTAATGTATCCATTAACATAAAGGGCACCGCATTGGTCCTCTTCTTGTCCTTAGGCTGCGTCTCACTGTAGGACCGTAAATCAGGACTCTTTTGAGGCATCCTTGTCTTTCTACGTAGATCCTACGTATCCACAGACTGGTGTCTGTCCTGTGGACAACTGTCCACTTGGATCGGACATACATGGGTATGTCCGTCCGGAACATCATTGAAGACACAAGCGTATTAGATTGCACATCGGTCCACATCTTCAGGAACCGAGAACAGGTGAATCAATGCAGTGAACTGCACTTATTTATAGGTAGAGGTAGGATTAAAACGGATTGAGTTTGTTGACCAATCCAAACACGCGTTACAAAATTCAGTCAGCCGCATCCAATCCGAAGAGAGCAGTCTGTGACGTCACGTGGTCTATATAGATTCGCTAGCGCCTGTGTGCAGTCAATCTATGCGACAGTGATTCAACATGACGGAAACTCAGAAAACGATCCATTGGGGTGCACCAGTAGTGGAGACCGCCCAAGGGAACCCGGACTTACTTTCAGAAGAGGTACATTGGGATTTTATGGATTTTCTTACCTCGCAAGAATTTGTTCCGGAACCTTCGTCACCTTCATTACTGCAATTGGAGAATTTTAGACAGAGACAGAAAGAAGAATTGGAGAAATTTATAAAACGACAAAAGGAAGCGGAACAAGCTTTTCTCCTACAGCAACAGCAGCAAGAAGAAGAGGTAAGAAAAAAACAAGAAGAAGAAGTAGCAGCAAAGAAACAAGAGGGTGAAAATCAAACGGTCACGGTACTGTTGGACATTTTAGCGGAGTTAAGAAGTCTGAAACAAATGTATCAGACTTCTTTATCACGACCGAAGAGACTACGACCTTCCCGAGCTAAACACTCCAACCCTGTGACTAAGTCTACCGTGCCACCCTTAGTGATTTCAACCAAATCATCATCATCACCAGTACGCAGTCCAGAAGTAGGCCTTGGCCGTGGCAAAGGCTTAAGGCAGTTAAAGTTGATTGCTTAAACTCACCCCTACACCAAAAACCAAAGGCCCTTTTCAGGGCCACCCACGTATCTCGAAAAGAGATAGACTTTCAATTGCCAATAACTCAAAAATCAACAAAAAAAAACCATTTTACCCCTATAGTACGTATATATGAGTGCGTAAGTGTAGCTTCTTATTTAAAATCAAAACTCAAAGACACTTACCTTATATAATTAATTTATTCTTTTATCAATAGTTACAATCCAATTCACAATTCACAACAGAGCACTTTAAAAAAGTTCTTACACTCCTTCTGTCTCATTTTTTAGTCTCTCTGTTTTTTAAATTTCTTCACCGTCACAGTCTTTTCCTCCTCTTCCTCTTCACTTTCTTTCCTTCTTCTTTTCTTCTCCTGTTTCTTTTTCTTTACCTGGCTGCTTTCTTCCTCTGAAGAATCCCTCTCTTCTTCTGAATAATCCCTCTTTTCTTCTGACTCCTCTTGTTTCTTTTTTGGGCAATCTGGAGACCAATGTCCTTTTTCTTGACAATAATAACAGGTATCTTGACTTTTGTCTTTTCTAGCCCCTGTTTTTCTTTTTTGACGGTCTGGACACTCTGAAGACCAATGCCCTTTCTTTCGACAGATATAGCAAGTATCTTGACTTTTATCACGAAAGGAAGGAGAGTAGTCCGTCGGCTGGTCTGAAGAGAATTTTCTAATGACCCCTCGCAAAGCTCTGATGAAACGTTCGATTTGGCTAGTCTCTTCCATCATTGTGCTCGGTTTGAGAGTGAAATGAATAGTGAAAGGACAAGACACACACCCTTTTATATACGCTGGTCTGCCATGACTATAAATTAGTCTATGGTGTTTAAACTTTAGTCATTTGACGTTTTGCACTCAAGATGAAACGATCCAATTCATTTGAGAAGAAAGAAGAAGAAGAAAGTAAGAGGCAGAAACGTGATCTATCGCCTCGTACCAGAGCTGAAGTCTTGGCACAAATTCATGCCAGTGATTTTGAAGAGGACAAGAGTGAACCAGAATCCGAACCCTCTAAACAAAGTTCGCCACCCTTAGTCAACCCTGAAAAATACTATTCCATTCGAGAGACGGAAAAGCGCTCCTCTAGAAAATTTAGAACCACGGCTTACAAATACACAGTGAAGTTTAAAGATTTCAAGGCTGAAGTACCGTTAGAGAAAGCAGAAGGGTTCATCACCGGAGTGTGGGATTCTTTGCTCACCACACTCAAGCGACAATGTCAACCCAAAGAAGACGATCGCTTGAGACTCTCCATACAACACGACGCTTTGAAATCCCCTGTTTGGATCGAGTTTAGCACCCCTGCAGAATTGACCGCTTCCAAAGTCATGGACAAAATTCAACACGTACAACAATCCAATGACCAGTTTGACATAACCGATGGAAAAGCCACACTGGACATGACCCACGTCTCTCCTCCTCAAGGGACTGGACGCAAAAAGATGTTATTGGTGAACGAGCTTCGCAGCATTAAGCGTAGCCTCGTCCAAATTTACAACCCTCAAGACCAGATGTGTTTAGCCAGGGCTATCGTGGTGGGACGAACCTATGCCAACAAAAAATACACGGTAGAATGGAAAAGAGCCTGGGAGAATATTCGAAAATCGGACCGAGCCAAACAACGAAATGAAGCAGAACTCCTGTTACAACAAGCCGGACTGTCCAAAGACACACCCTGTGGCATTCCTGAGATGCAAAAATTGCAAGATGTCCTAGCTCCACGCTACACCTTGAAAGTGTACCCTCAAGAAGTGCGTGGGCCTCTGTTGTTTCGAGGGAAAGACTTTAAGGATGGAAAATACATTCATGTCTATTATTACGATGACCATTTCGATACCATTACCAGTATCACCGGATTCCTGGGATACAGATATTACTGTGAGAAATGTGACCATGCTTATAACAATCGAGAGCAACACAAACATTGCGGATTGAAATGCTCAGGATGTTTGACCTCTCCACCCTGTCTGAGCGAAGGACCAGTGCATTGTTCAACTTGTCTGCGCACGTTTGTCAGTCCTACCTGTTACCAACAACATTTGAAGACGCAAGGTTCACAGCAGAAATGTGCTTGTCAGCTGCTGAGATTGCTCTCCACGTGTGGACAAGGCCTACGTACCAATAATGCCAAGGCACACGTATGTTCAGGAAAGAAAAAATGTCACATTTGTCACCACATCGTGGACTTGGAACACGAATGCTACGTGCAAAAATACCAACCCCCACCAGACAAAGAGGATGGACACAAGAAGAAAGGCAATTTCATCTTTTTCGATTTCGAATGCAGGCAAGAGACCGGCATTCACATTCCTAATTTCTGCGTGGTTTCATCTTTTTCGATTTCGAATGCAGGCAAGAGACCGGCATTCACATTCCTAATTTCTGCGTGGCTCATCGAGCGTGCGAGAAGTGCATTCAAGAACCTATCTTCAGTCATTGCCCTCACTGCAGCAAGATTCCTGAAGGACGTGAAAAAATCTTTCGGGGACCGAACACGCTATCCGATTTCGCCCAATGGGTCTTAGACCCCATCGACAAGACGTGGAGCCAAGAGGACATCGAACGTTACGGAGATTGTCATCGTCATGCCACGGTGATGGCTCACAATTTCTCCGGATACGACGGAAAGTTTCTTTTGAGATACCATACGGAACAAGGCACTGAGCGTCCTAAAGTCACTTTGAACGGAGCCAAAATCATTTTCATGCAAGTGGGACAAGTACAGTTTAAAGATTCGATGAGTTACTTGGCCATGCCTTTGAGCCGAATGCCTAAAACGTTTGGAATGACAGAAATGGCTAAAGGGTACTTTCCACACTTTTTCAATACGCAAGCCAATCAACACGCCGTTCTACCCCATTTGCCTGAGGCTCACTATTACGACCCTGACAACATGCGTACCGAACAACGAGACGCTTTCGACGCTTGGTACCAGGCTCACCCTTTCGACTTTCAGGAAGAAATGTTAAAGTATTGTCGTTCCGACGAGGACATTTTACGACATTGCTGTAGAAAATTTCGAGAACTGTTCATGGAACACGGAGGGGTCGATCCTTTGAAAGAAGCTTGCACCATTGCCAAAGCGTGTTCCTTAGTGTACCGGCAACGATTCATGCCTGAAAACACCGTGGCTGTCATCATAGCTCAAACGACCAACTATGTCAAACGTCAATACTCGGTCAAAGCCCTACGCTGCTTACATTACTTGTGCAACAAGGAAGACAAGTGGATTCAGCATGCCCGCAACGGAGGAGGGGAAAAGACCATCGGAACGTATTCGGTGGATGTCTGGGACTTAGAAAACCCCAAGATCTTGTACGAGTTTAACGGTTGCTTATTTCACGGATGTCCCGTCTGTTACCCTGACCGTAGCACTAAAAATCAGTTTTTACAACGAACCATGGAAGACTTGTACCAGGACACTTGTCAGCGACGCCTAAAGTTAGAACAGTAAGGATACCAAGTGGTGGAAATGTGGGAACACGAGTACGATCACCGTTTGAAAACCGATCCTGAGTTTAAACGCCTCGTGGAAAGTTACCAGTTCATGGACCCGCTGAACCCGAGGGATAGTTTGTACGGAGGAAGGACCAATGCCACCTGTTTGCTGTACCAAGCCGACGAAGAGAAAGGAGAAGAAATCAAATACTTGGACGTGTGTTCGCTGTATCCCTATGTGTGCAAATATTGTCGCTTTCCTGCAGGACACCCACAATTGTTGACGGAACACATCGACCTCCAAAACATTCGACAATACGAAGGTCTGATCAAGCGCAAAGTCTTGCCTCCCACTAACTTGTACCATCCCGTGCTACCTCACAATTGCCAAGGCAAACTGATGTTTCCTTTGTGCCGTACTTGTGCCGAAACGTGCAACCAAGATCAGCCTTGTCAGCACACCGAGGAAGAACGGGCTTTGACGGGAACCTGGGTCAGCGTAGAATTGTTTAAAGCTCTGGACATGGGATACCAACTGTTAGAAGTGTACGAAATTTGTCACTTTCCCAAGACACAACAATACCACAAGGGTGACCCCACGCAGAAAGGCATTTTCTCCGACTACGTGGATGCCTTTTTGAAACTGAAGCAAGAAGCCAGTGGCTATCCGTCCTGGTGTCACACTCCCGAAGACCAAATAAAATTCAAAGAGAAATACTATGAACAAGAAGGCATCTCTTTAGACCACATCGAGAAAAACGAAGGCAGGCGATCGTTTGCCAAAGTGATGTTAAATTGCTTGTGGGGTAAAATGGCACAACGACCGTGTTTACCCAAGACGGAATATTTGACAGAACCTTCCCGCTACTTCCAGATGATTCACGACAAAACCAAATACATGAAACACGTGGACGTCGTTCGTGAGGATTTGATCTTGGTCAATTACGAAGAAGATCTGGACTTTGTACAAGACGACCCTTTTGGAAATGTCATCATTGCGGCTTACGTGACTACCCATGCTCGCTTAAAATTGTACGAAGCTTTAGAACTGTTAGGGGAACGCGCCCTGTACTTTGACACGGACAGTTGTATTTACATCCATCACCTGAGTCAACAGCACCCTGACATCGAAGGAGACCGTTTAGGAGCCTGGACAGACGAGCATCCTGACGACAAGATTCGTCAGTGGCGGTCCAAAAAATTACGGCTACGAATACCGGGACAAACAAGGAGAAGTGCACACGACGTGCAAAGTGAAAGGACTGACTCTGAATTATCGTACCAGTCGTGTGGTCAACTTTGGGGTATTGAAAGAAGCCTTGCAATCTGGAGAGGATGAACACTTTAAAGTTACCACCTATCAACCGAACAAGATTGTACGTTTACCCACTCACCACATCGTCAGTCGACCCTTGGAAAAAGTCTATCAAATCGTGTACCAGAAGCGAGTGCGACTGCCCAACCACTTTACTTTGCCGTATTGACATGTTGGTATAAAACATTGGTTGTAAGCGGATAGCCACCCACCAGAAGGATGACTTCGCCACAGCAAGAATCGAGTGAGAAACCCGATGAGAATTCAAAGCCTACCGTTTTCCGGTTTTCTTGCCTGACTATTGTGATTGTTCCCGTCGATTGGACACATTTCAAGCATGGCCTACGGATAGGAAAGGATTACCTTCTTCGCATATTTTAGCTAGAACAGGATTTGTCTACTTGGGACCTGAATCAGGATTGGGATACGAAGTACAGTGTTTCGCTTGCGGACTGAAGTTACGAATGATTCAGCTATTCTGGAACATACTCAATGGTCTCCGCACTGTCCTTACCTTTCTATGGCCTTTCCACCCATGACATTACGGTACAATGATGACGGCACCTTAGAGACGGTACCTTCCAAAACTAGACATAAAAAACATAAAAAAGGAACGATCTACAAGCTTGAGACTGCATTGCGACTAGTATAAAAAGGGACTATAGTCAAGATCGATAGTTCATTGTGACTACCAAGACCAAGCGAACAAGATGAATACTTTCAGAGAAACACAAAACAAGTTTAGAAAAGCACAATTCAAGTGTGGGGCTTCTGAAGTGGAATGCGATTGTGAGCCTTGCGATGGGTACGATGCTGTACGCTGTGACCTTAGCGATGCCGTAAAGCATAATGGGAACTTTGTTCTCACTACCCCTATCATGGAAAGTGATGCTGTGCGTGCCAAACCTGAGGGATGCGAAAGCGATGCCGCTCGTCCTCTTGGACATTTTACTGGGTTTCGTTTTAAAGGTGGATGTTCATCTTCACGTCTACCCCCCTACGGATGTCATCCAGCTCTGAGCAAACTCCTGTCCATGTCACCCAACCCTCATCGAAACGAACCTGTGAAAGACGAATATTCGTTTCCTGTGCGTTTGTCGGAATACTGCGACTTTGAAAATCGTCTTCAATCGTTCAAAGGAAAATGGCCTAAGTCCTAAGTATCTGGGAGGACCGACCCCCGAAGAATTAGCCAGAGCCGGATTGTTCTACTTGGGCGAAGGAGATAAAGTCAAGTGCTTCAGTTGCAGTGTGTCACTTCACCACTGGGAACCGCAAGATTCGGCCTACGTAGAACATGCTCGATGGTCACCGAATTGTCATTACTTACCCTTAGTGGGACCGAGACATTAAAGTAACTTACCATTTCGTTGACGAAAAAGAAACCAGTTTGGCTAGGAGTCAAATATTGGACATCACAGAGACCAGTATTTAAACTTCATTTCAAAAACGATATTGAATCATTACCTAAAGAACTACAAGAGAAGATTTACAAGGAAGTTTGGCAGGGGTTTGCCAGAGTGAAATCTCAATGGGTAACTGTAGAACTTTTGTGCCGAGAAATTCACAAGAGGAAAGTGAAAAAAGTCAACCAGTGTGTTAGATTTCTTTGGGTCAAGTGTGCATTCGTCCTATTGTATTACTCTAGACCGTTTACATCAAAAGAGTACAGCGACATTCTTGGACGTTACCCTGAATGGCAGTGGCCAGAAATTACTCACTATGTGGATTACTTTTGCTCTAGGAGAAGATTGTGAATTGTACGGACTGACCTATTCATGGATACTTTACAAGAGAACATTCGTGCTTTGCCTGTGGAGTTGAGAGAACGCATTTACCGAGAGCTGGTCAAAATACAAGTCAAACATAAGGAACAGTTGCATCCGTTACGTCACCAGATTTTTAACCACTGGTACCTGAATGGTATAAGAGAACTGATTCGTCAGAAATTGTTTCAGTGGCCAGACCTTGTTCCAGGTCCCCGATGATCCACGTGTTGATCATTTTGGTTACTTCGAGATTCACTTAGTGCAACGCATTGAGGAAGACAAGGTAAAGGATTACCGACATATTTTACGTGGAATCTACTTAGCGGAAGAGGAATCTTCTAAACGAACTCTGACGTTTCGGTTACAGTATGCAACATTTAAATTCCCCACTGGAGAACGAAGATCTCTGGCTAGAAAGTACGTGTATTGTTTCCGAAAGAAAGAGACTATAAAAACAGGCTGCCATGCCACGACTTTTATCGCATGTAATCCAACAGATTCCGTGGAAGGAACTCAATGACCATATTCAAACCGTGAATCATTACCATCGATTATTACAAGAACTGTATCCATTCAATTTGGGTCGACAAGTGGTGTGTGTCTTAGTGACTTGTTTTCTGGGATTTCGTTTACCAGCCGATTCCTTGTGGACTCTTTACGAACAGTACTTACCACCCATTCAACATGAAAGTGGTGCCTTTAAATGTTCACGAATGACTCCTTTTGCTCAAAGTCTTACGTTCTCATCTGGATACTTCTCGACGTCTACGGGAAAAAAAAGATTCGTCAGCTTTTAGCTACCCAAGACGTGTATGACGATGTGTGTGTAGCTTGTGACTTACATCCCCATTGGACAGATGTCCGTGCCTGGAAAAAAATGGGATTTTGAGGCTTGGACCCAAGAAGTGGCCCAGTATGCACGAGAGTTGTTCAAGGAAAAAAGTTACTTTTCAACCCGTGTTAGTGACGGTGCCAGAAGAACCCGTCACCCAGGACAGGACTGTCGTGGACAGGCCTGAAAGACCCTTTCGGGAGGACACTTGTGTGACCTTACCCCCTATAGAACTGGTCAGAACTTTACCCAAAACATGTTGTACAGACACTTGTTTTTATTTCACGTTAATGATTTTCATGTACCTTTTATCGTTGTACTTAAGCCTTTGGCTTTTATGTATTTTTGTCTTTCGTATTCATGTTTAAAACATTAAATAAACGTGTTCTGAAAAAAGTATATAAACTCTCGTCTTGTTTGTTTTCGTGTCACAAGTGACATTCCTGACACTATGGCTCCTTCTGCTGTCTCTGTTCCCTCTTCCTCTACTGTGAAAGTCATCGACGAACACTTAGATCGTGCCAGTTGGGAGGCTTTGTATCTTCGCCATCCCTTTAACATGCTCATTGCCGGACCTAGCGGTTCAGGCAAAACCGAATTCGTCAAACGTTTGATCGAACATAAACATCATTTGATCGATCGTCCACCTCAACGCATCGTGTGGTGTTACAAAGAGTGGCAATCGGCGTACAGTCTCTTGCGAGAAAGTCAAGGCGATTCCATCGTGTTTGTGGAAGGCATTCCTAAAGAAGACGACGGCATCGTCTCTGACTCCCATCAAACCCATTTCGTCATTTTTGACATGTTAGGAGAAGACGAAGAAGAAATTAAACTGTGGTTCACGCGCAAAGGGTATCACCGTAATGCCAGTGTCGTTTACATCACCCAAAATTTGTTTCAACAAAGTAAAGCCCATCGCACCATCAGTCTCAATGCGCATTACGTGGTCTTGTTTAAAAGCCCTCGAGATAAATCGCAAGTGCAAGTCTTAGCCAAACAGTTAGGAACGCCTTGGCTGACTCAGGCGTACGACGATGCCACTCAAGCTCCACACGGCTATTTACTCGTCGATTTGAAACCTACGACCCCCGATGATTTGCGATTTCGGACCCACTTGTTTCACCACTGGTGCCAAGACGGAGGGCCTGTCCTGTACACGTCTCCGTCCTCAACTTAATTTCACTCCACAAAAAAATCTATAAAAACCTCAGACCCTTTTCGTCTGTCTCACACACATTTTGAACATGACGTCCCTTCCGTCGCATCTTCCCGTCAAATTGATTCGTGCCTTGTATGGCATCAGTCGAGAAAAAAATCCACAAATACGAGCTCGTGTCTTAGAAGCTAGTCTCAAAGAAGTCTTACGATGGTTCACGGTGACGGCACGTCAAATACTCCAAGGAATCATTCAGATTCCTCATCAAACCAAACGCTTTTTTGATCGAAACAAAGTCGCTTTCACCCAACTGGCCGATCCCCGCATCGACACTCAAACCAAAAAACAAACTTCTCCCCAAGAAAAAAGTCAAACGAAACCCCAAGAAGGAGAAAAAGACCAGGTCCCCAAGGAGAACTTCTCCAGTGGCGGGACCCTCCTCTTACCAGACACCACCCCGGAAAAAGAAAAGAAGCCCTCAGAAAAAGAAACAGAGAAAAAGTCCCCAGAAAAAGAAAAGCCCACAGAAGAAAACTAGTCGCAAGAGAGGCACTTCGGCCAGGACGCAACCTTACACTCGCAAACCACGACCTGCCACGGCGGTGACCGCGTCTCCTAAAGCCTCAGGTTCATCCACTTCCCCGTTGATGACACCAAGAACTGAAGAGTACTTGGAGACGTTGATCACACCAAGAACTTCTCCGTTGATGACCCCAAGAACTTCCCCAGTGGCAGGACCCTCCAATTTAGTGGCTGTGGCTGCTGCTCACAAAGTACCTTCTCCCAAAATCAAAGTCCAAGAAAGATCGGGCATGTTACAAAGTTTACTGGATTTTTTCATGCAAGAACTGGTTCGATTTAATCCGTTGCGTACTCCTGCACGACATGTCATGCCTGTCCTGAAGTTGATACGACGTAAAGACAATCAGTGGCGACGCGTTCCGGTATAAAAAAAGGCCTGTGACCAAGTCGGGGGTATCAATGTTTTCGTGCTGCTGAAGATGTCACCCTCCAAAAAACATCCCTCTTCTAAACAACCCCAAGGAAAGAAAAGAAAAGGACTGCCTCCTCGTTGAGTCAAACATGGGGATATGTTATCTGTCCTGTCCAAAGCTTCTCCACCTCTACGAAAAAAACTCATTCAATCAGCCTCCAAAGAGGTCATCGATACCATGTGTGAATGTTGTTTGAACGTCTTGAAAGGCACGATCCCTTTGTCCAAACACCAGAAACAATGCTTAGGCAATCATCGTCACGTTCTTCGCCAAATGGTTCAAAAGAAAATTCCCATTCGTCAAAAGAAGAAGATGTTGGTCCAACGTGGAGGCATTTTACACCTCTTGTTAGGCCCCTTACTGAAAGGAGTCTTGGGAACCATGTTGGGAGGACTGGTGGGAGCAGGATCAATAGGCCCTCGAAGTCCCAAGATCTCAGAATCGACCCCTGACAACCCCATGGAAGGACGAAAACTAGCTTTAGTGCCTTACAAACGATGGATGGAATACCATCGTTGGCAAGAACAACGCACCCCGCATTTACCTCCCAATCCCAATTTGAGCGAGATGTCCCAGTTACAACACGAATTGCAGTCCTTGATGGATCGCCAAGATTTGTCCGAAACAGAAAAATCGCAAAAGTACGGTCAACTCTTGCAACGACTGGAACTCTTTCACCAGAAAGCTTTAGACGAAACAGCTCTACCCACTCTGAAAGATTTTAAGACCTTGATGAAAAGTCCAGCACCATCATCACTACCACCACCACCACCACCACCACTACTGCCATCCCCACGGGTCACCAGAGATGCTACCCCACGAAGACCTGAGGAAGAAGAGATGCGAGAAGTGTTTCAAACACCGTCAGCAGCTCCCATTTCGAGTAAGATTGCAGCATCCTTGTTGACCCCGTCCCCCACACCCCAACGAGAAGAAATGAAAGCTTGGGTAAAAAAGATGATGTCCACTCCTCCTTCGACAGAAGTGAAAAAGAAAGAAGGGAAACCAGAAGTGAAAAAAGAAAAGAAGACCAAAGCCATTCCATTGCCATCTCCACCACCACTACCTTCGACTTCTACTCCCGTAGCCCATCGGACACGTAAATCCGTTTCTAAACCACCCTTTCGACCCACCCAAAGTAGCATCACCGAAGAGTGGGTGACCTATTAACACACAAACAAACACAAAAAAATGGAAAAAGTCTTAGCCAGCATTTACTACGATCCCTCCCATCCTGCAGGTTACGCAGGAGTTCAAAAATTGTATCGTGCTGCCAAAAGGCGACTGAAAAGTCTCCGTTTACCTCAAGTGCAACGATGGTTACAAGAACAAGCTACCTACACTTTACACAAACCCATTCGACGCAAGTTTTCCAGAAGTCGCACTCGAGTGGAAGGCATCGATCATCAATGGCAAGCCGACTTAGCCGATGTCTCTCATTTGGCCAGCTACAATCGTGGCTACAAATATTTGTTTTGTGTCATCGACGTCTTTTCCAAATTTGCCTGTGTCGTGCCCTTGACTTCCAAATCGTGCAGCGAGTTAGTGCGAACCCTGCCACGGGTGTTGAAACAAAGCGGTCGTCACCCTCTTCGATGGCAAACGGACAAAGGTACCAAATTTCTGAACCAAGCTTTCCAAAAAGAATTAAAGAAACGTGACATTCATTTTTTTACCACCGAGAATCCAGAAATCAAAGCCAGCATCGTGGAACGTTTTCAACGCACTTTGAAAGAACGCATGTGGAAATATTTTACGCATCACCACACTCTGAAGTACATCGACATCTTACCGCACCTGGTGCAAGCGTACAACCAATCTTACCATCGAAGCATTGGACGTGCCCCGCAAAAAGTGACTCCCGAGAACGAAGTGTTGGTGTTTGAGCGCCTGTTTGGTACGTCCCCGAAGAGGGCTGTCCCCAAGAAAAGTGGAGAGTTGACCGTAGGAGATTGGGTGCGCATTGGCAAAACCAAACGCACTTTCGACAAAGGTTACTTACCTAACTGGACGACCGAATTGTTTCGCGTCACTGGACGAGTGCATGGCCGTCATCCTGCCGTCTATAAATTGGAAGACATGAACGGAGAAGTGCTCAAAGGAACGTTTTATTTGCCCGAGTTACAACGTGTGACCAAAAAAGAAGACGACGTGTACGACATCGAAAGCATTCTCGAACGCAGAACCCGTAAAGTAGGCAAAGGACGTGTCAAAGAAGTCAAAGTACGTTGGAAAGGATATCCACCCAGTTTTGATTCTTGGATCGACGCTTCGCAAGTCATCGACTATAAAAAGAAGTGACCATCATGCCTTTTCACACAGACGCAGCTACGTCGACCACTCCTTCACCCAGTTCTTCTCTGCAAGATTTACAAAAACAACCCTTGTGGTTGTGGTGTGGAGAACGTGTGCCTAAAACGCAAATCGTCTTTTTCTGCCAAATCTTTGTGGTGTATTGTGTCATCGGGGCAGCCATTGCCAATTTGAGTTTGCAACAAGGAGACAAACAATTGTTGACCATTTTATTGAGCAGTTGCATCGGTTACCTGCTTCCTAATCCCTCCCTGAAATTCTCTTCGAACGGGAACCACGGAAACCTTGTGTCCAGTGCCAGTGCCAGTCACCACTCCAACAACAACCACAACCAGAACCCCATTTTGGGCGGAGACACGCCTCTGACGTCCAGTAACCCCTCGGACAGCCACAGAACTCTGGAATTATGAGTCACCAAAACCAATTTTACTTAACCTTACCCAGTGACAGTTCCATGGAGGTGTTTCCCCATAACACGTTGTGCTGTTACACGGCCAAATTACCTCAGGCCATCCCATTAGATCACGAAGCCCATTGGGAAGTGGCTGTGGTAGAAATGATTTACCCAACGCAAATCAAAAACATCACTGAAACTCAAAACACTTTTGACGTCGAAATTCTGGACCCAACAGTGCAGCAAACCATGACGACCACTTCTCAACATAAATCACTTCCCAAGACCCCAATACCCCGCAGCAGCAGTGACACTTCTCCTCCTTTTTACGTTTATCACTTTAAAATTAACTCAGGCCATTAGTGGTCAACATCTGGTGGAGGCCATCGCTGACAAATTCTATCCAGCATTTGACAAAGTTCTGACGGGACTAAAAAAACGTGTCACCATTGAGTACCACAAACTGTCTCACCGTCTACTCATCAAATTTGAAAGTGAGGAAAAAAGTATACGTATTAAATTTTGCCCTGAATTGTATGACATTTTGGGTGGAGACCTCAGTTTGGTCACTCCAAAAAGATTGAGAAAACAGAGATTGACAACAACGGGCATTTCGCGAGGTATTTTCGTTTCCCGGTAGAACTGAACCAGGGACTGAATTTGATGTTTGTGTACTCCGATGTGGTGGAGTACAACGTGGTGGGACACACCTCTGTGCCGTTACTGCGTGTCATTCCTTTCAAAGTAAATTCTGCCACGGCCACTGACGAGGAAGGTGGAAACACTTACCACGTTCACCGCGAATTTGTACATCCTCACTATTTGCCTGTCAGCAAGTCGTATTTGGACACGGTCAACATTGCTATAAAAGGAGATCTGGGAAAAAATATTCCATTCACCAAAGGAAAAGTCACGGTGAAACTCGACAAACAAAACCCCAAAGAAGCCTTCATGAGGGCAGGCAAAAATGTCTTGCTACAAACGGGTAAAGACCTTTTGGGCCGACGAGACACACCAATAAATGCCCTGCACGCTACCGAGTCAGGCATTCAGCAAGGACAAGGCAGAAAGAGAAGACGAAGAAAACACCCTTTCATCAGACTTCACACGTCTAAAGCTAGAAAGGCAAAGAAAAGAAGAACCGTTCGAGGCTTAGACGTTTTCGATTATTGAGAAACAGCAACAAAAAAAATGATGCACCGAGAGTCTTGCGCCTGTTCCAAGTCGGAACTGGATCTGTTTGCCATGCCCCCCCACGATGATGAAGATGCAAGAATCCCAGTGGGTGGAATTTCATCCCGTCTCCTCATTGACAGATTCCGCTCCCATCGAGTTTGAAATCAAAGGACAGCCTGAAGATTACATCGATCTGAATAGTAGTTACTTGTACTTGAAAGTCAAAGTTCTAGATAAGGGAGGAGATTCTATAAGCGGCGAAGAGAAAGTTGCTCCCGTCAACAATTTCATGCATTCCTTGTTCAGCTCAGTGGACTTGTACTTGAATAACAAACTGGTCAGTAGCAGCATGGATACTTACCCTTACCGTGCCTACCTGGAAAATCTCTTGACGTATGGAATAGATGCCAAGAACACCCATCTCAATGCTTGCGTTCTATGGGAACCTGACGAAGTGGGCGATTTTGATAAAACAGGTATTAGTGATGACCCCCAAAAAAAGCAGACACCAATGAGGGATTTGTAGAACGAAGAAACAAAATATTAAATGGAAAGAGTTTAGAACTGGTGGATCGTTTGCATTTGGGCATGTGGTTGCAAGAGAAATATTTGCTGAACGGTGTAAATGTTCGCTTGAGACTGAATTGTAGCAGTGCTGCTTTCCATTTGTTGGCTGATGCTGATGCTACTACTGGTGGCAATCCTAAAAGCAAAATGGAGGAGGCCAAACTCTACGTACGACGCGTGGAAGTGTTACCTAAAGTGGGAAACGACATCAGTAACACGTTGAGCAGAACGACCGCCAAGTATCCCATACGACGCGTGGAAATGAAAACCTTCACCATTCCAGCTAACCATCATTCCATGATCGAAGATCATCTGTTTCAAGGACAGTTACCCAAACGTTTAATCCTTGGTATGGTCAAGAATTCAGCCTTCAACGGAGACTTCACTAAAAATCCTTTTAAGTTTAAACACTTTAAGGTGAAGAAAATCGAAGTCAGTCTCGATGGCAAGACCTTGTGTACCAGACCTTTCGAACCTGACTTTAGTGACACGAAGATGAATAACTTGAGATCGTACTTGTCCCTGTACGAAGCCACCGGCCAGTTAGGGACCAACACCAGTCACGGCATTACGTACGAAGATTACGCAGGAGGCTATACTTTGTGGGCTTTCGATTTCGCTCCAGACCAAGGCAGTGACGAGGGACATTTCCACCCTATAAAACCCGGCCAGATTCGTGTGGAACTTCAGTATGCAGAAGAAGTGAAAGAGACAGTGAACGTCATCCTGTATGCAGAATTCGATAATACGATAGAAATCAACAGTTTGAGAGAAGTCATTCTAGACTATTAGAAGCTATGGAAGACTGTTATCCCTCTTTACCTAGTGGAGAAACTTTGGAGATGGAATGTGAGGAGACCGTGGAAGGAGAATCCCAAGACAAAGACGAAGAAGTTGTCATGATGAAGTCGAGATGGCCAGAACAAGAAGCCCATTTAGTCTCCTGTTTTGCCAAACACTTGGTCGAAAAAATGATGGAATTGATCAAGAAAGATTGCTATGGATGTCAAAACGATCATCGCAGTCAAATTCAACACGATAAATGCCTGATGCTGAGTCAAGAAGAAAAATTGGACGAGTATCTGGACGAAGCTTGGAGTCTCATCTCGGACGAAGTCGTGTTGCACCAGTGGTATAAAGACTTCCGTGAACATTCTTGTC
This sequence comes from Sinohyriopsis cumingii, assembly GCA_028554795.2. Classification (NCBI taxonomy): domain Eukaryota; kingdom Metazoa; phylum Mollusca; class Bivalvia; order Unionida; family Unionidae; genus Sinohyriopsis; species Sinohyriopsis cumingii. The sequence goes on along the minus strand of CM068834.1, from coordinate 7,913,722 downwards.
CACCATTAACCACTCAAGAGATCGATCGTATCGAAGCTCTCCTGAATCAAAGTGAGGAGACGAAACGAAGAAACGGTTATTTGTCAGACATTTTCAAGCAAAAAGTCAGGATCGAATTGATGACTTATTATTACCTGTGAAGAAGAAAAAACAAAACATGGATACCTGGGAACTTTATTACCTTTTGAACCACAGTTCGTATACGGCTTCTTGGAATCCTGTCGTCTGTGCTAAAGATGAACTCCCTCATCGCAAACCTCAAGACCATCTAGATTATGTGATCAACACGGACGACAGTCATCTCCCAGGAACCCACTGGGTAGCCGTCTACTTTCCTCAAGAAGGATGTGTGGAATATTTCAATTTGTACGGATTGCTCCCTTTGGAAGACGATATCATTGACTTTATGAGAAGAAATGCTCAGACCACACGATTCAATAATGTGAAATTACAAGGCACAGATTCCTTGGTGTGTGGACAATATTGTGTGTATTTTCTGCATCATCGCAGCCTGGGCTATTCCTTAGAACATTTAGTGACTCATTTTGATCCTCGTTCTTCTTCAAGAAATGATGTGAAAGTAGATCGATGGTTTTGTGACCATTATGCTGATCTTTTGTCTCAAGCTAGGAAACGTAGTGTCCATCAATGGCCTAATGACTTCCAACAGTGGAAATCACAATTTCATTCACAACGTTGTCAGCCCTGTTTAAAGTAGAGTGTTAATTGAAAAAAATGTTTGTCATTTGAAACAAATGTTTGATGTTATATTGTTAAAAAATGTTAGAGTTGTTGTTGGTTAGTGTTAAGTGATTTTGAATAAAAAATGTTGTGTTTTGAAAAAAAATGCCTTTGTGGTTTGTTTGGCTATAAGAATTTTGATTCATGCTCTTTGACTTCTCTCTATCTCTCTCATGACACTCATTGAACGTAGAGGGATGTTTTCCTTCACGTCCGCGCTTTGACTTTAAAGCCGGGGTAGTTTACAGTCTAACCATCCATTGTCGACTCATCCTCCTACGAAGATGTGCTCCAAACTAGCTAAGCTAAACGAAGCCTACGTGAATTTGCATAGGGTCAGACACAGTCTGATACCGAAGCCAGAAGAGATAGAGAATGTGAGAATGTTAAAAGTCACTGAAGACCTGATAGAAGAGCTCTTCAGAGAAGAAGTGAACAGGGAGAAAGAAGAATCGACAGAGAAGTACAGACTTCAGAGACAGCAGCAACAGCAACAGCAGCAGCAGCAGCAGCAACCTGAACCTGACAGAGGCTTTGTCGATTGTCGTATCGACACCAAAGAGTTCTTCTTCTCTTTCCGAAGAAGCAGACCTATCATCAGAAAGTCTATCCTCAGAGGACGTCGCATTCTTAAAAACTAAAAGATTGCCATAGCAAACAAAAAAAACAGCCCTTTTCAGGGCTACCCAATACTCTACAAAAGCAATAACAATCGATTTGCCAATGTGTGTATGTAGAGCAGTGTGAATATAAACACTGACTCTTTTTTATAGTGTGAGTGTATGTGTTTGTGTATATTATTGTGTGTTTGTAAGTACTCACGTACGTTTGTGTGGATAGTAGATTAAGATCATGTTTTTGGCTGTTTGAGGTGTGGGGAGAGTAGATTTGGGGTTTGATTGGATTGCTTTGCGTATGTGAATAGTATATTGAAGTGATTAATGAAAATTTTTAGAATAGTGATGGGCAGTATAAAAAAGTGAGTGAGTGTTTCTTTCAGGTCCGTGCGTTTGTTAGGTTATGATCTAGGTAATATCAATTTTATGTTTTAGGGGGATGTTTTCCATCACGTCCGCGCTTTTAGTATAAATTGAAACTCGTTCGGCATTCTAGCTACCCTTGTTGATTGATTAAGAGAATGAACACCAGCCTAGCAAAACTGCTTGAACTTCATGTACACCTGGAATATGCCAGGCGTGTAGTGAATGAGCTGGCTGCAGAGGCCCTAGTAGAAGAGGGAAGGATGAAAGAGGACGAGAGAAGAAACAAAGAAGAGGAGGAGAGAAGAAACAAAGAAGAGGAGGAGAGAAGAAACAAAGAAGAGGAGAGAGGAAATTTCAGAATCCCAGAGACAGAAAATTGGGATTCTGAAGCCACTTATCCCGCTCTGCTCTTCCCCCCAAAAAAGTGAAAAGAGACTGGGGAAGAAGATGTGTGTGTGGTACCAGGCCTGGAAGGTGCCATCATTAACCAGGTGTCATGGAGTTCAAAAAACACCAAACAGCCCTTTTCAGGGCTACCCAAACCTTTAGAAAAGAAATAACAATCGATTTGCCAATGTGTGTAGGTAGAGTAGTGTGAATATAAACACTGACTCTTTTTTTTATAGTGTTTGTGTTTGTGTTTGTAAGCGCTGACGTAGGTTTGTGTGGATAGTAGATTTGGGTTTCATTTTAATGCTTTGCGTGTGTAAATAGTAGATCAGGGGTTTGTTTATTGATGCTTCACGTATGTGGATAGTAGATCATATGAAATGAGAAAAGTAGGGGATGTTTTCCTTCACGTCCGTGCGTTGTTCGGTTATGATCTAGGTAATATCAATTTTATGTTTTGGGGGATGTTTTCCATCACGTCCGCGCTTTCACTATAAGAACCCACAGTATTCGTCGTTCAAACCATTCTACAAAGAATAAAAAAGAAGATGGCTTCGAACCAGCTTGATAAAATGAAAACATTGCAAGACGTCCTGGACAATTTGGGTATGATGGAGCAAATGTTAGTGAGGTTAAACGAGGATCACTATTCTTATAGCCCCCATCGAGTGAAGATGGAGATTAACAACTTAAGAAAAGTAAAGGAAATGATAGGTGCTGTGATGAAAGAAATAAAGGAGGAGAAGGAGGATGAAGAGGAAAGGATAAGGATAAGAGCATGGAATGAAAAAATTGAAAAAGAAGAAGAAAATGAGAAGAGGAAGAAAGAAGAGGAGGAGAAGAAGAAAGAAGAGAGAAAAAAAAGGAAGAAAAGAAAGAAAAGAAGAGAAAGAGTGTAGGACAGAAAATAAGAAGTTGGTGGAGAAATAGAAGAAATTAGAAGCAGAAGAAACCCAAAGGCCCTTTTCAGGGCCACTCATAGGTCTCGAAAAGAGAATGACTTTCCATCGCCTACCCCTTTTTTTTAAAAAAACTTTTTTAAAAAAATCCCATGTTAAATTCCCCTTGTCCCTAAAGTAGTTTTTTTCTCCCATGTTAAATTCCCCTTGTCCCTAAACAAGCCCAAAATCTATTTCCCATGTTAATTTCCCTTGTCCCTAAAGTAGTTTTTTTCTCCCATGTTAAATTCCCCTTGTCCCTAAACAAACCCAAACTCTATTCCCATGTTAAATTCCATTGTCCCTATAGTGGCCCAGCAATTTTTCCCATGTTAAATTTACATAGTCCCTATAGTGGCCCGGGGGGGGGTGTCTGTAATGCTAATTCCCATTGTCCCTATGGTGGCCCCCTTCACTACTAGCATGACTTTCTTTTCACATTCCACTGCAAGTAAAGAGAATAATAGTTCGTGTTCTAGGAATTATCAGGAAGGCAAGGGGATTCAAAGTTCTGTTTTTAAAGGAAGGATTGAAGAGGGGTGAACATTAGAAAGATAGGAGGTAGAGATTATAACGTGGTGCGAGCGTTTCGTTTAAATTAGGAGTTATGTGGAGGATGCTTTTTATATTTTTATAATAGGAATCGTCGGGATGTTTTGATAAGGGTATTTTAATTGATCTTTTTGATCGTTTTAAAAGCGGGAACACAAACTAACTTTAGAACTCTTAATTTGGCATAGCGCTCTGCATCTGAATTACAAAGTCAATCATTTCCACTGTCACAATTATTGTTGACCTTATGGATAAAGCTGATCAGGTTTTTTTTTTTTACATTTGTATAAAAAAGAGCAATCAAATTTTGACCTCACCGTACCCTATCATAATAGTAATATATCTGAGATCTGGCACACCCCAAAATAATTTTGCCTGAATTGGTTTTAGTAACTAAACGGAGATAATTTACAGGACTTGTTACTCTGGTCATGAAAAATGTCGACCTAATTTCGAGGTCTACAAGGTGGACAATGCCCGCCTAAATAGACTCGTACTGTGAAGCACATGAACCAATTTTCATGATAATATATCCATGCAGACTAACTCACATTTATTCCCAAAATAGAAAGGATAGAAAGACTCATATAAAGCATATGACAAAATAAGATGTTTCTGTTAGAGGACATTCCTATGCGTAATGTGATGATCGTGTATTTCCAAACTGTGGTGTTTTCGACTTGTTGCTGTGACCTGTATTCCTGTATATTCTCATGTTAATCTCCCTTAAGAAATCGTAAATGTTTTACCCTGTTTAGCATATGATTCCCGTTAGTTGTTATAGTGTCACACTATTTTATCCACACTATTTTATCTATTTCTTCACACGTATTTAATGCTTGACCGCTGTACCAATTTGGCTGTATCCACAACACATCTGATGCAAATTCTTAATCTGAATTTTGTAAAAGATAAGGCAAGAAATTTGGAACAAGATAAGAAAACTCACCAAGCAATAGAAATCACATTCATTGATTAATTGACAAGAAATAATCATCTCGTCAATTCTGTCGTACTGTGGTGGTAGATGATGATCAGCAAAGATCGTAATAGGATCCTATCAGCCAAATCATGTTACCAAACACAATGTAAGGTTTAGACCGCCTGCGATATGAAGACGTCAAGTCCTGGTACTTATTCACCTAAATCTTTGCATGGTACTTGAGAGTTAGTGTTGTTCAATAATTAATTTCCTTTAATGGTTTCCTGTATAATCTTTATATCAACTTGATATCCTATCCAGAAACTGGTTTGATTTATGAACCAAGGCTAGTGCGAATCATTTGTGTTGCTTAACATAACCAGTAGTTTTTAATCTAGCCATGCCAGACCTTTTAGTTTGCGGGGCCCACTGCGCCACGCTAGCGGCGAGGCCCGGCCGGTGGAGTTACTGTAGTATGCCTAATTTTTGGTCAATTCGAGCTTGTGGCCATGAAGTCGGTGGGCTCAAGGCTACGCCTTGCTCTAAGGGCGGTCCTGTATTATTCAATGGAATTGATAAATTTGACAAGATGTGCTTACCTTTCAATCTGCTGAATTCCAATCCTAGTCAGCAAAAAGAATATGTTCTCTGTTTTGTGAGACAACCTTTAAGAGTTATCGGGAATATACACACTGCCTTCAAGTAGCATCATTTCACTCATTTATATTTAAGGACCGACCATTTCATTTGGAGGGAGAGAGAGGGATTTCGGGATTTTCTTTCAAACAAGTATTTTTAAAATATTTTTTCTCAAGATAATTTTGTGAACAACTAATATGGTTAACAGCGTTAGGTTTTCTAAATATCTCATCAAGAGAAATAATCTTTTATGGGACCTGAAACTTCTTTTCAAAATACCATCTCCTTTGTCCCTAATCTCAGAGAATTAAATGATCGGGTCCTTGTCAATATAATATCTTATTTGTTTTACCTGTGAGGTAACCTTCTACACAATTCATTGATTTCATCGTCGAGCCAGGAAGTTATTGTGTTTTATAATCTGAATATAACAAGATATTGATACTTCCGCACAAAAGAATCACATGTTTGTGAGTCATTGTTTCGCATCTGTGAGATAATTTGATGGGTTTTATTTGAATGATAAAGGCAGTTTTAAAATATTTTCAGTTATTTAAATACAGATTTAGGACTCTTCTGAGATGTAGCTGTTTAAAAACTTTTAAAGAGACACCTCTGCTACGCCGGTTTGGGCGATGTGATTAGATTTGCATGATCAAAACTATCGCAGAAATAAATACATAAACAAGTCAAAGAAAGTAGCATTAGTAATAACCAACAACAAATGAAAAGATTTCTTTTACAAAATGACACCGTAATATGATAAATTAGAAAATTTCTTTTGAAAATCTACTTGCATTTTAGCACGAATTAGCTGTGTCCGGTTTTACAATGGTAGCCCTCATCATCTTATTACTATCCTGTTGTGTAAAACTCCACGTTTCATTGGTCTGACAAGTATTAAGAGGCTTGTAATAAATTGAAGGACGTACATGAAAGTGGACCGGTTCTTTAAGCACCAAATTGCAGTTAATAGTTTAAAATATATAGCGATGCAAGTGATGTAAAGATTGGCGGAGTAATGATTCAAAACGTTAAAATAGTGTGGGCTATCCAGTGTGCTATTTTTCTACAAAAAACAACAATAAACAAACACCAGTAAAGTGTTACCACAATTAGGAAGGACTGTTTGGCTTTGACAATGGCTTAAAAGAATTTAAATCGTATATTAATTCAGCTCCTTCCCCGGTTTTTGTATTTCAGAGATCACAATCCCCTTACTTTCATTAAGAAATGAGAAACCAAGATCAGAGATTGTTTGGGTGGTGATATATGCTGCAAGAATACAACATTGCCATTAGACGCGTGAAGAGAAAATGTAATGTGACTGCAAGTGCGCTCTCATGTGTACAGAAGTGCCGTACTGCTTTATTTCTGTATATATTGAGTAATTAAACCAAGTGGCATTCATAAGACATTTTCCTATGTTATTTGAATTATTATAGTGTCATTCGCATGTTTAGCAAATATGTAAAAGAGATCATCACTGTACAAATATTTATACTTCTTTATGAGTAGAGATGTTGTATATATTTAAGTGTGTTCTAAACTTTTGTTCATTATTGTAAGTTGTACTTTAGATAATGTAAACATAATGTATACATACATAAGTTTTGGCGTTGATCTTAAGTTGTAAATATAATTGTTACATGTCATTTGACTTCAGAATATTCTAGACCCGGTTTGTTTGTAATTATATTTGAATTTTTCGTTGGACCATTGACCATTGAAATTAGTCTGAACTGAGACAAAGCTCATTGTTTACTTTCATCATTAATATGAACTGTAGTTGTATAAACAAGGGTGTCAAAATTTTGAAATTTATTAGGATATCCTTGCTTAACATTAAAAGCAAAGAAAATAATGCGTTTGTCATTGCATAATAATAATAATAATAATAATAATGGTGATAGTGAAGGCAATGCTGGATCTAAGCACTCAAGCAGCAGTGATGTTGGAATTGGATCAAGTTCACGTGACTTTGGTGCACTCTTGAACACGATTGTACGTACGAAATCCATTGAGACAGGTTCAAATGCTGCTAATGGTTGCCACTCAAATTCTGTATCCCAACTGTATGGTGACGACGAGTCAACTGAAATTGTGGTGTCAAGCTTATCTCTAATGGTTTGTACTTTGTCACAGAAAAAATTTGCAAACATGTCCGGAAGGTCGACTGGAGAGAAAGTAGTTGGAAATGGTGTTGATTTGTTCCTTGACATTAGCTTGTTTGTAATCTCGAAGAGCTCTTTGCAGCTGGAACTTTCATGATCTTAGTAGTGTAGTGGGCTGATTTCGCTGCATGGACTATATTTGTGACGTTCTTCTTAGCGACTTCATAGATTTGCTTATGAATAGTGAGTCTGGTGGAAAGCCAGAGCCTCTCAGCTTTACGGCGGTCTCTTTTAGCAGTGCGAAGCTGGTCCCTAACACTGCTATACCATGGAGAACACTTTTTAATTGATACTCTGCACTTGGTAGCTGGGGCATGTTTGTCAAGTCATGAACGCAGACAGTTATCGAGTTGTTCTGCGGTAGGAGGCAAGCAACTTGTTAGGTTAGCTTGGATGTCGTGCATTAATTTGGTTCTATTTATCATACGGAGGTTTCTCTTAGTAGCAGATAAAGGTGGAGGGTTAGGAACTGATACGTCAAGATGGCATAAAATGCAGAGGTGATCTGACGCAAGGTCATGGGATAACAGGGAGGACCGTAGAATGTTATCATCAGGTCTATGAAGAATCCAGTCTAAAATGTGACCATGTTTATGGGTGGGTTGGTTAACTGACTGTTTGAGGTTGAAAACATTAATGGAATCTAGGAGTTTTGATGTATTTGAGTTTCCGGGACAGTCAAAATGAAAGTTGAAATCTCCAAGAACAATTAGGTTGCCACATATCGAATTTCCATAGTCCAGGAGATTCGGAAACTGCTCCAAAAAGAGAGAGTCAGCTAGCTTGTTTTTTCTACTAGGAGGAGGGCGGTATAGGCAGAAAAAATGTACTGACCTTTGCTCCAGTGTGAGTGTGGTTTGGACTAGTTCAAACGATGTATGGTCGAAATTGAATGTTGTGGTGTAGTTCAGACGTTTTATCATGGAGTTCTTTGTGATGACAGCAATTCCACCTCCGCGAGAATTACGGGGGAACGACTTGATGGAGTAACCAGTGGGTGTTAGATCCGCACACTTGGGCTCATCGCCTGATGTTTTTAGCCATGTTTTTGTCAAGAATAATATGTCAACATTTTCGTCGTTGATAAAATTAACAATTTCTGTGCGTTTTTCCGGTGGTCCTACTGACTGGGCATTGAATAATACAATGCGCAGAGGTATTTCTTGGATAGTTGACATAAAGGTTGACGAATTAATTGGGATTTGAATTAAGTTATCTAAATTAACGGTCGAATTTTTTTAAATGGTTGTGTCGAAATAAGGGAGATAACTGGAATTCTTCTTCCTGTTCTACGCCGGCCAGATTTGAAACAACGTTTTTTTTTCGCTTCTGTTTACATTTAGGTAATGATGAATGTAGTCCCAGTTCGTTTAGCCTAGAGCACAATGTAGTGTGGAGAGCCAAGGAGTGAACATTTAAAGCAATTAATGAGGGTCCATCGTAGCATAAACGGGTTGACAGTCGAGTATCACGTGATGGCGGTTTCTTCAAAAACAGTGGAGCAAGACAGCTGAGAAAAAGTCTAATTATTCTCGTTTCCAAAACAAGGAGATGAAGAAACACATACGAATTTAACAGCTAATACATAATGAACACAATAACATAGATGAAAACAGCCAACAAGCACAAATATCGTGAAAACGGCACTAAAAAACGGAACAGCTGCTTCAAGCCGGTTAAGCGATAGCGGCCGTCTTGTTTTACTTCAACGTATGCTAGTGGTGTAGTGTATGTCTATGTTGTGTCTTTAAAGTTTAGTGCATGCCTGTAGATTGCATATGAGCAATACATAGATGTTTACATTTATAAAAAGTTAATTGTAATAATGAACCTGTGTACCAGTTTGGTGTGAGTTCCCTTTGAATGACTGTGTCAGGTGGGTTCTGTTGCGACGTGAGATATTGTGAAAAATGTCACTTAGGACGTATTGCGGCTTAAGTCGAATAGGAACAAATTGCCATGTAGAGAGATAAGGGCGTATATAAAGACGCAGAGATTACGATCAATTCATTCTTTTTGATGTGTTCTTGTTTTAATATTGTTCTGCATATGTGTTTAATGTTGTGTTCAGATATAATTTCAACTGAATTTCTGTTTAAAGCGTAAAATTTGAGCATGGGATCGAAATTTGTTTCGGTATACATAGTTGAGGGGTTTCGGTTTATCGAATAAATAATGATTATATTAAAGAAGAAAAGATTCTGGACTAAACATTTTGGTTCGGTCTTGAAGGGATTCCGGTATACCTTTGGGAAATTAAAACAAAAATGCGAAAGAGCGAGAGATCCAAGAAATTGTATTTAATTGTAACGTCGGTAGTCAGCCTCGTCTGAGAGTATGGTAATACGGAATCAGAAAATGAACATATCGTTTTCCTACGTTTCGGATTTGACGGTAACATTCGACTCATTCTTATGTAAAAAAAAATGTATAGGTGTATAATAAATATTGTTACGTTAGACCGATACGTGCATCCATGAACTTTTGTCCTCCTTTCCATAGTATTATTCATTAAAAAACATAGGGTCTGTAGCATCTTCGCTTTGCCAAGGTTCCGATAGGTTGACCCTATCTAAATCAGATATTTCAGAGCTTTGTCCTAGTGACATCTATTGGATTTCATGAGATGTCTCCCTTATTATGTAATGCCAACTAACCAATAGCGTGTAACAGTGGTACGTTGTACGTCGGCTGAAAATGGTGGAGACAATTGACTTCAAAAGAATACTTTGAATGTTTAACATCGAAAGTATGACTGTATACCAGAGAGAAGCCAGTACATGTATACCTGAGGGGAAATAATGTGTTTGTACAAACAAGGACCGGCAGTGGAAAACTGCTTATGTATGAGTCCATTCCAGTTGTGTGGTCCACTTGTCTCGATCTTATAGGAACAGTGTTCAAATTTGGACAACTTGATTTCGATTGGATGCGGTAGCTTGCCGCCGCATCGAATAAAATTCACAGACCCGAAGAACCGAAATACCTGAACTATTTACCAAGGTGTAGATAGGGTTAACACGTCGGAACCTTGGCTAGCGAAGATGGGTATGCAGAGTCTTAAAGGCAAGTGTAAAATGGCCGTATGATGTGCAGCCGATGTATTGAGTATTGTTGCAAAGGCGGGAAACTCACACGACACTACTCTCTGCTTGTTGTGTTTTCTCCGGATGGCTTAATGTGGAAGTTCTGTTTTGATTTAATTAATTTTTGTGAAGTTCTGCCACCTTTTGATTGACGTGATAGATGAGCATTTCTCTCTCTAAGCTTCCCGGCTGGCATGCCTGTTGCTTTTTTTCTTTTTTCTCCAACAATGTAACATTATTTTGTAGACTGTGAGACAGTATTGAGGATCAATTTGTAATATACTTCTATAAGAGGTAAATAAATTGATAGTAAATATATTTTTTTATCAATGAGGTCAACTCATTTGGAAATAATATACCATCTGCATCAGTGGTACTCATGATGAACAAATTATTGTAAATACAGAATTAACAAAAAATAAGTGACACATACTTAAATGCATTCAACAAACAAAATACATCATGAATGAATTTGCGACCATGTATTACGATATCTTCAATGAAAAACCGTCTTTAAAGATAATGATCATACGATTTTGTTTTGAACACATTTGGATTGGTTTCGAATCTAGTGATTTGGGGAAGCGCATTACATAGAATTGCACCCGAGTAAGTTAATAATCGTTTACATCATTTGTTTTGAAAATGGTGTTCTGCAATGACCATTGAAACTAGTCTCAGTAGAAAACCACTGATTCCCTTTAACTGCAGAGTCTTGAACAATCTCAGTCTTCAATGACCAAATTTTCAAATTAGCCTCTGTGCGGACAATGCAGGATATACGACTGGCACAGTTTTCATTTAGGACAAACTGGACATCAGTGGAAGACTTCTGGCAAAAACTCCATGTCAGTAGGATTCTCCTTGCGAAATGAGTAGTGATAATACAAGTTTTAATATGGCCACAGAAGCAGCCATTTTGGATAATAAGAGAGTTTACCACAGGAACAATAGGATTAACAGCTTTTACACATAGGGTTCTGACACAGCCATCCTTTATGTATGCGTATGACTATAGATTGACGAAATGCATACACATAGTAAGAGTCTAGTAATAACTAGTATTGTGTGTACATGAAAGTGTATTCTTCCTGATTATTCCTAGACGAAAAGAAAGACGAGAACATTTTAAAATACAATAGTTCGCTAGCTAACAATTTTATGACAATTGTGGTATATTATGACACTATGGACGACATAAATTTAATTCTCTGTCTGAATCAAGAAAAGTGCATATTCATAAGCAGCTTGTTGTTTAGTGACTTGAATGTAGATGGTTAATTGACACGTGCTCCATTACATATATCTGGTCTAATTGCTTTATATCAGTTTCCTCTTCCCTGCACCTAGGGTATGGGCTCACTACTTAAATATACGAACTAATTGCCCCTGTATAAATATGTAGGCTGAGGTGTAATTAGTGATATCAATATCGGTTAAATAAACATAGGCCGATCCGGTTTAACTCTTTGCGTGACGTTTGGAAACTTTGTTGTTTTTATTTTTACTTTAAAAACTCGTGAATGAGAATTGAACCTTACATCCAGACTTTTCAATTCAAGATTGTGCCTTGAACCTTTCGTCCAGACTTTTCAATTCAAGATTGTGCCTTGAACCTTTCGTCCAGACTTTTCAATTCAAGATTGTGCCTTGAACCTTTCGTCCAGACTTTTCAATTCAAGATTGTGCCTTGAACCTTTCGTCCAGACTTTTCAATTCAAGATTGTGCCTTGAACCTTTCGTCCAGATTTTTCAATTCAAGATTGTGCCTTGAACCTTTCGTCCAGATTTTTCAATTCAAGATTGTGCCTTGAACCTTTCGTCCAGATTTTTCAACTCATAAATGTTGAAGACGAACAAAAATTTATAAAGAAGAGCCATTATGTCATGAAAGCTTGATTGATAACTTATAAAATTTCAACTCAATCAGAAAACTTGCTTCTTTATATTGTTTCCTTTCCGAAATGAAGGAATAAGAACAAAGATTCTCATCGGCTGCACGACAACTCAAACATTTTTCTTCCAACATCCATATTATTGCAGTGTTTTTACTAAATGATCGCACCATGACATTCCTGCCATGTTGACGGCAACTGATATATGAGCAACTTTTATGTTAACTGTTTTGCCTTGCGTACCGTCAATTATCATATCTCACTTTTCTGTTCTTTTCCCTTGAAGCTTAATTTACTTCAGGCGTACTTCCAATTCTATCTGTGCTCCTTTTTCAATGTACTATACATATACTTTTAATTGTTTATAACTTTTTAGGGATCATTTGTCATCACACCATCTGTCATGTCTTAACCTGTGCTGTGTTTTAGTTAGCATAATTCTACTTTTAATATAAGTCATTTTTTTAAAAAGAATCATTAGAGCTTATTCTTATTATTGTTTTAATCATACCGACTAAAAATATATCTACTCTTATCTCGGCACTCATTCACGTGTGACATAGCTGTAACAAACACCTGTAATGAAATATTGCAACAGAACCGCACAGTCCGTGAGGAACTTCACGAACGACCACAAAACTGGACATTATCTGCACAGAATTATGATGGACATGTTAGTGGAGGTAAAAAGGAACCCTAAATATTAATCTTAAGATAAAAAGGGGATAGAGATGATCCGTCTAGCTGAAGCTACATTTTACTTTTTTAGTTAAAATAATGAAAAAGAAAATGTTTCTAGTATTGAAATTAAATCATGCCCTCTACAAAAGACACAATGAAATATTCTTGCACAAATTAATTTAATTTGAATATTTACTCATTATCATATAGTTACTCAGATAAAACGACTACCTCTGTACAAAGAACAGATTTTTCAGTTCGTCGCATCTGTCTTTCCATAACATATTTCTACAAAACCGCAATGTTTATTTAGTCCATTCGACTGTATATGATAATGTTTATTTAGCTCATTCGAATATATATATATATATATATATATATATATATATATATATATATATATATATATATATATATATATATATATATATGATCACATTCAAGATAGCTCTCAAAACTCACTTATTTCGACTGCAAGAACAAACTTAAAGACCTAATAATGTTTCCTACCTTAAATATTCTCAGCATGTTTTTTTTAATGTTTTCTAATTTCATGGTGTTTTTTTTTCTTAATCATATCATTATATGTTTTTTATCTTATAGGTGTTGTCTAATGTTGTAATGCGCTTAGAGCTTCTAAAGATTAGGCGCTATACAAAGTCCTAATCATTATTATTATTATTATTATTATATATATATATATATATATATATATATATATATATATATATATATATATATATATATATATATAATTTTGATTCCAATTGTTTTTGCTTAACAATTTACTTGAATGAAAAATCACAGCTATCGGAGAAGAGTAATGTATATAAACTGTGCATTTATTTTCCAATCGAACGTGTAACCAAATGCATTGATTGATTTTTATGTCGAACTAATACCTAGCGATAAGCCATTAGACTGTGGCCTTACGGTAACGGATACGTTCACATTTCTTGACTGACATTCCGTTCAATTCACAGTGTGTTGTAAGGAAGACTTACGGAGGCGTTTCCTCAATAGTTTTGCTTAGGATGTGTACTGAATATAAACATTGCAATGAGAGTAATAATAGTAAGTGATTGTTATTGCTGATCGTTTTGTGTCTTGATCGATCATGTCGAAATAAAACATTTGGCGGCCGATAAAAAAGCGAGAAGGGAAAACATGTTTATCGAATATTCAGCTCGGATTTAATGAGATTATATGTGATGATTCCTTTACGTACCAATGGCTATTTGACGTGACAAAACTTAATGCGTTTAGAGTAAGCTGTTTTCCCTTGACTTGATTGTCATGTATATGCAGTACCTTTATTTCGTAATTACCGAGGACAAAACGCTCAGTCTAGGGATTGCTGAGGTTCGAAGATGAAACACAAACAAAATCAGGAAGAAAACGCAGGCGACGAGACCGCCTGGGATTTTACAAATTTCACAGAGCTTCACGTTGTAGCCAATGGTTGGCTTCAAGAGGCCATGCTAAATGAACGAAATAAAAGGTGGAGAAAGGTATACTTAATACTGCATTATTTGCTTCTTCGCCTGAAAATATATATATATATATATATATATATATATATATATATATATATATATATATATATATATATATATATATATATATATATATATATATATATATATATGTGTGTGTGTGTGTGTGTAAACCGAGCCAGCTCGGCCAGTCCATTAATATATTAATATTCACCGCTTATATATCCCGGTATATCTCTTAGTATTTTTATACATTATTTATGGATGTCTCAGCTTTTCTTTTGCACACAGAACACGCTTCTTACATTGTGATTTTATTTTTTTTTTACGACAAGGAAGGCTCATCAAATAATCACTGCTGCTTAGAGAAGTGAACATTTTTCGCATACTTGATTTTAGTTTGTTTTTTCTTTTCTTCTGTAAATGAACAAAGCATAGTTCTGTCTGTTTACTATCTGAGCAATGGTCTCCGAGTGACCGAGTGGTCTAAAGCGCTCTCCGTTACGGATAACTACAATCTCACCTCTGTCTGCGTAGGTTCGAGTCTCGGATTCGGCCAATGTAGGTATGTGAGAAAGCTTGCCAGTAGCTTCTCGTGGGTCGGGGGTTCTTTCCGGGGGTGTTCTCGGGTTCTTCCTCCACCATTAACACTGACCGCCATGTATAGCATATCGTGTGCTGACAAATGGCGTTAAACCCCACAACAACAACTACTATTTAAGCAAACGTGTGTATCACGAGTCTGTTATCTTTCACTGAAATATTTTCATCATATCTTTTTATTTTATTTTAATTACACTTTAAATTAGCTAACTAATTAGATCACTATTTATTCTCCTTTATAATCCATACTTCAAATTTATTTTTATTAATACGAACAAAGAAGTAATGTGATATGCTAAGGAAAAGCTCAAAGCTGTACTCGTATGAAATATACACAGACATAGTGTCTGAAATATACACGGTCATATTGTCTGAAATATGCACAGTCATATTGTCTGAAATATGCACACAGATATCTCGTCTGAAAATACACACAATTATATTGTCTGAAATATGCACAGTCATATTGTCTGAAATATGCACGGTCATATTGTCTGAAATATGCACACAGATATCTCGTCTGAAAATACACACAGATATCTCGCCTGAAAATACACACAATTATATTGTCTGAAATATGCACGATCTTATTGTCCGAAATATGCACACAGTTATCTCGTCTGAAAATACACACAATTATATTGTCTGAAATGTACAGTCATATTGTCTGAACAATATAAGATCATATTGCCTGAAATATACACAGCCATATTGTCGGAAATTTACACAATCTTACTGTATGAAACACACGTGGCCATACTGTCTGAAAATATAGTCATCTTATCGGAAATAAACACTCATAAAGAATTTATTACTTGCATATCTTAGTTCAAATTATAATACCAACATTAATAATGCAGTATAATTACGATGATATTTTCCATTGAAATTGCCAATACACGTCACTCGACTAAGCACATGAACTTACAAAGAGTGGTATTGATTATATGTCAGAGATTTGAATGTAGTATACAGTTCCAGTGGTTTCATGGGTAGAAAGAGCAATCACTAGCATTCATATAATAAGTGATTTTCAACACTTAGATGAATTAATATAATTAATTGTAATAAGTACTTAGTATCATGTTTACTTTTTCAAATCAGACTTGATTCATGTTTAAAACAGTGAAACTAATTGCTTTTTCACCCAGTACCAGTTGTTTGTCAGTGTATTTTATAACGTAATAAGATATTTCTAACAATTTGAATGAAGACGATGGTGAAAATTTTACTTTCGCTATCTGTTTGTTTGGAAATTGTTTACACTTAGTGCATTTCCACCCCCACCCCCTGAAAAGCATGTTTTATTTTAGCACAGAGAGAACAGCAAAGGGTCATAAAATAAAAGCTCTCCCCGTAACCCGCTACAACAATTTTATGTTGCAATTATTCTACACTGAAATCGTGTTTGCTACTTCTTCCTTATTCCCGAATCAATAAGGAATTAGTAACCAGCAATCGATTTAAAAAAAAGAAAAGAATGAGTAACCATACACGTATTCCCGATTCAAATTTCTTCACTTCCAGTTTGTTAGTTATTCCTTTTCCTGTTTCAAAAGGTAATTGTTTATCTCTTGCTTATTGATTAACAAAAATCCTACATCAAATTTGAACACTTTTCAGTGAAATCATCGCTATTATTCTAACCCAACTGGAGATATACGAGTGTTATTTTGGCACCAGCCATATGAAACTAAATACATGTAGATCACCGATTTATATGTAGGAAGGGTTCAGGATATTGTTAGGTATACATGTTCAGTAATTTGAGTTCGGATTCATTAGTTGTATTATGTATTTGAGTTGTTTGTTCTGGTGCATGACGCGAAGTATTAGTATTCGAAAAGCTTACTAATGACTCATGCAAATGTGAAACAAACAAAAGAATACTAGTGTGAAATTATGGATTAAATGAAAATTATTTGGAGTATTTACGAATTTAAGAAGTCTTCAGTTTACATCGGCTGTTGCTCTGAAGTCCCTGGAAATGGGTAAACAAGCATACGGGTGCCGGATATGAAACCCATGTACAATGTGGTTTAATTCTATCAATCTTTTGTACTAAATGAACCCCTACTTAAAGGACTTTGATATCAACGCCTCTTGGACAATATCTAGTTAGGAATGTGTTCTAGAAGCAGGAAAGTTGTAAACAAAATTGTCGAATCGATTTCGAGAAACAGGGGGCTCAATATATGATAGGTAGAACAAAGCCCACAAGGAGATCACGTCTTCATTTCACATGTGGACACTGGAGTTCACCCCCAAAATGATTTTGATATCGATAGTTCTTTTGAACTTGTGTACGTAGGGATAAATTTGACTCCCAAAAGAAGCATTGACGGAGTTCGTCGAGAACAATCTGAGAAATTTGAGTCTTTATGGATATCGGCAGTATTCAAGCCTTACCGTCCTTGGGCAGATTGCACTCCGATTTTGCGATTCGTGAACCCTTATTTAAAGACCTTTAATTTCAACTCCTGTTTCACAGTTCCTCATTAGAATACTGTCCCAACAGTATTCAGACGTAAAATAAAATTCCTCGAGCCGAAATTGGAGCTAAGTATATGTTGAGAACAGACAGCACATCCCGTAAGATTATTTAATTTTACGTTGTTACATGGGCCCTAACATCCCCACTTTAAGGAGTTTTGATATGGAACCTTCTTTGAGAGGATATATCCATGAATAGTGTCGACCCACAGAAACCCCTACTTAGAGGATTTTAATTTCAACGCCTCTTGGAGAGTGTCTAGCTATGGATCAGTTCCAACAGTAAGAAATGCTTAAAGAAAATTCGTCCGCCGAGTTTTACAAAAATAGTGAGCTCAACATAAAGCAGGTATAAAAAGCCCTCTTTAGTCCATGTTCGGACCCTACAGTTCACCCCTAAAATGCTTTTGACATGGATCATTCTTTGATAGCTTCTATGTAGGTATATTGACTCTCAAAAGAAGAGCTGACCAAGTTAGCGCAGAGCAATCAGCGAAATGGGAAGGTCGTTATGGATACCGATTTTATTAAAGCATCTGCCTATGGAGAGATTTAAGCCACATTTTGCGATCTGTGAACCCTTATTTACAGAAAATTCATTGCAACCCATGTTTCACAGTTCTTATTTAGGGGTCTGTTCCAACAACAGCCAAAAAGTTAATTTAAAAATATTCGTGAAGACAATTTTAAGACATTGTGGGCTATATATTTGGGGAGGTATTACAACACATCCAGGAAGACAGTTAAATCTTCCGTATACACATGGGCACTAACATCCCCTCTTTAAAGAGTTTTGACATCGGCTCCACTTTTAGATTATATATTTAGGCATAGGAGTGACTCCCGATAGAAGTCTCAAACAATTTCGTCGAGATGAATCGGAGAAACTTCTGTGTACCGGGTGTGAAAAAAGTGGATGGATTCTATCAATAATTTGTACTTATTGAATCCATACCAAGAGGATTTTTATTAAACTTCGCTTGTAGAGTTTCAAGCTAGCAATCTGTTCCAACAGTAAGAAAAGTTTAAAGAAGACTTGTCGAACTGATTTCGAGAAACTGGGAGCTAAATATATTTCTGGTATAACGAAGGACACAATGAGATCGATTATTCAGTCCAAATGTGGACCATACAGATCACCACTAAAATTATTTTGGCATGGGTTGTTCTTGTATAGATTGTACATAGGGATATCTTTGACATGCACAAGTACATACGAGCTTCGTCGATAGCATCGGAGAAATAGGAGGGTATTCACTGATACCTGAAATAATAAACCATTACAGTCGCTGGACAGATTGTGAAGAATCTTGCGGTGAATGCACTCCTACTTAGAGAATGTGATTTCAACCCCTGTTTTACTGTTCCTAGTTAGGGTTTTGTTACAACAGTAGACAAAGTTAATTTTCAAAGAAATTTGTCTTGTCGATTTCAAGAAATCGGGTCAAAATAACGGTAGATGTTTACAATGTATGCTGTAAGATGAATGAATATTACGTACACACATGGACAATCGTTCTTTAAGGAGTTTTGAGATGAATACTTCTTTGACATTTTACCTAAAAGGGTATTGCCAACCCACGAAAGAAGTCCTGACGAATGTCGCCTTGAGGAATCAGCGAAATAAAGGCAACTTATGGGTTCCAGATACGAAACTCACGTACAATGTGGACCAATTCAATTACTGTTCTTTTACTAAGCGAACTTCTACTTAGATGAGTTTTATTTCAGCGTCTCTTGGCGGTTTCTAGTTAAAGATCTGTTCCAACAGTAGGAACATTTTAAAATAAATGCGTCTATATTTGGTAGGTATAATAAAGCCCAATAGAACAACATCACTTCATTCTATATGTGGAGCCTACATTTCACCCTAAAATGATTTTGACATGGATCGTTCTTTCGAAGTTTGTACATAGGGACATTTTTGACACGCACGTAAGTGTCGACAAAGTTCGCCAAGGGCAATCGGTGAGATAGGAGGTCTTTATAGATACCGGTAGTATTCAACCATTATGTCTTTGGGCAGATTATAGCCAAATTTTACGATGCGTGAACCCATACTTAGAGAATTTTGAATTCGTCCATGAATGGCAGTTCCTCGTTACGAATCCATTTCAACAAGAGACAAAGTTAATAAACATTCATCTAGCCGATTTGGAGAAATTGCGGGCTACATTTATGGGAGGGGTGCAGCGCATGTAGTGAGAGGGTTAAATTTTGCGAATTCACATGGGCCGTAACATCCCATCCTTGAACAGTTTTACATCAACACGTATTTGATATCTTATCCATGGGATATGATCGACCCACGAAGAAATCTTGGTGAATTTCGTCGAGACAAATCCGAGCAATGAGAGGCAACTTATGGATACAGGGTATGAAAGCACGTATAATGAGGATATATTATATTAATATTTTGTACTAACGAAACCATTACTTAGAGGATTTTAATTTGAACGAATCTTGGAGAAAATGTGTACATCAGATTTTGGTAGATAGGGAGCTCACTACATATTAGGTATAACAGTATAACAAAGTCCACAAGGAGCATACCCCTTCAGTACATAAGTAGACCCTACAGTTCACCCCTAAAATGATTTTGACATGGCCCATTCTTTGAACGTTCGTATGAAGAGACATATTTCCCTCCCAAAAGAAGTACTGACGACGATCGCCGAGATCAATCTGAGAAATAGATGGTCTTTATGGATACTATCAGTATTCAAACGTCGCAGTCTTCGTGCAGATTGCAGTAAAAAGTTTGCTCTCCTACCTAAAGAATTTCGATTTTAATCTCCGTTCCACAGTTCAGTATTAGTGATCGTTACCAACCGTAGCCAAAGCTGAGTTTTATGGGTACTGGGTATGAAAAACACGCACAATATGGATGATTGTATCAATATTTTGTACTAGCGGCAAACGTTAGATCGAAGGATATTTCCGACCACGGAAGAGATCAATCAGCGAAATGAGGGGCAACATATACGTACCACACATCTGCATAGATCAGCTCGCCTTTCATTAGCTTTAATAACACAAAACAGACACCTTGTTTTTGCATTTTCACACTTTTTTTCATCTGATATTTACCAAATTAATAAACTTTTTATCAGTCATTGAACCCTGTCATATATATATATATATATATATATATATATATATATATATATATATATATATATATATATATATATATATCTGTGTGTGTGTGTGTGTGTGTTCTAGCTCTCATGCGCCAGCGCTCTTATCAACTTTTCCATGAAGTCATCCCACATGTAATGTAGCGCAGTCGATGGTAAGGGCTCAAGGTGCACGGGAACATTCTTTGAAATTGAAAATTAACACTCAGCTAAATACACACATTTACTGGATTTTTATTTATAAATGCAAGGTATATACATGAAATCGTAATTACAAATTGACAGCAGTGTACGAGAGAGAACAACGCCGATCCCACATCCCATATTATAGCATATATTATATGTATGGATGCACGATACTATGAAGAGATTTACACATAATTACGCTAATACAATCAAAACGTTTAGAGTATTATAATTCCTTCTTTGTATGAATCGAATCTTTGCCGCGAGTAACGACACTCATCATCAGTTAGAGAGCATGCGCAAGCGCTCTTATCAACTGGGCAATACAATCATCCTCACCCCCTCCAAAAAAAAAAAAAAAAAAAAAAACCAAACTACCAAGCAAAACAATAATAGCCAAAAAGTCAGCGGAAATGGCTTGAGGTGCACGGTAAACTAGGCATGCAGAAATGAACAGTCGAGTCAATACAGAACGACTGAATTTCTGTTTAGAAAGGTAAGGCATATACTTGAAAACTTGAATTACCAATCCACATTTATATACAAGAGAGAGTGGATAGCGCTTATACCTGTATCCCACGTGATTTGAACCTATACATGATTTTATGAAAGAAATCGACATAGAATGACACAAGATAATGAAAAATATTTGAGAGTTAAAACTGTAATAAACAGGAATCGAACCCGTGCCCCATTCCGTGCTATCGTCACTACTGTTAAATCTAAATAAAGAACTCTTTGTAGTACAATAATCTTTGTATTGTTCCTTTAATTACCCATATGTACAACAGAGCTAGTGCTGCCACAATCAAGACATGTCCCTACAACACGAGTAATTAAAAACAGCGTTCATGCTCTAACAATTTTGGGGACGCAAATAGACACTTAGCGTATATACTCGGTTATAAGTCGAGTCCAACTGCAAACTGCATCTGCCGTCGCATAATGCACCGACAGATCTGGGCCTGTGTAGTTTATTAGGAATAATTAGTAAAATAAACAACATAGACCCTGATCTTTAGGCGTATTATATTATAGGAGATCGGAATCTCTATTGTTTGCAGTTTGACTTGACTTACAAGCGAGTAGAGACGATAATACATTGATCTATTTGTACATGGTGGTGGTGGTGGTAGGCCGCGATAGCTCATTTGCAAGTGTCAGACACATAATCCAAGGGTCGCATGTATGATGCCTTATTGTGTTCATAGTTAAGGTACTAATAGCTACATGGGGCGTTAAAACCAACTTAACCAAAGAAACAGCTAAAATAAATCATGTTCCCAGATGTGTATTACGACCGACATAAAACGTCTGAACAGCTACAGAAAAAGCACTTGAGCTATTCTCGTTTCAAAGTGATTTGAAAGTTTGTTTTCTTTTGGATCATAAATCTTCTATTCACGCAGACAACACGGGTTAAAGAACTTTTGTAAGACCTGGTTTGGTAACACAAAAGACACTAATTGAACAGATTGTAACATGGAGTTTCCATCTTAAACACAAAACACATTAACTGAACAGACTGTGACATGGGGTTTCCATCTTAAACTGCTTTAGAAATGTCGCAGGTGTTTTTCTCAAGCAAAGAGCTAAAATACTCAGCAGATAGCACGTGCCGTGTACAAGTGGGTTAAGAGGGTATTACATGTTTTGCAAAATATACAAGAGCCATTCCTGCTCAGAACTTACTGTAACAAGTATGAACATGGATTATTTTATTCCGGAACCGTGTATCATCCTTTCATAACAGAAACGTGCAGTTATATTGAGTCATACATGTTAACTATGCGTTGTAAGCATACATCTGAGTCAATAGGTATGACGTCTACCATATATCCAATTTAAGTTATCATGACTAACCATTTACCACCTGAATCTAAACTTCTCAGTATCTACTCGGGTTGATGTTATCCATATTACTCCCATACGACACACTGTACCAAGTGATTTATAAAACACTAACAAAATAAACGTTACCCGTGCCGTCTTCCTTTCCGTCGTTCTTTCAAAGATAAGTAACTGTAATATTTGGCTTGTACTTATATCTTTTTACTCGCTTATAAGTCCGAGTCAAAATAGAAACAACAACAGATCAGGTTCCATGTTGTTTGTTCTACTGATTCCTCCTAAAAGAAAACTGAACAGACACAGATCTGCCGGTGCATTATGTGCAATTTGAAGTTGGCACAGACTTATAGGCGAGTATACACATACTTGCTTGTTTTATTTGAGCCTTTTGTTTTGTCTTGTTTTGCTGTTGTTTTACGGTGGGGTGGGGGTTATGTATGGTTCGTCAAATCCGAATTTTAAATGTCTCCTCTTGAGCCTGACTGGAGTTTCGATTCAGCCACTAATATGCCAGATTCTCTACACTTTTAAACGTCAAACAAACACGTTTTTAAAATAATGTTCAGATATTGAACACAGTATTTCAGATTCGATATGCAAAATTATATGGAATGATAACATTGCATCTTCAAAGTAAAATGCCCGATTTGAGGACCTTATAGGAGTGCGGGACCATTGAAATTTTATATAGAAAGATAAAACCAAATACAAATACTTTTAAAAGGCAAAGCGTTAGACGTGCATGTGCAAATATGCAAGTCAGTAAACCTATTGAGGTTTTGTATAATCTACGTATGCTTGTTGGCTTTCGTTGTATATTTAGTTTTTAAGAAGGAGAGCGTATCTATTTTATCTGGATATAAAAGGGCCATAGAAGGTAAACGATTTTTATTCTCTGCATATTAATAACAACTGGCAGTTACCGACCTGTGAACTCTTTTATAACATGTCCCGTAACTCTACTGAAGTTAAATTTATGTATCAGTTAATGTTAAATACAATCATTGAAGGGCTTTCGGCACGCCAGCAAAATGTGATATAGTGTATGTATTAACATGAAATAGGTACGGTTTCATCCCAATTTTCTTCCATTAATTTTACTTTGGAAAAACATCAGCAAAACAACAGATACTCTTGGAGACTGTAACAGACCAAAGATCATTTTCAGAAATTTCAGATATCCTCTGCTCCTTCTAGGGGACGGAATGTGCCAGTTCCCAGTAAGAGCAAATCGCGTCTTTTTGAAGGTTCGCTCTAAGAGATATCAATGCGGATTCTAGTTCCCCGAAAAGATATTTTTCCATCAGGTTATCATCGGAAAACGGTCTTTGGCCGGTGACTGGGCATCGGTCGTAGGTCACTGGACACGAGTTAATCAGTCAGTGGGTACCGGGCTCGAGCGTCGGACACTAGCTGCCGGCCAACACACTTAGTGCAACCCAACATTGTAATTTAATTGACGGTTGGAGGACAAGGATTGGGTTGATAACTCTCCCCCCCACACACACACACACTTTAGTTATGGTATTATTTAATCACTATGGGGATAGGATGTAGGGCTTGGCTGTCCCATTTAGGGTGGAAAAGCCTACCTATGCTAATCAGGCTTTTGCCACCATATTGTATGTCTATAGAGTCAAGACGGAAAATCTTATGTTGAAAATGTCCATAGGTTTATCATGCATGGATCCGTCTGGGATACAATGCAAATTTAGCATGGGAAGAGATGATAGTTTTGTTTAAACGAGAATGACATGGTGGTTATAAGGAACAAGGAATTTTTGTTTAAATGGGATTTAATCTCTATTTTACATCCTACCCTGTGCGGTCAGTTGATGATTGGATGTTGGTCATTATGAACGGTGTGTTGAAAGTAAATGTGGGGTATTGGATAGAAAACAGCTGGGTGATGGTCACTCCAAACGAGCGTTGACTGCATGATGTTTGATAGTAGATAACTGGGTAATATTAACTCGGAACGGCGTTTTAGATAGCAGCTGATTCGGTGTTGTGAAATAGGATTTTTGGCGTTGGATAATAGATAACTAAGTGTTGGATAGTAGGTGTAGTTTAAAACATGTGATCCTATACATGCCCACACATGTTAAACCGGTTCACTTTTAACTTCGTTTACATAGAACTATTAAACTTAAAGTGGGGTGTGTGCATTTTATAAGCACTATACACTTCCTATAAATGAGGTATCTGTGACCCATATATAACGTTCCATTGCTTTTGTTGAAATTTATTTTTAAAACTCATATTTGGGTACTGTTCATGTCTCGCGTGCTTGGATCGTATCGAGAAATGATGCTAATTGGTGTGTGCCACTATTTGGCATCAATGCGACGCACAAAAGTGCAGTGACATATTTTAGGTTGTTCTCATATATTCGACTGGTGTTTTGAATATGTAAAAATGGAAGAACAACAAAATATGACACTTCAGGTTAGAGATTTACAAACAGTCATACAAAAATACCATTAAAATATGCATTGACTTGTTTTGAATATGATTTCCGTCGACACGAAGTTTTACTTTCTCCCTCTCTATTTTGGTTTGATTCTAATCTTTTTTTTTCTTTTTTTCTACAATAGAAACAATTAACTGTTCTGGGAATGAAATTGTCAGTCAGTGTCCTAAATCTAGGTTAGCAAATATGCAATATTCCCAAAGGCCGAGGCTAAGTCTGGGCAAAGATCGCAACGCTTGAAACAAAAAAAGCAACTGATGAATTAAAATTTGCCTGATTTAACACTGAATTTATTTTGAAATAAAATTTGTGGACATTAAGTACCCTTATAATATGATGATTGATTTTAAGACGGGAAAATAGAAGAAATGTATTAAGATTGTATCCACGTAACCCAACTATGTTTTTCTCTCTCCAACGGTCCTTTTCAGACATCGGACTACTAAATATTTTACAGTCAGAGAACAGTGTATTGGTGGAAGAATTAAAAAGAATAGAGCTCGAAATATTTTGAGATGAACCCTTTGACTTGCTAATTGATTTTTTTCCATTTTTTTTTATATTTCATAAATTTGTATCTCTGTTCTATAATTACCAACAAAATATTTACTTTTATTTGTATATACTGTATTTAATTTCCCCCTAGTAAAACAGCGTATGGACTCTTCCTGCGTTGTCATATGTGCCATATGTTGATTTAAATGAAATTACAAAACAACGATTAATTTCTCGAGTAATTTACAGATGGCAAAATTAAAATGCAATTAATTAAGGAAAATAAGCATCACAGAGCTTGGCAACTGTTCGGTACTGCTACTATCGCATAAATTGTCACATTTTTACATCCATCTGAAGCTGAAGTTTATGTTCTTATAGACCCCGTGTTGAACATGTTTTTTAGTCACTAATATCCATCTGAATACATATATTTTCACTGTGTGCACCCTTAACAACTTCCCGACATTTATGAAATTGACCATAGGGCAGAGTTTGGTTTGGTCTCCACAATAATGGCCTTGTAATTTTTAGTTACATTATCTACCTGAATGTAACAGGACTGAGATGCAGGGTGGAACGGTGTTTTCCTAATTCCTAAATTCACAATGTTATTCCATATATTCCATTAAAATGCCAATAATATTTTCTGTATCACATCGCAAAAAATTCACTTTTCTTATTTCATCTCATATCTTTGAATCATCTTTTGTGCATGTACTCATATCGCAAGTAAGTAATATTTGTGAGAAGCGAGTCTCACAGAAGTGTAAACATGTTTTTTAATATCATGTCAATTCTACAAGGTATGATTCATATACCACATACTTTTTTTTATTAAAAAAATTATGAAGTAGCGAGAACGCACATGTGCCAAAGAGAACCATCTCGCTCGGTGACAGTTTCTCATACTACGTCTACTTACTTCATATCGCTGAACCTGAAACTTATGAGTGTTTAACCTTTTTATCACATAGAATATAACATTTATCATTTATCCTATGTTATGTTGAACAGTGCTTTTTAGATAGCGTAATTTTCTAACTTAATTTCAATTCTCTGTGCCAAGGTATTGGAGTAAGTAGATTACACTGGTCAACAGTGAAATCATTACTGACTTGAAAAGGCCCTAATCTGTAGTATTTTGGTGTGCCGAACACGAATATAACCGTGAAAAATTTGTATTGGCTCTCGTTTTGAAGATATTCATATACCTCATTTTCTATGTTTCACTGTGTAAATTTCTCCAGTAGGACTGCAGCAACATCCGGAATAATGATGTAACATTGCATAATACCATCATGCTCACATCATCCACAGTTGATTGCATCATTTTCTGATGCAATGCAATACTAATGCCATGCGGCTGCTGAAGTAAGTTGACGTCAGCAGTGTACTATACATGTGTAGGCCTATTATACTAATGCCAGGCGGCTGCTGAAGCTGACGTAAGCAGTGTACTATATAAAGCCCAATCAGATAGGTTCAGCATTTAAAATATTTTAGACGTTGTGCGAGACAGTTCAAGCTACTGTTACATAAAACTTATTATTTTATCCATTTACGTACAATAAAGAACAGTAATGCCTCGAAAGTGTGTTAATACCGCGGACAATTTTTGCTATATTTGTGGGGAAGTGACATTTGCCAACCAGAAGAAAAGTATCAATTCTCAAGTGAAGAAGGCATATCATCTTTACTTCGGATGCAAGGTTGGTGACCAAGACAAGCCTTGGGCTCCGCATATATGCTGTGCTACATGTACAACACAGCTTTCACAGTGGTTGAATTGCAAAAGGTCATCAATGCCGTTTGCAGTCCCAATGGTGTGGAGAGAGCCAAGCAACCACCTAAATGACTGTTACTTCTGCTTGGTTCCTCCTCTTTCCGGCGGAATAACGAAGCGAAAGAAGTCGAGAATAGTCTACCCAAACATTCCGTCTGCATTGAGACCAGTTCCACATGGTGAGGGACTTCCTATTCCAGAACCTCCAGCAGAATATTCTCTTGATTCATCTGACGAAGACAAAGGTGAGTCGACCTGTTCTTCTCCTGGTCCATCAGCATGCAGTGATCCAGATTTTCACTGTGGTGCATCATCAACCCCACACAGAATAACACAGGAAGAACTAAATGACCTGATTCGTGATTTGGACTTATCAAAGAACAAGGCAGAATTGCTAGGATCAAGACTCCAACAATGGAATCTTCTAGAAGAAGATGTCACAATTACTGCATATCGAAAGCGCCACCAGCAATTGGAGCCTTTCTTCAGAAAGGAAAGTAATCTGATATTCTGTTCCGATATTGAGGGCCTCATGAATGCTTTAAAAATCACTCATGACCCACAAGAATGGAGACTATTTGTGGACTCTTCGAAACTGAGTCTCAAGGCTGTGCTTTTGCACAATGGAAACATTCTTCCATCTATTCCAGTAGCGTATGCTGTCCACATGAAAGAGACATACGATAACTTAAGGCAGCTACTGAATTCCATTGAGTATAACAAGTACAGCTGGCACCTCTGTGGTGATTTGAAGGTAGTTGCCCTTTTAATGGGACTGCAGCAAGGATATACAAAATACATGTGTTTCTTATGCGAGTGGGATAGCCGAGCAAGGGAAATGCACTACATGAGGAAGGAATGGACTCACAGGTAGAATGTAGCCATTGGAGAGAAGAATATCCAACACCCAGCTCTGGTTGAGGCTCAGAAAATCTTGCTACCACCCCTTCACATCAAACTAGGTTTGATGAAGAACTTCGTGAAAGCTATTGACCGGACTTTGCCAGCATTCCGATACCTGCATGAAAAATTCCCTCGACTCAGCGAAGCAAAGATTAAAGAGGGAGTTTTTGTGGGTCCTCAGATTCGAGAGCTTTTCAAAGATGACCGGTTCAACAACTTGCTGGAAGGTGACGCGAAACAAGCATGGAATGCTTTTCGCCTAGTTTCTACAAACTTCCTCGGAAATGTTAGGGCAGAAAACTATAAGGAACTAGTAGAAGACATGTTGATGAAGTATAAGAAACTTGGCTGCAATATGTCTCTAAAGATTCACTTCCTTCATTCCCATTTGGATTTCTTTCCTAGCAACTGTGGTATTGTTAGTGATGAACACGGCGAACGTTTTCATCAAGATATCGCAACAATGGAACAAAGATACCAGGGAAAATGGTCCACTACAATGCTGGCTGACTACTGCTGGACACTCCTCAGAGATGCTCCCGAACAGCTGTACAAGAGACAGGCGAAGAAATCTAAGATGTAGTCAATGACTTGATTTTTTATAGGTAGGCTATTACAGTTGACCTTTTACTATTGGAATGCATTTCGTTATGTAAACATTAATTTCTTGCAGATTACAAAAAAACTAGAGCCAATTTTGCAATTTGACTGTCATATTCGTGTTCAGCACATAAAAATTGATAAGAATTGACTAATTTTATTTCAGTAACATGACTTTTGTAAAAATTTGTTGTCCAGTGTTATCTACCCTGGACCGTCTGTCGGAAGGGTTTAAGATCGCACTCGTATTTTGCAGTTTTTCTTCTTCAGCTGTTAAGATGCATTAATGCTGGAGTCCCACGGTTGTCCATTTTGGGACCCTTATTATTTGACAATCCGATAACAGTTGGTGAAATCTTTGAATGCCATATTCAAATGATACGTGAATGGTCCAGCCGTTGTCTAGGTACATTTAATCCAGATAAGACCGAATCAATGATAATAACACGAAAACGAAACCAGAAGCACCATCCTATATTATGCACGGCCGAAACAAACATGCAAGAGGGTACGCTGCACAAGCCTTATATTAACTAGTGATGCCTTATATTAACTAGTGATGCTTTATATTAACTAGTGATGCCTTATATTAACTAGTGATGCTTTATATTAACTAGTGATATCTTATATTAACTAGTGATGCCTTATATTAACTAGTGATGCCTTATATTAACTAGTGATGTCTTATATTAACTAGTGATGCTTTATATTAACTAGTGATGTCTTATATTAACTAGTGATGTTTTATATTAACTAGTGATGCCTTATATTAACTAGTGATGCTTTATATTAACTAGTGATGTCTTATATTAACTAGTGATGTTTTATATTAACTAGTGATGCCTTATATTAACTAGTGATGCTTTATATTAACTAGTGATGTCTTATATTAACTAGTGATACCTTATATTAACTAGTGATGTCTTATATTAACTAGTGATGCTTTATATTAACTAGTGATGTCTTATATTAACTAGTGATGCTTTATATTAACTAGTGATGCCTTATATTAACTAGTGATGCTTTATATTAACTAGTGATGCCTTATATTAACTAGTGATGCCTCATATTAACTAGTGATGTCTTATATTAATTAGTGATGTCTTATATTAACTAGTGATGCCGCTTGGCACGCATAAATTAAGTACATTTTTGAGAAGCTTTGGATAAATTAAATTGTTTAAAAAAAACTCAGATTAAAACTAGATCGGTTGGGAAAAATGTAGAAATGTTATATTGTTCCAATTATTTACTTCACCAATCACATTTTGTACAATTGTACAATGCATGATAAATAATTAATAGAAAAAAATAAATACAGAGGCAACGAAAATAATAACGGGTGCAACCAAACGTGGATATCCTTGACAACTGTACAATGAAATTAGATGGGAAGTCTAAACTTTTGCCAATCCAAGCATAAACTGCTTCAATTATTTAAATTTACCACGGACTAGCTTGATTCGACCTTTATTTATAAAAAGTTAAACCTACTCCATTCGATCTTTGACCTCAAATGTCTACAACAACCTTGTTCTGTAATTAATTTATATAATCTACAATTCGAATATGAAACTTGTTTCCCATTGAAGTAAGAAACAACCCATCAATATACAGTTTTAAAGCCTCTCTGAACCGCGATATAAAAAGAACAGTCACTTCACGTTACTACTACGCTGGTGATATAATGTCTCAGATCAAGCATGCTAGGCTAAGAACAAACTGTAGCAGTTTAAATTACGATTTATAGACGAATCATATATTTAATAAGAAGTATTACTCTGCGATGAAATTGAGAAACACATTCTTCTGGACTGTTCTCAGTATTCAAATCTTTTGAGATCAAATCCTATACAAGCTTCCATTTGCTCTTAGGATTGCAACATTATTATTTAGCAACCATATCTTAACTTTAGAAAACAACACACACATATTTTAAATGGGCAAACTTATATTAGGATGACCAAGAGATTTAATTGACTGAACTCACAACATTTTGAAACGCAATTAATTAGTTCTTGTTCATTTTATGCTTTGTATGTATTGTCTGTATAACCTTTTGTATTGGCATCAAGATCATTCATGTTATATTTATTTTATTTATTTATTTTTACTGTTGGGGAAACAGTGCTAATAAGTTTATTACTGCCCCCCCCCCCCCATATGCTTGTAATTGCATTTGAGAAAATGTCTCAGATAAATAAGGTTTAAACTAGAATTACATAAAGACATGTAACACGTGATATCAAGATAAAAAACTGCACATACTAAGGGAAAACTGTACTGATTATGTGATAAACTGTAATATGACTGTAGTTTATTATTTGAGTGTGACTGTAGTATATATTTTGTACTGTTGGAATTATAGTTTGCACTGTGTATATTATTTCATTCCGTCAAGGAGAGTTAGTAGTATCAACTGACAGTCTGGCCACATCTATTTTGTCCTTAGATTACAGACCTCTACATTCATATATTTCTCAATTGACAAATGATGCAAAGCAAACTGAACCTCTAAAGCTGCCAAAAACATTTCTTAATATAGGATTTTAGAAACAAAAAGTCTAATTAAGAACATTTTTATGCATCAAAAAAATTTCATCCAAAATATCATCTTGGCACTAGAAATTGACGAAAACAGGAAGTTGCGTAATTTCATGCTTTTATTACATAATGCCCATTAGTGAATATTTTATGCTTGCACGTGTGTATCACAGACACAAATGGAATTAAGAAAGAGTGGTGTATATTTCAAGTTTGAAAACGTGTATGACATACACAAATGAATTAAGAAAAACATGAGACCAGCTATTACAATTCTTGTAATTAATGCAGTTGTCTGCATATATAATGTGTGAATACGTAAAGATTTCTTGCAATGCAACATTCGTTCTTATCAACTGTCAGTATTACACAAGTTCAGCTATGATCATTGTATTTGTTTAGAATACCGCCCAAATTTGTGTATTGTACACTTGTTGTCAAAGGTCAGTTTATGAAAATCTATAAATTTGATGTTCGGTTTAGGTATCGGACCACTAATTATTTTAAAGCCAGAGAACCAGTCTAACGGTGGGGAATAAAAAATAGAGGACTAAATGTTTTGAGAAGCACCATTGACTGGTAAATTGATTAAATTGTTTCCATTACACATTTCATAAACTTCAATCTATGTACTATAGTTGGCAGCAACATACTTACTTTTTTTGCTATCCTATTTTTAATTTCAAACTGACAAAATAGCATATGGACTCTTTGATGCTAAGAGGTACGTGAAAATGATGTGCGGCACGTTTTCAAGGCCGAACATAATTCGCTAACTCTAATGAATGAACGCATGTGTGTTTTGTGTGCCAGTCAAATGAAGAAATTGATTTTATTGTATCAGGAAGAAATAGTTTTGACTTTAATCCGTAGTCTGAAATCATTAAATGTGTCAACTCCAACCCCCGTCTCTCTCTTTAATAGGGTTGCAGGGTTTTTGATTATGGCAATGGAAGGATACTTTTTGTTTAAAACGGCGGGTATGTTAGGTTGGGGTGATGGTTTCCTTTGTTTATAAAGGCATAATAGGGAACTAAGGGAATACAAAGGTTCATTTTTGCTTACAAGGAATTTTAAAATTGTATTGTTTTATACCCCTTTCTTTCAAATTATACCTCAACCTAGTGTTCATAAGTAACCGTGGTTGCTGGTCAGTCTAACAAGGGTGTAGCGTAGTAGGTGTAGTGGTATTGGTATTTATAGTATTGAGTGGTGGGTAATGGATAGTAGGTCGCTCTGTGTTGATCAGCCAAAGTGCGTGTTAAACTTTGGGTGTTTTTTGTTAACATTATGTTACCTGTTAAAGGCTAGAGAGTCTCACGTATGTTAAACCTGTGGCACAATGTTCATTCTAAAGGTTAGAGGTCTATCTCCGAGCTACATTCCTCTTTGATTCCAGAGATCTTCCACCATGTTACATTTCCGTTTGGATTCAGAGTGCCATTCGAATGTTAAATTACCATTAGACCCAAGGCAGACCCACGCATGATACACTCGTGATATTTTTAATATAGAATTTCTAATCTTGATGTTATAATTCTACAGAGCGGCAAACATCTGACTTAATAAAGGATTTCCAATCTTGACGCTCAAGTGTTAATCCTATGGACATGTATTTAAAATATTATTTCCACCTGTCCCCAGAGCCCTCAAAATAGGGGTAAAAAGCCTGATTTAAGATGGAATTTCCCATCTTGACTCCAGAGTGCCACAAAGATGGAAGCAAACACACTTAACGTATGATTTCTCATCTTGTCGCTCAATTGACATCCGACACTACTCTCGTCTGGATCTAATTACCAGCCTAGAAAAGAAGGATCTCATCCATTCTCAGAACTTCGCGAAGGTATGAATGAATTTCCTCAAAATGCTGGGATACTCTGTATTAGCTTAGACAGAATCACGAAGATTATGTTCCTTATATTGGGTCTTTTGGCCAAGAGTTCGTTGTCGATCGGTATTCGAGTGAGGTTGCCAACTTCCTCCATTGCCCATGCCAGCAGGCAATATACTTCCAAAAATTAATTTACAAAGTGGAGAATCTTTTATCAATGCAGATGAAAACGCTTTGATCTTATCTGTTTCTCTTTAATCACAGTTGCATATCTTTGTCTCTTCCCTTTCGAGGCGCAACAGGATGGTTAGGGTTAGAATTTAGTGAATGCAGTGTAAGCAATTTCGTCATTGAGATGTTTATTTATAATGTCACTGAACCATAAATGAATCAGATACACGCACGTGAATTTACTTCGTTAGATATTAAATCATTTCATCAAAACTACAGTACAAGATTATTATTATAATACACAAGTTAATTCTTTAATCTGTATCCTACAGTATAATTTCACTGAATTATAAGAACTTGAACCTTTTCTCACTTTCTCTGAATTACGAAGAACTGACAGATTTTGCACCCTCGACGAGTTTGTAAACGTCATTATTGTAGCGTTAGTGACAGCAAACGCGCGTTTAAAATTGTACGATATCTTATAAATTTTAGGTGATCGAGTCCTTTATTGTACTCAGAGTTTTACTAGCGGTGGCTTTAGATATTACCAATATAGAGACCGACATGGAGAAATTTATACCAAGTGCAAAGTTAAAGGACTGACATCAAACTATCCTTCAGGTCATTTAGTTTAGCTTTGATGTCTCGAGAGAAGCTCTACAGCCCAGACAAGACCAATGCTTTCGTGTGAAAACTGTTGAACGACATAAAATCAAACTAACGTCAGTCTGCCTTTGGAAACAGTGTATCAAATCGCCCACCAGAAACAAGAGCGACTTCCAGACAACAACACTTTATCATACAGACACGCCCATCTCAAGCATACAATTTTTTAAAGGCAAACTCTTCATTGCGAATACAAACGCAGACCTAGAAGATGAAGGTGACAACACAGCAGCAGGATGACGGGTCAACTATGGACTACAAGCTCAAATTTGAATACAACACACTTTGAGAAATAATGATAAATTCGACACAGCAAAAAAGTGAGGGGTCCTCTGATGGCTCCAAGTTCAGTGAGATGCTGTACCTTTGAGAACAGAGTGATTCCGTTCCCTGCGACATCAGTAATGCAGTACGACCTTGCCGCTCCTGTACCATCGAAAGCGATGCTGTTCACGTACCTTACCACTCTACTAGCGAAAGCGATGCAGCACGACCTTTCGGCTTTACTAGAAAAATGATGTCGTAATTTGGATGTCAAAAGTGTTGATCAGTACTTCTCTAAAGACAAAAAAGTATCACTCTTATCCACGCTTAATGCTTGCCAAGAAGAACGTGTGGCTTGTGATGCACACCAACAGATTCACAACAGAATGATGTACATGAATGGAAAAGTCTTGTCTTTAGTACTTGGTTACAAGTGGTGGATCTTTATGTTAAAGTCCTGTACAGAATTTGACTTAGAGTCAGTGAAAGAAAACCCAGAAGTAAAAATCGAATTAGAGACAACGTTAGAAAAGTGGTAGAAGAATACGAAACACCCAACTTAGAGGAACAAATATTGCAAACCCACGAGAGTAGCAGTAGTAGCAGTACTGTACGGATAAAACAGAATGAGGACGAAATAACATTAGACACAAATCACAATTGTTTGATTGTCCTCCACAACGTATCGTGTGGTGTTACAAAGATTGGCAATCATTTTACGCATTACTCGAAGAAAGTCAAGTACAATCTATTTAATTTGTAGAAGCCATTTCCCCTGAAGACAATGGGATCGTGTTTGACTTTAGTCAGACAAATCTTTATATCTTCGATGACATGTTAGGAAAAGACAAAGAAATGACACTTTGGTTTGAACTAAAAGGACTATTGTATGCTATTATTATTTACATTACTCAACATTTCCTCAACATAGAAAAACACATTGTACCAAATGTCTCCATGCCCATTATATTGTTTAAATGTCCAAAAGATAAACCTCAAGTTCAACTGCTTTCCAAACAGGAAGGCCTTGGTTGACTTATGCATATGACGATGCCACCGAAAATCTCCATGTGTATTTTACTCATCGATTTAAACCCTACTGCTATTGATTGTTGGAGATTTCGCACTGATTTGTTTCAAAATTGGTGCCAAGAAGGAGATCATGTCATTTACATTCTGTGTGCAGTCTCTCTGCAAAAATCTGTTTAGAAACATATCTCACTTATTTCTAACAGTATTCGATATGACATCAATCGAATCTCGACCTCCTGCCAAACTGATTCGTGTACTCTATCTTATCAGGAGCGAGAGAGAGAAAAAAAATACGCAAGTAAGCAACATTTGTGAGAAGCGAGTCTCACAGAAATGTAAACATGTTTTTTAATACCATGTCAGTTACTACAAGGTATGATTCATATACCACATACTATTTTATATATAAAATGATATGAAGCAGCGAGAACGCACATGTACCCCAGAGAACCATCTCGAGCGGTGATAGTTTCTCGTGCCACGTCTACTTATTCTACGTTCATTGTGATTTCTGCCAAACCTAATTTAACACCAGTGATTCCTAATTTAATTTTCTAGGGCAGTCTGGCGACAAGATGAGTGCTAATGATAATTTCCCACTGACCCCAGACAGGCTCACAACGCA
This sequence comes from Sinohyriopsis cumingii, assembly GCA_028554795.2. Lineage (NCBI taxonomy): Eukaryota > Metazoa > Mollusca > Bivalvia > Unionida > Unionidae > Sinohyriopsis > Sinohyriopsis cumingii. The sequence goes on along the minus strand of CM068834.1, from coordinate 7,877,556 downwards.
AACCTATGGACAATTTTAACATAGGATTTCCCCTTGTCCCCAGCGAGGTCCACAATAAAAACCTGCTAGCTAATGTTAATTTGTTTGTCCCCCTACATTACTAACGTGTCTATTATAACGATTGGTTATTGAGAATTAAGAGATAATGTGAAATAATATGCATTCGTTTTAAATCCTTGCAAGTAATAATTATGTTTTCGTGGAAACTCGAAGTGAATACAAATAATAAGACTAATAGCCTATATCAGGTCCGATCACGAACCGAGGTGGGATTAAAAATGGACAACTCTATTTACTAATTTTCTCTTCCATGAATTTATCGCGTTAGAACTGTTTGCCTTTGCTGTTTGCCGGTAAGAAACAAGCATTCAGACTCTTATTATGGGTATGTTCATTTATTTCATTATTAAATTATTAAATTCCACGATATCTCAAGAGGATAGAAATTTGGGAAATTATATCTACGGGGAAGTAATCAAGTTTAGTAATATTATACGCTTTTATATTATTATTATTATTATTATTATTACCTTCGCTATTACTTTCTGTCTTTTCTCATCTCCATTTCGTTGTTTAATTGTCTATCATATTTCATGAATATTCTTTTGATGCGAAAAGAAAGGGATTTTGAATACTGCTTATATACTGATTACACTTTCATGTCGTGTCACGAAAAAGCTCGTATTTAAGTATACACATTTTCTTGAACAAACATATCCTGGTGCATGACATAGGGTACTTGATGTAAAAATGAACATACATAAATAATGTGCATGTATATTATTGTGCGTGTATATTATTCATGTACGAATATGCATGTTGACGTGAGTATTTATATGTAAGGATATATATTGATTTGTACTGATTGAATCTTTGTTGTATGGTATAGATTTTTGCTATTTGTGCATATGACATGTGCACTATAAATTCCTGTTCCAGACTTAAAGGTATATATATTGTTTCATTTTTTAGTTTATATTTTTATGGGCATTTTTGACGACTCGGTCTAAGATCCAACGCAACATAGAATAGTTGTAATATATTGTAAACAACTGATCTTAGTGATTAACAGCAGCCTCTTATAATTTCTTGGCAAATTTCAAATTTTTACAGAAAACTAAGTCGTAATATTCATATATAAAAGAAAATATATAAAAATCTTTCTGAAATAATGAAATTGTTTCTGTATTTGTTTGACGTTTCCATACAATGTTCACGATGACAGACTTATAAACTGAACAGAATCAAGTAGAGATTTTGTGTTTTCAAAATTCACGTCCAGGCAGATCAAATAAAAATCAAATTGAATGTGGGTTTTTTTGTTGTTGTTTCAAATGACTTTTTTCTTCGTTTTATTTCTTCAGATTACAGATTTATTTTTTGAAACGTTGCAAAACAAATAAAAAAGTTACAGTTCCTATGAGGTCGATTGCACCAATAAGCAATTGAATCTGTAAAACTTCAAATATCATTGAACCATACACATTTCCAGACTAATATCAATTTAGTTCAATAGTTTACTCTCATAAGCACATACATACTCATGCAGATGCTACTAATTCAACAGGTATACTTACGTATAAACACTTCGAAATATTAAATTACGTCGTTTGCATATAAAATGAAACAGCATGTGACATGATATGCCTTCATATACCGTATAAAACATCATGCAACTATTTCTAGTTGAGACAGATAGGCACTATGAGATATACAACATATCACGCACACATGTGTAACAAAATAGACACATATGTTGTATACAACATATCACGCACACATGTGTAACAAAATAGACACATATGTCGTATACAACATATCACGCACACATGTGTAACAAAATAGACACATATGTCGTATACAACATATCATGCACACATGTGTAACAAAATAGACACATATGTCGTATACAACATATCATGCACACATGTGTAACAAAATAGACACATGTCGTATACAACATATCACGCACACATGTGTAACAAAATAGACACATATGCCGTATATAACATATCATGCACACATGTGTAACAAAAAAGACACACACATATATTTTAAAACATATAATGCACAAATGTGTAACAAAATAGACACATATGTTGTATACAACATATCATGCATACGTGTGTAACAAAATAGACACATATATGTCGAATGAAACGTAGCATACACACATGTGTAACAAAATAGACACTCAGATATCATACATCTATTTTCGACAGCCCATATGTCATTATATTAATGTATTGATTGATATTTTTTTAATTAAAGAAATGGTAAGAAATGAGAACATTTTGAGGCAATATACGAAGTATAAAATAGCCATACTTTAAACATCTTGTCATCTAACGAAGAAAATACAATATAAGTATGTTAATTAATATAATTTACATCCTTTTTTATGCTAGTGGTGACCAAATCACTTGATACAAAAGTCAAAATGTTTGAGCTGGCAGTGATTCGGGTCAATAGAGAAATCTTCATGGTAAGTTTTGGAATCTCTAGTACAAAAGTTACTAAACTAACTTCAGCTATGGGGGCAAGATTTATAACAAGGGGTTGATTTACATTTCCGCCCCTGAAAATCACAGCTATATGAGAAATGGAAAGTGTTCAAACTATACATTTATTTTCCTATCGAAGCTTATCACTAGTGTACTGATTGATAATACGCGGAATAAATACAGTAAGATCTTATTATACGTTTAACTCCTTAGACCGACACTGCATTCCATTCACAGCGTGTTGTTGAGACGAACATATTGAGGAAATCTCACTATTATTGCATGTATGAATGCGTATTGAATAGGCAAGTGAAATATGATTCGTAATACTGCATGAAGTATTACTTATATTTGTGATTTATTATTGATCGTGTTTAAAGCAAAATGGTTATCGGCCGCTAAAAATCGAAACGAGGAACGGAATCCTACTGAGGTGAATAAGTGGATTCTTTAATATAAACTTTCTATTCAACGTGATTAAGGATTATTATTTAATTGCCAAAGAAATTGTCTCAGATATATAAGATTTGTGATGTTGCAGAACCCGGTGTAAGTTTGTGCTGCTCGCATCAAAATAACCACGAGATTGCATGCCCTATTTGTGTGAAAAATATTTATCGGAATAGCCAAGGACAGAGTGTTAAGTTCATTTATTAGAGGATGAGGGACAAATAACATCAAAGGATTAAATATGGCCAGTCGAATGGTCTGGAATTTTAGAAATCTAACCGAGCTTCATGATGCAGCTAACGGTTGGCTTCGCCAAGCCATGCTTAATGAACGTAGCAAAAGATGGAGGAAGGTATCATATGTTACGTGTTCTTTTTCTGTCTTTAAATCTATATTTAGATAGCGACATTTTGATGTATACCTCAATCTCTACCACTTCATGTGATTACCAAAATATATAAGCGTAGGAAGAGGTTGGAGCGGTGTGTATACATAGTTTTCAGATGATATTTTCTCACTTTGAATTGTACAGATTTTTACAACCTTTTAAAAAGAATTATTATCATGTCTGAATCTTATTTGTATTTTATTTGTTATTTTTGAAAGCTAAAACGACGTATGCAGTTTTCTTTAAATAATATCCCTTTCATTTTGTGGCTATTGATTGGTGAGAAACCAATACAGTTTATTTCCTCCACGTATTTATTATATATATATATATATATATATATATATATATATATATATATATATATATATATATATATATATACGCATGTATAATGCAATATTGTTTAGCTTCTCGAGGAATGAATGGACGTTCAAATCTGGTTGACATTTTAAAATCTATTTTACAAGGCGTTATGTATATATATATAGAGATTTCATGTGACCATTAACCTTTTATATCATTAAAGGACAAATAAATCCCATACATTTAAGAATAAAGTTCAAAGCGCACGTGTACATTTTTAATGTTTTGAGGTAGGGAGATGAGAATATCTTTGAATAATTTTTGACTTTGTATCTTTTAGTGAAGATTTAAAAACTAGCCAAAAATGTATCTTCTCTTGGAACTGTAACACATTTGTTTTATCTATTAGCGGTTACTATAATGAACTCCGTTTATTCGTATCAGTTTAATTAATTGATATGTACAGTTTCTGATATTCTCTTTTAATGACCCAAATATGGTATAATTACCAAAATAGGGTACTTGAAGCATGTACTTTGCTGCAGTTAATATCTCTAAGTTTATTTGACAATATACCAAGCTTGAAAAAAGCACTAAATCCACATAATATCTCATAAATTTAATAACAGAGGATTCCGTTGAAAAGAAATGTTGGTTGAAAGTTCCTAGCTGTTGTCGGCTCTCAACTGTACAGTTCACTTGAAAGCCTTTACTTAACTCAGTTGTGCAATGCTTTACACCGGTCACAAACGAGACGTATTTGCGTAAGTTATGTAATTAGTTCACTGATGGTACCTTAATAAGTTATATTCTCGAACGGATAAGACGCCCGTTTATTTGTGTCCAGATCCTTAACTATGATAAAACTTGCAGGGCTTTGAAGTGACCGCCATTGGTTCGAAAGTCAAAAGCTTTATAATCTATATGTGGCCTCTTCTCTTGTGCATTTTATGGGCATGTCTTTTGAAAAGTCAAAGTGAATTTGGAAAAGAATGTTTTGAGTGAGGCTTGCCTTGATTTTGGCTTTGCCATTAATCTATTTTTCCCCGTTCCCATGCCTAAATTATATTCAAAACAGGGTTGTACTCCCCTCCCCAAGCATTATACATTTTGACTGGTTTCCTAGCCGTTTTTATTTTAAGTGTGGTACTTTCCACGGATCTAAATATTCTTTATCTTGTCTTGTATCTACGTTTTATGTTGCATTTATTGTATGTTTGTGTCCCTTCAGTTTCCATACTTGTAACGAACTGGCATTGTCTCGGATCAAATTTAATATAAGCTACTTACGTATCATTCATATATGTAAAAAAGCAACAAGTCTTACAAGGAATGATACAAATATTTCCTTTTTGTACAAAGTGTCTGCATACTATTTTTGTTGTTGTTGTAATTACAGTTATTAGTATTCTACATAGTGCCCCCTTTTGGTTTGCGCAGTGATGCGATATTTCTACAGTGATAACCCCTATTCGGGAATTCCATTGAAGTTTAGTTCGCGTGAAGCCATGGTAACATAGCCTTCCACCATCCACACTTCCCTTGCTTAAAGGGGTAGACTCGATGTTATTTTCTATTTACATCCAGATTTGTTACCTATTTATTCATATCATTGTTAATTTAATCTCTTCGCCATTAAGACGTGTTGACATCATTTATGTAATTAGTCTTGTTACTGTGTCTTGATAAATTGCGTTCATTAAGGAGTAATACGACACTTGGTAACTGAATGTGAATTCATTGTACACAGACCCACCCCCAGCCTGAGACCGTACAATGTTAACAGCTTTCGATAAACACTAAAGATCAATTCTTAAGTTAAACTGATATGAATGTTTGACTAACTTTGTTGATTTTGTGCTTCAGAATAAATATATTTATGCAAACATCAGGATTTGAAGTAGATCTAAGTGGAGTCTTGATAACATAAAAACTGACTACTCGAACAGGCCGTGACATCGAGTCTTCAAATGGTAATATTTATTTTGTAATTGACGTTTTCCGATAAGAGTTATATTATTCTTCTTAAGCACCTAAAACGAGCCATTACTATCCACGTACCAAATTGAATCGGGAATGTATGTATGTGTGTGTGTTTTGAGAGAGAGAGAGAGAATCTCGCATTGCTGAATAAAAATAGAGGTGGTTTGTGCATGAAGCTGCCAGTTGATTTCCGCTGTCTATCGATTGTGGGTTTTTCTGGGGCACATTCAGCCTTCGCTTCTTACTTTTTTCCATCCCTTTTATTTTTTATGCATTTTTTAATACTTTTTTTTTTTTTGGAGGGGGAGCGTTTATAGCCGAGTGAGTGCATGTACTATTGCACTAGGTAATATATGTCAGCCTTTCCGCATGTAACAAATTACCATGCTCTCTAACCCTGTTCGATAGTACTTGCACTAGGTAATATATGTCAGCCTTTCCGCATGTAACAAATTACCATGCTCTCTAACCCTGTTCGATAGTACTATTTACCCTCAAGTAATTATCCTTAGGATTCCAGAGATTAGTGTTTCACCCTGTTTGTTATGAACGTACAGCCTGCAGATTAGATAGTCTTGTTAGTCAGGCCATTTCAACAAGCAGCAGAGGGGGCGAATCCGACAACTTTTTAGACAAAATTTGATTGAGGCTTTAAAACGACAAATAGAGCCTTCCTTCGAAATCTCACTTTTCGAACAAAAAAAAAATAAAGTCTCCGTTTGGCAAATGGAGCCTTAGCGTTTTTTACTCGAAAACGCTATATTTCGCCACAACATCTCGTTGGTGTTTTCCCGTGGTAATCATCGGGCGTCCCGCGTCGATGTCATCGCCCCCTCTGCTGCTATGATCTTACAAACAGAGTGATCACTAACTCCTCCTCTTGTAGATCAATTAGGTTATTTGACTGATCGGTAAGTCTAAAATTAATTCTCGTTAAAAACCGATCATGGCATCGCATATAGACCGGATTAATCGGACTCTCAACGATTAAAAATCCCGGAGGGGCTGTTGGTGAAAACGAATAAAGGATATATCCCTGTTGAGCCTGATTTGATTGCTTGGTATCCACCTGGTAACTCCCTTCAATAACATCACACACTAGATTAATCGCTATCACCGATGCAATATTTACGTTGTATGGAGCAATATGCCTACCACCATCTTCGTTATCGTGTCTGAGGATAGTTGATGGGGGGGCGTCCGCGGGTGGATTCTTAGGCCATCCTAGTATGGTTCTTATTGAACTGTTATAAATATCAACCATATACCCCGGTGTGCTTATTTCAATCGTCGATGATAACGTCGGTTCATGAACCGTAATAGCGATTTTTGATTCTTTTCCTGTGATCGATTTTATCCTGCGTTGAAATTCTTTATTGATTTGCTCTATTTGGTATGACCCAGTTGGTATTGTAACCTCCTCCCAGTCTGGGGTCCCATCGGGTTTATTTTTTCGTGCAAAAACCAGCGAGTTATTAGGTTGTTGTCCGTTAAATGCGTCCGCTCGAATATTAGGCCAACTGTGATATACTCGCAATTTTGCCAGCGCTATTTCCTTCACTGGAACCGGCGACGGGAAGTTCACACTGAATTCGGGTTTCGTTGACGTTATTGATATCATATTTGTTTGTACCGGAGTGGTGTTCTCCGCGATCCGCTGAAGTAATTGAAACCCTTCGGGGTTCAGCGACATTATTATTATTCGTTGTTTTTAGTGTCTAATTTCAACAACCAGGTGGTTCCGGCTTCCAGTTGAAAATCCTCGATTTTTGACATCGCGGAGCTATACAACTGGACCATCGTGGAGAATTCAACATCGGATACGAACAAATTATCAATCGATAATGAGATCAACCCGGATAATTTCGAGTACGCGTCGGATACTATTTGATGTTTTACTGTATACTCGTCGAGTTTTTTCTGAAAACACGATGATATCTTTTTAGTGATTGCGTTGGCGACTCCAGCAATTGTTGTCATCGCGGAGATAGCGATTGGAACAGCGATCGGGGCTATCGTGGTCACCGTGGATAAAATAACACCGGCGCCAGCTACTATACCCGACACCGAGTACACGACCGCGTCGATGGTGGTTATTTTTCGGCGGTATTTTTTTATTTTTGCACGGTATTGTTCGGAAAGCGTTTTTAAGTTCGCGGAGAATTCTTTTGCGGTATCGAATCGATATTGATGTGACGTCGGTGATACCTCTGATTCAATTACCCTGGTGGTCATTTTATTCTAAAAGAGCTAGTGTTTTTAATTACTTAGATTCGCTACAAATTCCACATACCATGTGATGTTTGCCTGGGCTAAATTTCCATCAACGGCATAAATTGTAAACTGTTCAGTTGCGTTCTTGTCTATAATTGTTGATATTGTATTGTTAAACCCGGATGAACTCGACGATAATATATTAAACTGCATCATTGAAACCAGTGTCAATCGATAAATGCCCTTAACAGTTGCGGTAGTATTTACTGTATTCTGTGTAGGAGTCCAATCGAATGATCCATGCCGAATTGTGTATACTGTGTTGATGATGTTCTCATGAGGAATTTTTATTTTTTCGAATTGCTCTGCTACTCTCGGTAGTCCGTCTTTAATCGCTTCAACATCAGTTCCGATTATTTCTATTCTCCGCAAATTCGCGTCTATATTATTCTTGTTCGCTGCAACCCTAGTAATGAGTATATCTATTTCCTGTATATGCGCGTCCACATTTTTTTTGTTCGCTGCAACCTTAGTAATGAGTGTATCTATTTCCCGTGTATGCGCGTCCACATCTTTTTTGTTCGCTGCAACCTTAGTAATGAGTGTATCTATTTCCCGTGTATGCGCGTCCACATCTTTTTTGTTCGCTGCAACCTTAGTAATGAGTGTATCTATTTCCCGTGTATGCGCGTCCACATCTTTTTTGTTCGCTGCAACATCAGTTTTGACTGTTTCTATTCTCCATTCATGCGCGTCTATATTATTCTTGTTCGCCACAATATCAGTTTTGATCGTTCCTATTCTCTGTTCATGCACGTCTATACTTTTTTTATTCGCTACAATATCAGTTTTGATCGTTTCTATTTCCCCTGTATGCGCGTCTATATTTCTTTTGTTCGCTGCAACATCAAGTTCGATTGTTTCTATTTCCCCTGTATGCGCGTCTATATTCCTTTTGTTCGATGCAACATCAGTTTTGATTGTTTTTATTTCCTGTCCATACACGTCTATATTTCTTTTGCTCGTTGCAACATCAGTTTTGATCGTTCCTATTTCCCCTCTATACACGTCTACACCCTTTTTGTTCGCTTCAATATCAGCTCTGATTGTCATTATGTCCTGTGTATGCGCGCTCATATTATTTATGATCATTGTAACATCAGTTTTGATTGTTTCTATTTTCCGTCCATGCGAGTCTACATTATTTATGATCGTTGCAACATTAGCGCCGATTATTTCTATTTCCCGTTCATGCGCGTCTACACTCTTTTTGTTTGTTGCAACATCAGTTTTGATTGTTTTTATTTCCTGTCCATACGCAGTGATATCATTTATAGTTGTTGTAATCTCATCCAGCTTGGTATTTTTTTTACCAAAGAATTTATCAAAGTTGTCATCGATCCTGTTAACATTTTTTCGCAACGTGTAAAATTGGCCCGACAGCGTTGCAAAATCCAAAATAGTATTCCTTATTGTTGTAATATTCGGTTCGGTTACCGTCGGGGTCCCGAAAAAACTAGCGGTAGTGAGCTGTATATCGGTGATAGATTTTTTCACCTCGGTGGCAGATTTTTTCACCTGCGCGTCGAGTTCGGTCACCGATCTATCCAACCTTATAAAACCGTCTTTGACTAATGTTACCGCCGATATATGTTCACCCGGTTTGAGTCGTCCGTCGCCGGTATACAGCGCGATAGTGCCCTCGGCGGCGTCACGCTGTCGTGTTAAAACGTCATCCAGGGACACATTACCGGATTTCAATTTACCCTGGCGGTCTTGAAATACAACTATTTCGCCTGGGTCAACACTGGTTAAATTCAACGTATCGGCGATTTCATCCTCGATTAGTTTTTTTATGTCATCGGTGGCGAGCGTTTCCGTGGATTCCTTCAGCGCCGAAACCGGTCGTCCCCAAATATCAATCATCGTTATTGTAAAAAAAACGGCGTTTCTAATTAACCCGCCGGGCCTCTACGACCCCACTAGTGTATTCGTTTACAACTACATGAGGTGGTTTTCGCGATGATGAAATCGCCGCAAGTACGTTTAATACCTCACGGCCACATATCGGTGGGTCACTTAATCGCTGTGTTGGCAACGTGGAATAAAACGCCCGGGCTGAACACGCCCGGATATACCGCATAAACTCTTTTGGCGGAGCTAACCCGTATGAATCAAAATAGACGATCGCACGCGGATCAATCGCGTATGCAACCCAATGAGTTCCCGCTCCGGAGGACCCATCGAGGTTAATTATGCCGGTTTCAATATTCCTTGGTGCCGCCGGTAATTGATCCCTCATAAAAACACCTCTGAAGTTTTTTATCGCTAGCGCGTTTGCGGCGTCTATTAAATCAAAATTAGACATGGGGGTCATTAAACGGTCCCCGGTAGTCTTAGACCCTTTCCCGAGTACCATGAATACGGGGTTCCCGGTAGTCTTAGACCCTTTCCGGCCACGGATCGTTTTTTTTTATAGCCTTTCCCGGTTGCCTTCTTCAATGCCATCCCCGCCGCGGTACCAACGGCTCCTAACGCCGCCGCCTTCGCCACTGCTGGTGCGGCCGCGGCAATCAACGCTGGAATCGCAGCTAACAACGGAAATATCCCGCCGGTCTTTTCCATGTTTTTAATCGCTGCGGCCGAAAAATCTATTTGAACACCCTTTTTATTCTTCATCGCATTATTGAAATGTTTTATTTGACGCGCCGTCAACGATATCTTATGATTACCACCCGCCATCTGTGACGGCTTCAGCGTTATTGTGGTCCCGCACTGTTTAGCCGACTTTGATCGTAATTTCTTGACTTGACCATCAGTCAACTCTACACTGACGACACTATACGACATTTTATTGTAAACGTGTTTGTGCTTTCAATTACATGTTTTCCACTGGCGCATCAACGATTCTCATTCGTCCACCAACACCTTCTAGCAGCATTGATTTATCGCTGAGGATGACAGCAACCGCTCTATAATTAACACCACCCGGGGCTATACGAGCTCGGAAGTGTATATCAACGACGGACTGTCTCGTTAAATCAAGATGTTCCAACGAAAAGTAATAAATCGGATACAGGTTTTTAAAATCAAGTTGTGATATTTGCAAACCAGTGTCGACGTTTTGATCACGACCCATGTATGACAGCAATCGATGATACACACGTGCGACATGGTTGTCGCCGTAATTAAGCTGTATATCCTCGGATGGTTCCTGTTGTCCGTTTATTCTCAGCGAAACATCCCTGACTCCTAATTTATCAAATATCATATGGCTGCGTTCTTGACTGCCCAATCGTTCCCTATTCTGTAGCGCTATAAAAATATGACGCGGGGCTGAAACACCCTGTTTTGATGCCAGGTGCCATGTAAACGTATCGGCGACGTTATCCTCTTTAGCATCAGTTGTTACCGCTAGCCAACTCAACAACGATTTTCCTCCCTGTTCCATAAATGCTAACAATCGTGCTTCCGTGGTAACTGATGGAGTCAGCACCGGCATCCACAATGCCATTTTAGTTAAAATGACTTTACCGGCAGCGACGCCAGCAGCATGCCATATTGCATTGTTATCATCGCCCCTTCGCGTCAGCGCGATTGTATGCTTAGCCCCATAGATAACCCTCCTGACATTTCTGCAGAATCCAAATATGTGATGGAGTGGAATCGCGCATGAAAACTGTCGGCGTGGTCTTTGCAACATTGTTACTCGTGCTGCGAATCCCATATTGTAATTATCGTTAAGACTTTTTATAACAGTGAAATTAGCGTCTGGTCTTGCTCTGCGGTCTGGGTTATTTGCTTCAACCTGGTCAACTGCGGTATTTTTTTCCACTAGCACGTTAACGTACTGAAAATGGTCGGCGTTATCGGTGGAGTCCTTCGCAAACATCATAGATGGGCCCGTCGATCTCGTATAATCGTCCGAGTATCTCGCTAACCCAATTATCGTCGTTGCAACATCAACCTCGCGTTCTATTGATTCAATTTCTCGCCCGTCAATAAGATATCTGGCGCTCTCAAATAACGCCATGATACCGTTGTTAACGAAGCCAACTCGAACACGATCGTTATCTGCGTATGGTGCATTATCGGCGGCATTTGTCACGAGTTCTCCCTCAATTTCGATAAACGCTTCACATGGCAGAAAGTATCTACTGGTATCTTGGACTTGAAGTTCAATTCGCGATCGTAGGTCGGGTTGCGCTGCATAATAAGAATAATATTGATAATCACGGACAGAATCATCCCTGCGCACTGGGGCATCCATATCAAACGCGGGATCAGCGGTTCGCGCAAACATTCTATTATTTATCATGTTGATGTTTTCAATTGCGATTTTCTTTGAATTCTGTTTAAGACCACTCCCCCGCTATTGTGTTCATGGGCGCGTTGGTGGATGACTGAGCCGCCAACGACTCTAGTTTTTCTTCCACGGCGTTATTTATTACTTTACTGACATTTGCAGGCATCACCGTCGTTGATGGCATCACCGGTGGTTTCTGTTTTTTTCTTGAAAATCTTTTGGATTTCACCAACGACATTAGTTTGTCCTTTGCTGCAGAAAGCGCCTTTCCGGCAACATCTCCAATGGCACTAATACCCTTATCACGAATAACATCAATAGCCTTCATTCCTAATTGTTTGGCTAACGGCGCTACTTTTGGAGCCATTCTTGTAAATAACCCCGCAATGGTGCTACCAAGACCATCTCCATAGTACGCGCGGTAAACAGGCAATCGCGAGTTTACCACGTAGACGAGTACTGGTTTATCATGGTTGTAGTGTATGATCATCCTTATTAAAAACACCAGTTTTCCAATTAATCATCCACGAGTTCGTCTATGAGCGTTCGATATGAATTAATGTCTATGATACCACCTGCAAATAACCGCTTGCAAATATCAGCGGCCTCATTGATTATTTCCGTAGAGTTATTTCCGGCTCGTTTTCCTCCGATTAGTACCTCTAGCCGTGATATATCACTGAGAACACTACCAGGACAGGTAACACTAGCGTTTTCAACTAGACCACTACCACTTGGATACCCCTCTCCGCTTGTTTTTTTAGAACCAGCTTTTTTTTGACGTTTTTCTCGGACTTCTCCTTTTTGTTGTTGTAGTAGTATATCATAATCATCAATTCCCTTTCTAAATTCTTTATATCCCAATTCTTTTGTATCCAAGCGATCAACCCCTTTATTCGTTTTATACAACCAATTAACCCAGTCATCTCGTTTTATATTACTGTTTTTATACTCGTCTTTTAAAAAGTCTTTTCTTGAATGATAGCTTTGAGCGGCAAAATTACCAAAAAACCTATACTCGTCGGATTTCAGTAATTGAGGTTGTTTTATTTGTGCTATAGCCCCTTCAGTGAGTTTATCTATAAAGGGGACTCCTTTTTGAGTGGAAATTTTTTGAAGTTCACCAACATCACCCTGTTCAGAATCATCAATATCAGCTAATCGTTCATACTCTCGTTGGGTTTTTATATCACTGGAAAGTTGTTTTATCCGTTGCTGTGTTTGTTCTGTCTCTGCTGCTATCTTTTCAAGTACAGGAAGAAGAGGTGCCTCTTTCCGTTCGCCTTCCTTAGGAATATCCCCATATATTGCTCGTTCTGTTGCCGCTGTAACATCCTTAGTCGCTTTAGTTACCGGGGCAAAGAGTTGTTCGCTTCCAACAGTAAAATCGGTTTGCATTTGTTGTCGCGTTTGAAGTTTCTCTCTCACTCTGTCTCGTAACGGTATGAACTTTTTAAGCGCTGCTAGCCGCTCTCTGGCTAGCCGAGTAGTAAGTGATTCACCTACCATTATTGTAAATTGATCCGCAATTTTCTAATTTTCCGCCGAGTGTACCATCGGGGGCTCCACGGAGTTTTCGTCTATAATCCTTCTAATGTTTTTGATCTTACTAGAAATCTCCCGGCGTCGTTCATAAACACGTCCGAGTTTTTTTCGTATTATTTCAACGGCAGTAAATAGTCCAATGAATGCATTTGCGTCATTGTGGTACAAGTTTTCATTAATCGTATGTTGTAATCGTTTTACAAAAAAATACTCGCTGGCCAGGGTAAAACGCCCCCGTTTCGATTGTTCGTTAATAATCTCATAATCGGATAATATTTTTTCACTGTCGAGACCATCAGATAATTCAATTCCTTGATTTTTTAATTTTGAAATCTCGGCTAATATATTATTGATGTCTTCGATATTCATTATTCTTATAGAACATCTTGTTTTTAAATAAAAAAAAAATGAAACCCCGTGTATCAATCCCGAGGTGTTTAATAATTCGTTTTCTTCCGGAATGGACAATTTATTGTCAGCGCCATAGGCGCCGGCGACTTCGTCAGCGCCATAGGCGCCGGTGACTTCGTATCTACATATGAAAATCGAATTATATGCCCGGTCTTTTTTGAGATTGCTGTTTGATATACTCGTTCTGCTACTTTTCGTATTGAGGCGATACAAATGTCAAAGTATCTACTGGCTTCATTCATCGACTGAAATATTTTTTCCTCGTGAGTTGTTGTATCAAATGACTTTACGGATTTTGCTTTCTTTGGGTATTTACCGGTTTGGCCTTTTTTGGTATTTTGACTCTGAGAGATGGCTTGCAAGTTTATAAGAGAATTATCAGTCTTATTATTATTAATATGATCAATCACAAGTCCATTTTCGATTAATCCGTTAAATGCTTCAAATACCACCCTGTGAACATGGTACTTCTTCTTTCCGGCACCAAACATCAGATACCCCTGATTACTTACGGTACCAACCGGCTTCTTCAGTTTGCGGTTTCTAACAATGCCGTCGCGAGATGCCTCGTAATTGACGAGCACAGGATGCGGCTGAAATTCTTGGTCCATTTGTATAATAATACTACTTGTCTAATTTATTATTTGGTTTAATTATGAATCTTTCAACGTAGTCCTGGGGGGTTTTGATGACGAAGTCTGCGGTGGGGTCAATGACGGCGTTTTTAATTCGCTTGTCATAATAGCGTTTTAGTTCCCTGTATCGCTTTCCGCCACAATTGATACACAACTGCGATTTTCCTCTTACACCGACGTGGCAAACCAAGCACGGGAGGGGGCCAAGAGAACCATTACGGACGCTTTGTAAATGATATCCGCAGAATTCACCTCTACATGATTTATTGCACGGGGTTGTCGACCCAATCATCAACCATTTGCAGTGATTCATTATACTATATTCTTTCATTTAAATACTTGTTTTAATTATATGGATGAGTTCGAGAGATTAGCAGCAATTAAGCCCTGGAAAAATATTAAGTTCAATCTTGATAGAGTCCTCAAGGACACACCAAAAGCGTTAATAAACGATAAAACCCTGTTGAGTAAAATACGCGATTGTATCAATGAATTCAAGCGTGATGGTGCATCTCATAGTTGGTCAACATTTCGAATTGATGGTGTTGTTGATGCTACCATGAACGACAACCGCGCAGCAACGATAATATCACAACTTGACGGTAAAAGGTATTTCTTCAGAGTAAAATTCATTGTCCGGGTGGAATCAGGTAATTGGATCATACGTGATAAATTTGAACCAGTTCTCAGCGACAAGAAAACAGTCATTGTTAGCCGCGACTCCAAGCCGGGGCTGTTAACCGGAATTGACAGACCATACTATGAACGAGCGTATCCTGAAACAGCAGTTGTTTATGGAATATACCCGTTAAATAAGAAACCTGATATCGGAAAACTGAAACCGATGAAACAGTCAACTGGGATAAATTGTGTAGCAGAACGAATAATAGAGCATTTTACAAATGCGTGTCAAGGAAACAAATTGACTGATTTACGACGTAGCAAAATCAACCAGTGGGAACTAACCGTAAAAGAGAATGGAGCAACCATCAGCGACATAGCGAGATTAGAAACATCGCTGAGATTTCCAATAACCGTTACAACGATAACCGGTGAAGTATTATACGAATCAAAGTACAAATCAAATGGGGCCCCAATCAAAATTATTGATCATAACGAACACGCATGGACGCCCGCGATCACAATATTTCCACGGGATAGAACAGTAAAGTATATACCCGAAGAATTCCTGGGAGAACAATTCTCCAAGGATGGTTTTCTCGCGGAGAGGAAACTATTTGATGCTATTGCCTACTTGTGTAAAAACGACCCTGTATCAGTGTGGTTACTTCGCAGCGCTGAAAACGATGCGGATACCTTTGATCAGTTTGTAAGACCAAACGGTGAATTATATCGCACTGAAGCGTTTCACAACAAGATGAAACAAACCGCCATGGAATTTGAGGAGCATGATGAACAACTGCTAACAAATTGTTTTACGATTCCATCGGTTGTAGCTCATGTTGCAGCAAGGAAAAATGCGTGGAGACCAACGCGCAAGGAATTTCTGCCGGATGTACAATCCAGTTGTTTGGAATACTATCACGGTGGACTATGGAACACTGAATACAACCGCGACGCTATGATCTCGGTTGATATGGTTGCCTGTTATCCAGCGAGTTTTCTCGGGTATGGATCCGCCGCTAAGTACTTTAGACGATTTGGACACCCCAGACATGAAATGACTCGTGTTGCTATTAATGGACCACTGCCTGATTTTGATTTAACCGGATTCGCTCGCATAGTATCATTTGAATTCGCGGCAGGACTCCATCGCTGTTGTTATATTTGGATCGGTAGACACATGGCTGAAAAGAAGTGGCTGCCAATAGCGCTGCTACGGTATATGATTGATTGTAAAATGCTAATTTCGTTGATTGTCAGTGACGCGATTATATCATACCGGGCGCAGACTGAAGTCTGGTTACCAGAACCGGAGCGTCTAGATAGCATAATTGACGAATCCAGAAAACACATCGATGCCGACGAGGAATATATCATCGAATGGTCCAGGAGGATATTCAACCAACGAAACCGCGAGGCAAAAGATCTCGGTAGAAGAATAATTGGTAAGTTCACACAAGGTGGAAAAAACCACGACTACAAACGATATTGCTCACGGCTGATTATAGATGACGCAGAATATGATTTCGTAATCAAGGACGCAGTGGCCAAAAATAGATACGTGAACTGCAAAACAGCTTTCTTGTCCAATGGAACAAGGTTGGGCACAGTTGTTACTTACAGCGATGGAGACAGCCCGGCATATCCACATTTGAGGGCGTCTATGCTGGGTTACGCCGCTATCAATTTATTCTCGATGATAAATAGATTTCCCGACACCGCGGTTAGAGTAGCCGTTGATTCGTTTTATATAGACGTAGCGTATAAGGGAAACTTAGCCGAGTTTACTAGTCCGGACGAGAGTTGGGGTACATGGAGAATTAAAAATGAAATACGACGCGATTATTCCCCGTCAGCAGATGTCACCGTTGAGAACGACTACTTACGCGGTGATAAATTGTCAGAATGGTCTAATGCGCCACCGTGTTCTGATCCAATTTGTAGATATAAAACAGTTTATTTAAGCGGCTGTGGCGGGTCAGGAAAGACGACTCGGGCAATTGAATTATTTCGAACGCGGGCAAGTATAATCGTGCTTACACCGACCCATAGACTAGCGCGAGAAATAAAACAACGAAATGTTGACGCCGTTACTTATCACAGCTTTTTTCGATACAGCGGTGGTGAGTGGACTCCTGATCGAATGGGTGAAAAATTTATTCCTGGGGTTATCATTTGGGATGAGATATGTACTGTTTCGTTAGATGTTTTACAAATGTTTCTTGATTGGTTGCTGCTCGCGAATACAGCGGTGATCATGTGTGGCGACCATGGTCAACCACCACCATTTGTCGGCGAGGGTCCACATGATTGGTTAAAGGGTTTTGTGGACTATTATGAAGAAACCGATACTGATTACCGAGCACTTGATGAACAACTGCGCGGGGTTAAAAAATTAATCAGATTACAGCCGGATAGAATTCAGTGTGAAATAATCCGCGAGGTGATTCCGGAAACGCCGTTAAATGAATTCTGGGAAACATGGAGACCAAACGATTTGATTGTAGCGAGTAGAAAGATAGTCAGGGACACACTTCAGCGGAAGTTGTTTACGTTGCATAAGGAAAAGTTTCCAACGCGTCCAGTGCCGTTATGTTATAGACCCGCGGACACACGGCGGCAGAACATTGAAGTTGAAATTCCAGGCCTGACAGCGTCGGGGACAAAAAAACAAATTCTCGTGCTGAATGATATTGTGCTCGTTGATATCAGCGTCGTCGAGGACGCGCTACGTGCTGATAAATCCCCGTGGACGCTAGGATACGCAACAACAATACATTCCTCGCAGGGACTAACCATCACGGACACAATTGTTTGGATGGTTGATAATCGCATCGAATGGTCAAATCTAGTCTATCTTGCAGTGTCCAGAGTACGAAGGATAAATCAGCTTCGAAGAATTGTTATTGACGGAGTCACTGACGAAGCCGGCGACAAAGTCACCATCGATGCAAGCGTCATTGATAGAAAACTCTCGGGTTACCGCCAACAGGATAAAAAAAAACAGCGGCGTTTTGATATTGATGCCGAATTAATAATCTCGCTACGACAACAACAGAATAATCACTGCGCGAGTTGCAATTGTATAATGAGTTGGCGTTATTCGGATAAAGACACTCGCCAATTTACCGTGGATAGGATCGATAACAGTCTCGGTCATGTCAAAAACAATGTGAGGTTGACCTGTCTTGAGTGCAATAGACGCAACGGCGCTAGTTAAGACCACGCGGGGGTAATTGAGTATCGTCAGGTATCACTTGTAGTTGCTCGCGTGTAAATCCACGCTGAGGAGCAGTTGAATCCAGTCTATAGATCGGTGGTCTACCAGTTGATCGTGTTATCGTTGATATGTTATGTGTGGTAACACTCCAAATAGGATCAGTAGCTCTTTTTTTACCGCCTTCAAGCTCTCCTGGTTCATACAGATATCTAACAGTGACATCGCCGAGAATCGGCTTGGAAACGCTATCTATTTTTGATCTTCCGGGTATATACTCGTATTTAATCGCGTCGCTGGGCTTCATGTTGATTGCTCGGGTAATCTCATTATTTAACGCGGCAATTACACCTGGCAACCTTTTAACCCATTCACGAGATCGTTTTTCTTGGATGAATTCCTTCGCGTATTGATATCCAAATAACCGTTCAGCAAGAGTCCGATTGAATCGTTCAACAATTGCCTGATCACGATGTAGCGCAGTATGACCTCGTCGTATCGCGACGCTATGATGTTTCAGCGTTGATAAAACAGCGCCGCGAAATTCACTACCGGGATCAACTTGTAATAGATTTGGCCAGCGCAGAGGGCCTCTTCGATAAATTCTTTCAAACGCATCGGCTACTTCAGTTGCTGACTTTGTTTTTAACGGCTCCGCTTGTTTGTATCGACTCGCAACATCAACTACGGTTAGCGCGTATTTGTAACCGTTGTCATGCGGCAGAAATAGTATATCAGCCTGATGAACTTCATTAGGTACGCTGACATCAAAGCGCGAGAAGTTGATTTGTTTAGGCGGTGGTAGATAGATTTGCCATATAGCCTGTTTGGATAACCAATTAGCCGCAGTGGTCTTTGTTACCTTTGCAGCGCTTGCAAGCTTACCAATTGCGGCCTTCCCCTTCCAGTATCCTCTCGGAGAATAATAGATGGAATCCATGTTGTTATTATAAACGCTATCGTTTTCAATTACCAGCGCGAGAAGCTCCGCTTCCAATCATTAATTTACCTTTCATAGCCGATTTTACCAACCATGAGGCCAATTTTTCTTTGAAGGATTTATCAGGAATAGCATTTAGCGCGTGAATTAATTTTACATCCGCGATATGACGCTGTTGCAGATCGCTACTTTTGTAGTAAGCAACATCATGAGCATGACACGCCTTATCGATAGCGTTTATTGGATACTCACCGGGTTTGGGCTGATTTTGATCATCGAGTCTAATATCTAATCGTGTTCCGGGGCCACAGTAGTTATATCCTGGGAGGTGCTTTTCTCCTGAATACTTTGCCCACGGTGTTCCGGGGAGTTTTGCCAATTTGGCTGCGATGTCACCTCCTCGCTTTTTTTTAAAACATCTCCGGGTCTAATAGAAATAAATCTAAATTTCTTTGTACCGCATTGTACACACTTACCAGTAAGCGCCGATCTGTTATTTCTTGTTGTAGCGGTTGTCATATCATTTGTGCCAGTACGCACTCTACACTTCACACAATATAGATCCATAATTTATGTATAGAGATATGAATATAATTGATTTTTCGGCGACTAAAACAAGAGAACCAGTTAAGCATGTTGCAGCGTTACCAAACTCGATCCGGATGATTATCATCGGACCATCTGGATCCGGCAAGACGCAATTGTTACTCAATTTAATAATGAGATGGATGAAGTGGGATAAGTTGTATTTGGTTGCTCCTAGCGTGGATGATCAACGATGCTACGAGGTGTTGAAAGATTTCAACGAGAATGCATCAGCGATCGCTAAAAAAAATGTTATTGAGTTTATTACGGATATCAATGATGCACCGGGTATTGATGATATTGATGGCGACGTTAACAATCTAGTCGTGTACAATGATGTTATGTTAGACAATCAAAAAAACCCAGCTAGGATATTTTCCAGAGGTAGGCATAAAAACACTGACGTGATATATGTCACTCAACGATACACTCAGATTCCAAAAGTAATTAGAGACAACTGTAATATTCTTGCTGTGTTCAACGGCGTTGATACACACACGCTACGAAATATTTGGCAGACATGGTGCGGCGGTGACATGGACTTTAATGTTTTTCGAAACTTTTTTAGTC
The DNA here is from genome assembly GCA_028554795.2 of Sinohyriopsis cumingii. Lineage (NCBI taxonomy): Eukaryota > Metazoa > Mollusca > Bivalvia > Unionida > Unionidae > Sinohyriopsis > Sinohyriopsis cumingii. The sequence goes on along the minus strand of CM068834.1, from coordinate 7,856,878 downwards.
ATGCTCAGTCGACCCCACATGGATTCGTAACGATAAATTTACATGATCCTCGGACACGATATCGTATCGGACTTGACCAAATATTCGGTTAGTTGTAAATAATTTTCATTGTAAATAACCACTTAGCAGCAGAGGGGGCGATGACATCGACGCGGGACGCCCGATGATTACCACGGGAAAACACCAACGAGATGTTGTGGCGAAATATAGCGTTTTCGAGTAAAAAACGCTAAGGCTCCATTTGCCAAACGGAGACTTTATTTTTTTTTTGTTCGAAAAGTGAGATTTCGAAGGAAGGCTCTATTTGTCGTTTTAAAGCCTCAATCAAATTTTGTCTAAAAAGTTGTCGGATTCGCCCCCTCTGCTGCTCAACAATTTTCCTTTTTTCTGAACAACTTTTTGTTGCATGTTTCCATTCAGTACAAACTACTGAACAATAAAACTATAATAAAGTTTTTAATAACTTGGTTTAGTTGATAATCCTCAGAAAGCCATTAAAGACATTTTGAATCGAGACATCGCCTGACGCTAATATGTAGAACACCGGGTAATGGAGGTTCTGCCTCCTCTTTCTTTTCTTTATTCTCCTATATAGGTAACAGCACAATCTGAATTTTGGTTAAACCCTTACTTTTAGCCTTATCAGGACCCAACCCTTAGTTTTAGACTTACCAGGACCAAACCCTTATTTTTAGCCTAATCAGAATCAAACACTTACTTTTAGCCTTATCAGGAACCTTCTTATCAGGATAAAACCCTAATTTTTAGACTTATCAGGACCCAACCCTTAATTTTTAGACTTATCAGGACCCAACTCTTATTTTTAGACTTATCAGGATCAAATCCTTACTTGTAGCTTATCAGGATAAAACCCTTATTTTTAGACTTATCAGGATAAAACCCTTATTTTTAGACTTATCAGGACCAAACCCTTACTTTTAGACTTATCAGGATCAAACCCTTATTTTTAGCCTTATCAGGATCAAACCCTTATTGTTAGACTTATCAGGACCCAACCCTTATTTTAGCCTTATCAGGATCAAACCCTTATTTTTAGCCTTATCAGGATCAAACCCTTATTTTTAGACTTATCAGGACCCAACCCTTATTTTAGCCTTATCAGGATCAAACCCTTATTTTTAGCATTATCAGGACCAAGCCCTTACTTTTATTCTTATCAGGATCAAATCCTTATTTTTAGCTTTATCAGGATCAAATCCTTATTTGTAGCCTTGTCAGGATCAAATCCTTCTCTTTAGCTTTATCAGGACTCATATTTGACTTTCCTTGCATGTTGGAAGAGGAGGAGTTAAGATTGCAGGTTAACTATTCCGAAGAAAATGTCTTGTTCTCAACGCATCTTATGGTTGGAAGTATAGTATTGATTTGCTTTTAAATGTAACTTGCATGTCTGACAAAACCTAACATTATTATATGCTCATTTTTGTCTCCGTTAACTTTACATTGTCAGAACAGTTAAGTATTACCCGATATTGAACTCGCGTATAAATACACATATTGCATTAACGTGCGTAAAGGAACTACTTTCTATGGTAACGAAACAATGGACGCAGACGCCCGCACTTCTGATTTGTAAACAATTCATGTACACTCGAGGAAGAGGCTCTTGACGTTGTGGTTGTTTAAATTTGTTTCTGAATGAACTAAAACAGATGTTTCGTGGACTGCCACATACCAGCTGTTTTGGCACATTCCGCGTTGATACAATGTCACGGATTTAGGCTAGTTACATGACATAACAGACGCTAGGTAATGTCCTTGCAAATAACATACAAGTGACAAATCATATACTCTCTTCTTTAGCCGGTGATAAGAATGGCAAAATAAAATATACTTACAGTTTTACATCCTGAATTTCCTCAAAATGTATTTTCTTAATTCTGCAAATGCGAATTACATGAGCCATGTCATAGGTTTTCAATCTGGATTATACATTTCAAATTTGTGCTGTAATTTCGATGATAAGTGCAATTGCATCCTCCCTACTGCACTCAGAATGAAATAAACATTAAATTCCATAGCGTCTGTTTGATAATTGCAATTGAAAGACTTTATATTTTTCCTACATTATGATTTCAAACATTCAATGACAGAAACAGAAACACATTTGCAGATGTAAACACGCTTCTCCCGCGCCGCATCAATCCGATGTATTTCATGTATAATTTACACAGATGAATCCAGTCCAAAATCACAAACTTTCGTCGAATCGAAACAAAATACCAAAATATATTCATTCCAGATCAAATGGAAAAGTTGCTGCAATGCGCATTCATTCACAATATGACTGCAAATTTCAATTTTAACTAGACACGCCATTTTCTTTTGAAAGTTATGTCGAGCGCGATTAAGTTCAAATTTTTCTGGGCGGAGTTATGTGCGCATTAATAATGATGTTGTGTAATGATAAATCTGCGCTTGTGTATTTAGTTTGGAATACGGCATGCATTCATTTACGTTGTTTCTTGTAGTGTATTTTGTTTATATAATTAAACCTTAGGTAGAATAAGCAAATGAGCATATAATAAAAAGGTTACTGCATTTGTATGGGAAAATATGAACTCGTTTTGTCGGAAGGATATACTGCACTCCCAAGGTTTGTATATTCTCATTCACAATTTTATCAGTTTAGGGCATATTTACTAGTGTAGAATGCAGTGCAAAATCTGCTTTTAGTAGCAGTAAAGACCTCATAAAGTTTGAGCAAAGTGCAGATAATTGCACCTCGATGCCATACATTCATTTCTTTATTCACGAGAGAGAGAGAGAGAGAGAGAGAGCACATTACAGAGATGAGCATTCTGTTTATTCTCTCAACCCTATGTAATTAAATTTTACTGTTAATATGCAGTCAACAGTGGCAGTTTAATTTTATATATATATATATATATATATATATATATATATATATATATATAAGAGTATGAAATATATTTTCTACTTGTAAACATAAAGAACAATTCCATACAGTTATGAGATACTTTATTTCGACAGATATCAAACTGGAAACTACATTTTGTATTATTTAAAACCGTATTCATCCATATATGAAGCGATATTTATAGTACAGATAAGATGACTGATTTTGTGGTACCTCACTGATAAAACATCAGACTCCTTTGGTAGAAATTATAAAAATATAATGTATTGAATATAAAGAACATTGCCACCGCTACCAGTAACCAGCTCAATTTGTTTGCATTATTGCTGTTACAGTACAGTACAAAAAGTGCTTGATACATTAGGATATGAAATTAATGTAGTAGTTAAAAAGATGAATACAAATTTTTACATGTATCTTCTACAGATGTGATTGTTTTCTGTTAGAAGAATAAGACCCCTCCACATAATTTTCTAAAAACTTGTAAAGTGTTGTAGCATCCATCACCTCCATCCCCCCCCCACATAATAATCTTCAGTTGTCATGACACAAAAAATATCAACACAATACAACGTTGCAATAAAGCAAAATAAATTTTCAAAAACAATATACAGTCCTATGTTTAACATTTCATAGGAAATATAAGAGAAGAAAAAAGTTTAATTTAAACCGACATTCATAAAAACAATGTTGTTAGATGAATTAGTCTGAAACAAAAATTATCATACAGGTAGGCAATTATATGGAACAAATACCTGGATTGTCTTGTTACATTGTTCTTATAGATGTATTTGCCAATCACTTTTGTTTTTCACTTTCACATAAATAAAACGCGAATGAAGACAAGCTTTTCACAAAATCTGGCTTTTGGATTGGACATACACTCATCATTGCAAATTCTGAGGAATTAAAACTGTAAATTCTGGATTGTCCAAGACACATTACGTTTTGTGTACCACATACATTTGTAAATTATGACTCAAGAACAGTCTGGTTATATTCCCTAGTGTCTGTTTCAAGAATTAATCCCCAAAAACATTTCATTACTGGATCTGTATTCAATATATATACTGTACACAAATGCTCACTTTTTGATGAATTTATTTTGTGGGCAATAAAAACAAGTTGTTTGCACTTGCTATGAGAAAACAACCATGAAAAGGATTATATTTTATTTGCTAATTTGTTATATCTGATACTTTGACCTTCACAAAACTATTATATTTATGAACCTGAGATGAAATTGTAAATTTCACCTCTTATACCTGATGTATGTGCCTTGAAACAATGGATAAGGCACATTCCATAATTTAAATGCCTTAATCACTCAAGCGAGAGAGAGAGAGAGAGAGAGAGAGAGATTCTTAAGTAAGTTAGTTTCTTCACAGAATAATAAAAACCACTAGCAAATTTCTGACTGCAGTTGTAAGATGCCTGAGCAGAAAGTAACATCTATTTTATAAGCATGCAAGAAATTTTCATGTGAGTTATAGGCCCCCAAGTAGTATTCCTCAAAGTAGACACAAGACTGGGTTTTAGAAATTAAAGCCACATAAGTACCAGTTTGTTACTTTGTGAAAAATGGGGTCATTATGATAAAATGGAGACACCTGATGTATCTGCTGGTGATGAGTAGTCAGTGAGCAATCAAATTGTTGTTCCTAAGTCATATAGACAGGAAATGCAGTCTAGCCCATAAAACTCCTTAAGCTGGTCATTTTGATGTCAGTAAGACTCATCACAAGATCCTGAATCATTTTTATTTGCCGAAAATTAAAAGTGATGTTTATAAGTACCATAGATCTTGTCACACTTGTCAAATGGTAGAAAATGCCAGTCAGAAGATATCTAAGGCACATCTGCATCCTATTCCTGGATTTGACCATTTGACAAGCCATTTAACAGAAAAATGGTAGACTGTCGGTTCTTTACCTAATACCAAGTCAAGCAATCAATACTTGTTGACCATAATGTGTGCATCCTCAAGATTTCCATAGTCTGTTCCTTTGAAGAATATTAAAGCAAAAACTGTTCTAAAAGTTCAGGCAATGTTTTTAACACTTGTTTGCCACCCCAAATCTGTCCAGCAGTTTAATTTTTCAATCTGTCACCCTGAAAGTAATGGGGGTAGCTCAAGACTCCGAAAATACTCTCACCTACCCAGGATACATGTATACCATTATATTGAATCAAACCTTAAAAAGGACAGTGATCAGTAAAATCCTGCATGGTATAATTATCGAGTAAGATCAGGAGAGTGTTTTTTCCCATATTGGCATTTATCACCATATGAAAGACCCCATGACGACCCTAAAACAACAAAAGACTGTTCCAAAACACCCTCAACTATCCAGGATACATGTAGGCAATTAAATAGAATAAAACCAAATAAAATACATTGATCTGTAAAATTCTACCCTGTATAATTATCGAGTAAGATCAGTAGAGTTTATTCATTTGTTGATACTTGCTGAAGACTGTCCCAAAACACACTTATCAACCCAGAATACCTGTATAGAATTACAATGACTTAATGAAATAGGCAGTTTTGGTGCATTCTCTCTCTAATTCTTTCTCTCTCTCTTTCTTTTATCATAGATAGTTCACTAAACTAATTTCATATTGCAAAGAGCAGCACAATAAATAAGTCAAAATCAGTTGCCACTACATTCATATTTCAAAAATTCTTGTCAGCTTTTTAAAAAAAATCTTTAATGTGACAAAGAGCAGCTGAATAATTAGAACCCAAGGATGCTATATTTATATTTTTAAAATTCTTGAACCAAATTATTAATTTTAATTGGTTTGATAATGGTAAGAATTACAATAGATCAAAGTAAAATCTCCTGTAACATTTTTTGTCTCTGATTATTTTCACTTTTAGAGACAAAAGTTTTAAAGGATGCAAACCAGTTTTAAAGCTGTTTTTTGTGGTTGTTTTTCTTATATAAATACATTAAAAGGTTGAGGTTCTGTACATTAACAATGCAAATTAAGTATTGGAAAACAATTGTACACTAAATTTAATCTTTCTAATCGCAAGTAAACATTTGTATCATGATACGATCATGATTTTCCACAGTTTGATTATTTCGGTTTTTGCTGCAAAATATTTTCCAAAATGAAGACCGTGATAAGAATAAGAACACTTTTAAGGAATGCTTAATCTTTTAAATTTTACCTTTTTATGTGCTATTGATGTTGCTATGAAATATTTTATTTTCGCGGGAATTTATGTACAAGAGTATCACAAGAAAAGATAGACGTCTGTGAGGTGCGTCAAAATGGGTGACGTACAATACAATCCTTACATCCAGGGTTTGTCTGATGAAAGCTCGTTAAGAAGAGTATATATCATTGTCATTTCTGATCCTTACTAAAATAACTAATGTTTCCAAGGTAATGAGAAATATCCCTAAGAAATAGGTTTCTTAAACTGTGAAGGTAAATACTTAAGTGCGTCAAAACTGGGTTTTGAAAAAGATGGACCACCCTGCTGTACTGTATGTGTTTTTGTTTTCGTAAGGTGATATAAATCACTTAGATCTTCGAGAAAGCATATGGTTTTAGAGTCGATTAAAACTTTGTTGCTAACGTACACCTTAAAAAGGGGACTGAAAGAGTTATCGACACAAAATGAATGTCGTAAAGCTCCGTTGGGAGCATTCATTATTTCTGGTAAAGGAAAAACTTTAGAAATTTAGAGCGCCGTCTGTTGTCATAATGCCATGCTAATCTCCAGTATGCCATTATGACAACAGATGGCGACACTAGTTGGACAACAAAGACTATAATGATAAAACTATTTATTTACATTGTTGCAAGGCCAAATCTGTATGAAAACAGCAGTTGGAATGATGTAATTGTAAAATTTATAAACAGAATATACAAAACTTGTAATAACTGACATAGCATTTGTCATACGACGTAACTACTGAATCACTTCAATAGTTGGCAAATCGCAAGATACAATGACGCAGAAGGAAAGTAGATCGAAAATCTTGCAAGCAGCCATTTACAGCTTGAATCAATGAAAAATAAAAAGTTCATGACTACAATTATGAATGTAGCACTTGCAAGCAGTCATTTACAATAATGCAGAAGGAAAGTAGCATTTGCAAACTGCCACGTCCATTTTATATCAATGAAAATACAATATACATTGATAGAATTATGAAAGTAGCACTTGCAAGCAGCCATTTACAACAATGCATCAAGGAAGAATGGGAAATACATGCATATAATTATGGCGTAATCCCCCTCCATACCATGTGTCGTCGAGTGGTCTGAAGCGCTCGCCTTTACCGATCACTGCCGTCTCAGCCATGTCCACGTGGGTTCAGCCTATGTGGGTAAGTGTGAAAGTCGCCAGTAAAAATATTTTAATAAATGAAACAATTACAGGTCATCAGAATAGCCCGTAGCGTTAAGACGTATTCACTGCCTGGGACAAATTTTAATAGCATCGGCGCATCGGTTCCTACTTAAGCTTCAAAATCAGAAAAGTCTGGCCAGCAAGTAAATAGGTTGCTGTGTTGAAGAGGCAAGTTCCATGATCACAACTTTCAGCCGGAAGAATCGGAGCATCATCAACCTTTTTCGTAAAAAAGAAAGTCAGATGTGTCGCCGGCAGGAACATTCTCGAACCTTTTCTGTCAAGTGCAGACCTATATGATGTAATTCGCCGAACTATATGCTGAAACTATGGTTGTTTACACGTCATAATATGACAACGGAAGTCACTAAGTCTCAATCGAAATATTTTCAATCTTTTCTGTCACATCATATGTGGTACACTATGCATGAGGCGAATAACCAAACCTATGAAATGTATGTGTTTCTACAACTTCCACAGAGGTTATTTCTCGACTTGACAGAAATGACAGAGCCATGCTCTCATTGATATGTCGCAGCGGCAGTCATTTTGAATTTTACTTTTAAAAACTGCATATCATTCAGATCCTAGCTTATCGCCACTTTGCTGCGAACAAAAAATGTTGCGCTGTTGTTTGACTTATAGTTTTTAACTGAGGAATGAATCTGCCTTGCAGATCAATGCTTTCTCTGGCAGAAAGTGCCAAAGATGTTCTGAGTGGCAGTCTTTGTACACAAACATTCCGTGTGAAGTTAACAACATTCTCTAAAGGGGGACAATAATGACAGGGATGATGCGGCACTCTCGTCGATTATTTAGAAAGTTAGAAATAGAAAACATTTCCCGTTTTGGATGGATAATATGCAGTAAATAAAATGCGATACGGACATTTACTTTATTATCCTTTTGGCACGCTATAACCGACTTTCCCATCGATCAGAGTATCATATAAGAATAACAAAACATTTGCGGTCAAACTTAACTTGTTAGAGACTAGTGGGTATCTAGAATGGCATCGAAGATGATCTGTCAGAGATGCAAGTCTTACACGATAATCCATCATGTACTAGAACTGGAAACTATAAAAATAAGAATGAAATTTATTTTAAAAAACAAATATATCCCGAAACCCATCAGTTATGGCTGTCACACCTTAAAGCAGGATCTTAAAACCATTTGACTTGTAGAATTTCTGATCAGAAAGGATGGGGGGGGGGGGGGTGTATGTTTGGCTCTTTGTTTTTTTGTTTTTATTTTTATTTTTATTTTTGTTGTTTGTTTTTTTTTTGTTTATTTGTTGTTGTCTTTTTTTTTGGGGGGGGGGGGTCCATTTTTTAAATCTTCATTTTGCTTTTCTAAAAGCTACACTCTTGGAATTACCTAGCCAAGGAACATTTATCCCGTCATTCTTAAGCCACAATACGTATCCATATCAATGTCTGTCTCTATCCCAAGCTTTGTATCAGTATCAGGTAAGTTGTGCAATAAATATACAGAGACAATTTTGGTCCGGTTTTAAAGCTGCATTTCATCTTAAAACCAATTTTATTCTAATATGACCAATTGATTCTTGTTCATCAACTATAGCTTGTTGCAAATCCTGGTGTTACGGATTAAATATACTAATTAGTACTCAGTGACTTCAGTTTTGAAAATGAGACTTTCCCTTTATTGCAAACATGTGATTTTTTGAGATAGTAAAGGTTTAGCTCAGGACAAATCTTCCAAGAGCGATCGACGTCAGGACAACGAAAGAATGTGCTTATTCTTGAAAACACCAACCCTTGATATGAGCATGTTGTATGCAGTTACATATGCCACTCTAACTAAAGCCACGTTAAAAAATCTAAATCATGCAACACTCACCCTTTTGCGAGTTTGTTCACATCATATTTGCGTGCCTGACGAATGATGTACATGAAATCACATAGGCTATTCAAATATTATACCTGCTTTTTTTATACTTATGTGTACATATTAGTAAATACATTTCATTATATATTCATATATAAAGCCACAAACCTATGTCATTCTGATACTCAGTTACGATTTTGAAAAATATTGCAGCTTTAAGTGTCTCTCCTACATGTACACTCGTCTACAGCCCAGGTTTAACATGGTACTCTCCTACATGCACACTCGTCTACAGCCCAGGTTTAACATGGTACTCTCCTACATGCACACTCGTCTACAGCCCAGGTTTAACATGGTACTCTCCTACATGCACACTCGTCTACAGCCCAGGTTTAACATGGTACTCTCCTACATGCACACTCGTCTACAGCCCAGGTTTAACATGGTACCATATAAGATACCTTATATACTCGCTATCAACTCAAACTGCAAACAACAAGCCCCTCATCTGTATTAGCATAAAGTATCCTGTTCTTTTGATTACTCCGATCGAACTGCACAGACTCAGATTTGCCCGTGCGTTATGCACCCGTTGATTTGGGTGAGTGCAGTTTGCAGTTGGACTCGACTCATAATTTAGTATATACGGCATCCACAAATACAAGATGTACACATTTCTTTTCTGTAATTAAATCACGTATTGATCGAATTTAGGCCACAAAATCCTGGTCATAAATCCCCATACGTAGGGTAATGGAATCCAAAATTTGATTTTTCATTGCATATTGAGCCGAAGAATAATAAATTGTCTCCTTAATAGAACTAATAGCGTCCCTGCGCCCTTGTTGTAATCTATGAATAAACAAATATATATTAAAACAACGGTATGTAAGTTATGTATTGAGTTTTGTATTTGACCTTGGTACATTGAATTAAATGTACAACTTCCCAAACGTATGCAAGAAAATCGATATTTAAACGGCATAAGAAGAGCATTTCACTAATGGCGGTTTGATATATTACACGAGAAAGATTTTTCAATACTTTTCAATATGATAAGGATCTACAAGCCTGATGAACCAACGCACACGTCACATCTCTCTCTGTCTCTCTCTCTCTCTCTCTCTCTCTCTCTCTCTCTCTCTCATTGGTGTAGGTTATCAGTTCTGTTAGATTTATATTATCTAATTTATATTCACACATATGAAGAAAGAATCTATTATATTCATCATATATGCATCTTTTCGTATTAATTAAAAGTCTGGTATGTTATGCAACTTTGTTTTCTTATGGTAATCTGTAACTCTCAACAACAAAGAAAACAGTATTAATTTAATTTTGGCTAGCAATATCAGTATGTGTCTAGTTTATTAATTTAACCGAGTACTACATTTTATTAAAATTAGAGGGATAATCTGCAATGCGACTTTCATCACTTACATTGGTCAATGATTCAAGACACAAATGGTATGGGCTTTGCTAACAAAACAATTCCGTGGAATGACCACAATATAGGGTTTCCCTGGTAAAATTAACCTTTATTTATTAGGCACAATATAGGGTTTCCCTGGGAAAATTGGTTGAAGATATGCAAAAGAAATATGTCTTAATTCTATTTATAGAATAAATTGCAGATATGTGGGGAGATTTGGGTTTAATTTATTACTATAATTGGAAAAACAGATGATGATTCGTTTGCTAGAAGCATTCTCTTCAACTACTTGGGTTATATATATATATATATATGTATGTATGTATATATATGTATATATATATATATATATGTATGTATGTATGTATGTATATATATATATATATATATATATATATATATATATATATATATATATATATATATATATATATATATATATATATAAAACTATCCATTCTATCATGTATCCTCAGTTACAGATTCATTTCTTTATTTGTTTCTGAAGGACAACCTTACAAAGCGCATGTCTGGGCAAAATACGCAATACAGCAATTAGCTTTCAGCTTTTATGCAGTAGATAGATGGCATAACAAGTCATTACTCTCATAGTTTGTCCTTAACTGCTGATCAATATTACTGGTATTGTTTTCTTAGATGCTTTTAAAGTTGTTGTTTTGAATCTGAGCAAATCTGAAAAGATTAATTTCAGGTAAAAAGATTATAGAATTATTGAGGAGAAAAAAATTAGCTGATCTTAATGATAGACTCAATATTAGAACCGGTACTCTTTAAGATGTGTACAATACAAAAAAATCATAATTTTCTTCTTTAACATATTCTTTTACTTGTCATTGTCGTCGTTATTATTGTCTTCTTTTCCTTTTTGATAGGAGAGGAATTAAAGGTAGATGATTCAGTGAGTGAAAAATCGTACGCACAACTCTTGTGACAAATGGGAGAAACACGGCTAAATAGGTTGCTACACACGTGTAATACGGGCATATCGTTGCAGTCTGTTGTTCCCTTCTTCCTCCATTACAAAAACGACATGCATTGTGATAACCCCAAAAGTAGGTTAATTACGTGATTTTGATTACTGTTAGGAACTTTTTGTGGGACCCTATTTTCGTGATGATGCTGCATATCGAGATGACTGTTTAAAGTTTTAAACTCAACTTGTTTGCAAATATTCATTGCAAATGTTCTTTAACAATACTAGTATATTGTGCTGTCGTCTTTAATTTGGGTTTTTAAAAACTAGAGGAAATGCAACATAAATTGATGAGATCGACCGTTATGGATTCATGAATTCTGTATCTTTTAAGCTTGTTAACATATCTTTTTTATTTATCTGACCTAGGTGATAGACTGCTACCAGAAACTGTTATGGGCAATCAACAGAGAAAACTTACCAGATGAATATGAACCACCGTCTGGCTACAACATGCTGGTAACATGACAATCTTGTTACAGACACATCAAAACGTAATATTGGTACCTTTAATATATTTAAAGATATGAATATCAACTCCTATATACTGAAACAGTTGAAACAATGCTTATAAATGCATATTAATGCGCCATGGTCAGATTACAGTTTTATATACCAATACTGTTGGTATATCGAATTGCTTAATATGAACACTTTAAAAGCCATACGATTTTTATAGAACCCTTCACTGACAAGGACTATTGTCGTACAGGAGAACCAGTGACTTCAAGCCAAACTCACGCAATGTGTTTGAAATTATTTTTATTTCCCGCTCGGTTTTGATATAAGGGCCCTACTATTTAATTGTATGATTGTATGTGATGGGGGGAGGGGAGGGAGGGCCTACGATTCTAGCTCTGTTTTATAGATAAAGAACATAATATGTCGATTATAATAATTGAATTTTTTTATCTTGAGGTAAAAAAAGAAAACAACTATCCCCCGATACAGACGCCAGATTGGTCACACTTTCTACCCATAGGATGCGTTACAAATCGAACGAATACTCGGCGATATTTGTGGAATTTAACGAGGTCTTTTCTTTATCTCTTTCCAGCTTTACGAACTCTACTTTCATCTTGGAGTTGCCTACCAGCATGTAGGGGAACAAAGAAAGGCAGTTTCTGAGTTTACCAAAGCAATCGAAACTGTGTCACTACCAAAGGTAAGGTATTATTATACAACAATAATAAAGGCAAAGCAATTTTTGGTTACCGTACTAATGAGTTTGCTTGTGGCTCAGGTAGATGGAGTCTTTACAGGAACAACACATATTGACCACAAGCAGCATTAACTTCCATCTATCTATCTATCTATCTATCTATCTATCTATCTATCTATCTATCTATCTATATATCTATCTGTCTGTCCGTCCGTCCGTCCGTCCGTCCGTCCATTCATCCATCTATCTATCTATCTATCTTTCTTTCTTTCTTTCTTTCCTTACCCTACCTATATATATGTCTATTTACCCACTCATCTATCTAATCATACCTACTTATTCATTTATCTATCTATCCACTCATTTATTTGTCTATAGCTTCACACCCACTTATTTTTTTTTATATCTATATATCCACTAATATCGAACACTTTATATATATATATATATATATATATATATATATATATATATATATATATATATATATATATATATATATATATATATATTCTCTGATATGTAGGTAGCTTTCTATCCATCCATCTATCAGTCTATTTATCCATCACCCCTCTCAGTTATCTATCTTACTCTATTTCTATTCATCCGCTCACCAGTCGATCTTACTCTCTTTATTAATCAATTCATCCACGGGAAATTTTACTAACCACAAGTGACGGTAGATGGAACAAGGGCATACTTTGCTAGCTTAGTTATGGCTTCCTGTACTCGCATTCAGGTCATTCACTATTTTAGAAACTTTGTGGACGGCGTGCAGCCGAAAATTAGAGAAAAAGAACGTAACCTCCATGATTACAATCGACCTTGGAAACTCAAAGGTCCCAACCTAAATTTTGTAAAGAGGTGGCAGTGAGATTTAACACGTTCTGGACAAGACAAATGCCACATCGGAAACGCCAAGATAGAATTTTTTCCACGTGCTAAGAAATAACAATTGACTCATTAGCCGGGAAGTCTGAGCCACAAACGAGCGTCAAAAAGGTAATTGCAGACATCGGAATTGATATTGATAGGCGAAGGAGTGTTGCTCATACTATCACTTCAGCGCTTGAAAAGGTAGGGTTCGTTTGGCGTTTCCCAATGCAACAATCTTCATTCAACCGGTAAGTTGCTCTCCGAAACGTTCCTTTAATGAACATATGAAAATTGCAAAAACTTCGATTTTTATCCAGGAACTAGAAGACTACAAATACCTTACAGGGACTGACGACATATACTGTACAGACGAGACTGCGTCTACATAAACTCAGGACTAGTGAATTTTTTTCGGTTTTAAAGAAGGCAGATCAGGGAAGTTCCACCGTTTCCATGGACTGATATCAGTGTATTTTGCATGCCTCTTTCAAAACAGATGTTATGGTGATGCGGCATATGAAGTCAGACGTAAACTTGGAAAATTACACGGGATTGGGGAATTTTATGACTAATGGGAATTCGGCTATTTGATCTCAAATAAACCAAGATCAAGGTATTTTCATTCTTCCTAAAATTCACAAACATGTGGAGAACGTGTGGAAAACTAGATTATACAACGGAAGTTCCGCCAGGTGAGCACATCATTTGAGAGTGCATGACCGAATGGACAGGTTTAAATTTAAACAATTTGGTTTAGAAACAGTATCAATATGTTCAAGATTCAAATGATTTCTTGCAAAAAAATGAGTAAAATTAAACGTCTTAAAAACCGTATTCTGGTTATTGCAGACGTTGATAGACTTTTATGGCTAACATCGATTATGGTTTGACTGCTTGTAGATCGATCCCGATGATGAAATGTTAAATTTACTGCAACTTTGTCATGAAAAGAACGATTTTATTTATTTCAAGAAATAATTTACTTAAGAAAAATTACACCTGTGGGGATGAAGTCTGCTCCAGTTTATGCTATCATTTATGAAGTTGAATGATAAAGAAATATTTGCTTAAACCCAAAAGCTGCCATATTTCTGTCAGGTTTATTGACGAGTATTTGCTTCATTTTGACCAATTCGGAAGAAGGACTTGAAGAGTTTCTTAACTAAATAAAAAACCACCATTCATGAATTAAATTTAGTAAAGAAAATGTAGACATCTTAGATGAAATAATCGGAATACTAAGGAGTTTTTCAAGGAAACTAACACTTAACAATTGTTATATAAAAATAGTTTTCATTCACGGTAGAGAGCCAGGACTATTGTTAAATCTGAAGTATTGAAGTTCTTCCATATTTGTCAACAATGAAATGACCTTTTTGACTCTTGTTCATTATATTTCGCAGGACTACGAGAAAGAAGTTTTCTTTAAAACATATTTCCGTTCATTTTTTAAAAATTATTATTTCAGTACACATTCCGCCACTGCATCAAAGTATGCTATAGACAGTTATAGTGAGTTGCAACATTTCCACAAGCGTTCGCTTTTAGGTTTTAAACGAAATGGGAGGATAAGGAAACTTTGAGTGAGATCTAAACGACCAAATATCGACAAAAGAAACTGCTTGTTTTAAGCGTAAATTTAATGGCCGTAAGCTTTATGATTTTCTATCTAATTCAGACTTAGCAAAAATCTTGAAAAAAGCTAGAAACCTTAAAATTGCCATCTTATTTCATGTAATACGTAAAGCATCGACAATAAAGACAAATAAAACATTTATCGAATCATTTTAGTACAAACTGTAATAATGATCATTTACAAGTGAATGGCAGTGAGCAAATCTACTGGTCAAAAGAGGATAGAAAACAAAGACCAATTTTAAAATTATACAGACGATGTAAATCTCGATTGTGATCTTGCGCATTTTTTTTCATTGCATTTTAGTGTCTTTTCACAAACTTTAATTCTTTTATAGCTATCTATCTAAGATTAATTGATTTTACATTCACTTATTAACTGCTTTCTAGAATGGTTGCTTGGCCGGTTGTCTTATGAATTCTTGTCTGCAGACTCCTATTTACGCCAGAAGAGCATTTGCAAAAGCTACAATTGGTACGTATTCTTCTCTATTTTAGAGATATTTTATCAGAATTGCTTGTTTTGTTATCATGGAAAAAGAAATATTCAGTCATGATTTGGGGCATCAACGGAATATTATCCTACGGCAACTAATGGCACAAGTATCATGTAATTGGTAATAAATTTAATATTCATTAGAGTGTCCGTAGATGGTGATGATGATGTGATCCCCACTCCTTTTTGGTGCTTTGGTTATCGTTGTCTAGGAGATGATCGACCACGGTGTTATTGCCCGGATCAAGTAAATAATAAAATAATATATGAAATTAATGGATGGAAAAACAGAGATCTGAGCACAAATATAGATTAGATCAACACGAGCCAACGTATTTAAAACATAACAATTAAATCATTGCATAAACAACATGAATTTGAACATGACAGTTGAATGATTCACTTTCTCCTAGAAACAGAGTTACAAACTTTATGCGCAGCTCAATCAGCCATTCTGTTAAACTGATAGAATAAATTTCATCACACAATCGAGTGACTGACGGAATTCAAATTGCGGGCATGTCAGCATCACTTGGTATTACGGTCTTTTCCAAATCACTGCAAATTATTACTGCCCGCTGTGGCTATGAATTACCAGCTAAATTATGCCTCTCGACCCACGCTCCTAATTCTTATATCCTCTATTCTCGGTTGAAAAGAATTTATAACTTAATTACGCAACGAATTAAAGGACATCACTCCTTTTCCTAACTACGTTACTTTGTTAATTAGCGGTGCGTTGACATACATTTCCAGACGTATACAAATAATTTCTTAACACGCATAATACAAATCATTTAAGACATATAGCTTAATTCTCACGAGAAATGCATGTAACTTTATGATACACGACTTCTATTACTTATAAAACAACTAAATCCAGACACATTCATATAATACATGAGGCATATAATATTGTTACACGCACACGGGTATTTACTTGACCGAGCGGTTGTCAAACCCTGGCGCGATTCTCGCTAGAAGTCATAAGTTTCCCCGACTTTCCAAAGACTTCCATACAACCTCAGTTGTAAATCAGAAAGCCCGACGTGTCCATTCTATACCTAAATTTTCCTCTAATTAATGCAAGACCACAGATAAACCAAACTGCCAACTATCTATCAACCTTACATCTGCGTGTTTTGGCTTCATTATGTTCATTATGTACCACCAACCGTTCACGCCTTAGAACATATATGAGTACTCCCTAACAATGGGAACTATTTTAACTCCGCCACCTTAGGCCAGTCAATGTATGCTTTCCAGGCACATTTCGCCGATATAACTGCACCATATTCGCCCACATGGTGACATAAACGGTGTCTGTCAAGTCCCTTTTTATTTATTCCCTTGTGTAATTTACCGGTTTACTACCGTAAGTACTGTCCTTGCAGTCACGCTACCAATGTATACCACTAGATTTTAATATGTACTATTTTACGACAGGGACATTCATTCGGTTTTGGTCGGAATTCACTACTAGTGAACCGGGACATCATGGAAACACACTAACACTTCACTGCGTGACGTTTGCTCCTATTCATTAGCTCATTAGTTCGGGCCAGGAATATTTCCATGGGGCCGAATTCCAATAATCAAACAAGTAATCACACAAATCTAAGAACTGCTTAAAACGGGGCACTACAACCAAGTACACATACTCTAAATTTACTACAATACTTGAGACAAAATGCATGCAAACAGTTACTTATGAACTCAGGGAAGAATTGATGCATGAATTTGAAATGAATAAATTCAATAAATAATTGCAACGTAAATCAATGAACATATATTGTATGCAATTGAGACTAACATTGTGCTTCATTTGAGACTCGAACTTTTCTATGATGGCTACTCTTTCTATTCGTATCCCTCACTTTGCGACAAGCGGTCCTTGGACAATTTAATGAGAAAATTACATTTTACTAATTGTCGGAGCTGAATTCTGGCTTGCTTCAGCAACTTAGACTGACTAATTTCACGATGGGAATTTCTTAAAAGCCTGAATTCCGTCTGGGAACACACATCCCTCTCTTAGCTTAGCCAATCAGGATTACCTTCTTTACACGCCCAAAACTGTATCACTCCCACTGAAGTCAGAGAAGATTTGTCTAGTCCGCTTTTAATAATAATTATTCTGGAAAATATAATTTTATGATACCTGTTTCAAAATGGACCCGGTTTTCCTGGATTTTTCTTTGTTTTGTTTTAGCTCTTGTCATTTAGCGCTTCATGACCGTACACTGACAAATCTTTCGGACCGTTATCAAACGGATTCTAGTTAAAAATTCAATCCATGCTCCAAACAGAGTATATCCTATCCCTTACAGTCAGCAACGTTTCGCGAGTCTAGCCCATACGTCAAACGTAATGTTTACGTGTCACGCCGATCAGGAAAGAATGTACTGAATTTATCTTGTTATTTAACTTGCATTGTTTGTTAGTTATTTTTTAATTTCTTTAATTTCTTTATTCATTGTATTCTGCAAATAGCTGTATTTTGAACTTTACAGTGTCCATAAGTCAAGTCCATTTTCTACCTGACCTGAATCATTGATCTGGTTTTGTAAACAAAATGTTTATCTCAGTCTGAGTCTAGAACATTGAAAATCCCAATGAAATGCCGTGTGTTGTTTAGAACGTTTGTATTATAATTTTATTAACAGGCCTTCTCATTATAACTAAGATTTAATCCTGTAAACATCTGGAGCCTTTCATAATGAAATTTTTCATTTGGCAATATTTTTTTTTATATGTAGGAAATGCTAACTGTGAAATAAGGACAAGTAGAAGACTATATCATTTTGTTTATCTACAAATTATTCATTCGTGCTGTAAGATCTAAGCAGAATCAGTTGTGTTATTATTTTGTCAGGAATTTCCTTTGGGCTGGAATTTATTTATTCAACTTATTTAATTCAAGTAGTGCTTCTCTGGAAGTGCAAACTGCTCCGAAAAAAAAATTCTTGGAAATAGAGACTTGAATTTCATAGTGAAATTAAATAAAGATCTAGTTTTGGATTGTATTATTGTAATTCAACAACAGACTGTTGGCACATCACTATGACACAGGCTATCACATGCACATAAACATTTCCAGCATTTGATTTATTTTGGAATACCACTAAAGTTTATTCAGAACCTTAAACATTAGGTCTTGTGTTAGAATTTCTGGGATTTTTTGGAACTGAAGTCGCAATTACTGTATGTTCATTTTACTTATTTTTTACTTTGTATACTAGGGAAATAAACTGTTTGTTGAATTTTTTATAAAACTTGATGGTTTTCGCTCTTTTCTATTACCTAGTTTAAGACCATAGAGTCGTAATAATCTCTACACAATTTTGTACCATTAAACAAAGTTATTCATCCAATTATACATAATCGATCAAGGGGTCAAACAATAAATGCATAATCGATCAAGGGGTCAAACAATAAAAAGTCAAAGTCACTGAGGGGATAATGGTTATTTTTTTCGTTATTCCTGTGTACATCAATGTCTCGTTTTAAAAATTGCTAATTGTGCTGAGTCGACTGTCACTGAATAAACCAGCTTTGTCGATATTTTAGAGATCGAAAGTCAAAGGTCGAGGTTATTATTTTACAGACTATATCTAGCAGATGCGCTAGTTTTGGGAATCAGTACGTCCAGTGATTGCCGTTTTCTTCTTGTCTGACACTTTGGTCTTCAGACTATGCGAGACAAAAACTGCAGATGTTGTAAATGGATCACACAGTCTGATATGTCAGTGCTTGCGCACTTAACCTTAATTTACCTTTCATGCAAACAGGTGATCTGAAGGGTTCATTGAAGGACGCAGAAAAAGCAGTGGTCCTGGACAGTAAAAATCCAGTAAGTCTTTTCTTTTCTATTTTGTTTCTTTTGATTTGTTTTTGTTGTTTCGTTTTGGATTTTGTTGTTTGTTTTTTATGGGTTTTTTTTGTTTTTTCTGTTGCTTTAAAGAGATTTCATTGAGTAGATATTAAATATCAATATAACTGAAAATAATGAAATAGTAGTCCAAATTTAATGAAGTTATATGAAAGTCCAAATTTCTTTTAGCAAAAATACAATCATGTAGGATAAGATTTGATAGTCAAAATTTGATGGATCATCTTTATAATTATGAGTCAAAATAAATAGTTGTATTAATTGGCGTTATATTTTGCAGGCTGTCTATTGTATTCGAGCTCTAGTCTGGAATATGATGAATAACATTGCTATGGTACGTATTTTTGGAATCTTTGAGACCATTTCCTATATGTTACTATGCTAAAATGTGCAAAAAGAAAGAACCACTTCCATGATGGAGAAGCAGGCTAAGAAAGGAAACAACAAACACGTGCTAAAATTAGACTTTAACGCTATTTCTCTCAGATTATTTGAAGCAGGTACCACAAAGGTACCGATGAGAATAATTCGTTCTTAAACATGACAAGATTCAACAGCCATACAATGTTTGTTACATAAAAGGCTCATTGCATTTAGTGACATCTCTGTGTTTTAATATAATAAATTCCGCAATATTTTCAGTATCTATTTAAGCGACTAAGTCATCTTATTTTAGGTATTTTCGGACCATGTGACCTAGTCAGCATTAACAAGTAGTTCGAATGATTTCTACGTTTGTGCTTTCACAATTGTATCATTGGTTCATTTCAGGTTTAAGCTACAGTAAAGATCTTTAAAGTGAAAAATGTAATTAGTAATCGTCAGAACAAATATAGGGGAAAAATTTAAATTTCGACTTTTGCTGACTGGTTTATTGTACTATGAAACTTCGATCTGCGTATAAAATCTTTTGTCACGTGACGTGCTTGTAGACTTATGTCGCAATATATATTCTTAATGTACTTATAGATTCATGTCACAATATTTAAGCTGCGATGTGCAAATATACTCTGTTGTCACAATACATAGACTACGATGTGCATATAGACTCTGGTGTCACAATACATAGACTACGATATGCATAAAGACTCTGGTGTCACAATACATAGACTACGATGTGCATACAGACTCTGGTGTCAGAGTATATGCCTGTTGTGCTTATAGACTCATATGTCACAGTACATAGACTGCGGTGTGCATATAGCACCAAGAAATGCGAAGAAAGAAGGCTGCAATAAAGATATAAATGCACAGACACTCGTGAATGATACAGCTGAACCTTCTTTTGAGATGAAAGAACGATCACTCACTTGGGTTAATGTTCGTTCCCATGCAACTGACACTGTTCTCCATTTTATTTTGGAGTAATCAATGTCAATTATATTTTTGTATAAGGAAAAAAAAAACAACGACATGTAATTAGTCTCTTATTTAATTTATCGGAATTTGTGTCACTTTCCTCCATTCTGTTCAGCAATTACATTATCCAATTCGTACCTTATTTTAGGGATTAAAGGACCTAGATACCGCCTTGAAGCTGGACTCAAGTCATTTGTGTAGCCTTGTTCTGAAATCTTCGCTCACTAAACCAATTGTAAGTACGCACATTATTTTGTTTTTAAATTTATCATTACAGATAACAAAACGTAAGTCCTAACTTAAACTCGATTCCAGAATCCAGAATTCTGATTGACTGGAATTTAAACCTGCCTTCAAATGAACAATTAGATGTCGAAAGTCTAGATTGAACTAAAATAATTACATTAGAAGAGCCGGCCCCACGTCCCATTTTCTTGTAAGTTTATTTATCATGAAAGTAGCATTAAAACTTACAGATGGATAGTTTTACGCGCAATTTTACTTTGAATACACAGTTCAAGTCGTGCATTGTATAGGATATCTTGTATTTCTTTCCTTCACATTGTATAGGATATCTTGTATTTCTTTCCTTCACATTGTATAGGATATCTTGTATTTCTTTCCTTCACATTGCATGCTTGATCTCATTTAATCAAAAATACTTTACCAGACATTTGAGTTTGTATTCGAATGTATGTTTTACAAAAAACTAGAGAATATTGGGCCACCTTTTCCTCATGATTAACAAATCTTTTGTAGTGATTATGACTTGGTCCATATTTATGACTGCTGGTAGATAATGTCAGATATAATTAAGGCAACCGAATTTGAAAATTTCAGGTACTAGGAACTGGTCCTTAACGGAAGTCAAAGCGATTCTTTTAACCATTGGGATCGAGTTACGTTTACTTAGATTTAGAGCAGGGGTCTCAAACACGCGGCCTGCCAAGTCGTATCCTATGGCCCGCAAAATGATTGGCGTCACAGGATGTCATGAGAAATAACAAAGGTGGTGTGGCCCATGGGCCAACGAAAATGCCCTCATGCGGCCCTAAGGGTGGTTTGAGTTTGAGACCCCTGATTTAGAGTGTCTATCGCGATTCTTTTTCGTTGAAATACAATATGTATGGCGTAGTCAAAAACAATCAATAAAAAGGTTCATTCTTTGGTATAAAAATAGTAAATTTAAAGACATAACCTAATTGTGTGTTTCTCTTGTTAAGACTAATGACAAATCTGTATGTATAATATAGCAACTGCCAGTACTTGTCAGTAGCGGGTTCATAAACAGCACGATTTAGAGGTTAGACGTATAACTTGATGATGCTCCACTCTTAAATAACTCAGCACAATATATACATATAACCGCTCTGGTGGCCTAGTGGTTAGAGCGTCCGCCTCGGAAGCGGGATATCGTGGGTTCGATCCCTGGCCAAGTCATACCAAAGACTTACAAAAATGGTACTAACAGATGCCTCGCTTGACGCTCAGCATTAAGAGGTTAGTGTTAGGACTGGTTGGCCTGGTGTCAGGATAATGTGACTGGGTGGGACATCATACTACATGTCTGCGGCATGATGCCCCAGTGCTAGACATCACTATAAACTGCCACATTGCAGACATCGTAGCGATATGACTGAAAAATTGTTAAAGCTACGTTAAAATATCATATTTCCACATCCCATGTATGTGTGTGTGTGTGTGTGTTACAGCTTACGTAATGCAATGCTAAGATATATATCCGTCTTTCAATCGGTACATCTTTAGTACCGTGCTTTTGCATAAATACAATCCTATTGAATTACTGTTGATTATCTGAGGTATTTGACAAACTACCAACAAAAGTATTTGTTTGTGTTGGATTTACACATTTAGGTCGGTGTTTTAGAACACACGAAAATTCACAGTGGATTTTCTAACCTAAACTGATTTCGAGACAAAAGTCATCCATGTATTTACTGTCACATTATCCTTTGTTATCCTTCATTGACATTCCTCCATATACCTTATATTACCATATGTTCTTATCGAGGCATTTGCAAAGAAAGCATATGTCAGGCTTTACAAGCCAGCTTGAGAAATAATTGCATTTTGCTTCAAATATGTTTCACCGGCTGTTATTCAAGGTCAGGGTCATATTTCGAGCAAAGGATCTCACTAAAGGTTGACACGATTTTGATTTTGAAAGATCAAAATTCGTGGAAAGCAAGAACAACGAATGCTCTAAAAACACGTGCCAGATGCCAGCGTAATAATAATAATAAAAGGAATGGCCTGATTTAAACAGCATCAACCAATTATTATATATTAAAAATAACCATAAGGACAAGCTTCTTATATGACTGGCATGCCATGCTCTGACACTCTATCCTGTATTGCTATATAAAGAATGGACGATTCTTGGCTAGTGTAAATCGAGTTATATAATCAATTGTAGTGAAGAGGTCAATGAAAGAAAGCGTCGAGCTACCTAAAAGTGAATGTTTTGTTGATGAAATATGCTGCTATCATGACAGAGAGGAAGTAAATTGGAACTAAAAGGATTAAATGACCATCGTTGGGTATATATCGGTGTGTACATTTTACCTAATCACTCGTAAAGTTAACATAAAGTCTTTAGGATTAGTGCAGTGATAATGTAAAATTTACTCATCGATAAATACGCAACCGTGATCATTTAATCTTATATAGCAAAACTATGCGCTCTATAAACTGGTGTGTGTGTGTGGGGGGGGGGGATTTGGATTTTTAATGTAGATTTAACAATTTTTCAGTCATATCGCTACGATGTCTGCATTATAGCAGTTTTAGAGTCCTGTCTAGCACTGGGGCATCATGCCGCAGACATGTAGCATGATGTCCCACCCAGTCACATTATCATGACCAAACATTGCTACTAGTAATATTTTCGTATGTCTTCGGTATTACTCGGCTGGGGTTCGAACTCGCGACCTCCTGCATCCGAGATGAACCACTGGGCCACCGGAGCGGGTCATATAAAGTGATGGCAATTACTTCTGCGTAGTGGGGAAATGTGTTTCAAATTATACAAAGGACACTTTCTTGTCCAGGAAATATAAGAATGAATTTTCGCAGCGTACGCATTCCTATAAATTGAAAGTGCAGTTATGACATTTTAAAATAGCAAGAAAGAAAGAAAACCTAAAAGCAAGAGGCTAAAATAGCCGAGCAGAACTAGCACTCTTTTATGAGATGTGCGTCATAAGTAAAGCCTAGCTGTGTACTCTCAAACCCAAACCACCCACCATAATTTAGATATAATCAATAGTGTTTGTTTGTTGGAGTAACCACATGCTTTTTTCACATTAGTATGCATACCTAAAATTACTTAATAGCCTGCAGATTATTACAAAAGTAAAGCGTCTAATACTATTTGGGTGGATATGCAAACAGGGGTGCCCACATTTATTAGGGGTGGGGTTGGTGTGGAGGGGACCAAACATGTAGTAGTCACCTATTAAATTTTATGATGCAGGCCAAAACATGTTTATATGCGAAATCGGTGGTGGGGGTGGAGGATGGGGTGAACAAGTACCTCTATGTGCGGGCGCCCATATGTGCAAATTAACTCTCTAATTTTGATTTTCATTGACGATTTTATTACCTGTTCCTCGTTTCAGGTAAAGTACATGTGCTTTCTTCGTGTTACTGGGTATCGACAGAAAATAAGGGAAGGAAAAACGTTTAGAATACACTCAACTTACGTACTGAATACTGTCCAAACACGTGAATAAATGATTATCGAAGCAAAGTTTGCTCAAGTTTCTCCTTTCCACTTGATGCTTTCTTAAAATGCTTTCGTCCATGGACAATATAGTCTCCGAAAAGCCGATTACTTGTGTTCTGTACGTTGTGGGTTTTTACAATGAATTTGGCACTTTGTACTTTGGGTATGCAGGAATGTAAATACAGTCCCATATTTCGTCAAGTGTCTACAACAATATAAACAAGGAACATTTACAACCTGAGTAAATGTAAGTAAAATCTGCAAAGAGTATTTTCACTGGTTTATAAATGGAAATATTCTAAAGAAATATGTTAATATATTTGATCTCCTGAACCTATTTACAAATTACAAAAAACAATATAACCCTTACATCAAGAATGAATAAAGGGTCTCTGTAGAAAGGTGTGGAACACTACTAAATCTTTTGCCATGCTGTCTTTTCCTTGCCACGCAGTGCATGGTCAAATGCATCATCTCGCAGAAGTTCACGAATCTGAGGACCAACAAAGAAACCTTCCTTTATCTTAGCTTCACTTAACCTTGGAAACTTTCCACGGAGGTATTTGAAAGCTGCTTGTGTGTCGTCCATATCCTTGACAAAGTTCTTCATCAGACGCAGCTTGATGTGCAAGGGTGGTAACAAAATCTTTGTTGATTCAACAAGTGGTGGATGCTGAATACTTTCCTCACAGGCTCCAATGACTGTCGGAGTGGCCAATCTCTCTTGATGTAATGGGAATCTCTCGCACGATTATTCCATTCGCAGAGAAAGCAACACTACTTTTTATATCCAGTCTGCAGACCAAGCATGAACATTCAAATTGCCAAAAAGCTCCCACTGATGATGTTGATCATAGTTTATGCACCTCAAAATTTGTTTCATGTTTTAATAGGTTTTCTTCATATGGACTGCATGACCAGCTGGAACTGATGGTAGAACATTGCCATCATGCAGCAAAAACATATTTAAGACTCGTATTCCATGAACCAATGAATCGTCTCCACTCATATGGATCATGAACGATATTGAGGGCTGCCATCACACCATCGATGTTGTTGCAGGCTACAAGATCACCTTCCATGAAGAAGAATGGGACAAGATCCTTTTGACGGTCACGGAACATGGAAACCCTAACATCGCCTGCCATGGCATTCCACTGCTATAGTATGGAGTCCAACAGCTCTGCCTTACTCTTGGATAGTTCCTAATCCCTGACACGGCCATTCAGTTCACCTTGTTTTATAAAGTGTGGTTCAGAGGACTAGGATGTGAGAAAATATGGGTCATGTGACATAGATGGTTCAGGACTAGAAGTTTCAACCTCTTCTTCTTCCTTTCCCTCGTCTGACTCCATTGAGAATGATTCTGGTGCATCAGGAACCGACAGTCTTTCTCCGTGGGGTACTGGGCATATATCTGATGGAATGTTTAGATAATTCACGGTCCATTTTTTCTTTTTTGACACACCTTTCCCAACTGGAGGCACCAAGCAGAAGTAACAATTGCTGATATGATCTGTTGGCTCTTTTCGAATCATTGACACTGCAAAAGGCATAGATTTCCTTTTCCTGTTTAACCACTGATGAAATTCTGTTGCACAAGTGTTGCAGCATATGTGTGGGGCCCACCGCTTGTCCTGATCTCCAATTTTGCAGCCAAAATAAAGGTGATAGGCTTTCTTAAGCATCGTGGTTATACTGCAGTTATATGATTGTTCACACAAGTAGGAGGCGTTTCTACTCACTTTGGCTAAACAGAAATGTGTCCCTTCGCAAAATCAAATACTGACAAATAAGAGATCATGACACTGTATGATTTCCACAGCCGATATAGGGCAATTTGATCAGCTGTGATGTAACCTTAGTTATGATTGCATCATCCATGACTTCTAGGAATAACATGATGCAATTCATATCATGTATGACGCAATACCAGCTTCTGATTGCTCATTGATTGTTTTGCCTGAAAAGCAAGTACTGTCCAAACCCGGTCATAGATGTATTCATAGATCCAGTCAAAGATGTATTTTAGTCATTTCTGGTTTAAATTCAGATCCCTTCCTTTTATCATTCACTTATCCTCCGCCATTCCCAAGTCAAGGATAGTATATACTGACCCAGTATCGTATCTTTAAAAATAGGGCCAATCAACAATTTTAAGCAAGGTTTTCGTTCACAGTGACCCAGAATTAGTAACGTTTGACTACATTTATTTCGGAAGCATTATGGTTGTTGACCAGTGTTATTTATTGTATAGCCTGTTTCTTATTCCAGGTTAAAATAAAATTTATCCTCGTTATAGCAACGAGATGAAAACTTCAATATCATAATGTATTTATGCTTACCTTACGTCTAATTACTTCATCTCGAACAGAAAAAATGGTTCAGCATCGAAAGTGTGGAAAAGGCCAAACTGAATAAGTATGGTTTAAAGGTAGAATAGTTATCGTCTCGTCATCGACCAGGTTGTAGATACAATTTGTGCTTATCATATATACACGCAGCCTCATTACTGATCTCAGGGACTACTTGCACTGAATGTCTACTAGCGAGCATGAATATCTGTATCACCATGCACACTCAATGTTTTCACAACACGAATATCATAATTACTCCACTCACGAAATGTGCAATAAGAAACGATAGATATATGTCTCCACGTGCAATTGTTGTTAAATAAAATGTGCAAATGCCTGACTTCACACACACACATACACACACAGATAGATAGATAGATAGATAGATAGATAGATAGATAGATAGATGGATGGATGGATGGATGGATAAATATATATATATATATATATATATATATATATATATATATATATATATATATATATATATATATATATATATATAGATAGATAGATAGATAGATAGATAGATAGATAGATAAATAGATTAGAAGCCACACGGCAGATAAGTCTATCTGGATTGAACTGTATCATTAAGATTGTGTTGGTTAGAGACAATCGTATATATGAAAGGGCAAATTACCAGAGCAAAACTAGTCTGAGACTGGCCCTAGGGCGGCTTTCTGAATCTAAAAATGCCTTCCATAAGTGCTCAAAGCTGCATAGGACCAATACACCAGCTCACAGAATCTGCTTGATGTTTGGCTTTATACATGTACAAACACGATATATATATATATATATATATATATATATATATATATATATATATATATATATATATATATATATATATGCACACACATACACAGCATACACGTGTTTGTAGCATGTGTACATTTCACAATATATACATCTACTCAAGTGTCCTGACTTGTTGCAGTCATTGCATGTCATTGCTGTCATTGCAGTCATTGCATGTCATTGCTGTCATAATCTCTAACACGTGAATTATCTTCATGCATGTGAGTAAATTGCTCATTCTCGGACCTTTCCACTTCCGGAAAACACCATGATGTATGGAAATTAACATATTGGAACCAATTTCATCACGAGAGAAAAACGTGTGTGGCGAATGTAGTTCAAGATAGGATTAGATTGTTGCATTCATGTTTATCGGGGCTTTTGGCGAACGTAAAAATAGGAACATAGTAATGAGCCTAAGTAATACTTTAGCGAGAGATTTTCGGACAATAGCGTACCAACTGGGTGGAGGGACCGACAGGGCGGATTCCCGGGGCGCCAGAAGTCTTTGGGGACAAATCATCGGAAAAAATTAAAATTACACGAAATTCGTTGGCGGTGTCATCATCGTCGCTCTGGGCACCATTTACCCTTACTACGCAACTGTTTACGGAAAATATGGAAAGGCCCACGAATATACTATTGCATGATGCACTCTGTATCCTTAACAAGCTACGTGCTCCTTCAGTTACTTTTTGGTCTCCTCGAACTCACTGTTTCTGTCTAGAACAATTCTCTATATTCAAAGACAGCATGATCTTTGAAACAGACTCTGTACATACATTACTCGTAAAAGAAGGAAAACAAACTATATGTAACTATTACGTTTCTGATTTTCTGTCCATCTCCATCATATCCACTGCTCTTTTGAAACTAAATGTGAAAACATTCCAATGAAAGAGATATGTGGTCTATTAACCGCGTGTGCGGCAAACCGAGGTTGTTCCGGAAAGACATTTTCAATATACATTTCGAATATTACATGAATTGCACAAAGTTTGTTTTCTCCACCGAAATTTGGTAGAATGTATAATGTTTTGAAACTTAATAGTATAATTAACGTAGAAATGTCGTTGAGGTTCATTTATTAATCTTATCTAACGATCCTGTTTTGTGCGCTACGTGCATAATTGTATTTCACCGCCATTCTCATCATTTTTTTAAAAAATTTAGAAGAAAGGTTTTCTTCCTGAAAAATATTTAATAATATACATGGAAAACTACTTAACATTATACATAGAAAGTAAATGGTTTCATAAATGGATTCATGTTCTATTGTTTTTAACTGCCACTTTAACAAGTTATAAACACAAAAACTCGTTCTTTTGGTGACTTTCCTGAAAGTTCTCCTCTGTTTGTATCCAAATTTTGAAATATTTCTCGTTTCCCCAATGCATAGTATAACAAAACAGCTCCAATTAGAACTAATAAATATCGAAAGAATTATTCAATACTATGTTTAGAGAAGTTGTAATTGTATACGTTGTATCACCGTGTATTGATATTCTTGGCCAAGTAACCATAAGTAATTATAATAATACAAATTTGCCGGCAAGCCTCCTTTAACTTCCGTTCCAAATATTTAATTTTAACAATAAAGCAGGCTCATATGGCACTCAGTCTACTAGACTGATCCATTCTTCTTGTATCTTCCACAAAATAATATACTTCTTTCCCAGTTTCGAAATAAAAGGTTCTGAATAAAATAAAAACGTTTGATTATGAATTTAGACATTTAAGAATGTTTGTTCAATTACTACATTTTAAAATATCTATAAAAAAACAAGAAAAGTTTTTAACAACGTATCTTATTTATCCTAAAAATAAAATTATTTCTCTTTCTTCAAGAAAAGTTTACTCTGTCTCGTTAACGTCACACAGACTTCAGTAAAATAGTAAAATACCTTGCTTCCTGTACCAAACGACCATTAGAGCTTAAGCCGTGTTTTTTTTCTTCCTATTTTGACGACGTTTATCTGTGCTAATGTTACTTAGATGCAAGTGAACGTTTTTGGTAAGATTAGATGATGGGTGCCGTTTTTGGTGGGATTAAATGATGGGTGCCGTTTTGGTAGGATTAGATGATGTGTTTCGTTTTTGGTAAGATTAGATGATGGGTGTCGTTTTGGTAGGATTAGATGATGGGTGTCGTTTTTGGTAAGATTAGATGATGGGTGTCGTTTTTGGTAAGATTAGATGATGGGTGCCGTTTTTGGTAGGATTAGATGATGGATGCCGTTTTTGGTAGGATTAGATGATGGGTGCCGTTTTGGTAGGATTAGATGATGGGTGTCGTTTTTGGTGGGATTCGATGATGGGTGTCGTTTTTGGTAAGATTAGATGATGGGTGCCGTTTTTGGTAGGATTAGATGATGGGTGCCGTTTTGATAAGATTAGATGATGGGTGCCGTTTTTGGTAGGATTAGATGATGTGTATCGTTTTTGGTTGGATTCGATGATGGGTTTCATTTTTGGTAAGATTAGATGATGGGTGCCGTTTTTGGTAGGATTAGATGATGGGTGCCGTTTTTGGTGAGATTAGATGATGGATGCCACTAACTAATATACAGCCTCTCCTGATTTATGACCTTTGTTTTAAAATTAACTCAGCTTACAGCTGACGTGGTACTTAAAACACGACAAAAGTTATGTTGTATATTTAGCGTTCGGGAGTTTTAGAGAACTTTTAAAGTCACTAAACGAGATATGGCCGAGCAAAGTAATTTCATGTGTGAAAGAATTTTTTAAAAAAATCTATTAATGAAGGGATCATTGCCTATAGTAACGGAAGTTGATACGGGTGATGCATATACATGAAACATATTTTATATGTCATGTTTTCCACTTAAAGCTGTAAGTTGATTATTATGAAATATTGCATGAAGGTAATGTAAACAATCGCATGAGAGTCAGTCAAGAAAAAAACATAACGTTTTTAAATCATTTGTATAATGTAGAAAATGTAACTTTTGTTATCACATGGTCACGTGGTCATAATGAGCAGTAAGTTTTAAGCTGGCTAAAAACTTTTGTAAAATTTAGCAACAAAATCATCATCATCAGCAACAACAACAAAAACAGCAACAATAATAATGATAATAATAGTAACTTATTATTGTTATTTTTAATGGTATTAGTAGTATTGTTATATATAATAATTATTATAGTATTATTATTATATATTTATTATTATTATTATTATTATTATTATTATTATTATTATTATTATTATTATAACGGTAATAGTAGCATTGCTATTACTAACAATTATCATAGTATTATATTATTATTTATTAAAAATAATAATTATCATTATTATTATTATTATTATTATTATTATAGAAGTTCATGTGTACACTTTTGTTTTTCGGCATCCAGGAGAAAAGAAACATTAGTGAAAATCGACACAGACCGAGTCGGCGATAACAGTCGTATAGTTTAATGGGGTTCCACACTAATGGAAGGAAATAAATGTAACGTGGTAGATTTTATTGTAGTGGGTGGGGGAAACCTTTCTTGCATCAGGTAAATGTCGACAAACAGTGATGCAAGTTAGTGAGCTTCATAATCATTCGTCTGTTTTTATACTTTAGATAATAGAGTTATTTTTCTATTGTAAGCTTCCCTCCCAACGTTAAGTGAACCACGTGCTTTGAATGCACCATATTTTGCTCTTTTTATTATAACTTCCATTGCCCCATTTCAGAACCTTTTCTTTCCCTATCTTCATCAAGTAAAGGAAAGTCTTGTACACAATGCTCCTACATAACAATATGCAAATATTCAGTAGAACATTAAAGTTATATATTTGTTGAGGTTGTAATGCAGACTATCTCTAAAGATTATAAATATCTTCTTTCCATCCTTGCCTAAAAGTTACAATATAGACGGTTATTTTTAAAAAAAAAAAAAATCTATCTTAGAAAAGACATGAATGAATTTCAAATACAGTATCTTCAAAACATTTCATACATAATACATGAAAGTTTGTGTCATAATACTACATAAAAAACACTTTGCTGAGATAAATGCGACATACGGTTGAGCAACTTTTCCTGCTGGGGGCGAGGGGGGTTAAAACGTTTTCTCATTCGCGATTATCTCACAATTTTGAGAATGGTTGGTGATTCTGTTTTGTCTGTGAATGCATTTTCATTACAACTGTCATTAAATGTCTGATGTAGACGCTTTTTGGTATTTTCCTTGAAAAATCAGTGATAGAAAATAGTGTCTCAACATTAGCGATAAAGTTTGTACACGATATTTCTCATGACATTTTTGTTAATCTTGCTTATTATCAACACATTAATAGTTTTCTAGGTTGTTTTCGTACAAAGTCTGTTTGCGTTTATTTATAATGTACATATTCGAGTTGAGCATGTAAATTTTCAGAAAAATGAAATATGCCTGTACATGAGGGATAATATTTTCTTTTTCCTTCATTGTATGCTGCAATAACATTTATATATATATATATATATATATATATATATATATATATATATATATATATATATATATATGTATATAAACTTACTATTATTATTATTATTATACTCCAGGCAAAACGTTTAAACCCTGAGTCGGAGACGTATTTAAATGTAGACACATTCAACCACCCCTGCATCCTGGAGTTCTACGACAAGTATTTTAATAACACACCTGGATATTCTCTCTCCTCCTCTCATTTATTCTTTAACATCTCTAAAATCTATATACGTGTCTTTCATATTCAAAATTGTATTCTAGAGATAAAAAAAAAAAATCTTTAAAGCGTTATTTTTTCTTAAGCTTCAGCAAATAGGAAATATACCTTGTGGATAAATCTCTCCACCCTCTGAATCACAAATGACGTTTATATGATTATGTTTGCAACATAATTGAACATGTGAAGATTTATTTTGTGAAATGATTTACAGATATTCAAATGATGAACGTTCACCAGTATAACAGATCATAAACAAATCATTTCCTTTTTGTATGCGTCGGTTAGCGCTCGTTCGGTAATTGGAGAGGAAACACCACCATTGTGATTATCTTCTGTTAAAGCAGAAACTTCACGCATGGTGCATGCATTATTTTTTTTGCCCTCATTTTCTAAGTGTATTTCTGTTCAGGATGATCAAAACTAGAATCGTTCGTTTATTAAAAATTATTAGTGGGTTCCGATATACAGTTTATATGTATTACCCGTATAAGCAATCGGAACAATCTTGGCTTTCTCCATCGGACGGTAAGGAAAATCTTTGTACGTAAAATAATGGCTATGTTGAACTACTCTCAACCCTTGGTTGTTATAACGTT
Organism: Sinohyriopsis cumingii; assembly: GCA_028554795.2. NCBI lineage: Eukaryota > Metazoa > Mollusca > Bivalvia > Unionida > Unionidae > Sinohyriopsis > Sinohyriopsis cumingii. The sequence continues at coordinate 7,823,688 of CM068834.1, read as the reverse complement.
ATAATAACTTTATCACGTCATAATAAATAGTCGACGTGTCATCGCCAACAAAAACATAAGCAATAGTTGCAGACAATTGAAACCGAATGATTTCGTAAAATTTGATTACAAAGTTGTAGGAACTACATTAAAACTTAAATTTGAAGGTATTTCAGTTCTTGTTCAATCGTTGTTGAATGTTATTTTCAAGATCTGTTATTAGACTCTGTTCCTCGCACAACTAGCTGGATGTTTGTACGCCAAAATCTTACCGATTTGGAAATATCACTCCGATTGTTTATGGGTCTCTTTCAGAGAGTCGAAGTTATTCCACTCGCATATGAAAAAGACGAGGATGTTCCAAATGCATGTCCAGTAAACACGAACGTGCCTAAGTACTATAAATAAGCTCAAGCCACTCAAACTATAAATCATTCCTTGAGTCTTATGACATCAGTGGAATTAGTTCATTCTAAGGTTATATAAATTTAGAGAAAAGTGATTTGAATTTTTTTAAAAATTATTCTTGCCTAAAATTGTGTGTTTAAGGATTTTTTTAATGACTATACACCTGATAGGAACAGCTGATTACAACTCATAAACGAAACTAGTTTTCAAATGGTGAAAATTACGCTGACTAGGTCACAAGGTCACTCAAAAACTTGTATCTAAATGTTTGGCACTCGATAAATTCATGTAATAAAAAGAACAGATAAGTGAGGCATTACGTGAGGTGAAATTTTTATGTAAAATTCAATATTTGAATTGAGCAACTAATGTTAAAGATTGCATGCGAATATGTGATACGGTTTCAGATTTCAAACAGAGATATCATACCGCTTGCTAAGTTACAAATATTGTACGACAGATGAATTACTAATATTTCCCAGTGTAATGCATCTAGCAGGCGTTTAGTTTAAAATCGTTCTTCCAGTGTTTGGTTGGAATGTCACAATTTTGCAAATAAGAAATTCCTAAGCACAGTGATCTAATAATCGTGTGTATTCATTCGACTGAATTATGGAGGCATCCCTCTCAGTTGATAAATGAATGAATATGTTTTCTTTTGTTCCAGGTTTTTATTCCCTCTGAGTGTGCCCCATACAATTACAGTTATTAACTTGGAGCCTGACAAACCAAGCAAGACTCACATAGGTACTGCGTTATGAACCCAGCCCCGTTGTCATACAAGGAGTGATATATGGGCAGTAATATGTAGCAATTAGGCCTTCTACGTAACTTAACATTGCGACTTAGGTTTACATGTGGGTTCTTTATGGCTCCTTCTGGGAATGCTAATGTTATTAATATATATATATATATTTGCATGTTAAATCTATATATATTCTGGGAATGCTAATGTTATATATATATATATATATATATATATATATATATATATATATATATATATATATATATATATATATATATATTAATAACATTAGCATTCCCAGAATATATATAGATTTAACATGCAGAATTCAGAGAAACCCCCGCATGTAACCTACGGACCTAATCATAGTTTTAAACTGCCGAGCCATTAGAACCCGTCTATTATTATGGTAATTTTAAATTGAAAGATCCTATCCAACACTTACTTTTTGACTTCTAACCAGCACCCACTTTTTGATTACTATCTCAACATTCGCTTTCTGATTACTATCAAACAACAACTTTCTGAGTACTGTCCATTACCTACTTCTTGAATACTATCAACATTCACTTTCGATTACTATCCTAAACCCATTATCAAATACTAACCCACACTTTTTGGGTACTGTCCAACACTCCATGGGTAGTGACCAATATTACATTTTAACATTACTATTCCTTAATGGCCTCACATGTAAACCTAAGTCGTCTTGTTAATCACCTTAGGTAGACTAATCACCACATATAAGTTTTGTATCTTTTCTTTTCTCCCACTGCCATATTTCCTGAATGTCTCTTATAAGAACAGGTCTATATTTAAGATTTATTTTTATCAAAGTGTTATATGTTTCCAGAAAGTGATCCAAATTTGTATAAATCACCTGCTTCAAAAAGACCTTTTTCCGCCCCATGTACAAGCGTAACCAATCAGAGAGAGCCGTTTCGATGCGGCACACCAACCGTTGCGGAATATAACAAGATATCGTTCAGAAGAAGACTTGACTATGGCGAAGCCGTCAGAAAGCACGTGTCCAGACCAAAGTCGGCAACAGATTTCTTCTGTAAGTCAAAATGATTCGTGTACATTTTCTTAAATGCCATTTACAATTTTAGAAATACGTATATTAATTATATGATTCCCCCCTCCCCCCTTTAAATGATCAGTATGTCGACTCAGTTATCCATTAATATCTGTGACTAACATGCAGGGTGTTAAATACTGTCCGTGTTATTATATTGCAACGATGGGTGTATAAATTTATCCTATTAGAGAAAATGTAACACACGTAGTGTCTTTAGAAAGCTATTAGTGTTGTTATTAATTCGACCGGAAGAAAATCATGTCCATTTTTCCATTGCAAAATGATATAAATTTCTTTTGAGAGAAAAAGACGGGAGCTGAACCTTTCTTCATTTAGAACTTTAAAATAGTAACGTTTTCCAGCAAAACTATTGCCTTGAATACCGCGATGCGTCCCAAATAGAACACGTGCCTCTTTGATGACTGCATTTTCCACGATCAACACGTCTCTGAGTCTTCGCAGTCGCGAATTCAGACAGGAACAAGTGGAAACGTTCGTTCTGAGCCACGGTACCAGTACTTGTACACATTTTAATCTGCATATATTTATTATTCATGTATGCTCTACTTTATTGTTCCCAACAAAACATTACGCAAAATTTAAATCTCTGGTGAATACTACCTATGCCTTGAAAGTAGTCCTAAATACAATAAACCACGATCTCAAAAATCAGTTTCTTAGACATACTGCGTATACTTGTTCAAAGTGTATTCATTGACTGGACCATGATATATAGCTGTTTAATTATAACCAAAACGCGACCTTTACGGAAACAACCTTGCGAAGTTTTTAAACAGCTTGTGACGTCACAAGATAACTGTGCTCAATGTGGAAATAATAGTCAACAAGTTTAGCAACAACATTTGGTTTTCGCAACCTTTAACACCATTTCATCTTCATTAAAAAAGTTACGCTTATATTTATGTTTATCATTTATTTTCTTTTTAAAAAAAAATCCAATATATGGATCATTTATTGCACATTTACAGGAAAAGTAAAAAGTAATGTTGTTGAGTATACTAATTTGTGCAAATTAGAAATCAAGTGAAGAGAAATGTTAAAGGGGCAAAATCTAATTTTTTTTATTTAAAAAAACTTCAAGAGAATAAAAACAACCCCCAGAAGTTATGACTGTAGTTGAAGTCAGTCTATTTCAGTTCTAAAACAAAACATAATACTAACATTCTACTGCCTATTGATGGTAGCGACTACCGTAATATTGTATTGACTATTGATGGTAGCGACTACCGTAATATTGTATTGACTATTAATGGTAGCGACTACCGTAATATTGTATTGACTATTGATGGTAGCTATTACCGTAATATTGTACTGAGTATTGATGGTAGCTATTACCGTAATATTGTATTGACTATTGATGGTAGGGACTACCGTAATATTGTATTGACTATTAATGGTAGGGACTACCGTAATATTGTATTGACTATTGATGGTAGGGACTACCGTAATATTGTATTGACTATTAATGGTAGGGACTACCGTAATATTGTATTGACTATTGATGGTAGGGACTACCGTAATATTGTATTGACTATTGATGGTAGTGGCTACCGTAATATTGTATTGACTATTGATGGTAGTGACTACCGTAATATTGTATTGACTACTGATGGTAGTGACTACCGTAATATTGTATTGACTATTGATGGTAGTGACTACCGTAATATTGTATTGACTATTGATGGTAGCTAATACCGTAATATTGTATTGACTATTGATGGTAGTGACTACCGTAATATTGTATTGACTATTGATGGTAGCTAATACCGTAATATTGTATTGACTATTGATGGTAGCTAATACCGTAATATTGTATTGACTACTGATGGTAGCTAATACCGTAATATTGTATTGACTATTGATGGTAGCTAATACCGTAATATTGTATTGACTACTGATGGTAGCTAATACCGTAATATTGTATTGACTATTAATGGTAGGGACTACCGTAATATTGTATTGACTATTGATGGTAGTGACTACCGTAATATTGTATTGACTATTGATGGTAGGGACTACCGTAATATTGTATTGACTATTGATGGTAGGGACTACCGTAATATTGTATTGACTATTGATGGTAGTGGCTACCGTAATATTGTATTGACTATTGATGGTAGGGACTACCGTAATATTGTATTGACTACTGATAGTAGTGAAAGGGGTCACCCTACGGACAATGGGAATTAGCATTACAGGGACCCCTGGGTCACTCTACGGACAAGGGAAATTTAACATGGAGAAAAATCGTGGGTCACTCTACGGACAAGGGGAATTAACATGGAGAAAATCGTGGGTCACTCTACGGACAAGGGGAATTGAACATGGCTATAAATCGTGGGTCACTCTACGGACAAGGGGAATTTAACATGGGATTTTTTTTTTAAAAATTTTTTTAAAAAAGGGGTAGGCAATTCAAAGACTATCTCTTTTCGAGAAATATGGCTGGCCCTGAAAAGGGCCTTTGGTTTTTCTTCTTCTTCTAATTTCTTCTTTTTCTCCACCAACTTCTTATTTTATCTCCAACACTCTTTCTCTTCTTTTTTTTCTCCTTCTCTTCTTTCTTCTCTTCCTCCTCTTCTTTCTTCCTCTTCTCATTTTCCTCTTCTTTTTCAATTTTTTCATTCCATTCTCTCATCCTTATCCTTTCCTCTTCATCCTCCTTTTCCTCCTTTATTTCTTTCAACAGATCACTAATGATTACCTTCATTTTTCGTAAATTGTTTATCTCCATCTTCACTCTATGGGGACTATATGAGTAGTGATCCTCGTTTAGGTTAACCAACATTTGCTCAAACATTCCTAAATTGTCCATCACGTTTTGCAATTTTTCCATTTTGTTAAGGTGGTTTGATGCCATCTTCTTTTTATTCTTTGCAGAATGGTTTGAACAACGAATACTGTGGGTTCTTATACGAAAAGCGCGAACGTGAAGGAAAACATCCCCTAAAAACATAAAATGGATCTTACCTAGATCATGACCCAACAACGCGCGGACGTGAAGGAAAACATCCCCCTACTTTCTCATTTCATATAATATAACCCTAACTATACTCTCCACATTTGCTAAGAAACCCATAATCTACTATTCACACAAACTTACCTGAGCTCTTACTAACACACAAACACATACACTTCTACTATTAATAAAGAGTTAGTGTTTATTTTCACACTACTCTACCTACGCACATTGGCAAATTAATAGTTATTTCTTTTCTAGAGTATTGGGTAGCCCTGAAAAGGGCTGTTTTTTTTAAACTCCAGATGCACCTATCTAATGGTTGCACCTTCCTGGCCTTGCGCCGCACACGCATCTTCTTCCCCAGTCTTCTTTCACCTTTCTTCTGGGGAGCGCAGAGGGAGGATGGTTCGCTTCAGCACCCCAATCCTCTGTTTCAGGAATATTAAATGACATCCTCTCTTCTCTTTTCTTTTCCTCTTCTTCCCTCTGTCTTCTCTCCTCTTCTTCCTTCTTTATTCTTGCTTCTTCTACTATAGCCTCCGCTGATAGTTCGTTTACTATCCGCCTGGCATATTCCAGGTGCATCTGGAGTTCTAACAGTTTCACTATTCTGCTAGTCATTCTTCTGGCTGTGTTGATCAATCAACAAGGGTAGCTGGACTGCCCAACGAGTTTCAATTTATACTGAAAGCGCGGACGTGAAGGAAAACATCCCCCTAAAAACATAAAATTGATCTTACCTAGATCATGACCTAAAAAACAACAACAACGCGCGGACCTAAAAGAAACACTCGCTCACTTTTTTATGCTACCCATCACTATTATAAATTTTTTTATAAATCACTTCAATAGACTATCCACATACACAAAACAATCCATTTAAGAAAGAGTTAGTGTTTATTTTCACACTACTCTACCTACTCACATTGGCAAATTAATAGTTATTTCTTTTCTAGAGTATTGGGTAGCCCTTAAAAGGGCTGTTTTTTTTTGCTATGGCATTCTTTTTAGTTTCTAACAATGCGATGTCCTCTGAGGATAGACTTTCTGGCGATAGGTCTGCTTCTTCGGAAAGAGAAGAAGAATTCTTTGGTGTCGATACGACAATCGACAAAGCCTCTGTCAGCTTCAGGTTGCTGCTGCTGCTGCTGTTGCTGCTGTTGCTGCTGTCTCTGAAGTCTGTACTTCTCTGTCCATTCTTCTTTCTCCCTGTTCATTTCTTCTCTGAAGAGCTCTTCTATCAGGTCTTCAGTGATTTTTAACATTCTCACATTCTCTATTTCTTCTGGTTTCGGTATCAGACTGTGTCTGACCCTATGCAGATTCACGTAGGCTTCGTTGAGCTTAGCTAGTTTGGAGCACATCTTCTTAGGAGGATGAGTCGACAATGGATGGCTAGACTGGGAACAACCCGGTTCTTAAAGTGAAAGCGCGGACGTGAAGGAAAACATCCCCCACACGGTTTTCGAGCCGCAACGTTCATGAGAGGGATAGTAAGAAATGAAAGAGCATCAATTCAACATTCTTATAGCTAAACAAACCACAAAGGCATTTTTTTCTAAACACAACATTTTTTATTCAAAAAATCACTTAACACTAAACATCAACATTTTTAACAATAATCCAACATGATAACATCAAACAATTTTTTTCAAATTACAAACACTTTTTTTCTCAATGGACGATCTACTTTAAACAGGGCTGACAACGTTGTGAATGAAATTGTGATTTCCACTGTTGGAAATCATTAGGCCATTGATGGACACTACGTTTCCTAGCTTGAGACAAAAGATAAGCATAATGGTCACAAAACCATCGATCTACTTTCACATCGTTTCTAGCAGAAGAACGAGGATCAAAATGAGTCACTAAATGTTCTAAGGAATAGCCCAGGCTGCGATGATGCAGAAAATACACACAGTACTGTCCACACACCAAGGAATCTGTGCCTTGTAATTTCACGTTATTGAATCGGGTGGTTTGAGCATTTCTTCTCATAAAGTCGATGATATCGTCTTCCAAAGGGGGCAATCCGTACGAATCAAAATATTCCACACATCCTTCTTGAGGAAAGTAGACGGCTACCCAGTGGGTTCCTGGGAGATGACTGTCGTCCGTGTTGATCACGTAAGCTTGATGGTCTTTAGGTTTGCGATGAGGGAGTTCATCTTTAGCACAGACGACAGGATTCCAAGAAGCCGTATACGAACTATGGTTCAAAAGGTAATAAAGTTCCCAGGTATCCATTGATTTGTGTGTTTTTTTTTCTTCTTCACAGGTAATAATAAGTGGTCAATTCGATCCTGACTTTTTGCTTGAAAATGTTTGACGAATAAACGGTTATTCGTTCTGTTTCCTCACTCTGATTCAGGAGAGCTTCGATACGATGGATCTCTTGAGTGGTTAATGCTGGACAAGAATGTTCACGCAAGTCTTTATACCACTGGTGCAACACGTCTTTGTTCGAGATGAGACTCCAAGCTTCGTCCAGATACTCGTCCAATTTTTCTTCTTGACTCAACATCAGGCATTTATCGTGTTGAATTTGACTGGGATGATCGTTTTGACATCCATAGCAATTTTTCTTGATCAATTCCGTTATTTTGTCGACCAAGTGTTTGGCAAAACAGGAGACTAAATGGGCTTCTTGTTCTGGCCATCTCGACTTCATCATGATATCTTCTTCGTCTTTGTCTTGAGATTCTTCTTTTTCCACGGTCTCCTTACATTCCATCTCCAAAGTTTCTCCACTAGGTAAAGAGGGATAACAGTCTTCCATGGCTTTCTAATAATCTAGAATGACTTCTCTCAAACTGTTGATTTCTATGGTATTATCGAATTCTGCATACAGGATGACGTTCACTGTCTGTTTCAGTTGTTCTGCAAACTGAAGTTCCACACGAATCTGGCCAGATTTTATAGGGTGGAAATGTCCCTCGTCGCTGCCTTGGTCTGGAGTGAAATCGAAAGCCCACAAAGCATAGCCTCCTGCATAATCGTCATACTCAATGCCGTGACTGGTGTTGGTTCCTAACTGACCGGTGGCTTCGTACAGGGACAAGTACGATCTCAAGTAATTTTTGTTCTTGTCACTAAAGTCAGGTTCGAAAGGTCGGGTACACAAGGTCTTGCCATCACGACTGACTTCGACTTTCTTTACGTTGAAGTGTTGAAAGTTGAAAGGATTTTGATTGAAGGTTCCGTTGAAGGCTGAATTCCAGACCATACCAAGGATCAAACGTTTGGGTAACTGTCCTTGGAACAGATGATCTTCGGTTATGGATTGAAGGTTAGTGGGAATGGTGAACGTTTTCACTTCCACACGTCGGATGGGATACTTGGCAGTCGTTCTGCTCAACGTCTGATTGATTTCGTTTGCCACTTTGGGTAACACTTCTACGCGTCGTACGTACAGTTTGGCCTCTAAAATTTTGCTTTTAGGAATGCCACTCTTATCAGGATCAGCCAACAAATGGAAAGCGGTACTGTTGCGATTCAGTCTCAAGCGAACATTTACCCCGTTCAGCAAATATTTCTCTTGCAACCACATGTCCAAATGCAAACGATCCATCAGTTCTAAACTCCTCTTGCCTAAGATTTTCTCTTCTCTTGACTGAAAGCCGGAATTGCTTCCATCTAATGCTTCGAACTTGTTCGTTTCGTCAGGTTCCCACAGCACACAGGCATTGAGATGAGTATCCTTGGCATCTATTCCGTACGTCAAGAGATTTTCCAGGTAGGCGCGGTAAGGGTATGTATCCATGCTGCTGCTGACTAGTTTGTTATTCAAGTACAAGTCCACTGAGCTGAACAAGGAATGCATGAAATTGTTGACGGGAGCTATATTCTCAGTGTCTTCTACTCCATCACCATTCTTATCTAGAACTTGGACTTTCAAGTACAAGTAACTGCTATTCAAATCGATGTAATCTTCGGGCTGTCCTTTGATTTCAAACTCGATGGGAGCGGAATCGATTAGTGAGGAGACGGGATTAAATTCCACCCACTGAGATTCTTGCATCGTCATCATGGTGGGGGGCATGGCAAACAGATCCAGTTCCGTCTTGGAACAAGCGCAAGACTCTCGGTGCATCATTTTTTGTTGTTGCTGTGTTTCAATAATCGAAAACGTCTAAGTCTCGAACGGTTCTTCTTTTCTTGGCCTTTCTCGCTTGAAGTCTGGTGAAAGGGTGTTTTCTTCTTCGTCGTCTCTTTCTGCCTTGTCCTTGCTGAATGCCTGACTCGGTAGCGTGCAGGGCATTTATAGGTGTGTCTCGTTGGCCTAAAATGTCTTTACCCGTTTGCAGCAAGACATTTTTGCCAGCCCTCATGAAGGCTTCTTTAGGGTTCTGTTTGTCGATGATGACATTTTGGAGAAATTCTTTGCCTTGCGTCAGTGCCGCATCTTTCAAGGCGTGCAATCCGCGTGTCACCATCGGTTTCAAGACTGGAGCCACCGAACGAAAGGCCGATTTTAACATGTCTCCTAAACCGTGTCCTCGCTGTCGAGCCACCCCTTGGTACACTGGATACATGACTTACTTACGAGTCGTGAGAGAACCGTTTTCGAAAATGGAGTTTCACCGTGACTTTTCCTTTGGTGAATGGAATATCTTGTCCCAAATCTCCTTTTATAGTAATGTTGACCGTGTCCAAATACGACTTGCTGACGGGTAAATAGTGAGGATGGACAAATTCGCGGTGGACGTGATAAGTGTTTCCACCTTCCTCGTCAGCGTTCGTGGCAGAATCCACTTTGAAAGGAATGACACGCAGTAACGGTACGGAGGTGTGTCCCACCACGTTGTATTCCACCACATCGGAGTACACAAAGATCAAATTCAGTCCTTGGTTCAGTTCTACCGGGAAACGAAAATACTGGCCAAAAGTCACGTTGTCGTAAATGACTGGTAATTCGGGTGATGTTTTTTGTTCTCCTATCTTCCTCAGCTCCATGTCACCGCCCAACATGTCAAACAATTCGGGACAAAATATAATGGAGACGATTTTACTTCGCTCAAATTTCATCAAGAAGCGACGAGCTACTTTGTGGTACTCCAGGGTGACACTTTTGTTCTTGACATTGACATTGGTACTCTTAAAAGCTTCCCCAAACACGCCATTAAACTTGGAGGCTATGGCGCTGACCAAATGATGACCACTGAAATAATAGCCTGGGGGAATCACAAAGTTGTAGGTCCACGTTTTAGTTTTCTCATCATAGGTTTTATTGGTATATGTGCTACTAGTCTTATCCAACTCATCTTGCAATGGTTTGTCATGAACTTCCACCTTAAAAGTATTTTGATTGTTAAGGACATTGAGGACTTGGGTCGGGTGAATCATTTCTACTAAAGCCACTTCCCAATGGGCTTCGTGATCTAAGGGGATGGCTTGAGGTAATTTGGCCGTGTAACAGCACAACGTGTTGTGGGGAAACACCTCCATGGAACTGTCACTGGGTAAAGTTAAGTAAAATTGGTTTTGGTGACTCATAATTCTAGAGTTCTGTGGCTGTCCGAGGGGTTAGTGGATGTCAGAGGCGTGTCTCCGCCCAAAATGGGGTTCTGGTTGTGGATGTTGGAGTGGTGACTGGCACTGGCACTGGACACAACGTTCCCGTTCGAGGAGAATTTCAGGGAGGGATTGGGAAGCAGGTAACCGATGCAACTGCTCAATAAAATGGTCCACAATTGTTTGTCTCCTTGTTGCAAACTCAAATTGGCGATGGCTGCCCCGATGACACAATACACCACGAAGATTTGGCAGAAAAAGACGATTTGCGTTTTAGGCACACGTTCTCCACACCACACCCACAAGGGTTGTTTTTGTAAATCTTGCACAGAAGAACTAGGGGAAGAAGGACTGGTCGACGTAGCTGCGTCTGTTGCTGTGTGAAAGGGCATGATGGTCACTTCTTCTTTTTATAGTCGATGACTTGCGAAGCGTCGATCCAAGAATCGAAACTGGGTGGATATCCTTTCCAACGTACTTTGACTTCTTTGACACGTCGTTTGCCCACTTTACGGGTTCTGCGTTCGAGAATGCTTTCGATGTCGTACACGTCGTCTTCTTTTTTGGTGACACGTTGTAACTCGGGCAAATAAAACGTTCCTTTGAGTACTTCTCCGTTCATGTCTTCCAATTTATAGACGGTAGGATGACGGCCATGCACTCGTCCAGTGACGCGAAACAATTCGGTCGTCCAGTTAGGTAAGTAACCTTTGTCGAAAGTGCGTTTGGTTTTGCCAATGCGCACCCAATCTCCTACGGTCAACTCTCCACTTTTCTTGGGGACAGCCCTCGTCGGGGACGTACCGAACAGGCGCTCGAACACCAGCACTTCGTTGTCGGGAGTCACGTCTTGCGGGGCACGTCCGATGCTTCGATGGTAAGATTGGTTGTACGCTTGTACCAGGTGCGGTAAGATGTCGATGTACTTCAGAGTGTGGTGATGCGTAAAATATTTCCACATGCGTTCTTTCAAAGTGCGTTGAAAACGTTCCACGATGCTGGCTTTGGTTTCGGGATTCTCGGTGGTAAAAAAATGAATGTCACGTTTCTTTAATTCTTTTTGGAAAGCTTGGTTCAGAAATTCGGTGCCTTTGTCCGTTTGCCATCGAAGAGGGCGACGACCGCTTTGTTTCAACACCCGTTGCAGGGCTCGCACTAACTCGCTGCTGGATTTGGAAGTCAAGGGCACGACCCAGGCAAATTTGGAAAAGACGTCGATGACACAAAACAAATATTTGTAACCACGATTGTAGCTGGCCAAATGAGAGACATCGGCTAAATCGGCTTGCCATTGATGATCGATGCCTTCCACTCGGGTGCGACTTCTGGCAAACTTGCGTCGAATGGGTTTGTGTAAAGTGTAGGTAGCTTGTTCTTGTAACCATCGTTGCACTTGAGGTAAACGGAGACTTTTCAGTCGCGTTTTGGCAGCACGATACAATTTTTGAACTCCTGCGTAACCTGCAGGATGCGAGGGATCGTAGTAAATGCTGGCTAAGACTTTTTCCATTTTTGTGTTAATAAGTCACCCACTCTTCGGTGATGCTACTTTGGGTGGGTCGAAAGGGTGGTTTGGAAACGGATTTACGTGTCCGATGGGCTACGGGAGTAGAAGTCGAAGGTAGTGGTGGAGGTGGCAATGGAATGGCTTTGGTTTTCTTTTCTTTTTTCACTTCTGGTTTCCCTTCTTTCTTTTTCACTTCTGTCGAAGAAGGCGTGGACATCATCTTTTTAACCCAAGCTTTCATTTCTTCTCGTTGGGGTGTGGGGGACGGGGTCAACAAGGATCCTGCAATCTTACTCGAAATGGGAGCTGCTGACGGTGTTTGAAACACTTCGCGCGTCTCTTCTTCCTCAGGTCTTTGTGGGGTAGCATCTCTGGTGACGGTTGGGGATGACAGTAGTGGTGGTGGTGGTAATGATGGTGCTGGACTTTTCATCAAGGTCTTAAAATCTTTTAGAGTGGGTAAAGCTGTTTCGTCTAAAGCTTTCTGGTGAAAGAGTTGCAGTCTTTGCAAGAGTTGACCATACTTTTGCGATTTTTCTGTTTCGGACAAATCTTGACGATCCATCAAGGACTGCAATTCGTGTTGTAACTGGGACATTTCGCTCAAATTGGGATTGGGAGGTAAATGCGGGGTGCGTTGTTCTTGCCACCGATGGTATTCCATCCATCGTTTGTAAGGCACTAAAGCTAGTTTTCGTCCTTCCATGGGTTGTCAGGGGTGAATTCTGAGATCTTGGGACTTCCGAAGGCCTTTTTATCTTGCTCCCATCAGTCCTCCCAACATGGTTCCCAAGACTCCTTTTAGTATGGGGCCTAACAAGAGAGGTAAAATGCCTCCACGTTGGACCAACATCTTCTTTTTTTGACGAATGGGAATTTTCTTTTGAACCATTTTCCGAAGAACGTGACGATGTTTGCCTAAGCATTGTTTCTGGTGTTTGGACAAAGGGATCGTGCCTTTCAAAACGTTCAAACAACATTCGCACACGGTATCGATGACCTCTTTGGAGGCCGTTTGAATGAGTTTTTTTCGTAGGGGTGGAGAAGCTTTGGACAGGACAGATAACATGTCCCCATGTTTGGCTAAACGTGGTGGCAGTCCTTTCCTTTTTTTTCCTTGGGGTTTTCTGGAGGGTGACATTTTTTGCTTGTGGGTTCCGGGACATTCACCGAACAGACACTAACGTCGATGACTTAACGCACACCCTTTTATCTTTTTTTGGGACTATCGCTTTGTCATAAAGGTAACAATGTTTTTCCGAAAATCGCCAAGGAATCCTCCCCTTTGTTGGCGCCTCTTTTTCTTGGAACGACTGTGTCTTTTTTTAGGGTAACGTCGATGCTTGGCTAAGCGCTTTGTCGGATGACGCATCTGCCTTTGTCTCTTTCTTTTGTGGCTTTTTGGAGGTGACATCTTTTACAAGTTCACTGATACCCCGACTTGGTCACAGGTCTTTTTATACTGGAACGCGTCGCCACTGATTGTCTTTACGTTTTATCAGTTTGAGGACAGGCATGACACGTCGTGCAGGGGTACGTAACGGACTAAATCGAGCCAGTTCTTGTTTGGACAAATCCAGTAAACTTTGTAACATGCCCGATCTTTCTTGGACTTTGATTTTGGGAGAAGGTACTTTGTGAGCAGCAGCCACTGCCGCTAAATTGGAAGGTCCTGCCACTGGGGAAGTTCTTTTGGGAGTCATCAACGGAGAAGTTCTTGGTGTAATCAACGTCTCCAAGTACTCTTCAGTTCCTGGTGACATCAACGGAGAAGTGGACAAACGTGAGGCTGCCGGAGACGCTGTGGCAGGTCGTGGCTTGCGAGTGTAAGGTTGCGTCCTGGCCGAAGTGCCTCTCTTGCGACTAGTTTTCTTCTGTGGACTTTTCTTTTTCTGGGGACTTTTTCTCTGTTTCTTTTTCTGGGGGCTTCTTTTCTTTTTCCGGGGTGATGGTGGTGGTGTCTGGTAAGAGGAGGGTCCTGCCACTGGAGAAGTTCTTCTTGGGGACTTGGTCTTTTTCTTTTTCTTCTTGGGGCTTCGTTGAACTTTTGTCTTAGGGATAACTTTGGGGGCATTAGGATCCCATCTTAAGAGTGAGCGAATGATGACCCCTCCTAGAGTACCGCTCCCTCCAGGTTTCAAAATGATTTGTTTTTTGGTTTGAGTGTCGATGCGGGGATCGGCCAGTTGGACCAAAGCGACTTTGTTTCTATCGAAAAAGCGTTGGGTTTGATGAGGAATCTGAATGATTCCTTGGAGTAATTGACGTGCCGTCACCGTGAACCATCGTAAGACTTCTTTGAGACTAGCTTCTAAGACACGAGCTCGTGTTTGTGGATCTTTTTCTCGGCTGATGCCATACAAGGCACGAATCAATTTGACGGGAAGATGCGACTGAAGGGACGTCATGTTCACACTGTGTGAGACAGACGAAAAAGGGTCTGAGGTTTTTATAGATTTTTTTCATGGGAGGAGTGAAATGAAGTCGAGGACGGAGACGTGTACAGGACAGGCCCTCCGTCTTGGCACCAGTGGTGAAACAAGTGGGTACGAAATCGCAAATCCTCGGGGGTCGTAGGTTTCAAATCGACGAGTAAATAGGCGTGTGGCGTTTGAGTGGCATCGTCGTACGCCTGAGTCAGCCAAGGCGTTCCTAACTGTTTGGCTAAGACTTGCACTTGCGATTTATCTCGAGGGCTTTTAAACAAGACCACGTAATGCGCATTGAGACTGATGGTGCGATGGGCTTTACTTTGTTGAAACAAATTTTGGGTGATGTAAACGACACTGGCATTACGGTGATGCCCTTTGCGCGTGAACCACAATTTAATTTCTTCTTCGTCTTCTCCTAACATGTCGTCGAAAATGACCAAATGGGTTAGACGGGAGTCAGAGACGATGCCATCGTCTTCTTTAGGAATGCCTTCCACAAACACGATGGAATCGCCTTGACTTTCTCGCAAGAGGTTGTACGCCGATTGCCACTCTTTGTAACACCACACGATCCGTTGAGGGGGCCGATCGATCAAATGATGTTTATGTTCGATCAAACGTTTGACGAATTCGGTTTTGCCAGAACCGCTAGGTCCAGCAATGAGCATGTTAAAGGGATGGCGAAGATACAAAGCCTCCCAACTGGCACGATCTAAGTGTTCGTCGATGACTTTGACAGTAGAGGAAGAGGGAGCAGAGACAGCAGAGGTAGCCATGGTGTGAGAAATGTCACTTGTGACACGAAAAACAAACAAGACAAGAGTTTATATACTTTTTCAGAACACGTTTATTGAATGTTTCAAATATGAACACGAAAGACAAAAATACATACAACCCAAATAGTGATGTACAGGAATATAAAACACAGCAAAGCGATCAAAGTGAAATATAAACAAGTGTCTGTACAACATGTTTTGGGTAACCAAGATGTCCTAGGGACAGTGTGTAATGTTCTTACAGTCTCTACATGAGGTATTGTCACACAAGTGTCCTCCCGGAATGACCTTTCAGGCATGTCCATGACAGTCCTGTCCTGAAGCGAGTGGTTGTTCTCGGTGACGGGTTCTTCTGGCACCGTCACTAACACAGGTTGAAAAGTAACTTTTTTCCTTGAACAACTCTTGTGCATACTGGGCCACTTCTTGGGTCCAAGCCTCAAAGCCCCCCTTTTTCCAATCACGAACATCTGTCCAATGAGGGTGTAAGTCACAAGCTACACACACATCGTCATACACGTCTTGGGTCGCTAAAAGTTGACGAATCTTTTTTTCCTGTTGAGGTCGAGAAGTATCCAGATGAAAACGCAAGGCTTTGAACAAAAGGAGTTTTTCGTGACCATTTAAGGCCATGGAGGTGGTAAGTACTGATCGTAAAGAGTCCACAAAGAATCGGCTGGTAAACGAAATCCCAGAAAACAAGTCACTAAGACACACACCACTTGTCGTCCCAAATTGAATGGATACAGTTCTTGTAATAATTGATGGTAATGATCCACGGTTTGAATATGGTCATTGAGTTCCTTCCACGGAATCTGTTGGATGACATGTGACATAAACCGTGGCATGACAGCCTCTTTTTATATTCTCTTTTTTTCGGATGCAATACACGTACTTTCTAGCCAGAGATCTTCGTTCTCCAGTAGGGAATCTAAATCTTTCATACTGTAACCGAAACGTCAGAGTTCGTTTAGGTGTTTCCTCTTCCTCTAAGTAGATTCCACGTGAAATATGTTGGTAATCCTTTAACTTGTCTTCCTCAATGCATTGCACTAGCTGAATCTCGAAGTAACCATAATCATGAACATGTCGATCATTAGCGACCTCAAAGTTTTGAACAATGTCTGACCATTGAAAGAATTTCTGACGAATCAGTTCTCTTATACCATTCAGGTACCAGTGGTTAAAGATCTGGTGACGTATCGGATGCAATTGTTCTTTACGTTTCACTTGTATTTTGACCAGCTCTCGGTAAATGCGTTCTCTCAACTCCACAGGCAAAGCACGAATGTTCTCTTGTAAAGTATCCATGAATAGGTCATACTAAATCCTCTTTGGTCTGACACAAGAAATGTACTCTTTGCACAAACATGGTTTCACTTCAGTGTCGAATTTAAATCGTTGAGTCACTAATCTACACATTACAATTCGTTCAGAAGTTTCCTCTTTCACCAAGTTGACATTGTGTTCAAAAAGTTTGTAATTCGTTAACTCTTCCTCTGGAATTCGATGCAGTACGTTTACAATGTAGTAGATAGAATCGTCAATACCAAACCATTCCTTTTTATAACCAGGAGGTCGTTGATCAATGTCTGTCCAATGGAACACTTTCAATTGAATCAGTCCTTGTATAGCCTGAAGGTACCAGTGGTTCAAACACCGGTGACGTATCGGATGCAATTGTTCTTTACGTTTCACTTGTATTTTGACCAGCTCTCGATAAATGCGTTCTCTCAACTCCACAGGCAAAGCACGAATGTTCTCTTGTAAAGTATCCATGAACAGATGATTATGGTAAAAAGTTTCTTCAATGTCTCGGTCCCACTAAGGGTAAGTAATGACAATTCGGTGACCATCGAGCATGTTCAACGTAGGCCGAATCTTGCGGTTCCCAGTGGTGAAGTGACACACCGCAACTGAAGCACTTGACTTTATCTCCTTCGCCCAAGTAGAAAAATCCGGCTCTGGCTAATTCTTCGGGGGTCGGTCCTCCCAGATACTTTGGCCATTTTCCTTTGAACGATTGAAGACGATTTTCAAAGTCGCAGTATTCCGACAAACGCACAGGAAACGAATATTCGTCTTTCACAGGTTCGTTTCGATAAGGGTTGGGTGACATGAACAGGAGTTTGCTCAGGGCTGGATGACATCCGTAGGGGGGTAGACGTGAAGGTGAACATTCCCCTTTAAACCCGGTAAAATGTCTAAGAGGACGAGCGGCATCGCTTTCGCATCCCTCAGGTTTGACACGCACAGCATCACTTTCCATGACAGGGGCAGTGAAAACAAAGTTCCCATGATGCTTTACGGCATCACTCAGGTCACAACGTGCAGCATCGGTCCCATCGCAAGGCTCACAATCGCACTCGTCTGCAAACTCCGTTACGCAATTACAATGGTAACCACATGGACAATCGCAGTTTCCTTCCGGACATTTTCCGTCGCAATGCATGGGTCTTATCCATCCAGTATTAGTCACACTAGAGGAAGATACAACTTTTTTACAATCCCCAAACTGGAACGATGTCTTTTTCAAAGTATTCATCTTGTTCGCTCGGTCTTGGTAGTCACAATGAACTATCGATCTTGACCATAGCCCCTTTTTTATACTAGTCTCAATGCAGTCTCCAACTTGTACATCTTTCCTTTTTTACGTTTTTTATGTCCTGTTCTGGAAGGTACCGTCTCTAAGGTACCGTCAACATTGTACCGTAGTGTGATGGATGGAAAGGCCATAGAAAGGTAAGGGCAATTCGGAGACCATCGAGTATGCTCCAGAATAGCTGAATCTTTATAGATACATAGATCCATTCGTAACTTCAGTCCGCAAGCGAAACACTGTACCTCGTATCCCAATCCTGACTCAGGTCCCAAGTAGACAAATCCTGTTCTAGCTAAAACATGCGAAGAAGGTAATCCTTCCCTATCCGTAGGCCATTTCTGAAACGTGTCCAATCGACGGGCACAATCACAATAGTCAGGTAAGAAGACTGGAAAATGGTAGGGTTTGAACTTGGAGTTCTCATCGGGTTTCTCACTCGATTCTTGCTGTGGCGAAGTCATCTTTCTCGTAACTATCCTCTTACAACCAATGTTTTATACCAACGTGTCCATACGGTAAGGTGAAATGATTGGGAAGTCGCACTCGCTTCTGGTATACAATTTGATAGACTTTTTCCAAGGGTCGACTGACGATGTGGTGAGTAGGTAAACGTGCAATCTTGTTCGGTTGATAGGTGGTCACTTTAAAGTTTCCATCCTCTCCCGATTGCAAGGCTTCTTTCAATACCCCAAAGTTGACCACTCGACTGGTACGATAATTCAGAGTCAGTCCTTTCACTTTGCACGTCGTGTGCACTTCTCCTTGTTTGTCCCGGTATTCGTAGCCGTAATTTTTGGGACCGCCACTGACAAAACTTAGAATCTTGTCGTCGGGATGCTCGTCTGTCCAGGCTCCTAAACGGTCTCCTTCGATGCTAGGGTGATGTTGAATCGGGTGATGGATGTAGATGCAACTGTCCGTGTCAAAGTACAGGACGCGTTCTTCTAACAGTTCTAAAGCTTCGTACAATTTTAAGCGAGCATGGGCTGTCACGTAAGCCGCAATGATGACATTTCCAAAAGGGTCGTCTTGTACAAAGTCCAGATCTTCTTCGTAATTGACCAAGATCAAATTCTCTCGAACGACGTCCACGTGTTTCATGTATTTGGTTTTGTCGTGAATCATCTGGAAGTAGCGGGAAGGTTCTGTCAAATATTCCGTCTTGGGTAAACACGGTCGTTGTGCCATTTTACCCCACAAGCAATTTAACATCACTTTGGCAAACGATCGCCTGCCTTCGTTTTTCTCGATGTGGTCTAAAGTGATGCCTTCTTGTTCGTAATATTTCTCTTTGAATTTTATTTGGTCTTCGGGAGTGTGACACCAGGAAGGATAGCCGCTAGCTTCTTGCTTCAGTTTCAAAAAGGCATCCACGTAGTCTGCGAAAATGCCTTTCTGCGTGGGGTCACCCTTGCGATACTGTTGTGTCTTGGGAAAGTGGCAAATTTCGTACACTTCTAACAGTTGGTATCCCATGTCCAGAGCTTTGAACAATTCCACGCTGACCCAGGTTCCCGTCAAGGCCCGTTCTTCCTGGCTGTGCTGACAAGGCTGGTCTTGGTTGCACGTTTCGGCACAAGTACGGCACAAGGGAAACATCAGTTTGCCTTGACAATGGTGAGGTAAGACGGGATGGTATAGGTTCGTGGGAGGCAAAACTTTGCACTTGATCAAGCCTTCGTATTGTCGAATGTTGACCAGGTCGATGTGTTCCGTCAGCAATTGCGGGTGCCCTACAGGAAAGCGACAATATTTGCACACGTAGGGATACAGCGAACACACGTCCAAGTATTTGATTTCTTCTCCTTTCTCTTCGTCGGCTTGGTACAGCAAACAGGTGGCATTGGTCCTTCCTCCGTACAAACTATCCCTCGGGTTCAGCGGGTCCATCAGCTTGTAACTTTCCACGAGACGTTTAAACTCGGGATCGGTTTTCATACGGTGATCGTACTCGTGTTCCCACATTTCCACCACTTGGTATCCTTCCTGTTCTAACTTTAGGCGTCGCTGACAAGTGTCCTGGTACAAGTCTTCCATGGTTCGTTGCAAAAACTGATTTTTAGTACCACGGTCAGGGTAACAGACGGGACATCCGTGAAATAAGCAACCGTTAAACTCGTACACGATCTTGGGGTTTTCTAAGTCCCAGCCATCGACCGAATACGTTCCGATGGTCTTTTCGCCCCCTCCGTTACGGGCATGCTGAATCCACTTGTCTTCCTTGTCGCACAAGTAATGTAACCAACGTAGGGCTTTGACCGAGTATTGACGTTTGACAAAGTGGGTCGTTTGAGGACTGATGACAGCCACGGTGTTTTCAGGCATGAATCGTTGTCGATACACTAAGGAACACGCTTTGGCAATGGTGCAAGCTTCTTTCAAAGGATCGACCCCTCCGTGTTCCATGAACAGTTCTCGAAATTTTCCACAGCAACGTCGTAAAATGTCCACGTCGGAACGACAATACTTTAGCATTTCTTCCTGAAAGTCGAAAGGGTTCGAGGCGTGAGCCTGGTACCAAGCGTAGAAAGCTTCTCGTTGTTCGGTACGCATGTTGTCGGGGTCGTAATAGTGAGCCTCAGGTAAATGGGGTAGAACGGCATGTTGATTGGCTTCCGTATTGAAAAAGTGTGGAAAGTACCCTTTAGCCATTTCTGTCATTCCAAACGTTTTAGGCATTCGACTCAAAGGCATGGCCAAATAGCTCATCGAATCTTTAAACTGTACTTGTCCCACTTGCATGAAAATGATTTTGGCCCCGTTCAAAGTCACTTTAGGACGTTCGGTGCCTTGTTCCGTATAGTACCTCAAAAGAAACTGTCCATCGTATCCGGAAAAATTGTGAGCCATCACCGTGGCATGACGATGACAATCTCCGTAACGTTCGATGTCCTCTTGGCTCCACGTCTTGTCGACGGGGTCTAAGACCCATTGGGCAAAATCGGCTAACGTATTTGGTCCCCGAAAGATTTTTTCACGCCCTCCAGGAATCTTGCTGCAGTGAGGGCAATGACTGAAGATAGGTTCTTGAATGCACTTCTCGCACGCTCGATGAGCCACGCAGAAATTAGGGATGTGAATGCCAGTCTCTTGCATGCATTCGAAATCGAAAAAGATGAAATTGCCTTTCTTCTTGTGACCGTCCTCTTTCTCTGGTGGGGGTTGGTATTTTTGCACGTAACATTGGTGTTCCAAGTCCACGATGTGGTGACAAATGTGACATTTTTTCTTTCCTGAACATACGTGTGCCTTGGTATTATTGGTACGTATGACTTGTTCACACGTAGAGCACAATCTCAGCAGTTGACAAGCACATTTCTTCTGTGAACCTTGCGTCTTCAAATGTTGTTGGTAACATTTAGGGCTGACAAACGTGCGCAGACAAGTGGAACAAGGCACTGGTTCTTCGCTCAGACAGGGTGGAGAGGCCAAACATCCTGAGCATTTCCATCCACAATGTTTGTGTTGCTCTCGATTATTATAACCATAGTCACATTTCTCACAATAATAAACATATCTCAGGAATCCAGTGATACTGGTAATGGTATCGAAATGGTCATCGTGATGATAAAGGTGAATGTATTTTCCGTCCTTAAAGTCTTGGCCTCGAAACAACAGAGGTCCGCGCACTTCTTGAGGGTGCACTTTCAAGGTGTATCGTGGAGCTAGGGCATCTTGCAATTTTTGCATCTCTGGAATGCCACAGGGTGTGTCTTTGGGCAATCCGGCTTGTTGTAACAGGAGTTCTGCTTCATTTCGTTGTTTGGCTCGGTCGGAACGTTGAATAGTGTCCCAGGTTCTTTTCCATTCTACCGTGTCGTTCTTGTTGGCATAGGTTCGTCCCACCACGATGGCACGGGCTAAACACATCTGGTCATGAGGGTTGTTAATTCGGACGAGACTCGTTTTGGTGTTGCGAAGGTCGTCCACCAATAACATCTTTTTGCGTCCTGTCCCTTGAGGAGGAGAGACGTGGGTCATGTCCAGTGTGGCTTTACCATCGGTGATGTCAAACTGATCATTAGATTGTTGTACGTGTTGAATCTTGTCCATGACTTTGGAAGCAGTCAATTCTGCAGGGGTGCTAAACTCGATCCAAACAGGGGATTTCAAACCGTCGTGTTGTATGGAAAGTCTCAAGCGATCGTCTTCTTTGGGTTGACATTGCTGCTTGAGTGAAGTGAGCAAAGAATCCCACACCTCGGTGATGAACACTTCTGCTTTCTCCAATGGCACTTCAGCCTTGAAATCTTTAAACTTCACCGTGTATTTGTAAGCCGTGGTTCTAAATTTTCTAGAGGAGCGCTTTTCCGTCTCTCGAATGGAATAGTACTTTTCAGGGTTGACAAAGGGTGGTGAATTTGGTTTAGAGGTTTCAAATTCTGGTTCACTCATGTCCTCTTCAAAATCACTGGCATGAATTTGTGCCAAGATTTCAGCCCTGGTACGAGGCGATAGATCACGTTTCTGCCTCTTACTTTCTTCTTTCTTCTCGAATGAATGGGATCGTTTCATCTTGAAAGCAAAAAGTCAAATGACTCAAGTTCAAACACCATAAACTACTTTATAGTCATAGCAGACCAGCGTATATAAAAGGGTGTGTGTCTTGTCCTTTCACTATTCATTTCACTCTCAAGCCGAGCACAACGATGGAAGAGACTGACCAGATGGAACGTTTCGTCAGAGCTTTGCGAGGGGTCATTAGAAAATTCTCTTCAGACCAGCCTACGGACTACTCTCCTTCCTTTAGAGATAAAAGTCAAGATACTTGCTATATCTGTCAGAACAAAGGGCATTGGTCTTCAGAGTGTCCAGACCGTCAAAAAAGAAAAAAAACAGGGGATAAAAAAGACAAAAGTCAAGATACCTGTTATTATTGTAAAGAAAAAGGACATTGGTCTCCAGATTGCCCAAAAAAGAAACAAGAGGAGTCAGAAGAAAAGAGGAATTCTTCAGAAGAAGAGAGGGATTGTTCAGAGGAAGAGAGGGATTCTTCTGACGAAGAAAGAAGACAGGTGAAGAAAAAGAAACAGGAGAAAAAAAGAAGAAGGGAAGAAAGCGAGGAGGAAGAAGAGGAAAAGAGTGTGACGGTGAAGAAATTCAAAAAACAGAGAGACTAAACAAGGAGAAAAAAAGAAATTAATGAACTTTTTATTAAAGCGTTGTGTTATAAATTGTGAATTGGATTGTAAAAAATGGAGAAAAGAATAAATGAATGATATAAGGTAAGTGTCTTTGAGTTGTGATTTTAAAATAAGAAGCTACACTCACGCACTCATACACAGACACGTACTAAAACGGTAACATGGGTGGGGTTTATTTTTTTTTCTGAGTTATTGGCAAATTGAAATTGTATTTCTTTTCGAGAAATGTGGGTGGCCCTGAAAAGGGCCTTTTTCTTCATGGTGAAAGGGTGAGTTTAAGCAATCAACTTTAACTGCCTTATGCCTTTGCCACGGCCAAGGCCTACTTCTGGACTGCGTAATGTTGATGATGATGATAATGATTGGGTTGAAATCACTAAGGGTGGTACGGTAGGCTTAGTCACAGGGTTGACGTGTTTAGCTCGGGAAGGTCGTATTCTCTTCGGTCGTGATAAAGAAGTCTGATACATTTGTTTCAGACTTCTTAACTCCGCTAAAATGTCCAACAGTACCGTGACCGTTTGATTTTCACCCTCTTGTTTCTTTGCTGCTACTTCTTCTTGCTGTTGTTTTTTTCTTACCTCTTCTTCTTGTTGCTGTTGCTGTAGGAGAAAAGCCTGTTCCGCTTCCTTTTGTCGTTGTATAAATTTCTCCAATTCTTCTTTCTGTCTCTGTCTAAAATTCTCCACTTGCGGTAATGAAGAAGGTAACGAAGGTTCCGGAACAAATTCTTGCGAGGAGAGAAAATCCACAAAATCCCAATTCACCTCTTCTGAAAGTAAGTCCGAGTTCCCTTGGGCAGTCTCCCCTGCTGGTGCACCCCAATGGATCGTTTTCTGAGTTTCCGTCATGTTGAATCACTGTCGCATAGATTGACTGCACACAAGCGCTAGCGAATCTAAATAGACTACGTGACGTCACAGACTGGTCTCTTCGGATTGGATGCGAGCTGACTGAATTCTGTAACGCGTGTTCGGATTGGTAAATGAACTCAATCCGTTTCAATCCTTCCTCCGCCTATAAATAAGCGCCGTTGACTGCATTGATTCACCTGTTCTCGTCGCTTCAAGATGTGGACTACAGTTGAGTCATCCACCCTTGTGTCTTCCATGATGTTTCGGACAGACTTGCTCATGTATGTCCGATCGAAGTGGACCGTTGTCCACAGGACCAACACCAGCCTGTGGATACGTAGGATCTACGTCGAAAGACAAGGATGCCTGAAAAGAGTGCTGATGTACGGACCAACAGTAAGACGCAGCCTAAGGACAAGAAGAAGACCAATGCGGTGCCATTTATGTTAATGAATACATTAACATAAAAACCAAAGGCCCTTTTCAGGGCCAGCCATATTTCTCGAAAAGAGATAGTCTTTGAATTGCCTACCCCTTTTTTAAAAAAATTTTTAAAAAAAAAATCCCATGTTAAATTCCCCTTGTCCGTAGAGTGACCCACGATTTATTGCCATGTTCAATTCCCCTTGTCCGTAGAGTGACCCACGATTTTCTCCATGTTAATTCCCCTTGTCCGTAGAGTGACCCACGATTTTTCTCCATGTTAAATTTCCCTTGTCCGTAGAGTGACCCAGGGGTCCCTGTAATGCTAATTCCCATTGTCCGTAGGGTGACCCCTTTCACTACTACTGATGGTAGTGACTACCGTAATATTGTATTGACTATTGATGGTAGTGACTACCGTAATATTGTATTGACTATTGATGGTAGCTAATACCGTAATATTGTATTGACTATTGATGGTAGCTAATACCGTAATATTGTATTGACTATTGATGGTAGTGACTACCGTAATATTGTATTGACTATTGATGGTAGCTAATACCGTAATATTGTATTGACTATTAATGGTAGGGACTACCGTAATATTGTATTGACTATTGATGGTAGGGACTACCGTAATATTGTATTGACTATTGATGGTAGCTAATACCGTAATATTGTATTGACTATTGATGGTAGTGACTACCGTAATATTGTATTGACTATTGATGGTAGCTAATACCGTAATATTGTATTGACTATTGATGGTAGCTAATACCGTAATATTGTATTGACTATTGATG
Organism: Sinohyriopsis cumingii; assembly: GCA_028554795.2. Lineage (NCBI taxonomy): Eukaryota > Metazoa > Mollusca > Bivalvia > Unionida > Unionidae > Sinohyriopsis > Sinohyriopsis cumingii. The sequence continues at coordinate 7,798,434 of CM068834.1, read as the reverse complement.
GTAGGGACTACCGTAATATTGTATTGACTATTGATGGTAGCTAATACCGTAATATTGTATTGACTATTGATGGTAGCTAATACCGTAATATTGTATTGACTATTGATGGTAGTGACTACCGTAATATTGTATTGACTATTGATGGTAGGGACTACCGTAATATTGTATTGACTATTGATGGTAGTGGCTACCGTAATATTGTATTGACTATTGATGGTAGGGACTACCGTAATATTGTATTGACTATTGATGGTAGCTAATACCGTAATATTGTATTGACTATTGATGGTAGCTAATACCGTAATATTGTATTGACTATTGATGGTAGGGACTACCGTAATATTGTATTGACTATTGATGGTAGGGACTACCGTAATATTGTATTGACTATTGATGGTAGTGGCTACCGTAATATTGTATTGACTATTGATGGTAGGGACTACCGTTATATTGTATTGACTATTGATGGTAGCTAATACCGTAATATTGTATTGACTATTGATGGTAGGGACTACCGTAATATTGTATTGACTATTGATGGTAGTGGCTACCGTAATATTGTATTGACTATTGATGGTAGGGACTACCGTAATATTGTATTGACTATTGATGGTAGCTAATACCGTAATATTGTATTGATTATTGATGGTAGTGACTACCGTAATATTGTATTGACTATTGATGGTAGGGACTACCGTAATATTGTATTGACTATTGATGGTAGGGACTACCGTAATATTGTATTGACTATTGATGGTAGTGGCTACCGTAATATTGTATTGACTATTGATGGTAGGGACTACCGTTATATTGTATTGACTATTGATGGTAGCTAATACCGTAATATTGTATTGACTATTGATGGTAGTGACTACCGTAATATTGTATTGACTATTGATGGTAGCTAATACCGTAATATTGTATTGACTATTGATGGTAGTGGCTACCGTAATATTGTATTGACTATTGATGGTAGGGACTACCGTTATATTGTATTGACTATTGATGGTAGCTAATACCGTAATATTGTATTGACTATTGATGGTAGGGACTACCGTAATATTGTATTGACTATTGATGGTAGCTAATACCGTAATATTGTATTGACTATTGATGGTAGGGACTACCGTAATATTGTATTGACTACTGATGGTAGCTAATACCGTAATATTGTATTGACTATTGATGGTAGCGAATGCCATAGTTGTCTATGTTGTATTCCAAATTATTTCAATCATTTCTTTGCTAATATAGCATCTACTCTTATTGAGCCATTATCAGTAAATTTACAATAAAATGAACATTTGGATCTTTTTAAAACATTTAACAGGGTAAGAAATGTTTATGTTAATACGCTAAAATTTCAGCCTGTTAGTGAAGACTTTCTTTACAAAGAACTTAACAACATTAATCCATATATAAGTACAGGACTTGACAAAATCCCGCAAGGCCTATAGAATGATAGTGGTATAGGTAGCATTATATCCAGGATTCTAGAGGGATCAGTCTATGATCAGCTTGAAGACTTTTTAACTGAGAATAACTTTAGGAACTACAGTCGGGTTTTATGGGATTGTTCTCTGTTGATACATCCTTGATTCATTTTTATAGTCATATTACGATCCAGACGTGCAAAGGTTTCTACACTGGAATGATTTTATGTTCTAATTTTTATAAAAAAATACACAATGAATCATGGTGTATTGTATAACATAAATTGGATTAAGAGCTACATCCATTAAATGGTTTGAATCATATCTAATAAATACAAAATCTGTAAGTGTTAACAATACTGATTCCAGATCTTTGACAATATCATGAGGTGTATCGCAGGGTAATATTTTAGGACCTCTTCTCTTTTGAGCTATGAGAATGATATGGTAATTGCATGGACTCTGACTGTAATCCGTAACATCAGTGACCTATCCTTACCATCAGTAACATATCCTAACATCCGTGACCCACCCGTAACATCAACGAAGCATCCGTAACATCAGTGACCCATCTATGGCATTAGTAACCACTTTGGTTGGAATAGATGAACACTAAAGTGTGAAGACGCATATAAATTTGCTTTCATTAAATTTGCAGTGGTAGTTTAAAAATAGATTTGAATTGTTGCTGACTGCGATCTTAAGCAAAATTTAGAAACTAGTGAAAATGAAATTTGTTTTTATAATGTCAGGTGATTCAATAGTTTAACCTATTTGTGATTACAGTACTTAATCAATATACTCCTATATATAGAGTCTGCTGTGCTTATTTGATGTTGAACCTAAATGCTTATGATTTGGACAGTTTTCTCTCTACTGCTAGTTTCGCAAATAATAATCGTGGCGTATATTAAAAACCTCTTTTCTGAACTGATAATGTTACCAAGAAAAACAATTTGCTGAAAACTGATACTCATACTTCTGATAGACGACAGTTATCGTCATACACAAAGTCTGATGACTTCTTTTATTTAAGGTTAATATTTTGTAACCACAGGCCAAGTGTTGACGGGAATGATACTTACAATGTGCATATTAATATCAATGAGTAGGAACAGACATTATCGTGAGTCCTTAGAACAGATATTACAGCGAATCCTAACAACAAATATTATCTTGAGTCCTTAGAATATATATTATCGTGAGTCCTTAGAACAGATATTATCGTGAGTCCTTAGAACATATATTATCGTGAGTCCTTAGAACAGACAGTACAGTGAGTTCTTAGAACAGTTATTACAGTGAGTCCTTAGAACAGACATTATTGTGAGTCCTTAGAACAGACATTATCGTGAGTCCTTAGAACAGATATTATAGTGAGTTCTTACAACAGTTATTACAGTGAGTCCTTAGAACATACATTATCGTGAGTCCTTAGAACAGATAGTACACCGAGTCCTTAGAACAAATATTATCTTGAGCCCTTACGCACGTGCATAATAATAATAATAATAATAATGAGGACTTTGTATAGCGCCTACTCTTTAGAAGCTCTAAGCGCTTTACAACATTAGACAACACCTATAAGATAAAAAAATATATAATGATATGATTACAAAAACAAACACCATGAAATTAGAAAACATTAAAACAAAAACATGCTGAGAATATTTAAGGTAGGAAACATTATTAGGTCTTTAAGTTTAACAGTAAGGAGTTAGAACAGACATTATTGTGAGTCCTTACGATATAATGGCACATGCAACAAATGTCCGTTTTCATAATGCTGTTTAATGACTTGCCTTTTTTGATACAGGATTTTAAAAAATTGAACTAATGAGAGACTAGTGTTATTTTCCATTTTATATGCAAACGAACGGTCCCAAATTTATGTATATTCGAACGATATGTGGTTATGATCAAAAGGTAGCTAATAAGTGTTATGTGACAGTTACCCTATGCAGAATATTTGTTTAAATTTACAAGCACAATGTAATCTTGCATGCTTTCCTTTTGATAGCACAGTAATTCCTTTTAGCTTTTACTCTCTCAGTCCATATGGTTATTACTCTCTCTCTCTCTCCTTCAATATATATATATATATATATATATATATATATATATATATATATATATATATATATATATATATCTGTGTGTGTGTGCATTTGTATGTACGTATGTGTGTGTGTGTGTAGTTGTATGTTCGTATGTGTGTGTGTGAATGAGAGTGTGTGTGTGATTTAATAAAACTCTTTTTATTGTATTCATTTCATTAGCTCAGCTGGAGAAACAGAGGGAGAGAGAAGCCAACATGCGCCGAGCTCTGTCCAGAAGGTCGGCCCAGCAAGTCAGGACGCAGCCGACGACCTTTGACACGCAGAGCTTAGTAATGCGGATCAGACCGCAGACGGCAGCAGCGCGGCTAACGTCGCATCTAACGTCCGTCCCTTCGACAGTATCCTCGCCCCCCAATGGAGCGTCCACTTCTCTCACTACGGTTATCTTGGACACTTCAAAGAAATCGTCAGCGACGAAAAAGTTTGAAATCAAAACACCAACAAATTATACCATACCAGTAAGTAAATAAAATGATGATTCTGTCATAACCTTTCACAATCGTAATATCAGTACAAAACTATTTCTATCTGTAGCTTTTTAATGCGTTAGCTGGTACTTTTGTTATTATGACTTGATCTAAAAAAACTGTTTCCATCAGACTACATATATTGCCTCTCTCTCTCTCTCTCTCTCTCTCTCTCTCTCTCATTTAGCTTGACTGTTCCATGCTATGCTACTGAATAAAGAATGCCATCAAATTTTCTCAATTAGCAGTCAAGTTGTCTTGATTCATCGAACATATGAATTCTGAACAAAAGCTTGGGACTTTGCTTTGCTTAGGCGCCATGTAAATTATCTAAGATGGATTGAGGCAGAGGTGAAAAGAGACTGCCTTAAACGTTTTTCCTCGAGATGGTCTTGGTGTTTTTTGTTGCTTTTTTGTTGTTTACTTTTTGTTTTTATTTTATTATCTGCGATTTTGTTTCGTTTCCTCTTGCAGGTATTTCAAGCACTAAACATAAAAGATGCACCAAGGATGTATTATAAGTAAGATCTTATTTCAGATGTTCGTTGTCACGGAAACTAAAGCTTTGATGTTTGTAATAGTTTTTGTAAGATTCACTTTCCTGGCCTAAACACGAAAATACTCTGCAGTTATCGATTTTGTTTGGGATTTTAAAAGTATTTTTAAAATTCAACACAATTTAATGTAATAACATTTTAAAATCTCCTCGACATTATTAGTAGACGACCCCAGAAAGCGAGCTGCAGTAAGTTGTGAATCTGTTTTCACAAAGTTTTACCATTCAGAACTGACTTGAACATTTTAGCCATGGTAGCTGTACATAGTAACCATAACTAATCATTGTTTCGCTCCTTTTTTTCCTTTAGGAAAATAAAAGATTTAGTTAAATGTTAATTAAAAAATATTTTCTTGAGTTTTACGATATTATCGTAGATTCTTCTATGATTATATGCAATTTTTAAGTTAAATATAACGACCTATTTTCCAGACCCTGGAAAGGAGACAAACTTCCAGTTGCTGAAATTCCTAACAGACCTAGAACACCGATATTCAAATAAAGAGACCTCTGTTATAGTCGACTATTTTTCACCAATTATTTTTTGCCTTTGATCTCATAAATGGATTGTTTTTGGTTTTAATAAGCTGCTTGCATGAACTAGGCGTGCATATACATTGTTACTTTCTTTTGCTGTTTATTTATTTATGAATAAATTTGTGACGTTTACTAGTATTTTGAGATCTTTTTACGTCATAATATTTTAGACGATAAAAGCTTATACATTGCCCGCAGTTTCTTTTGAATCTGTTTGAAGTCTCATTTATCTCAAGTGGCGCCAATTATATTTTATTCACGTGATTTATCCCTTCATTCCAGCAGAACGGGTTAACTTCCAAGTTTTACCGTAATGATTAACGCAAAACTTAAAGGCCATGAAGGTGGTAAGACTGAAGAGAGACGGTCATATAAGACCATAATGATGGAAAGACAGAAGACGGGCATGTAAGGCCATACAATCGGGAAGACAGAAGACAGGCATGTAAGGTCATAAATGTGGAAAGACATAAGACGGACGTGTAAGGCCATAGAGCTGGGAAGACATAAAATAGGCGTGTAAGGCCATAAAGATGAGAAGACCGAAGAGAGACGGGCATGTAAGTCCATAAAGCTGGGAAGACAGAAGACGGGCGTGTAAAAGCATAAAGCTGGGAAGACAGAAGACTGGCACGTGAGGTCACGAAAGATCCGCGTGTAGTGCCATAAAAATGGGAAGAAATATGGCGGGAGTGTAAAGCCATAAAGCTGGGAATACAGAAGACTGGTGTGTTTAAAGTCCTAAAGCTGGAACACAGAAGGCGGGCATGTATAAAGATGGGAAGACAGAACATGGGCGTGTAAGGCCATAAAGGTGGTAAGACTGAAGAGTGACGGTCATATAAGACCATAACGCTGGGAAGACGGGCATATAAGGCCACAAAGCTGGGAAGACAGAAGACTGCATTTAAGGTCATAAATCTGGGAAGACTGAAGACGGGCGTGTAAGGCCATAGAGCTGAGAAGACTGAAGAGTGACGGTCATATAAGACCATAACGCTGGAAAGACAGAAGACGGGCATGTAAGGCCATAAAGCTGGGAAGACAGAAGACGGGCGTGTAAGGCCATAGAGCTGGGAAGACATAAGATGGACGTGTAAGGCCATAAAGGTGGGAAGACTGAAGAGAGACGGGCGTGTAAGGCCATAAAGCTGCGAAGACAAGACTGGCATGTAAGGTCATAAAGCTAGGAAGCGAAAATCACGATGCGATGGAAATATGCCTTGGTCACTTTATTCAGTAATTTAAAACCAAGACGAAATTCTCACGATGACTTAAGGTTTTTGTATTGTCTAGTGTAATAAAGTACTTATATAGTGGCCAATATGCATTACAAATGACTTGTTTAAAATGTTGACTAAAGCTTTGTGTAATGAAACGTTCATGTCATATCATAACATTTGCGAAACATCTCAGACATTCGGATCAGGTGCTGTGGAGGAAATAAAGCAAAATATTCTAGACTGGAGTCAAACAGAGACTCGTTTCACTCATTCTGAAAAGAATCGCTTTTCTCAGTCAGCGAACTACCATAGAAACATGGAACGAAAACAAATCTGTTTCAGACAAGATGGATGGCATAATGGACAAATATGCAAGTTGCACTTAGATCATACGTTCTGGTGTCCATATGACATCTTTTTTCATTCGGCACGACTGTACTAGAGATAAACGAAAATAGCGTATGCGAAAATCATCAGGTGTGCTTATATTTTTTCTGGGTAAAATTGCTAAGACAAAGATACAAATTCATGCCTAAGTGGCAGCGAGTTATTTCTTGGAGGGAAAGGTAACTATTAGGCAGCTTCTGACCTAAAATGACAAGGTAATAAAAGGTTGACTTTACATGCTCCCACTGCACTTGGCGAGGATGAAACTTGCTTTTGCATATAATGTCCGATGATTAAAATACTGATATAAGACTATTAATAATATATAAAATATATTAAACAGTTTCGTATTTTGTTCCAATTGTTGTATAAAAGTAACATCGAAAATACGTTACAGTCGAAATAGCAACATTTTCCATAGTAGATCGTGTCATACGTTTATCGGATGAAGTATTGAAATATAATGACTGATTTTATCAACATTGAACCTACAATGAATAATAATTCACTTCTAATCGGACATAAAACGTCTTAATCTAATCTTTTATCCTACTCTTTGAAGATAAAATGACGCAATGGTCGATGTTTATTTAGATGTTTACTTAATGCATTGCTTTTAAAAATATAAAAAAGTGAAAGAGGTGGCACGAGTGTCGTGAAATCAATGCAACATGAAGTGAATTTCGCATTTTGTGCCATATAAAAGCAAATACACAGACACAAAAGGCACCTATTTCGACTTACTTCCCCACCCATCTCAGCAAAGACCAAGTAAGTATTCGGATTATATTACATGCTCATTTCTTTTATTCCGTCAACTATACGTTGCCAGAATTGTGCAATAGTTTTCTATACTACACTGCTTCATACTGCACGACATGTGTACCTAACAATAGTATATTGTATTGGGAACTACTTTGTAAACAAACCTTGTACATTCATATAGTTGTCGCTATATGTATTGGTTCATTAGCTTTGTTTGTGAGTAAACTAAGATGTTTCGTGCATTTGAAAGTAGAGCTGATAAAGTTAACGATGTGTTTGAGTTCGCTGTCATAAATGAAGCTTTCAAACAAGCAAACGAATAAACGTGATATTCGCAATGTCCACAACAAACGTGAGAAACGCTGTAAAGAAAATATCATTCTGATCATTTCAACGGTTATTTAACTTTTTGCAGATAGAATGATCCAGACTATGACCATTGCTCTCTAGGGTCTATAGCAATCGCATAGAAAAGCATATTGAAGCTAACGAGTATCGCATCTCTATCATATCGTACCATTTTACAAGTAGGTCAAAATACTAAGTTCGAGGGAAAATGGAACTGAGTGTTTTGGTGGAAGTCTAAGAGACTCGAAGCCAATAAAGTAAGAGGACGAAAAAGTCTTTTTTTTTCTGCTGGCTAAATGGACTGTCACACAACAGCCTGGTGACAATTTTCCCAGTTTAACTTTTTGATATAATGTTTGGCTAGCGATAGAAGCCAGGTCATGTATATAGGTATGGTGACTGGGTCCCTCCAAAACAAAGCATGCAAGTAATAGGACAAAAACATGCCTTCTTGGTAATAAGAATGGCAATAAATATATTTACATTCTCGCATCTTCAGTTTCCACAAAACTTACTTAGTTCTGTAAATCAGATTTACATGACACGTCACATGTTCAAAAGCTTAATACACACCGCAAAATTGTACTATAATTTCGACTAAATTTCCAACTAACAGATATGTTCTCCTTACTGCGATCAAAGCGAAATGTGATATTCCATAGCGTCTTTTTGATAATTTCAGTTAAGAGAATTAATATTTTTCCGACATTATGATTCCAAATGATCAATGACAGAACGGAAACAGCCGCAGTTGATTCCTCACCGCGGAGCCTTCCAAATCACATGTACATTGTACGCAATTGACCCAATAAATCCAGTCCATCACAAGCAGAAAAACAGAATTAAGCTGGATCGAGAGAAAAACAACACTCATTCCAGACCAAGTGGAAACCTTGTTTCAATCCACATTCATTCACAATATGAATATAAACTACAATTTTAAACGATATTTTTTAAAATAATGTCAAGAGAGCGACGAAGTTCAAAAGTCACTGGGCTGTGCTATGTGCACATTAAATTTGTTACTGTGTATTGATGAATCGAATCTACCTTTGTGTATTTATTTTGGAATAATGCATAAATTTAATTAATTTCTTTGTTGTAATGTATTCTTTTAGTTTTACGCCTTAGGTAGGAAAACGAAATGAGTATATAATGAAAAGGTTACTGTGTTTATATGGGTCAATATGAAATAGTTATTGCGGATTAATACTTTACTCGTAAGTTCGTGCAATGTTAATCAGAAAAACTATTTTCACAGACAAATGCAGTAAGCTAAATTTCTAACACGTGTATTTTCGAAGAACTGACAAGCGAGCAGACAGCTCCTCCTGTTTGATAATGATGGATGTGAATTCTTTAATGGAACAATGTTTTTCTACTAGCTGTTTGAATAGTTGACAATGTATATTGGTTAGCAACTGATATATATGCATTGTACTCTAAATTTCATAATTACAGGCCTTTAAAATTCTAACACTGTTATAGAAAATCTCAGAATTACTGACAGGAAACGAAAACAAGTCCTATATAGAGATATATAACAAAATAATTTCCTTGATTACATATCCACAGAGATGTATAGGACATTGTACAACTAAACAAAAACAAAACATTGAGACATACTTAACCCAGGACTATACATATACATTGTAGTAATGTACTCTTCAGATCTAGATTTTGCTTGAGACATATAAATGAATTTATACCGCTGTTACGTATATTTGATTAAATTTATATTTGATTTAATTTTATTGTTTGCAAGTTTTAACATCTTTTTATTTTTAATTTTATTTTATATGTCAAAATAATGTAGTTTTGTTTACTAGGAACTTGATTTTTATTCTCCAGAAAATAGTTTGCTCTTGACTCTTCAGTTATAAACAACTAAAGCTGACCTAGTTCCGGATCTTGATTTAGAAATTTAGTGAGAGAAGTAAACAACCTTTTATTTTTATCTTATTTTTAGAGTAAAATGATTGGTGTTCGTCAAGGTCATACGAAAACATTGAGACATACGTGCTTTTATACGTGAATAGTTCTCGAAGGTCCTGGAAAGTTGCTCCTCATCCGAGAATTTGTTTTGCATTTCGAGTTACTGTATAATCATTGTTTATAGAGATGTTTCTCATTCTGGGCTTAAAACACTTGATGTCAAGGTGTTTGCCTGTTTGTGACCAGTTTGGTGAATTACATTTTAATGTTTATTCAAATTATTTGGATTTAAAGAATAATTCTTTTTCCTGGAAAAAATTGAGTGCTCATACAGAATTCTTGGACAAAGACATTTCAATAATTCAAACACCGGATTATTGTTTGTGAATAACACATAACTGTAGACATTCCAACACCACAAAGAATACAGTATACGCCATTGCCTTCCATCTTGGATTCTTCGTCGGGACTCAAACTTGAATTCGTTAGAACATTTAATTACTAGGACTTCTAAAATTTAATTCGTGGGTTATTCTTGGATTATTGTTGGATTTGATTTTTAAAACTGTACGTTCTTATTTTTTCATTTTTACAGTATTTTCTCCAGGGAAATAAATTGGTCGTTAAATGTTTGAAAGCTTGTTGTTTTCACTCTTTCTTTTATTACTGTTTATTCGAGCCTAAACATGCAACATAAGACTGCAGTCACAGGCAAATGGATTTGCTTTATCTGCTACTTAGTTTAAGACAATATAACCGTAACATAAATTTGGGGTTCATCCTGGATATGAATTTCATTCAAATATTTAAGAAAAATTAAAATAGCATTTGAATTTTGAAATTTAAATTGTCTTTATTTCGGAATTTCATTGTTCCGGGATTTTTAAAAATATATTTCTCTTATTTGAGAGATCTTTGAGTGAGAGATCTTTAGTGAACCAAGAATCATTCACAATGCCATCTAATGAAGTGAACTGTGTTCAAATCCTACCCAAAAGCGATAAGAACCTATACAAAAAATTGTGTAAGCTTGCTAGACATAATGATTTTTCGCAAGTAAAAGTATCTTTAGCAAAAGAAGAAATAAAGAATATTTTGGTTCAGAATTTGGAGAGAGGGGAAATTTTGGGTGATAATGCTCCATGTTTGATTAGTAAGTCTGTACCGAGAGAGAGAGAGAGAGAGAGAGAGAGAGAGAGAGAGAGAGATTCACTAGAAGGGAAAGGAGTGATAAATACAAATTTATATATATATATATATATATATATATATATATATATATATATATATATATATATAAAGAGAGAGAGAGAGAGGAATGGGAGGCAGAGATATAAAGAAGCAAGAGAAATGCAGTATAGATTTAGAGAATTAGACCATACGCCTGTGCACACAAACTCAAGTTTTGATGTTATCAGAAATATTAAATTAGTAACTCCTTTTGATGAAAAAAGAAATAGATAAATATTTTCATTACTTTAAGAAAATTGCTGAAAAACTTTCAATGCCCATGAGAGCACTGGACTTTGTTATTGCAAAAGTGTACTTATTGGCAGAGCTCGTAATATTTACATTTCATTGTCGGTACAAAAAAGTGATGATTTTGACATGGTTAAAGAATGTATTTTGAACGGTTATGAGTTGATACCTGAGGCATGTCGACAACGGTTTGAGAATTGTAGAAAATAACCTGGACACACCCATTTACAGAGGGAAAAATAACAACTATTTAACCAAGAAAATTTACCAATATTACTATAACCTCAGACAGTTCAAATAAGTTAAAGAGTTCAAGAATAACATACATAGTGATGTCAAGGCCTATCGATGAGCAAGCTGTAGAAACTTTGGAAATGCTGCTCTTGTAGCTGATAATTATTCCTTGACTCACAAAATTTAATTTGTCAATAAGTCTTTCTCTCAACATTTTTTGGCAAAAAAAGAAAACCATCTCATTCTCATATGAGTACATCCAAATATCAATCTTGCGCAATATTTATAAATATAATTTCCCTTAAGACTGAACATAAATCTCTTTATTTGCACTTATTGCGAGAAGAAAGCGCACGTTATTTCAGATTACTACAAATTGAAAAAAGCAGCAGAATAAAGACAGAACTATTCCAAATGTTTTATTTCTAAGAGGTCAAAATCACGTTTTGGTCTTGAAAGCATAACATAGATTGGGAAAATCCAACCCCAGTCTGATTTTATTATGAAAATTTATAAACCGTTCAAGACAAAAAGTTCAGTATTACTTTTTGATGATTCTGCCAAGATTATTGCTGTCACAACAGTAAGAGACACTTCAGCTACTCAGAATCATTTATTATCAAGTACTTTGCCTTTGTCTAAGAAGTTTTTTTTTTCTAATGAGAGTGTTCTTATCCAGGGAGTAGAGTGGAGCTTTGTTAATGTTCCTGTCCATTGTGTTAGTTTGTCATCAGACTTGGTCTCAATACTTGTGACAGTTGGAGTAGTGAATCCTTTCCCTTTCGAGGGAATTTATTAACTACTATGCAGTGAACGACCCGGATATAATGCACTTGTAACTGAGGAGACTTGTCTGGATCAAAAAGTTGATCAGGCTGAGATTGAAATCTCTCATTTATTTCTTGCTTGTGCAGTTACCAGAGCTATGGCAAATAGAGCGCTACAGAATGATGTTGATCAGGACATTATTCCTTTAGCTGAAAGGTTTATTGGTCGGTCTGTTGACGAGGTTACGCTTGCTCCTCATATTGATCAATCCGTAGATATTGATCACAGTGATCCTCGTTTTGCTACTCACTATTATAATCTGGCAATAAAAAGACAGTCACTCGTTGTCGAACAGCAAAAGATCCCGAGATCTCATTCTTGCTTCAGAAAGTTATTAGCGAAACTTAAGCCACACAAATTACAGTTTACTAATTAGTGAAAAACGGGGTCCTTATGAGAAAATGTACACCATATGAGATACTCTCTGGTGACGAGCAGTAGTGATATCTCAAAGAATCATTCTAGAGTCATATCGATGGGAAATTAGTATATCAAAGTATCATTCTAGAGTCATATCGATGGGAAATTAGTATATCAAAGTATCATTCTAGAGTCATATCGATGGGAAATTAGTATATCAAAGTATCATTCTAGAGTCATATCGATGGGAAATTAGTATATCAAAGTATCATTCTAGAGTCATATCGATGGGAAATTAGTATATCAAAGTATCATTCTAGAGTCATATCGATGGGAAATTAGTATATCAAAGTATCATTCTAGAGTCATATCGATGGGAAATTAGTATAGACCACGAAACTCCCTTCACGGGTCATTTAAGAGTCAATAAGACTCATCAGAAAAGTCTGAATCATTTTTGTTGACTGAAAATTAAAAGTGATGTTTCTAAATATTGTAGATCTTATCACATTTGAAAAATGGTAGAAAAACCAAATCAGAACATATAAAAGTTTCATGTGTAATATATTTATGCATTTGATGAACCATTTGGCAGAATAAAGGTTGACTGTGTTGGTCCCTTACCTAAGACCAAGTCAGGCAACCAATACTTACTGACCATAATGTGTGTGTTCATAAGATTTCCGGAGCCATTCCTTTTGAGGAATATTAAATTTAAATCTATAGTAAAAACTTTGATAAATTTTTTTAACACATGTTGGCCTTCCAAAATATGTCAAGTCTGATCAGAGGTCAAATGCTTTGTCTGGAATTTCCAACAAGTTGTGCATGAATTAGGCATCCACCAGTTTAAGTCTTCTGCCTATCACCCCTTAGGTATAAGGGCTTTTGAAAGATTTTTTTTCATCAAACTTTGAAGAATACGGTTCGGTAATATTGCTTTTGATACATGAAAAGATTGGGATAAGGGTGTTCATTTACTGTTGTTTTCTGTTATGGAATCATTTAAAGAGTCATTGGGTTATGTCCCCTTTGAATCAGTTGTTGGACATGCTGTCAAAGGACCATTGAAGTTGTTAAATGAAGATTCTACGATTAATCTTACTGTCAAAGGACCATTGAAGTTGTTAAATGAAGATTCTACGATTAATCTTACTGTCAAAGGACCACTGAAGTTGTTAAATGAAGATTCTACGATTAATCATACTGTCAAAGGACCATTGAAGTTGTTAAATGAAGATTCTACGATTAATCTTACTGTCAAAGGACCATTGAAGTTGTTAAATGAAGATTCTACGATTAATCTTAGTGTCAAAGGACCATTGAAGTTGTTAAATGAAGATTCTACGATTAATCTTCTTGACTATATCTCTGCTTTAAAATTGAAATTGTTAAAGGCTTGTGAAGTAGCAAGAATTAATCTTCACTCTATTCAGTAAAAAAATGAAATAAGGTATGACAGAATTACAAAGGAAAGGAATTTGCCTCATTGCGATAGAGATCTGGCTCTCTTGTCTATACTTTAAAAATTCTCTACGGGCTAAATAGCATGGTCCTGATACAAATGAAAAGAATGTAAATGACTGAAATTACATCATGAATACTTCTGAGAGGTGAAACCAGAAACAACTTTGTCTCATAAACATATTTTAATGGATAGTTTTGGGAAAGACAGCCTAGCTAATTATTCAATCAATTTGTACCTGTCCCATGTATTTTTGTGACTATACCAGATAATACATTCTTTATGTGTGCTGACTAAAGAAAAGTCAACATTGTCACCTAAACATGACCATTTCCAATGCAAATAGTCAATGGCTGCATTGACAAGATTAGAAATGCAAAATATGTCACCAAGTTTGACCTTATAAAAGGATTTTGGCAAATAAGAGTCACGGAAAGAGCAAAAGAAATTTAGTCAGTTGCAACTCCAGATTGACTATCAATATAAAATGATGCTGTTAGGTATGAAAAAATCATCCGTCAACATTTCAGCGTTAATTAACATTATAACATGTGGGCGAGATAACTGTGATGCTTACATTAATACGTCATCAGCGACACCCGGAAGATTATTTGGAACCGATCTGGAGATTTTTTTTTATCGACGAGTGATGCAAATCTAACAATTACTTTAGGTAAAAATGAGTTCTGCCTTGTTTGCGTAACATTTTGTACTACAGATTGTGCGATACGGTAAAGTTAAACATGTAGAAATTAATGCCAAAGCTATCTATGGGTTTCCGGTACTTCTTAACAAAAAGCACCTGATGCGATTTTTGGATATGGCTAAATATTATCGGAAATGTTGCTCAATTTTTTCCATAATTGCTGAACCCGTGACAAGTTGGTGCCGTAAGAATAGCAAATGTCAGGAGCCTTCTTATAAATTACAGGCCATACTTAAGAGTTATCATTTCCTTCAGCTATAAACTGAAGTCAATTATTTAAAATGTCTGTTGATGCAACTGATGTAGGAGTTGGTGGAGTACTGATTGAAGAAAACAATAATATTGTGGATCATTCAGTAAGCTACTTTTTCTTTAATAAAAAAATAAAAAGTAAACAAGCACCAGAGTAATTATTCTACGCTCGAGAACAAGTGTTCGTCTTTTATACTGGCTTCGCATCATTTTGAAGTGTATATCCCAACCTCATCACTTTCATTAACAAAAGAAAAAACAAGAATCAGAAATTGTTCATGCAGAGTTTTACGTTGCTCGAATACAAAATTGACATTAGACACATCAAGGATAAGGATAATTTAATTACAATTGCACTTTCACGTGCACTTGAGGATGGTAGCAAGCTCATTTCACTGTCAAATGCTGTAGCTATAGCTTTTATTGCTCTTTTTTTAACTAGTAACTCATTATCAAAGATTTTTTCCAAAATAATGTTGCGAACCTTGTGTAGTTTACATGGTAAATCGAATTAATAGATACTGCTCCCTAAGAGATAAGAGTCGCCTCGACCCATCATGGAAGATATCAGATGTATTTTCGGAACGCGATGTGCGTGTAACAGTTTTAGACTTTCTTGTTTCAACGACATGGAGTAAGATGTAACCCTAAAAGATACAAGTGAGTCGAAATGGCAAATTCCAGAGAATGGGAATTTTAATCTTGGGAAGCCACTTGAGTGGTCGCACTGGAAACACCGTTTCGTGTGTTTTAGGATTGCCATCAAACTAAAAAGGAAAGACGAGTCATATCAAGTGAGCTCACCTGTGTGCTATGATGGAAAGAAGCATTAGAAATAATTAATTCGTTTGAGCTTGGTTTACAAATGACGATGATGTGGACAAGTACACCCCAGTTTTGCAAACATGTGATGATAACCGCGTCCCCAACAACAATGTAAACCATGAAAGAGCAGGCTTCCACCAACTTAATCAGAAACCAGGCGAGTCCCTGGTGGAATTCATAAACTAAAACTGCCTTCACGAAATTCAAGAAGATGCTGACATATACACACGTTTTAGCAGGAGACAACCTGGAAAATTGATAGATGTCAGCGCTAATGCCAACAGTTATGGTATTAATAATGCATTATTCTAACTCAATCAAGAAAAACTTAAGTCTATATATGTTTGTTCGACCCCTGTAAATGTTAAATATGCACAGATAAAGAAGGAGTTCCTCGTGTGTGTGTGTGTGTGGTGGGGTGGGGCCTGTGAGAAGACTTTTACGACACCTTGTTGGACTCGACTTGTTCAAGCTGCATACAGACCACAATCCGTAAGGCCACTGATCAGCACACACGATTTAGATAAAGCTCATTTAAGGTTCGAAGGTTGTTGCTGTGCTTGTGACTCTAAAATGCAAAGGTAGAGTATGTAGCCAGGAATCTTTTAGTAATTACATATACTCTTTCCCGCAACCCTCTCCAACTCCAGATAGTTTCATGCGAGGAGTTAATGGAAGTCTTTATAGAGTTGATGGGAGCATGTAGGCCAATTTCCGGTAGGAAATGAGCATAAAGAAAAGGAGGTTACATGCGTGACCACTATCTACAGATTGCAGAGGCTTTAACCAGAAATGATAGATAAATAGCTGTTTTTTAAATGTACGCCCATCATTGTTATACTCAGTGAACTCTCCTTATAGACCGAATTATTTCTCTTCATAGACATGGTTATCATACCTACAGTCTTAAGTTCAGAAATTCTCGTCAACATCCACGGGGTCATAAAGTTAAATGGAATGTTCAATGAGGAAGAACAACATTGAGTGTGGTGGCCCGGAATCTCGAGACAAATACGAAACGAAATAGAGACGTTTGTCAGAGTAGGAAACCAGCACATTGGAGGGAGCCATTTAAACCAACCGCTCTACCAAACAGATCATGGTGGAAAATTGCAAATGATATTTGTGAAGTCAAACAAGAAAGATACTTAGTAGTAACTGATTACTTTTCATGCCATCTGGAAAGTATGCATCTAACAAAACAAATCTCCCAACAAGCAATTGGGAACCTAAAGAGCACATTTATACGATGGGGAATCCAAGACATTGTAGTATCAAAAGAGTGGGAGCCAATTCGCTTTTTCAGATTTCGAAGATTTTGCTGAGAAATACAAATTCAAACAATTATTTACAAGTCCCCACTACTGATAGGTAAACGGTGTAGCAGAAAGCGGTGTTAACATAGCAATTCCATACTTCAGAAAAATTTGAAACAAAATCCCATGTGACCAAACCATTAAAATCGTCAGGCATAGAGAAATAATGTCAAAATAAGTCTATCTCACATACGTTTGCCAGGTCTGAGATAAAATAAAGAAGAATCAATAATTCTGTTAAATTTATAATCTTTATTTACTATTCTATCCTTGTATATATTCCATCAATCAACAAGAGAAAACACTTGAGCTATTCAGAAGAAAATTGTGATGAACCCACATAATCTAAGTAAAACGCCAATGGAATTGTCAAGTTTGACAGTGAACAGACGAGCACAATCATCATTATCATAACTGTCATCAGTACAATCATCAGCAAGAACAACATTCACAAATACAACTAGATGACGTAGCCACAAACATGTGTATTCCATGAATTTAGGCACGTTAATTTTTCATTACAGGACACATCGTCTTTACTAGCCAAGAGTTCTACCTCTATACCAGCCAGACCGATTGATAAGATCCGTATAATACTTTGCTAGAGAAGATGCGGACATCAATATTAATTACCTTTGTAGCCTATAGTGTTTCAGAATCGTATGTCGTCTGGTATAAGTTTTTACATTCTTCCAGTCTTCCATATTTCAGAATGCAGTAAAAGTCCTTCCATGCAGTTCGAGAATTAGTGATAAGCAACTTCTAAAATGTAATTCCTTTTTTTTTAATCTAGGAAATTTTTCTAAATAATTTAATAATTTACACAATAATCTTTTAGCCTGTAAAGTTTCAATAACCATGACAAGGCATAAGACATTGTAAGAAGAGAAGCGATCACTGTCACAGAATTAGGCAAAGAAATAACTTGGTTTTGGCTTAGAACTATTCGACTATTTTTCGTTGTACATGCCTACAACGTTATCTAGGGTGAATAAGTGTTTTTTTCCGGTAAGCGAGTGTATTAACATGTACCTCGCCAGAGATTACTTGTGACGAAGTAACATTACTAACATGATATGCACGGGTATTATACACTGACTTTTGCTCACTCTCCTATGGATTTAAGTAAGATCAATTTCTAAAATCGACACTGGTCGTTTTGGATCACGTCAAGGAGGAACGCTCTCCATTATTCTCCAGCCATAGGGGTAAGTGTTAAATTTACATTTCATTTGATATGCGAAGCTTATTCGGTTTGTAATGTCTTATCGCGTAATAATGCATTTATTACAACGCAGATTTGAACTTTGAATTACAAGTCACTATTATATCTAGAGATTATACAGAAACTATTATTATGACCAATTTGGTTTTATTGTAGCTGATTGTGTCTGTCGCTGTGATTGTGTCTGTTGCTGTGAAGTGTGATTGTCAATGTCACTGTGAATATGACTAGAGCTGTCTGAAGCTGTCTAAAGTTGTTTAGAGCTGTCTGGAGTTTCCAGAGTATCTAAGGCTGCGTGCTGTCGATACGTATGTATGTATGTACGTATGTCTGTGCCACGGACGTAGACGTAGCAAATTAAAAAAAGGTGCTGTATGCTGTCTGTACGTTTGTATACGTATGACTGTACATGTGGTGGATCCATAAAGGGTGCGAGCGGCCGATAAGAGTGTGGGCCAACCCAAGGAATCGTGCGACTGTACAAGGGGTTTAGAAGCATACGTTTGGATCAATTGTTGTTCAATTGCATTTTTATATTCATAAGATTATTTTGAATCTTCGTTGTGTTCATAAGATTATTTTGAATCATAGCTGTGTTCATAAGATTATTTTGAATCTTAGTTGTGTTCATGAGATTATTTTGAATCTTAGTTGTGTTCATAAGATTATTTTGAATCTTAGTTGTGTTCATAAGATTATTTTGAATCTTAATAGAGTTCATATTCGAGATTATGTGAATCTCTTATAATGTAAAATACTGTTTGAAGTGTATCTGCAGTCCATGAGGTTTCTTGGATCTGTACTTCATATTGATTTAATATTTTGGTTTATTTTCAATGTGTGACTGTTGTGTAGAGTGATTTGAGTCAATCGTATGTTTTGAGCATTAGAGAATCATTGTATTTTACATCATATATTTTTCTTTATTAATTCATTTCATAAATTTCGATCTTTCTCACATTGTGTTTGTCTTATTCATTTAGTCCAAAAACCCACTCTGTTTCTATTCTGCGACAATCACAAACTTTGTTACGGATGGATCCACCAACAGAAAGGCCTCTAGAGCCTCAAACGAACTGTTACATGGGAAGGAACACTACAGCTTCAAGGGAAATGTTACATGGAAGGATCACTAGTAGTATAGTGGGACACTTTGGGGACAATGGAAATCCCAGCCAAAAAAGGTCGTGTGACCATTTGGTGACAAGATTTATAGGAACAATGCAAATCCCAGTCACAAAGGTCGTGGGACCTTTTGGGGAAAATGGGACTTACCATTGATATAGAGACAATAGGAATCGAACAGGTGAGGTGACGTCACGGTACTGAAGATTGTTAACAATGATGCAATCGTGATCAAACTGCGGGGGAAAAAACCTAGAACGCTTGGCGGAACATAGACATATCTAACACATACAACATACAGACATAGATTGATGAACATCAGTCAATCATACCTAAAATATAAAATCGACAACAACAAAAATTAGGCAAGAAAGTAAATCTTTTCGATGCATATGAGTGGCCCTGAAAAGGGCTTTTGGTTTTCTTCTTCTAATTTGTTATATTCCTCCTCCAGCTTCTTATTTCCTATCAGTAGTAACGTGGGATACCCTAAGGACTAGGGGACTTCCATGTTAAATTGGAGAGTTGTACCCTGGGGACTATGTAAAATTTAACATTAGTGAAAAAAGTTTGTACCCTAGGGACAATGGGATTAACATTAGGGCATAGTTCGTGGGACTGTCTAGGGACAATGGGAATTTAACATGGGGGGAATAAATCGTGGGACTGTCTAGGGACAAGGGGAAATTGAACATGGGAATAAATCGTGGGACTGTCTAGGGACAAGGGGAATTTAACATGGGATTTGTTTTTTTTTAAAAAATAAAAAATATAAAAAATGGGGTAGGCAATTGAAAGTCTATCTCTTTTCGAGAGATTGGAGTGGCCCTGACAAGGGCCTTTGGGTTTATGTTAATATGCCCTTAACATAAAGGGCATCTGCGACATCTTCTTCGCCTTAAACTTCGTCTCACTGTAGGTCCATAAACTAGCACTCTTTTGAGGCATCCTTTCCTCTCCACGTAAATCCTACGTATCCACAGGCTGGTGTCGCTCCTATGGACAACTGTCCACTTGGATCGGACATACATCGGTATGTCCGTCCTGAACATCATCGTTGACACAAGCGTAGAAGATTCAACGTCGGTCCACATGTTGAGGCGCCGAGAACAGGTGAATCAATGCAGTGAACTGCGCTTATTTATAGGCAGAAAAAGGATTGAAACGGATTGAGTTCACTGACCAATCCAAACACGCGTAACAAAATTCAGTCAGCCCCGCATCCAATCCGAAGAGAGCAGTCTGTGACGTCACGTGGTCTATATAGATTCGCTAGCGCCTGTGTGGAGTCAATCCATGCGACAGTTTTTTCAACATGACGGAAACTCAGAAAACGATAAATTGGGGTGCACCAGCAGTGGAGACCGCCCAAGGGAACCCGGACTTACTTTCAGAAGAGGTACATTGGGATTTTGTGGATTTTCTTACCTCGCAAGAATTTGTTCCGGAACATTCGCCACCTTCTCCTTCATTACCGCACGTGGAGAATTTTAGACAGAGACAGAAAGAAGAATTGGAGAAATTTATACAACAGCAAAAGGAAGCGGAACAAGCTTTTCTCCTACAGCAACAGCAGCAAGAAGAAGAGATAAGAAAAAAACAACAACAAGAAGAAGTAGCAGTAGCAAAGAAACAAGGGTGTGAAAATCAAACGGTCACGGTACTGTTAGACATTTTAGCAGAGTTAAGAAGTCTGAAACAAATGTATCAGAATTCTTTATCACGACCGAAGAGAATACCACCTTCCCGAGCTAAACACTCCAGCCCTGTGACTAAGCCTACTGTGCCACCCTTAGTGATTTCAACCAAATCATCATCAGCAGTACGCAGTCCAGACGTAGGACTTGGCCGTGGCAAAGGCTTAAGACAGTTAAAGTTGATTGCTTAAACTCACCCCTACACCAAGAAAAAATGTCCTTTTCAGGGCCACACACGTCTCTCGAAAAGAGATAGACTTTCAATTGCCAACATCCATTCAAACTCAAAAAAAAAAACAAAACATTTTACCTCTATAGTTCGTGTGTATGAGTGTGTGAGTGTACGTTCTTACTTTAAAATCAAAACCCAAAGACACTTACCTTTGTATACCTAATTTATTCTTTATAAATATTTACAATTCCATTCACAATTCACAATTCTCAACAGAACACTTTGAAAGTTCATACACTTCTTCTGTCTCATTGTTTAGTCTCTCTGTTTTTTAAATTTCTTCACCGTCACAGTCTTTTCCTCCTCTTCCTCCTCACTTTCTTCCCTTCTTCTTTTCTTCTCCTGTTTCTTTTTCTTCACCTGACTGTTTTCTTCCTCCTCTTCTTCTTCCTCTGAAGAATCCCAATTTTCTTCTGGCTCCTCTTGTTTCTTTTTTGGGCAATCTGGAGACCAATGTCCTTTTTCTTGACAATGATAACAGGTATCTTGACTTTTGTCTCTTTTAACCCCTTTTTTTCTTTTTGGGCGGTCTGGACACTCTGAAGACCAATGCCCTTTCTTCTGACAGATATAGCAAGTATCTTGACTTTTATCTCGCAAGGAAGGTGAGTAGTCCGACGACTGGTCTGAAGAAAATTTTCTAATGACCCCTCGCAACGCTCTGATGAAATGTTCGATTTGTGTAGTCTCTTCCATCATTGTGCTCAGTTTGAGAGTGAAATGAATAGTGAAAGGACAAGACACATACCCTTTATATACGCTGGTCTGCCATGACTATAAAGTAACCCATGGTGTTTAAATTTTAGTCATTTGACTTTTTGCAGTCAAGATGAAACGATCCAATTCATTCAAGAAGAAAGAAGAAAGTAAGAGGCAGAAACGTGATCTATCGCCTCGTACCAGAGCTGAAGTCTTGGCACAAATTCATGCCAGTGATTTTGAAGAGGACATGAGTCAACCAGAATTCAAACCCAGAGAGTCTTCCTCTAAACAAAGTTCACCACCCTTAGTCAACCCTGAAAAGTACTATCACATTCGAGAGACAGAAAAGCGCTCCTCTAGAAAATTTAGAACCACGGCTTACAAATACAAGGTGAAGTTTAAAAATTTCAAGTCCGACGTACCGTTAGAGAAAGCAAAAGGGATCATCACCGAGATGTGGGATTCTTTGCTCACCACACTCAAGCAACAATATCAAGCCAAAGAAGACGATCGCTTTAGACTTTCCATACAACACGACGGCTTGAAATCCCCTGTTTGGATCGAGTTTAGCAGCCCTCCAGAATTGACCCCTTCCAAAGTCAAGGACAAAATTCAACACGTACAACAATCCAATGACCAGTTTGACAACACCGACGGAAAAGCCACACTGTTTATGACCCACGCGTCTCCTCCTCAAGGGACTGGACGCAGAAAGATGTTATTGGTGAACGACCTTCGCAGCATTAAGCGTAGTCTCGTCCAAATTCACAACCCTCAAGACCAGATGTGTTTAGCCAGGGCGATCGTGGTGGGACGAACCTATGTCGACAAAAACGATACGGTAGAATGGAAAGGAGCCTGGGAGAACATTCGAAAATCGGACCGAGCCAAGCAACGAAACGAAGCAGAACTCCTCTTGCAACAAGCCGACTTGCCCAAAGACAAACCCTGTGTCATTCCTGAGATGCAAAAATTGCAAGATGTCCTAGCTCCACGCTACACCTTGAAAGTGTACCCTCAAGAAGTGCGCGGGCCTCTGTTGTTTCGAGGCCAAGACTTTAAAGATGGAAAATACATTCATGTCTATCATCACGATGACCATTTCGATACCATTACCAGTATCACCTCATTCCTGGGATACGGTTATTACTATGAGAAATGTGACTATGGTTATAATAATCGAGAGCAACACAAACATTGCGGATCGAAATGCTCAGGATGTTTGGCCTCTCCACTCTGTCTGAGCGAAGGGCAAGAACCAGTGCATTGTCCAACTTGTCTGCGCACGTTTGTCAGCCCTACCTGTTACCAACAACATTTGAAGACGCAAGGTTCACAGAAGAAATGTGCTTGTCAACTCCTGAGATTGTGCCCTACGTGTGGACAAGGCATACATACCAATAATACCAAGGCACACGTATGTCGAGGAAATAAAAAATGTCACATTTGTCACCACATCGTGGACCTGGAACACCAATGCTACGTGCAAAAATACCAGTCCCAACCAGAGAAAGTGGATGGACACAAGAAGAAAGGCAATTTCATCTTTTTCGATTTCGAATACATGCAAGAGACCGGCATTCACATTCCTAATTTCTTCGTGGCTCATCGAGCGTGCGAGAAGTGTATTGAAGAACCTATGTTCAGTCATTGCCCTCACTGCAGCAAAATTCCTGGAGGACGTGAAAAAAATCTTTCGAGGACCAAAGACGCTAGACGATTTTGCCAAATGGGTCTTAGATCCCATCGACAAGACATGGAGACAAGAGGACATCGAACGTTACAGAGATTGTCATCGCCATGCCACAGTGATGGATTACAATTTCTCCGGATACGATGGACAGTTTCTTTTGAGGTACTATACGGAACATGGCACCGAACGTCCTAAAGTCACTTTGAACGGAGCCAAAATCATTTTCATGCAAGTGGGACAAGTGCAGTTTAAAGATTCGATGAGTTACTTGGCCATGCCTTTGAGTCGAATGCCTAAAACATTTGGAATGACAGAAATGGCTAAAGGTTATTTTCCTCACTTTTTCAATACGGCAGCCAATCAACACGTCGTTCTACCCCATTTGCCTGAGGT
Source organism: Sinohyriopsis cumingii (assembly GCA_028554795.2). Classification (NCBI taxonomy): domain Eukaryota; kingdom Metazoa; phylum Mollusca; class Bivalvia; order Unionida; family Unionidae; genus Sinohyriopsis; species Sinohyriopsis cumingii. Next base: position 7,774,131 of record CM068834.1, on the reverse strand, counting down.
TCACTATTACGACCCCGACAACATGCGTACCGAACAACGAGAAGCTTTCTACGCTTGGTACCAGGCTCACGCCTCGGACCCTTTCGACTTTCAGGAAGAAATGTTAAAGTATTGTCGTTCCGACGTGGACATTTTACGGCGTTGCTGTGGAAAATTTCGAGAACTGTTCATGGAACACGGAGGGGTCGATCCTTTGAAAGAAGCTTGCACCATTGCCAAAGCGTATTCCTTAGTGTACCGCCAACCATTCATGCCTGAAAACACCGTGGCTGTCATCGGTCCTCAAACGACCAACTATGTCAAACGTCAATACTCGGTCAGAGCCCTACGCTGGTTACACTACTTGTGTGACAAGGAAGACAAATGGATTCAGCATGCTCGCAACGGAGGAGGCGAAAAGACCATCGGAACGCATTCGGTCGATGGTTGGGACTTAGAAAACCCCAAGATCGTGTACGAGTTTAACGGTTGCTTATTTCACGGATGTCCCGTTTGTTATCCTGACCGTGGCACTAAAAATCAGTTTTTACAACGAACCATGGAAGACTTGTACCAGGACACTTGTCAGCGACGCCTAAAGTTAGAACAGGAAGGATACCAAGTGGTGGAAATGTGGGAACACAAGTACGATCACCGTTTGAAAACCGATCCCGAGTTTAAACGGCTCGTGGAAAGTTACCAGCTCATGGACCCCCTGAACCCGAGGGAGAGCTTGTACGGAGGAAGGACCGATGCCACCTGTTTGCTGTACCAAGCCGACGAAGAGAAAGGAGAAGAAATGAAATACTTGGACGTGTGTTCGCTGTATCCTTACGTGTGCAAATATTGTCGCTTTCCTGCAGGGCACCCACAGTTGTTCACCGAAGACATCGACCTGAAAAACATTCGACAATACGAAGGCTTGATCAAGTGTAAAGTTTTGCCTCCCACTAACCTATACCATCCTATTTTACCTCACCATTGCCAAGACAAACTGATGTTTCCCTTGTGCCGTACTTGTGCTGAAACGTGCAACCAAGATCAACCTTGTCAGCACACCCAGGAAGAACGGACCTTGACGGGGACTTGGGTCAGCGTAGAATTGTTCAAAGCTCTGGACATGGGATACCAACTGTTAGAAGTGTACGAAATTTGCTACCTTCCCAAAACACAACAATACCACAAGGGTGACCCCACGCAGAAAGGCATTTTCGCAGACTACGTGGATGCCTTTTTGAAACTGAAGCAAGAAACCAGTGGCTATCCTTCCTGGTGTCACACTCCCGAAGACCAAAAGAAATTCAAAGAGAAATACTGGGCACAAGAAGGCATTAGTTTAGATCACATCGAGAAAAACGAAGGCAGGCGATCGTTTGCCAAAGTGATGTTAAATTGCTTGTGGGGTAAAATGGCACAACGACCGTGTTTACCCAAGACGGAATATTTGACAGAACCTTCCCGCTATTTCCAGATGATTCACGACAGAGCCAAATTCATGAAACACGCGGACGTCGTTCGCGAGAATTTGATCTTGGTCAATTACGAAAAGATCTGGACTTTGTACAAGACGACCCCTTTGGAAATGTCATCATTGCGGCTTACGTGACAGCTCATGCTCGCTTAAAATTGTACGAAGCTTTAGAACTGTTAGGGGAACGTGTCCTGTACTTTGACACGGACAGTTGCATTTACATCGATCACCCGAGTCAACAGCACCCTGACATCGAAGGAGACCGTTTAGGAGCCTGGACAGACGAGCACCCCGACGACAAGATTCTAAGTTTCGTCAGTGGCGGTCCTAAAAATTACGGCTACGAATACCGGGACAAACAAAGAGAAGTGCACACGAAGTGTAAATGAAAGGATTGACTCTGAATTATCGTACCAGTCGAGTGGTGAACTTTGACGTATTGAAAGAAGCCTTGCAGTCTAGAGAAGATCAACACTTTAAAGTGACCACCTATCAACCCAACAAGATTGTACGTTTACCCACTCATCACATCGTCAGTCGACCCTTGGAAAAAGTCTATCAAATCGTGTACCAGAAGCGAGTGCGACTTCCCAATCATCTCACTTTACCGTATGGACAAGTCGGTATTGGTCTGTATATAAAAATGAACCCTAGGCAAGATCGATAGTTCATTGTGACTACCAAGACCAAGCGAACAAGATGAATACTTCCAGAGAAACACAAAACAAGTTCAGAAAGGCAGAATTCAAGTTTGGGGCTTCTGAAGTGGAATGCGATTGTGAGCCTTGCGATGGGAACGATGCTGTACGTTGTGACCTTAGCGATGCCGTAAAGCATCATGGGAACTTTGTTCTCACTACCCCTATCATGGAAAGTGATGCTGTGCGTGTCAAACCTGACGGATGCGAAAGCGATGCCGCTCGTCCTCTTGGACACTTTACTGGGTTTCGTTTTAAAGGTGGATGTCCACTTTCACGTCTACCCCCCTACGGATGTCATCCAGCCCAGAGGAAACTCCTGTCGCTGTCACTCAACCCTCATCGAAACGAACCTGTGAAAGACGAATATTCGGTTCCTGTGGGTTTGTCGGAATACTGCGACTTTGAAAATCGTCTTCAATCGTTCAAAGGAAAATGGCCTAAGTATCTGGGAGGACCGACCCCCGAAGAATTAGCCAGGGCCGGATTTTTCTACTTGGGCGAAGGGGATAAAGTCAAGTGCTTCAGTTGCGGTGTGTCACTTCACCACTGGGAACCACAAGATTCGGCCTACGTAGAGCATGATCGATGGTCACCGAATTGTCATTACTTACCCTTAGTGGGACCGAGACATTGAAGTAACTTACCATGTCGTTGAAGAAGAAGAAACCAGATTGGTTAGGAATCAAATGTTGGACATCACCGAGGCCAGTATTTAAACTCCATTTCAAAAACGATATTGAATCATTACCTAAAGAACTGCAAGAGAAGATTTACAAGGAAATTTGGCAGGGGTTTGCCAGAGTGAAATCTCAATGGGTAACTGTAGAACTTTTGTGCCGAGAAATTCACAAGAGGAAAGTGAAAAAAGTCAATCAGTGCGTTAGATTTCTCTGGGTCAAGTGTGCATTCATCCTATTATATCACTCTAGACCGTTTACATCAAAAGAGTTCAATGAGATTCTTGGACGTTACCCTGAATGGCAGTGGTCAGAAATTACTCTCTATGTGGATTACTTTTGCTCTAGGAGAAGATTGTGAATTGTACTGACTGACCTATTGATGGATACTTTACAAGAGAACATTCGTGCTTTGCCTGTGGAGTTGAGAGAACGCATTTACCGAGAGCTGGTCAAAATACAAGTCAAACGTATAGAACAATTGCATCCGTTACGTCACCGGTGTTTGAACCACTGGTAACTGAATGCTATACAAGGACTGATTCAGTTGAAAGTGTTCCATTGGACAGACATTGATCAACGACCCCCTGGTTTTAAAAAGAATTGGTTTGGAATTGATAATTATATGTACTACATTGTAAACTTACTGCATCGAATTCGAGAGGAAGAGTTAACGAATTACCAACATCTTTTACACAATGTCAACTTAGTGAAAGAAGAAACTTCTGAACGAATTGTAATGTGTAAATTAGTGATTAAACGATTTAGATTCGACAATGAATTAAAACCATGTCTGTGCAAACGGTACATTTATTGTGTCAGAAAGAGGATTTAGTATGACCTATTCATGGATACTTTACAAGAGAACATTCGTGCTTTGCCTGTTCTGTTGAGAGAACGCATTTACCGAGAGCTGGTCAAAATACAAGTCAAACGTAAAGAACAGTTGCATCCGTTACGTCACCAGATCTTTAACCACTGGTACCTGAATGGTATAAGAGAACTGATTCGTCAGAAATTGTTTCAGTGGTCAGATCTTGTTCAATACTTGCAGGCCCCCGATGATCCACCTGTTCATCATTTTGGTTACTTCGAGATTCACCTAGTGCAAGGCATTGAGAAAGACAAGTTAAAGGATTACCAACATATTTTACGTGGAATCTACTTAGAGGAAGAGGAAACTTCTAAACGACCTTTGAAGTTTAGGTTACAGTTTGGAGCCTTTAGATTTCCTACTGTAGAACGAAGATCTCTGGGTAGAAAGTACGTGTATTTTTTCCGAAACAAAGAGAGTATAAAAACAGGCTGCCATGCCACGACTTTTATCACATGTAATTGAACAGATTCCGTGGAAGGAACTCAATGACCATATTCAAACCGTGGATCATTACCGCCAATTATTACAAGAACTGTATCCAATCAATTTGGGACGACGCATAGTGTGTGTCTTAGTGACTTGTTTTCTGGGATTTCGTTTACCAGCCGATTCCTTGTGGACTCTTTACGAACAGTACTTACCACCCAAATGTCCTTAAATGGTCACGAAAGACTCCTTTTGCTCAAAGCCTTGCGTTTTCATCTGGATACTTCTCGACCTCTACGTGAAGAAAAGATTCGTCAACTTTTAGCTACCGAAGACGTGTATGACGATGTGTGTGTAGCTTGTGACTTACACCCGCATTGGACAGATGTCCGTGCCTGGAAAAAAGGGGGTTTTGAGGACCCAAGAAGTGGCCCAGTATGCACGAGAGTTGTTCAAGGAAAAAAGTCACTTTTCAACCAGTGTTAGTGACAGTGCCAGAAGAACCCGTCACCCAGGACAGGACTGTCGTGGACATGCCTGAAAGACCCTTTCGGGAGGACACTTGTGTGACCTTACCCCCTATAGGACTGGTCAGAACATTACCCAAACCATGTTGTACAGACACTTGTTTTTATTCCACGTTAATGATTTTCATGTGCCTTTTATCGCTGTACTTAAGCCTTTGGCTTTTATGTATTTTTGTCTTTCGTATTCATGTTTAAAACATTCAATAAACGTGTTCTGAAAAAAGTATATAAACTCTTGTCTTGTTTGTTTTCGTGTCACAAGTGACATTCCTGACACTATGGCTACCTCTGCTGTCTCTGCTCCCTCTTCCTCCACTGTCAAAGTCATCGACGAACACTTAGATCGTGCCAGTTGGGTAGGTTTTGTATCTTCGCCATCCCTTTAACATGCTCATTGCTGGACCTAGCGGTTCAGGCAAAACCGAATTCGTCAAACGTTTGATCGAACATAAACATCATTTGATCGATCGACCACCTCAACGCATCGTGTGGTCTTACAAAGAGTGGCAATCAGCGTACAGCCTCTTGCGAGAAAGTCAAGGCGATTCCATCGTGTTTGTGGAAGGCATTCCTAAAGAAGACGACGGCATCGTCTCTGACTCCCGTCAAACCCATTTGGTCATTTTCGACGACATGTTAGGAGAAGACGAAGAAGAAATTAAGCTGTGGTTCACGCGCAAAGGGCATCACCGTAATGCCAGTGTCGTTTACATCACTCAACATTTGTTTCAACAAAGTAAGCCCATTGCACCATCAGTCTCAATGCACATTACGTGGTCTTTTTTAAAAACCCTCGAGATAAATCGCAAGTGCAAGTCCTAGCCAAACAGTTAGGAACGCTTGGCTGACTCAGGCGTACGACGATGCCATTCAAACTCCACACGCTTATTTACTCGACGATTTGAAACCTACGACCCCAGATGATTTGCGATTTCGTACCCAATTGTTTCACCACTGGGACCAAGACGGAGGGCCTGTCCTGTACACGTCTCCGTCCTCGACTTAACCACACGAAAAAAATCTATAAAACCCTCAAGCACTTTTCGTCTGTCTCACACAACGTCAACATGACGTCCCTTCAATCACATCTCCCCGTTAAATTGATTCGTGCCTTGTATGGTATCAGTCGAGAAAAAAATCCACAAATACGGGCTCGAGTCTTAGAAGCTAGTCTCAAAGAAGTCTTACGATGGTTCACGGTGACTGCACATCAATTACTACAAGGGATCATTCAGATTCCTCATCAAACCAAACGCTTTTTTGATCGAAACAAAGTCTCTTTGACCCAACTGGCCGATCATCGACACTCAAACCAAAAAACAAATCATTTTGAAACCTGGAGGGAGCGGTACTCTAGGAGGGGTCATCATTCGCACTCTCTTAAGATGGGATCCTAATGCTCGCAAAGTTCTCCCCAAGAAAAAAGCCAAACGAAGCTCCAAGAAGGAAAAGAGCCACGGTGTCAAGACCAGGGCCGCAAGGAGACCCGTGTCTCCAAGAACTTCTCCAGTGGCGGGACCCTCCTCTTTCCGGTCACCACCCCGGAAAAAGAAAAGCCCACAGAAAAAAACCAAAAAAGTCCCTAGAAAAAGAAAAGCGCACAGAAAACTAGTCGCAAGACAGGCACTTCGGCCAGGACGCAACCTTACACTCGCAAACCACGACCTGCAACGGCCGTGACCGCGTCTCCGGCAGCCTCAAGTTCATCCACTTCCCCGTTGATGACACCAAGAACTGAAGAGTACTTGGAGACGTTGATCACACCAAGAACTATTCAGTTGATGACCCCAAGAACTTCCCCAGTGGCAGGACCCTCCAATTTAGTGGCAGTGGCTGCTGCTCACAAAGTACCTTCTCCCAAAATCAAAGTTCAAGAAAAATCGGGCATGTTACAAAGTTTACTGGATTTGTCCAAGCAAGAACTGGCTCGATTTAGTCCGTTGCGTACCCCTGCACGACGTGTAATGCCTGTCCTGAAGTTAATACGACGTAAAGACAATCAGTGGCGACGCGTTCCAGTATAAAATAAGGTGTGTAACCGAGTAGGGGTATCAGTGTTTTGGTGCTCTTGAAGATGTTACCCTCCAGAAAACATCCCTCTTCTAAACAACCCCAAGGAAAGAAAAGGAAAGGACTGCCTCCTCGTATAGTCAAACATGGGGACATGTTATCTGTCCTGTCCAAAGCTTCTCCACCCTACGAAAAAAACTCATTCAATCAGCCTCCAAAGGGGTCATCGATACCTTGTGCGAATGTTATTTGAACGTCTTGAAAGGTACGATTCCTTTGTCCAAACACCAGAAACAATGCTTAGGCAAGCATCGTCACGTTCTTCGCCAAATGGTTCAAAAGAAAATTCCCATTCGTCAAAAGAAGATGTTGGTCCAACGTGGAGGAATTTTACCCCTCTTGTTAGGCCCATTACTGAAAGGAGTCTTGGGAACCATGTTGGGAGGATTGATGGGAGGAAGATAACAAGGCCCTCTGGAGACCCAAGGTCTCAGAATCGACCCCTGACATCCCATGGAAGGACGAAAACTAGCTTTAGTACCTTACAAATGATGGATGGAATACCATCGTTGGCAAGAACAACGCACCCCGCATTTAGCTCCCAATCCCCATTTGACTGAGATGTCCCAGTTACAACACGAATTGCAGTCCTTGATGGATCGCTAAGATTTGTCCGAAACAGAAAAATTGCAAAAGTACGGTCAACTCTTGCAACGAATGCAACTCTTTCACCAGAAAGCTTTAGACGAAACAGCTCTTCCCACTCTGAAAGATTTTAAGACCTTGATGAAAAGTACAGCACCATCATCACCACTGCCACCACTACTACCATCCCCAAGGGTGACCAGAGACGGTACCCCACGAAGGTCTGAGGAAGAAGAGATACGAGAAGTGTTTCAAACACCGTCAGCAGCTCCCATGTCTAGTAAGATTGCAGCATCCTTGTTGACCCCGTCCCCAACACCCCAACGAGAAGAAATGAAAGCTTGGGTTAAAAAGATGATGTCCACTCCTCCTTCGACAGAAGTGAAAAAGAAAGAAGGGAAACCAGAACTGAAAAAAGAAAAGAAGACCAAAGCCATTCCATTGCCACCTCCACCACCACCACTACTATCGACTTCTACTCCCGTAGCCCATCGAACACGTAAATCCGTTTCCAAACCACCCTTCTGTCCCACCCAAAGCAGCATCACCGAAGAGTGGGTGACTTATTAACACATAAAAAATGAAGAAGGTGTTAGCTAGCATTTACTACGATCCCTCCCATCCTGCAGGTTACGCAGGAGTTCAAAAATTGTATCGTGCTGCCAAAACTCGACTGAAAAGTCTCCGTTTACATCAAGTGCAACGATGGTTACAAGAACAAGCTACCTACACTTTACACAAAACCATTCGACGCAAGTTTTCCAGAAGTCGCACCCGAGTGGAAGGCATCGATCATCAATGGCAAGCCGATTTAGCCGATATCTCTCATTTGTCCAGCTACAATCGTGGCTAGAAATATTTGTTTTGTGTCATCGACGTCTTTTCCAAATTTGCCTGGGTCGTACACTTGACTTCCAAATTGAGCAACGAGTGTTGAAACAAAGCGGTCGTCACCCTCTTCGATGGCAAACGGACAGAGGCACCGAATTTCTGAACCAAGCTTTCCAAAATGAATTAAAGAAGCGTGACATTCATTTTTTTACCACCGAGAATCCCGAAACCAAAGCCAGTATCGTGGAATGTTTTCAACACACTTTGAAAGAACGCATGTGGAAATATTTTACGCATTGGCAGAACCAAACGCACTTTCGACAAAGATTACTTACCTAACTGGACTACCGAATTGTCACTGGACGAGTGCATGGCCGTCATCCTGCCGTCTATTAGAAGACATGAACGGAGAAGTGCTCAAAGGAACGTTTTATTTGCCCGAGTTACAACGTGTCACCAAAAAAGACATCGAAAGCATTCTCGAACGCAGAACCCGTAAAGTGGGCAAACGACGTGTCAAAGAAGTCAAAGTACGTTGGAAAGGATATCCACCCAGTTTTGATTCTTGGATCGACGCTTCGCAAGTCATCGACTATAAAAAGAAGTGACCATCATGCCTTTTCACACAGCAGACGCAGCTACGTCGACCACTCCTCCTTCCCCTAGTTCTTCTGTGCAAGATTTACAAAAACAACCCTTGTGGGTGTGGTGTGGAGAACGTGTGCCTAAAACGCAAATCGTCTTTTTCTGCCAAATCTTCGTGGTGTATTGTGTCATCGGGGCAGCCATCGCCAATTTGAGTTTGCAACAAGGAGACAAACAATTGTGGACCATTTTATTGAGCAGTTGCATCGGTTACCTGCTTCCTAATCCCTCCCTGAAATTCACCTCGAACGGGAACCCCGGGAACCTTGTGTCCAGTGCCAGTGCCAGTCACCACTTCAATCACAACCAGAACCCCATTTTAGACGGAGACACGCCTCTGACGTCCAGTAATATCCCCTCGGACAGCCACGGAACTCTGGAATTATGAGTCACCAAAACCAATTTTACTTAACCTTACTCAGTGACAGTTCCATGGAGGTGTTTCCCCATAACACGTTGTGCTGTTACACGGCCAAATTACCTCAGGCCATCCCATTGGATCACGAAGCCCATTGGGAAGTGGCTTTGGTGGAAATCATTCACCCGACCCAAGTCCTCAATGTCCTTCCCAATCAAAACAAATCTGAGGTGGAAGTTTATGACGAGCAAATACAACAGTACCTGAATACCCATGGCAAATATACCATAAAAGCCCCTATCGCAAAAAATCAAAAGTGGACCACTTATCTCTTCACCATTCCTCCAGGCTATTATTTTAATGGTCAACATTTGGTGAGCACCATAGCTTCCAGGTTTAATGCCGTGTTTGGGAAAGCTTTGGAGAGTGTCAAAAAAAAGTGTCACCCTGGAGTACCACAAAACAGCTCGTCGCTTCCTCATGAAATTTCCTGAGGGGGGTAAAATCATGTCTTTCTTATTTTGCCCTGAATTGTTTGACATGTTGGGCGGGGACATGGAGATGAGAAAGATAGTAAACAAGAAAAAGGCGAATTAGTAGTCATTTCTGACAACGATACTTTTGCCAAGTATTTTCGTACTCCGGTAGAATTGAACCATGGACTGAATTTGATGTTTGTGTACTCCGATGTGGTGGAGTATAACGTGGCGGGACACACCACCGTGCCGTTACTGCGTGTCATTCCTTCAAAGTGGATTCTGCCACGGCCGCTGACGAGGAAGGTGGAAACACCTATCACGTTCACCACGAATTTGTACATCGTCACTATTTGCCTGTCAGCAAGTCGTATTTGGACACGGTCAACATTGCTATAAAAGGAGATCTGGGACAAAATATTCCATTCACCAAAGGAAAAGTCACGGTGAAACTCCATTTTCGAAAACGGTTCTCTCACGACTCGTATGTCATGTATCCAGTGTACCGAGGGGTTGCTCGACAGCGAGGACACGGTTTAGGAGATATGCTAAAATCGGCTTTTCGTTCGGTGGTCCCAGTCCTGAAACCGATGGTGACACGCGGATTGCACGCCTTGAAAGATGCGGCATTGACACACGGCAAAGAATTTCTCCAAAATGTCATCATCGACAAACAAAACCCCAAAGAAGCTTTCTTAAGGGCAGGCAAAAATATCTTGCTGCAAACAGGTAAAGACCTTTTGGGTCGACGAGAAACACCTATAAATGCCCTGCACGCTACTGAATCAGGCATCCAGCAAGGACAAGGTAGAAAGAGACGACGAAGAAAACACCCTTTCACCAGACTTCACACTTCTAAAGCTAGAAAGACAAAGAAAAGAAGAACCGTTCGAGACTTAGACGTTTTCGATTATTGAGAAATAGAAAAAATGATACACCGAGAATCTTGCGCTTGTTCCAAGTCAGAACTGGAACTATTTGCCATGCCCCCCACCATGATGAGCATGCAAGAATCCCAGTGGGTGGAATTTCATCCCGTCTCCTCTTTGACGGATTCCGCTCCCATCGAGTTTGAAATCAAAGGACAACCCGAAGATTACATCGATCTGAATAGCAGTTACCTGTATTTGAAAGTGAAAGTGATCGAACCACCCAATGCTAACATAGACAATGATGATGTAGTAGCTCCCATCAATAATTTCATGCATTCCTTGTTTAGCGAAGTGGACTTGTACTTGAATAACAAACTGGTCAGCAGCAGCATGGATACTTACCCTTACCGAGCGTACCTGGAAAATCTCTTGACGTACGGAAAAGAAGCCAAGAACACTTATCTGGATGCTTGCGTGGTATGGAAACCTGACAAAGCGACTAAGTTCAACAGCATTACGGTTGCTGGGGATGCTCAAAATACAACGGGATTTGTAGAACGACGAACGAAAATTCATCTAAGTCGTAGTTTAGAACTGATGGATCGATTGCATCTAGACATGTGGTTACAAGAAAAGTATTTGCTGAACGGGGTGGATATCCGCTTGAGACTGAATCGCAGCAGTGCCGCTTTCCATTTGATGGCTGCTGCTGATGCCCCTTACAAAACTATCATTCAAGAAGCCAGACTCTACGTCCGTCGTGTGGAAGTGTTGCCTAAAGTGGGAAACGACATCAGTCACACGTTGAGCAGAACGACTACCAAATATCCGATACGACGCGTGGAAGTGAAAACGTTCACCATTCCTGCTGGACAGCGATCTATGATTGAAGATCATCTGTTCCAAGGACAGTTACCCAAACGTTTAATCGTTGGTATCGTCAAGAATTCAGCCTTCAACGGAGCCTACCATGAAAATCCTTTTGAGTTTCAACATTACAATGTGTCCAAGATTGAAGTCAGTCGCGATGGCAAGACCTTGTGTACCCGACCCTTTGAGCCTAAGTTTGGTGACAGGAATTATTTGAGGTCGTACTTGTCCCTGTACGAGGATACCGGACAGTTAGGAACCAACACCAGTCATGGCATTACGTACGAGGATTACGCAGGAGGCTACGCTTTGTGGGCTTTTGATTTCACTCCAGACCAAGGCAGCGACGAAGGACATTTCCATCCTATAAAATCCGGCCAGAGTCGTGTGGAAATTCAGTTTGCAAGTGCACTGGACGCAGGGAACACAGTGAACGTCATCCTGTATGCAAAATTTGATAATACCATAGAAATCAACAGTTTGAGAGAAGTCATTCTAGATTATTAGAAGACATGGAAGACTGTTATCCCTCTTTACCTAGTGGAGAAACTTTGGACATGGAATGTGAGGAGACTGTGGAAGAAGAAGAATCCCAAGACGAAAAAGTTATCATGATGAAGTCAAGATGGCCAGAACAAGAAGCCCATTTAGTCTCCTGTTTTGCTACAGTCCTGGCAGATATAATGAAAGAATTGATCAAGGAAGAGTGCTATGGATATCACAACGATCATCCCAGTCAAATTCAACACGACAAATGTCTGATGTTCAGTCAAGAAGAAAAGTTGGACGAATATCTGGACAAAGTTTGGGGTCACATCGAGATAGAATTCGTGTTGAACGAGTGGTATAAAGGCTTGGATAAACATTCTTCTCCTCCATTAACATCTCTGGAGTGCGTCGCATCGAATCTCTCTTTGATCAGAGTAAGAAGTCGGAGCTAAACGCCTTTTACTTGTCCGACATTTTCAAGCAAAAAGTCAGGATCGAATTGATCACTTATCATTACCTGTGAAGAAGAAAACCACACAAAACATGGATACCTGGGAACTTTATTATCTTTTGAACCACAGTTCGTATACTGCTTCTTGGAATCCTGTCGTCTGTGCTAAAGATGAACTCCCTCATCGCAAACCTCAAGACCATCAAGCTTATGTGATCAACACGGACGACAGTCATCTCCCAGGAACTCACTGGGTAGCCGTCTACTTTCCTCAAGAAGGATGTGTGGAATATTTTGATTCGTATGGATTGCCTCCTTTGGAAGACGATATCATTGACTTGATGAGAAGAAATGCTCAGACCACCCGATTCAATAATGTGAAATTACAAGGCACAGATTCCTTGGTGTGTGGACAGTATTGTGTGTATTTTCTGCATCATCGCAGCCTGGGCTATTCCTTAGAACATTTAGTGACTCATTTTGATCCTCGTTCTTCTTCTAGAAACGATGTGAAAGTAGATCAATGGTTTTGTAACCAGTATGCTAATCTTTTGTCTCAAGCTAGGAAACGTAGTGTCCATCAATGGCCTAATGACTTCCAACAGTGGAAATCACAATTTCATTCACAACGTTGTCAACCCTGTCCAAAATAATGTGTTAATTGAAAAAAATGTTTGGTATTTGAAAAAAATGTTTGATGTTAAATTGCTGTATTATTGTTAAAAATGTTAGAGTTGTTTGTTAGTGTTAAGTGATTTTGAATACAAAATGTTGTTGTGAAGAAAAAATGCCTTTGTGGTTTGTTTGGCTATAGGAATCTTGATTCATGCTCTTTGACTTCTTACTATCCCTCTCATGACACTCATTGAACGGTCCGACTCGAAAACCGTGTGGGGATGTTTTCCTTCACGTCCGCGCTTTGACTTTGAAAACCGGGGTAGTTTTCAGTCTAACCATCATCATCCTCATCATCATTCACATCAAGACCACTGAGGGGAGAAGACCTATTTCCAGACTTCAAGACTTCAAATACGTTATACCTGTTTCGGCAAGCTCCGGCCTTAACGGATGGTTTTTTCGGACTAAAGCTTGTGCAGATCTTTTAACCGCCGAAATCGTGCAGGGTATCCAGGGATTAGAGGGAAGAAAACTTCACAAATCTGGATTCCAGCCCGCCTAGCAGCCCGCCCAGCAGTCACCGGCAGCCATTTCTCCTACACCTGAACAAAGAAACACCGCCTAGCAGCCCGCCTACCAGCCTTTTGGAAACACCACCTCAAAGTACTTAATTTTATACAAAGGAAGGAAAATTATTAAGCTTTCGAGCAAACAAAAACTCTGTGCTGTTTTAAATATTCGAAACTTTTTACTATAACCAAATCTTTTTCATCCAATTTGCCGCCTATTTTCCAAAACAGGTTCTAGGAATCATACTAGAAACACCTGGATTGAATCCGCACACGATATAGCTCCAATAACGAAGTGCGATTTTCAATCAAAAGAAAATAATAACGGCAAATTAATCTCTCTCCTTCTATATAACAAACCTAATCTCCTCTAGCTGTTAAGCACCAATCCAAAAAACAGGCACTAGGAACCATACTAGTAAACGCCTGGACAGAATCCTTATATTACTACAAGCACCGGTAATATTGTGAGACTTTCTGTCACAAGGATTAAAAACAGCCCTCTCATTTTTTATCTACTGTACTACCTAACTAAACTACCTCCAACTAATACTATGGCATCTCTAAATTTAACAAAGCAGGCAATCCACGATAGGAACACCAGAAATTACAGGGAAGTTAGGCAAAAAAGGAAAATGGACAAAATAAATGCTAAAAAACATGCTACAGATTCTACTCCTACACACATAAGTAGTGAAAGGGGCCACCATAGGGACAATGGGACTTACCATTAAAAACACCCTCTGGGCCACTATAGGGACTATGTAAATTTAACATGGGGAAAATTGCTGGGCCACTATAGGGACAACGGAATTTAACATGGGGAATATAGTTTGGGCTTGTCTAGGGACAAGGGGAATTGAACATGGGAATAGAGTTTGGGCTTGTCTAGGGACAAGGGGAATTTAACATGGGAATAGAGTTTGGGTTTGTCTAGGGACAAGGGGAATGGAACAGGGGACTATAGTGTGGGTCTGTCTAGGGACAATGGGAATTTAACATGGGGAATAGATCGTGGGACTGTCTAGGGACAATGGGAAATTTAACATGGGGAATAGATCGTGGGACTGTCTAGGGACAATGGGAAATTTAACATTACGGAAACTCCTGGGGATATAGCCTCAAGGGAATTTAACATATGGAAATTGAACATGGTGGATCTGTATAGCGTCAAGGGGAATTGAACATGGTGGGACTGTCTAGGGACAATGATGGTAGAGGGTCAAACACAACAGAGACAGAAACATACATACACTAGTACAAGCGTGAGATTTATATATAAAGCATTACCAAGACCTGAAATCTTGCTGGGGTGTTCACAAATTTGCATAATTGTAATGATGCTATAAATAGCTATAATCAAGGAAATGCTCAACGACAAAATGGATGTGACTAAAAGTAACGTTAAAATGACAAAATTGTCCCAAAATTTAAAGGAAAATAAAACATATCCCCGAAAATTAAGTTACAATGGTTTAGACTAAAATGGATACAATTAGTAACTACTTACAACATCAACTTGTGCGACAATCGCGGATAAACACCCATGTATCTATTTATAGCTATAATCAGCTGAAATTCATATGAAATCCCACTATCTATTTATAGCTCCAACTTGTGGGTTATTCCTTGGGAAAATCCCACTATCTTTTTATAGCCTCAGCTTGAGTGACGTTCCTGTTTATGAACTCTAATACATATGTATAGCTACAACCTATTGAAATCCCCAAGTCCATATTTATAGTCTTAAAATTTCCAGCGTCAGTGACGTCATTGTACTGAACACTAGGGGATAAATGTCAACAGTGTTGTAAGTGGCTGACCTGAATACACGCTACTGTAGGTAGGTAGGTAGAGTGTATCTGATAGGGATAAAGTGAGTTTTATGGGGACAAACAGAGACCAATACACACACACACACACACACACACACAACGTACGCGCGCAGACATACTCTCTCACTCACTCACTCACACACACACACACACACACACACACACAGAGGGAAGAGGAAAAATCAAACCCCAAATATACTATCAACACAGAAGGGAGATAATACAAACCCCAAATAAACTATCCACACAAACGTACGCGAACGCATACAAACCCCAAATATACTATCCACACAAACGTACGCAAACTCATACAAACCCCAAAATCTACTATCCATACAAACGTACGCGAACGCATACAAACCCCAAATATACTATCTACACAAACGTACGCGACCGCATACAAACCCCAAATATACTATCCATACAAACGTACGCGAACGCATACAAACCCCAAATATACTTTCCATACAAACGTACCCGAACGCATACAATTCCCAAATATACTATCCACACAACGTCGCTAACGCGGACAAACCCCAAATATACGATCTGCACTCGGGAGGAAGAAGAAAAAAACAACCAAATATACGATCTACACAACGTACGCGAATGCACACACACACACACAGACACACACACACACACACAGAGTGAGGGAAGAGGAAAAAACAAACCCCAAATATACTATCCACACAGAAGGGAGATAATACAAACCCCAAATATACTATCTACACATGGAAGAGGAAGAATACAAATTCCATACCTACTATCCACACGGAAGTGAGATGTAAATAAAATAAACCCCATATCTACAATCTACGCAGAGGGAAGAAATAAATTACCCAATATACACTATCCTCAAAGAGGGAAGAGGAAAAAGCCATAATATACTAACCACACAGAGGGAAGAAGAGAACCGTTATACACTATCCACACGGAGTGAAGAAATAACCCTTTATATATACTATCAACATAGAATGAAGAAAATAGCCCATTATATTCCATCAACACAGTGAAGAAGAAAAAGTTTTTTGAAAGCACCTAAGCCCTCACCTGCAATGACCAACTCTGCCAAGCACCTACACCCCACCCCACCCCCAACACTACAAAACCTATTTAACCAGTTATTTTATGGCATCAGTGTGTGATTTAGGAAACATCAAGACAGAAAATGATGGATGAATAGACTGACTATTGTTTACCGACTTGCATGCCTAAAGAGCGTGCGTGAAGGAAAACATCCTTTCATTTTCAATTCTAACTAAAACATGTTTCAGAGGGATAGAGATAGGTGAGAGAGCACAATTTCATAAAGTGTGAGTAAAAAACAAATCACGCCATCCTTATTATAGAATGTCAAGACTAAGAGACACTTACGTTTTCTTTCTGGTCTATTCTCTTTTAGAAGGTAGTATGAAATTTCACATCAGGGCCAACGCATCGGCTCACATTGTCAATTTTTCCATTTCCATGTCTTTACTGGCACAAGTTCTTCATCATCTTCAATTTCTTCTTCTTCTGAATCCCACTTCTCTGTTTCGTTTTGTTTCTGTTTCTTCTCTTTTCTCGTAGGGCACTCTGAATCCCAGTGTCCTTTCTCCCGAAAACGATATTAGGTATCTTGACTTTTGTCTCTCTTTCTTAGACGAAGCAGGTATTCTGGAGACAAATACCCATTTACCTTTGCAGATATAGCAAACTTCATTAGCACTTACACACTTTCGTATGACTCTCATCAAATCAACGACCAAAAGAGTAAGTTTTGTTGCCACTTTCGCATGTGAATTATGCTTTCGTATGACTTTTAGCAAATATTTGACCAGCAGGTCGATCTGTGCTGACTCTTCCATCTTCTTGATCGTTTGAGAGCGGAATGAATACTCTGACGCTAAGACACTCTCCTTATATACATGGACCTGCTGCGTATGAAACCTAGTCAAATGTAATTTTGCAATAAGATGAAACGATTTCATTGAGGAAGTAAAAAGCAATGATGTACCGTATCGCCTCACACAAAACCTGAAGTTTTAGTTCAAATCCGTGTCAGCGATTTCGAAGACGACATAACTGAGCTATAATCAATGCTCTCCAATTATCCCACAAAACCACGAGTCCTGATTCACGCCAAAAGAAATTTCGTTCGGTCCATAAAAAATAGTATCACATCTGAGAAACGCAAAAACGAACTTCCAGAAAACTGAGAACGACGGCTTACACCTACAACGTAAATGTGTAAGTTCAAGTAGTGCGTAAAACTTAGTCAAATTAGATTTTTATAGTCAAGACGAAACGATTTCTTTTCGAACAAGAAAGCAGACACCAAGCGACAATGGCGATCCGTGTCACACAACACTTTTCAAAATGTATATTATCAGAGGTTTGTTCTAGCGATCTGCACGGTTAAATTAAATGTTGACGTATTTTGCAATAAGACGGACACAATTTCCATGGGATCGCCCATGGTACGATTGTTCGTGCATTAGTTTAATTTTTTAAAATATTTTTTTTTTATAAATCGCCTATAGGATAGACCCAGTAAAGCATGGTCATTCTCGTCACTGTCTGAATAGCTACTCAAGTCAATTCGAAGTGAACGCGGTAAGAAAATAAGTATAGCCAATGAAATGGCTTACGACGGGTGATGCATTGTTTTGTTCTAGGACTGTGTGGCATAATAATCCCTATGTTCTTGCGTTGTTAGCATTACAGTGCAGACAGACTGAAATGTGAACTTACAAGCCCTCTTTGTGTGTGTTGTACCATTTCTTCTTACCACATCAAAATACTGAGCGTCACAGTATTGGTTCGCGTTTTCAAGCTGACCATTTTTTTATATCTCACTTAAACATTTTAACATAAACACTCACACTCACATCGGTAGAGTCAGAACAGACGTGTTACAGTATTGAGGGGCATGTTATTTTTTTTTTTCTTCAAACTAATAAATTTGGGGTTTGTATGAAGTAAAGAACCGAAAGTACAGTGAATCTCAAGGATGATGACCCAATCTGTCGGTTTATTGATGCGTGTATTTACTTAAGAAGAAATATGACCTCTAAAACACAAAGAGATACGGCAAGCATGATTAGAATGAACACAACGATGTTCTCCTTCACGCCCGTGTAATTTAGAGTTTCAATCGTCTTTGAAGACGAACTTGGTCTCCTTTTGTAGGGCTTGAAATAATAAAAAACTGAAAAATCTTAAGCACTTTGCTATAGATAATTTCATCAACAGACTAAACAACATAAATACCGTTACAACAATAGAAAGCCTTAAATCTTCTATCAAAAAGAAATGCATCAAAAAAATTAAAGATTAACGATAACTAACCAATGAAACCGAATTTAACAAAAACAATGACATGTGAAGAAATGCCTCTCACTTTGGAAAGGTAGGCGAATGTACTCTGTCATGCACCATAAACTTGAAAAAAATTATAAACAGAGAGAAACCTGAATTCAAAATTCAGTTTTTTTTCTTCAAAATTGTTTCGTTTCTTTTTTCTTTTTTTGGAACAAATCTAAGCACTAATATAGAGTGGAAAAGGGAAAATGCACATACAAGCTTTGATATTCCTGAAAAAATGAGGGGATATTCCTAACGTTCATAACCACCTATATATGCTTGGACTCGTCTGTGACTTATCCACAAAACAAGATGTACATATTTCTGGTCAAGCTGCAAGTGTGCGCGTGTTTTTGAAAATGGTAAAAATTGGATATACAATTTTCTCGTGACACTTATAAAGTGAAGAGTCTGTGCAAGTGTCAAAAGCCAAAGTCATATAAGTTTTGTATTTTGTACGGCTTGTAAAGATTTCCACTTTAGAAAATGTGAAGTATCACAAGTTATTATCACAAACAGAAGTGGTATATAGAGGCTTGCAAGAAAGAAAATAACCCAGACAGTTGGTGTCATCAAGAGTGCTAGAGACGGTACCCGAACTTGCTTGCTTGCTTACTTGAATTAAAGTGATTTTCGCTCTAATGGAGCATATATCACTGGTTTAATAACGCACCGCGTGATTTTTAATTACTCTTGGGGAAGGAAAGAGAGCCTCATTCCCCAGGCTTTTATGTACTCACAGACTACTTTTAAATTTAGCCACTCAGGTGTAGGACTAATTTCGAGAACTGTTCATGGAACACGGAGGGGTCGATCCTTTGAAAGAAGCTTGCACCATTGCCAAAGCGTGTTCCTTAGTGTATCGACAACGATTCATGCCTGAAAACACCGTAGCTGTCATCAGCCCTCAAACGACCCACTATGTCAAGCGTCAATACTCGGTCAAAGCCCTACGTTGGTTACATTACTTGTGCGACAAGGAAGACAAATGGATTCAGCATGCCCGCAACGGAGGGGGTGAAAAGACCATCGGAACGTATTCGGTCGATGGCTGGGACTTAGAAAACCCGTGTACGAGTTTAACGGCTGCTTATTTCACGGATGTCCCGTCTGTTACCCTGACCGTAGCACTAAAAATCAGTTTTTACAACGAACCATGGAAGACTTGTACCAGGACACTTGTCAGCGGCTCCTAAAGTTAGAACAGCAAGGATACCAAGTGGTGGAAATGTGGGAACACGAGTACGATCACCGTATGAAAACCGATCCCGAGTTTAAACGCCTCGTGGAAAGTTACCAGTTCATGGACCCGCTGAAACCGAGGGATAGTTTGTACGGAGGAAGGACCAATGCCACCTGTTTGCTGTACCAAGCCGACGAAGAGAAAGGAGAAGAAATCAAATACTTGGATGTGTGTTCGCTGTATCCCTACGTGTGCAAATATTGTCGCTTTCCTGCAGGGCACCCGCGATTGCTGACGGAACACATCGACCTGAAAAACATTCGACAATACGAAGGCTTGATCAAGTGTAAAGTTTTGCCTCCCACGAACCTATACCATCCCGTCTTACCTCACCATTGTCAAGGCAAACTGATGTTTCCCTTGTGCCGTACTTGTGCCGAAACGTGCAACCAGGACCAACCTTGCCATCACAGCCAGGAAGAACGTGCCTTGACGGGAACCTGGGTCAGCGTGGAATTGTTCAAAGCTCTGGACATGGGATACCAACTGTTAGAAGTGTACGAAATTTGCCACTTTCCCAAGACACAACAGTACCACAAGGGTGACCCTACTCAGAAAGGCATTTTCGCCGACTACGTGGATGCCTTTTTGAAACTGAAGCAAGAAGCCAGCGGCTATCCTTCCTGGTGTCACACTCCCGAAGACCAAATACAATTCAAAGAGAAATACTACGAACAAGAAGGCATCTCTTTAGACCACATCGAAAAAAACGAAGGCAGGCGATCGTTTGCCAAAGTGATGTTAAATTGCTTGTGGGGTAAAATGGCATAACGACCGTGTTTACCCAAGACGGAATATTTGACAGAACCTTCCCGCTACTTCCAGATGCTTCACGACAAAACCAAATACATGAAACACGTGGACGTCGTTCGAGAGGATTTGATCTTGGTCAATTACGAAGAAGATCTGGACTTTGTACAAGACGACCCTTTTGGAAATGTCATCATTGCGGCTTACGTGACAGCTCATGCTCCCTTAAAATTGTACGAAGCTTTAGAACTGTTAGAAGAACGCGTCCTGTACATTGACACGGACAGTTGCATTTACATCCATCACCCGATTCAACATCACCCTGACATCGAAGGAGACCGTTTAGGAGCCTGGACAGACGAGCATCCCGACGACAAGATTCTAACTTTCGTCAGTGGCGACCCCAAAAATTACGGCTACGAATACCGGGACAAACAAGGAGAAGTGCACACGACGTGCAAAGTGAAAGGACTGACTCTGAATCATCGTACCAGTCGAGTGGTCAACTTTGGGGTATTGAAAGAAGCCTTGCAATCGGGAGAGGATGGAAACTTTAAAGTGACCACCTATCAACCGAACAAGATTGTACGTTTACCCACTCACCACATCGTCAGTCGACCCTTGGAAAAAGTCTATCAAATTGTATACCAGAAGCGAGTGCGACTTCCCAATCACATTACGTTGAAGTACGGTCACGTCGGTATTGGTCTGTATATAAAAAGGAACCCTAGGCAAGATCGATAGTTCATTGTTCATTGAAGTAACTTACCATGTCGTTGACGAAGAAGAAACCAGATTGGTTAGGAGTCAAATGTTGGACATCACCGAGACCAGGGTTTTGAGGCTTGGACACAAGAGGTGGCCCAGTATGCACGAGAGTTATTCAAGGAAAAAAGTTACTTTTCAACCTGTGTTAGTGACGGTGCCAGAAGAACCCGTCACCCAGGACAGGACTGTCGTGGACAGGCCTGAAAGACCCTTTCGGGAGGACACTTGTGTGACCTTACCCCCTACTATAGAACTGGTTAGAACTTTACCCAAAACATGTGGTTGTTGTACAGACACTTGTTTTTATTCCACGTTCATGGTTATCATGTGCCTTTTATTCTTGTACTTAAGCCTTTGGCTTTTATGTATTTTTGTCTTTCGTATTCATGTTTGAAACATTCAATAAACGTGTTCTGAAAAAGTATATAAACTCTTGTCTTGTTTGTTTTCGTGTCACAAGTGACATTTCTCACACCATGGCTACCTCTGCTGTCTCTGCTCCCTCTTCCTCTACTGTCAAAGTCATCGACGAACACTTAGATCGTGCCAGTTGGGAGGCTTTGTATCTTCGCCATCCCTTTAACATGCTCATTGCTGGACCTAGCGGTTCAGGTACAACCGAACTCGTCAAACGTTTGATCGAACATAAACATCATTTGATCGATCGGCCACCTCAACGGATCGTGTGGTGTTACAAAGAGTGGCAATCAGCGTACAGCCTCTTGCGACAAAGTCAAGGGGATTCCATCGTGTTTGTGGAAGGCATTCCTAAAGAAGACGACGGTATCGTCTCTGACTCACGTCAAACCCATTTGGTCATTTTCGACGACATGTTATGAGAAAACGAAGAAGAAATTAAACTGTGGTTTTCGCGCAAAGGGCATCACCGTAATGCCAGTGTCGTTTACATCACCCAAAATTTGTTTCAACAAAGTAAAGCCCATCGCACCATCAGTCTCAATGCGCATTACGTGGTCTTGTTTAAAAGCCCTCGAGATAAATCGCAAGTGCAAGTCTTAGCCAAACAGTTAGGAACGCCTTGGCTGACTCAGGCGTACGACGATGCCACTCAAACGCCACACGCCTATTTACTCGTCGATTTGAAACCTACGACTCCCGAGGATTTGCGATTTCGTACCCACTCGTTTCACCACTGGTGCCAAGACGGAGGGCCTGTCCTGTACACGTCTCCGTCCTCGACTTCATTTCACTCCCCATAAAAAAATCTATAAAAAACCTCAGACCCTTTTCGTCTGTCTCACACAGTGTGAACATGACGTCCCTTCAGTCGCATCTTCGCGTCAAATTGATTCGTGCCTTGTATGGCATCAGTCGAGAAAAAGATCCACAAACACGAGCTCGTGTCTTAGAAGCTAGTCTCATAGAAGTTTTACGATGGTTCACGGTGACGGCACGTCAATTACTCCAAGGAATCATTCAGATTCCTCATCAAACCAAACGCTTTTTTGATCGAAACAAAGTCGCTTTGGTCCAACTGGCCGATCCCCGCATCGACACTCAAACCAAAAAACAAATCATTTTGAAACCTGGAGGGAGCGGTACTCTAGGAGGGGTCATCATTCGCTCACTCTTAAGATGGGATCCTAATGCCCCCAAAGTTATACCCAAGACAAAAGTCCAACGAAGCCCCAAGAAGAAAAAGACCAGGTCCCCAAGGAGAACTTCTCCAGTGGCAGGACCCTCCTCTGACCAGACACCACCACCCCGGAAAAAGAAAAGAAGCCCCCAGAAAAAGAAACAGAGAAAAAGTCCCCAGAAAAAGAAAAGTCCACAGAAGAAAACTAGTCGCAAGAGAGGCACTTCGGCCAGGACGCAACCTTACACTCGCAAACCACGATCTGCCACGGCAGTGACTGCGTCTCCGGCAGCCTCACGTTTATCCACTTCTCCGTTGATCACACCAGGAACTGAAGAGTACTTGGAGACGTTGATCACACCAAGAACTTCTCCGTTAATGACCCCCAAAAGAACTTCCCCAGTGGCAGGACCCTCCAATTTAGTGGCAGTGGCTGCTGCTCACAAAGTACCTTCTCCCAAAATCAAAGTCCATGAAAGATCGGGCATGTTACAAAGTTTACTGGATTTGTCCAAGCAAGAACTGGCTCGATTTAGTCCGTTGCGAACCTCTGCACGACGTGTCATGCCTGTCCTCAAACTCATACGACGTAAAGACAATCAGTGGCGACGCGTTCCAGTATAAAAAAGGCCTGTGACCAAGTCGGGTTCGAAAGAAAATTCCCATTCGTCAAAAGAAGAAGATGTTGGTCCAACGTGGAGGCATTTTGCCTCTCTTGTTAGGTCCCATACTGAAAGGAGTCTTGGGAACCATGTTGGGAGGACTGGTGGGAGCAAGATAAAAAGGCCTCGGAAGTCCCAAGATCTCAGAATCGACCCCTGACAACCCCATGGAAGGACGAAAACTAGCTTTAGTGCCTTACAAACGATGGATGGAATACCATCGGTGGCAAGAACAACGCACCCCGCATTTACCTCCCAATCCCAATTTGAGCGAGATGTCCCAGTTACAACACGAATTGCAGTCCTTGATGGATCGCCAAGATTTGTCCGAAACAGAAAAATCGCAAAAGTACGGTCAACTCTTGCAACGACTGCAACTCTTTCACCAGAAAGCTTTAGACGAAACAGCTCTACCCACTCTGAAAGATTTTAAGACCTTGATGAAAAGTCTAGCACCATCACCAGTACCAGTACCAGTACCAGTACCACCAGTACCAGTGACCCAGACAGAAAAAGGAGAAGAAGAAGAGGAAGGGTTTCAAACTCCACCAGAAAAAGTACGCAAGTTAACAACACCACCTACCTCCAGAATTGGATGGATTAAAAAGATGATAGCCACCCCTTCTTCCTCACAAGAGAAAAAGAAAGTGAAGACAGAAGTGAAGACAGAAGTGAAACAAGAACCGATATCCCCCGCTCAGACATCCTTCTCTTCGACACCTATTGCCGGCCGCACACGCAAAGCATTGCAATCCAACAAAGTACCCCAAGAGAAAAAGAGTAGCATCCTCCAAGAGTGGTTGTCTTATTAACACAAAAAATAAAAATGGAAAAAGTCTTAGCCAGCATTTACTACGATCCCTCCCATCCTGCAGGTTACGCAGGAGTTCAAAAATTGTATCGTGCTGCCAAAACTCGACTGAAAAGTCTCCGTTTACCTCAAGTGCAACAATGGTTACAAGAACAAGCTGCCTACACTTTACACAAACCCATTCGACGCAAGTTTGCCAGAAGTCGCACCCGAGTGGAAGGCATCGATCATCAATGGCAAGCCGATTTAGCCGATGTCTCTCATTTGGCCAGCTACAATCGTGGCTACAAATATTTGTTTTGTGTCATCGACGTCTTTTCCAAATTTGCCTGGGTCGTGCCCTTGACTTCCAAATCGAGCAGCGAGTTAGTGCGAGCCCTGCAACAGGTGTTGAAACAAAGCGGTCGTCACCCTCTTCGATGGCAAACGGACAAAGGCACCGAATTTCTGAACCAAGCTTTCCAAAATGAATTAAAGAAACGTGACATTCATTTTTTTACCACCGAGAATCCCGAAACCAAAGCCAGCATCGTGGAACGTTTTCAACGCACTTTGAAAGAACGCATGTGGAAATATTTTACGCATCACCACACTCTGAAGTACATCGACATCTTACCGCACCTGGTGCAAGCGTACAACCAATCTTACCATCGAAGCATCGGACGTGCCCCGCAAGACGTGACTCCCGACAACGAAGTGCTGGTGTTTGAGCGTCTGTTTGGTACGTCCCCGACGAGGGCTGTCCCCGAGAAAAGTGGAATGTTGGCCGTAGGAGATTGGGTGCGCATTGGCAAAACCAAACGCACTTTCGACAAAGGTTACTTACCTAACTGGACGACCGAATTGTTTCGTGTCACTGGACGAGTGCATGGCCGTCATCCTGCCGTCTATAAATTGGAAGACATGAACGGAGAAGTGCTCAAAGGAACGTTTTATTTGCCCGAGTTACAACGTGTGACCAAAAAAGAAGACGACGTGTACGACATCGAAAGCATTCTCGAACGCAGAACCCGTAAAGTGGGCAAACGACGTGTCAAAGAAGTCAAAGTACGTTGGAAAGGATATCCACCCAGTTTCGATTCTTGGATCGACGCTTCGCAAGTCATCGACTATAAAAAGAAGTGACCATCATGCCTTTTCACACAGACGCAGCTACGTCGACCACTCCTCCTTCACCCAGTTCTTCTGTGCAAGATTTACAAAAACAACCCTTGTGGGTGTGGTGTGGAGAACGTGTGCCTAAAACGCAAATCGTCTTTTTCTGCCAAATCTTCGTGGTGTATTGTGTCATCGGGGCAGCCATCGCCAATTTGAGTTTGCAACAAGGAGACAAACAATTGTGGACCATTTTATTGAGCAGTTGCATCGGTTACCTGCTTCCTAATCCCTCCCTGAAATTCACCTCGAACGGGAACCACGGGAACCTTGTGTCCAGTGCCAGTGCCAGTCACCACTCCAACCACAACCAGAACCCCATTTTGGGCGGAGACACGCCTCTGACGTCCACTAACCCCTCGGACAGCCACAGAACTCTGGAATTATGAGTCACCAAAACCAATTTTACTTAACCTTACCCAGTGACAGTTCCATGGAGGTGTTTCCCAAGAACACGTTGTGCTGTTACACGGCCAAATTACCTCAAGCCATCCCCTTAGATCACGAAGCCCATTGGGAAGTGGCTTTAGTAGAAATGATTCACCCGACCCAAGTCCTCAGTGTCCTTCCCAATCAAAATTTTTTTGATGTGGAAGTTCATGACTAACAATTGCAACAGTGGATGGATAGCAATGTCAAATATGACAAGAAAACCCGTACACAAAATCAAAAGTACACCACCTATCACTTGTTCATTCCCCCAGGCTATTATTTTAGTGGTCAACGTTTGGTCAGCACCATAGCCTCCAGGTTTAATGTCGTGTTTCTGAAAGCTTTGGAGCATGTCAACAAAAGTGTCACCATGGAGTACCACAAAGCAGCTCGTCGCTTCTTGATGAAATTTGAACGAAGCAAAATCGTGTCCATTTTATTTTGTCCTGAAATGTTTGACATGTTGGGCGGAGACATGGACATGAGAAAGGCCATGCTCAAGAAAAACGAATTACACATCGTTTACGACAACGAGTCTTTTAGCAAGTTATTTCGTGCCCCGGTAGAACTGAACCAAGGACTGAATTAGATGTTCGTGTATTCCGATGTGGTGGAGTACAACGTGGTGGGACACACCTCCGTACCGTTACTGCGTGTCATTCCTTTCAAAGTAGATTCTGCCACGGGCGCTGACGAGGAAGGTGGAAACACTTACCACGTCCACCGCGAATTTGTCCATCCTCACTATTTGCCTGTCAGCAAGTCGTATTTGGACACGGTCAACATTGCTATAAAAGGAGATCTGGGACAAAATATTCCATTCAACAAAGGAAAAGTCACGGTGAAACTCCATTTTCGAAAACGGTTCTCTCACGACTCGTAAGTAAGTCATGTATCCAGTGTACCGAGGGTTGCTCGACAGCGAGGACACGGCTTAGGAGACATGTTCAAATCGGCCTTTCGTTCGGTGGCCCCAGTGTTGAAACCGATGGTGACACGCGGATTGCACGCCTTGAAAGATGCGGCACTGACGCAAGGCAAAGAATTTCTCCAAAATGTCATCATCGACAAACAAAACCCTAAAGAAGCCTTCATGAGGGCAGGCAAAAATGTCTTGCTGCAAACGGGCAAAGACATTTTAGGCCAACGAGAAACACCTATAAATGCCCTGCACGCTACCGAGTCAGGCATTCAGCAAGGACAAGGCAGAAAGAGACGACGAAGAAAACACCCTTTCACCAGACTTCAAGCGAGAAAGGCCAAGAAAAGAAGAACCGTTCGAGACTTAGACGTTTTCGATTATTGAGAAAAGAGACAAAAAAATGATGCACCGAGAATCTTGCGCTTGTTCCAAGACGGAACTGGATCTGTTTGCCATGCCCCCCACGATGATGACGATGCAAGAATCCCAGTGGGTGGAATTTCACCCCGTCTCCTCACTGACCGATTCCGCTCCCATCGAGTTTGAAATCAAAGGACAGCCCGAAGATTACATCGATCTGAATAGCAGTTACTTGTACCTGAAAGTCAAAATTCTAGATAAGACTGGAGGTGCTATAGACGATGAAGCAGTAGCTCCCGTCAACAATTTCATGCATTCCTTGTTCAGTGGAGTGGACTTGTATTTGAATAACAAACTGGTCAGTAGCAGCATGGATACTTACCCTTATCGTGCCTACCTGGAAAATCTCTTGACGTACGAAATAGATGCCAACAACACTCATCTCAATGCCTGTGTGGTATGGGAAGCTGACGAACCTACCAAGTTTGAAATATTGGAAACTGATGAAAAGAAAGACAACAATGATGGATTTGTAGAACGAAGAAAGAGAATCACGGGAGCCGACACAAGTTTAGAACTGATGGATCGTTTGCATTTGGACATGTGGTTGCAAGAAAAGTATTTGCTGAACGGGGTGGATGTCCGCCTGAGACTGAATCGTAGCAGTGCCGCTTTCCATTTGATGGCTGATAGTGACGGTTACAAAACCAAAATCCTAGAAGCCAGACTCTACGTACGCCGTGTGGAAGTGTTACCTAAAGTGGGAAACGACATCAGTCAGACGTTGAGTAGAACGACTGCCAAGTATCCCATACGACGCGTGGAAGTGAAAACCTTCACCATTCCCAAGGGACAGCTATCCATGATCGAGGATCATCTGTTCCAAGGACAGTTACCCAAACGTTTGATCGTTGGTATCGTCGAGAATACAGCCTTCAACGGAGCTGCCGAAAAAAATCCTTTCTACTTTCAACACTTTGGCGTGTCCAAAATCGAAGTCAGTCGCGATGGCAAAACCTTGTGTACCCGACCTTTCGAACCTGACTTTACAAAGAAGAATTACTTGAGATCGTACTTGTCCCTGTACGAAGCCACCGGACAGTTAGGAACCAATACCAGTCACGCTACGCTTTGTGGGCTTTCGATTTCACTCCAGACCAAGGCAGCGACGAGGGACATTTCCACCCTACAAAATCCGGCCAGATTCGTGTGGAAATTCAGTTTAAAGCCCGAGACCCTGATGAAACGGTGAACGTCATCCTGTATGCAGAATTCGATAATACCATAGAAATCAACAGTTTGAGAGAAGTCATCCTAGATTACTAGAAACCATGGAAGACTGTTATCCCTCTTTACCTAGTGGAGAAACTTTTAGTATTGGATTATTGTTAAAAAATGTTAGAGTTGTTGTTGTTTAGTGTTAAGTGATTTTTGAATAAAAAATGTTGTGTTTTGAAAAAATTGTTTGATGTTATATTGTTGGATTATTGTTAAAAATGTTAGAGTTTTTGTTTAGTGTTAAGTGATTTTTGAATAAAAAATGTTGTGTTTTGTCTTTTGTTTAGCTATAAGAATGTTGGATTGATGCTCTCTCATTTCTTACTATCCCTCTCATGACACTCACTAAACGTTGCGACTCAAAAACCGTGTGGGGGATGTTTTCCTTCACGTCCGCGCTTTGACTTCAAGAACCGGGTTGTTTCCAGTCTAACCATCCATTGTCGACTCATCCTCCTAAGAAGATGTGTTCCAAACTAGCTAAACTCAACGAAGCCTACGTGAATTTGCATAGGTTCAGATACATTCTGATACCGAAGCCAGAAGAAATAGAGAATGTGAGAATGTGAAAAATCACTGAATACCTGATAGAAGAGCTTTTCAGAGAAGAAATGAACAGGGAAAAAGAAGAATGGACAGAGAAGTTCAGACTTCAGAGACAGCAGCAACAGCAGCAACAACAACAACAGCAGCAACAAGAACCTGAAGCTGACAGAGGCTTTGTCGATTATCGTATCGACACCAAAGAGTTCTTCTTCTCTTTCCGAAGAAGCAGACCTATCGCCAGAAAGTCTATCCTCAGAGGACATCGCATTCTTAGAAACTAAAAGATTGCCATAGCAAGCAAAAAAACAGCCCTTTTCAGGGCTACCCAATACTCTAGAAAAGAAATAACGATCGATTTGCCAATGTGTGTAGGTAGAGTAGTGTGAATATAAACACTAACTCTTTTTCAAAAAAATGTGAGGGTATGTGTTTGTGTGTTTGTGTTTGTAAGTGCTTAAGTAAGTTGGTATGGATAGTAGATTAAAATAATGTGTTTTTTGGTGTTTGAGGTGTATATTTGGGGATTAGATTGGATTGCTTTGCGTATGTGGATAGTTTATTGAAGTGATTTATAAAAAAAATTAAAATAGTGATGGGTAGCATATAAAGTGGTGAGTGTTTCTTTTAGGTCCGCGCGTTGTTGTTTCTTTGGTCATGATCTAGGTAAGATCAATTTTATGTTTTTAGGGGATGTTTTCCTTCACGTCCGCGCTTTCACTTAAAATTGAAACTCGTTCGGCAATCCAGCTACCCTTGTTGATTGATCAACACCAAAAATGAACACGGACTGGAGAAACTGTTGGAACTTCATGTGCATCTGGAATATGCCAGGCGCATATTAAATGAACTGGCCGCGGAAGCCATTGTGGAGGAGGGAAGGATAAGAGAGGAGGAGGAAGGAAGAAACAAAGAAGAGGAGGAGAGAAGATATAAAGAAGAAGAGGAAAGAAGATACAAAGAGGAGGAGAGAAGATACAAAGAAGAGGAGGAGGAGGAGGAAAAGGAGAGAAGAAGAAGAAATTTCAGAATCCCAGAGAGCGAAAATTGGGATTCTGAAGCGACATATCCTGCCTCTGCTCTCTCCCCCAAAAAGGTAAAAAGTAACTGGGGGATAAGATGTGTATGCGGCGCCAGGCCTGGAAGGTGCCACCATTAACCAGGTGTCCATGAAGTTCCAAAAAAACAGCCCTTTTCAGGGCTACCCAATACTCTAGAAAAGAAATAACCATCAATTTGCCAATGTGTGTAGGTAGAGTAGTGTGAATATAAACACTAACTCTTTTTTAAGATAGTGTGAGGGTATGTGTTTGTGTGTTGGTGCTTGTAAGAGCTAAGGTATGTTTGTGTGAATAGTAGATTATGGGTTACTTTATTGTTTCTTAGCGTATGTGAAGAGTATAGTTAGGGTTTTGTAAGCGCTCACGTACGATTGTGTGGATAGTAGATTATGGATTTTGTTTATTGTTTCTTAGCGTATGTGGAGAGTATAGTTAGGGTTTTGTAAGCGCTCACGTACGATTGTGTGGATAGTAGATTATGGATTTTGTTTATTGTTTCTTAGCGTATGTGGAGAGTATAGTTAGGGTTATGTAAGCGCTCACGTACGATTGTGTGGATAGTAGATTATGGATTTTGTTTATTGTTTCTTAGCGTATGTGGAGAGTATAGTTAGGGTTTTATTATATGAAATAAGAAAATATAGTTAGGGTTTTATTATATGAAATGAAAAATTAGGGGGATGTTTTCCTTCACGTTCGCGCGTTGTTTGGTCATGATCTAGGTAAGATCAATTTTATGTTTTACGGGGGATGTTTTCCATCACGTCCGCGCTTTCACTATAAGAACCCACAGTATTCGTCGTTCAAACCATTCTACAAAGAAGATGGCTTCGAACCAAATTGACAAGATGCAAACATTGCAAGACGTTTTAGACAATTTAGGAATGATGGAGCAGATGTTAATAAGACTCGTTGAAGACCACTATTCCTATAGTCCCCATCGTGTAAAGATGGAAATTAATAACTTGATAAAGGTAAAGGACAAGATAAGTGGTGTAATGAAAGAGATAAAGGAGGAGAAGGAGGATGAAGAGGAAAGGATAAGGATGAGAGCATGGAATTAAAAAATTGAAAAAGAAGAAGAAAATGAAAAGAAGAAGAAAGAAGAGGAGGAAGAGAAGAAGAAAGAAGAGGAGGAGAAAAAAAGAAAGAAAAGAAGAGAAAGAGTGTTGGAGATAAAATAAGAAGTTGGTGGAGAAAAAGAAGAAATTAGAAGCAGAAGAAGAAGAAAACCCAAAGGCCCTTTTCAGGGCCAGCCATATTTCTCGAAAAGAGATTGCCTTTCCATTGCCTACCCTTTTTTAAATTTAAATTTAAATTTAAATTTAAAAAAACTTTTTTAAAAAAAAAAAAAAGTCCCATATTCAATTCCCCTTGTCCCTAGACAAACCCAAACTCTATTCCCATGTTCAATTCCCCTTGTCCCTAGACAAGCCCAAACTCTATGTTAAATTCCCATTGTCCCTAGAGTGCCCCAGCGTTTTTCTCCATGTTAAATTTCCATTGTCCCTAGAGTGGCCCAGGGGTGTTTTTAATGCTAATTCCCATTGTCCCTAGGGTGGCCCCATTTACTACTCCCGACAACATGCGTACCGAACAACGAGAAGATTTCTACGCTTGGTACCAGGCTCATGCCTCTGACCCCTTCGACTTTCAGGAAGAAATGTTAAAGTATTGTCGTTCCGACGTGGACATTTTACGACGTTGCTGTGGAAACTTTCGAGAACTGTTCATGGAACACGGAGGGGTCGATCCTTTGAAAGAAGCTTGCACCATTGCCAAAGCGTGTTCCTTAGTGTACCGCCAACGATTCATGCCTCAAAAGACCGTGGCTGTCATCAGTCCTCAAACGACCAACTATGTCAAACGTCAATACTCGGTCAAAGCCCTACGCTGGTTACATTACTTGTGCGACTAGGAAGGCAAATGGATTCAGCATGCCCGCAACGGAGGAGGCGAAAGACCATCGGAACGTATTCGGTCGATGGCTGGGACTTAAAACACCCCAAGATCGTGTATGAGTTTAACGGATGCTTATTTCACGGATGTCCTGTCTGCTACCCTGATCGTGACACTAAAAATCAGTTTTTACAACGGACCATGGAAAACCTGTACCAGGACACTTGTCACGACAGTTTGAACTCACCTGTATGTCTCGGATTTAGCACACCTGCAGAAATAACTTCTTCCAAACTTTTGAGGGCTATTGAAGACGTGCAGTCGATGAGAGGAAAATTTGACATCAACGAAGGAAAAGTAACGATTCATATGGTATACATTGTACCTCCATGGGAAGAAGACGATGACTGCACTTGATCTGCTTACTGATAAGTGTACCTAGCACGATGGATATAACAGCCGATTTACGAATGAAACGGATTAAGTGATGGGAAATATCTACGCTGGGACACAAGTGCTAGCTGACCAGATTGTTAACAACGTGTGAGACGAATAGAGAGAGAGAGAAACTTGAACTTTGTCCTATTTGATTGCATGTTACTTGTTTTGTGTTAGTTTTTTCTTATAAATGAACATTAAATGTAAACAGGTTTACTAGAGCCAAGAACTAAATAACTAGTAAATAGGTTTGTTTGATGTAAAAATGCTTATGTATTAAATGGATAGTGCTTAGACGAAAGCACAGGCCAGAGAGCCCATGTATCTACTTGAATAAATGTTTTGAACCCATACAATAGACTTTTCTTTTTTGAGCCTCTATTCTCTCTGTGAGGTTTGTTTTAGAACATTTCTGTCGTCTTTTCTGTGTGTTTAAATGTGTATTTGTATGTTTGTCCCTATCTACCCTTTGTCCTTACAAATACATTAAAATCCCTATAAAATGTTTTGACCCTATAAACCTCATGACGTCACCCAATGTTCAATTCCCATTGACATCCAGGTGACATTTCCATGTTAAATTCCCACTGACGCCAAAGTGCAAAGTGACATTCCTATGTTAAAGTCCCATGTTAAAGTCCCATTGACGCCAAAGTGCAAACAACTATTTTAACGTTAAAGTCCATTGACGCTAAGGTGACCCCATATACTACTACCCTAACCAACAGCTACAAAACTCTATTCTCTATACATAGGTGACAGCTAAGATAAACCTAGATATAACCATGTAATCCCAAAAATAGAACGTATAAGGTGGTCGCTAGAATAGACCATCAGGGATCCCCTTTCTAAAGGCTCCAAGCTTACATATATGAGGTAGTCGAAAAACCCAACGACTATCAGGGCCGGTGTAGTGTTAAATTTTGACCCTCGTTGAATTCTGACCCTCCGGGTCTGCTTTTAACGTTGAAAGTTGACCCAGGGTCAGTTCTTAACGTTGAATTTTGATTTTCACAGTCGTTGAAAACTGATCGCAGCGTTGAATTTTGATCAGATTTCCGGGTCATTTTTTAACGGATGTTGTTTTAAGTTATGCATACATGGGTTTATGAATCGTCAATAAGGAAATGCTTAGTATGTATAAAATCAACAAAAGCAATGTAATGCATTACATGTAGTAATGAAATTATGAATTTAGTTATCTTCCATATTTGAAATGGATATAATGTAATTTTGTTTGTACTTCGCCTGCTGCGTTCCATCAAACAATCAATGACCCTCTTCGAGCCTTAACCAAACAAAATCAATCATGGGAATGGAGTGAAAAACGATAAAGCGTTTGAAAAACTCAAACAGAATTTAATAAAATAACGCAATAATAGCGTAATTCGATCGTAATAAGGAAACGCAATTACTTGTACATGCAATTCCTTTCGGTCTAGGCACATTATTAACTAATAATGGAAAGATTATTGCATACGCCTGTAGAGCACTTTCAGATGTAGACCAACATTTAAAGAAAGACATCAGAGTAGTATAGTGGGACGATAGGGTGATAATGGGAATTAGCATTACAACCCACCCTGGGACGATATGGTGACAAGATTTATAGTGACAATGGGAATTAGCATTACAAACCACCCTGGGACGATATGGCGACAAGATTTATAGCGACAATGGGAATTACCATTACAAGGTCCCGTGGGACGATATAGCGACAAGTACTTTGAAGTACAACCTGGGCCTGTATAGCGTCAAGGGAAAATTAACATTGGAATATATCATGGGCCTGCCTAGTGTCAACGGGAAATAAACATGGGAATATATCGTGGATTATAAACACTGATACCACATTTAAAAAATAATTTTTTTTTGGAGGGTTAGGCATGAAAGTCATTTCCATTTCTTTATCTATCTCCTAAATTTTCCCAATATTCCTTTCTTTTTGTGTTCCGACTGACATGTCGCTCTACATTTCTCCTGTACATTCATCCAGTTTTTTTTGTTCATTCTCTCAAATGCTTCTTTTTTCTTTCTGTTCTCTTGTTCTTTACTATCTTTTGCCCATGTGTCTTTAACGTTCTTGCCTTCTTCTTCCAAGACCCTTTTCATAATTTCTTCTGCTTTATGGACTTGGTTCCGTCCCCTTTTGACAAAAGCCCACTCTGTCAAATTGAAGATATCATTCAAAAAACACCTGACTTTGATAACAATTTCAAGAGACTGCTTCAATGTTCCGACTCTTACATATTCAGGCGAGATGAAACCTCTCAACTTCTTTACCTCTTCTTCTATCATCCCTTCAATGTTCTCCCTGGCTATTTTCAGATTGTTTGTAAAGTCCAAGCTGCCTGGGAACTTCCATTCTCTTTCAAGTCTTTCCACTCCATACTCCGGATCTATCATCCAATACCAACTCTTCTTCAACTGGTTAAACAAATCAGATACTGCTACCATCTTCTTTTCGCTTATTCCGTTGAATGGCGCTAATGACGGGCCCTTTTTACATTTATATCTAAAGCACGGACGTGAAGGAAAACATCCCCTAATTTTGTCTTCACATATTATCTACTATTCACACAAAGGTAATGAGACAAAACACTAACCACATTATATACTATCCACACACGCAGAGATGCCAACTCAAACCCCAAAATCTACCATCCACACACGCCAAGAAGCAGAAACAAACCCACCATTTACTATCCACACACGCAGAGATGCCAAATCAAACCCCAAAATTTACCATCCACACACGGGAGAAGCTAACAACATAACCACACTCTACTATCCACACACGCTGAGAAGCAGAAACATAACCATAATATACTGTCCACACACGCTGAGAAGCCAAATCAAACCCAAAATTTACCATTCACACACGTCAAGAAGCAAAAACAAACCCACCATTTACTATCCACACACGCAGAGATGCCAAATCAAACCCCAAAATTTACCATCCACACACGGGAGAAGCTAACAACATAACCACAATCTACTATCCACACACGCTGAGAAGCAGAAACATAACCATAATATACTGTCCACACACGCTGAGAAGCCAAATCAAACCCAAAATTTACCATTCACACACGTCAAGAAGCAGAAACAAACCCACCATTTACTACCCACACACGCAGAGATGCCAAATCAAGACATACAATCTACCATCCACACACGAGAGAAGCTAAAAACATAACCACAATCTACTATCCACACACGGAAAACCAGAAACATAACCATAATATACTATCCATACACGTGAAGATTTAGATCACCATACTCTCTACTATCTACACAAACGTACTTCACCGCTTACAAAACCCAATAATCTATCATCCACACAAACGTACGTGAGCACTTACAAACACATAAACACACACACACACACACACACACACCAGGAAAGGAGGGAGTGTTTATATAAACACTACTCCACATTCTCACATTGGCAAATTGAATAGTGTTTCTTTTCTAGAGTTTTTGGTTAGCCCTGAAAAGGGCTGTTTTTTGGAACTCCACATACACCTGTTAGTGCTGGTCCAATAGACTATATATTTGGTTTCCGCTCCATATCACCCTTACATGTTGAGGGATTTTGAATAAATAACACGTAATGCTAGTTTAAATGTAGAAAAACTTAAGAGATTTTACTTGCTTTTTGGAAACTTGATTGCTCCCAACTATTCAATTGTATTCGTCAGAATTTAAAAGATTAATGGAATGTTCGCTACCCAAGCACAATATAATTTAATTCCAAGTGAAGGAAGCCATTTTTGGAAATCTTTTATTACAGGTAAATCGTGCTAAATTAGCGATATTTTACGGCTTCGGGTTTTACGTTTTTCTTGTAATAAAATTAAGAAATGTATTTTTAAAATTTAAATATATATATTGTTTACATTTGGTCTAAACATAAACATTTTCAACTGATATCTGCTTCTCTGCATTGTCGGCCGATAGTTACATGATAACCGTTATAAACATTGGTGTATTTATAGGGAGATAAGTTATACCCATGTATATTGATAACAGTTGAAATGATTCGCATTAAAATGCATGCCATTGTAAGCTTTTTAAAATCTTGTCTATCAAGAAAGGGTCATTGGTTCTATTCCCAATCGATATGATATTAAAAAATATATATAATGCATAATACATTCCGATGCGTATCTGAAATTTTTATTTGATGTAATATTATGACAAAACAGTTAGCATTATCGATTTTAATAGTACCGGTGTGCAATATTAAGATCGTATCAAAATGTCTTAAATGCACGTATATCTAAACCGCAAGCGAAGGCGCAGAAACATACACGGCATATTAGGTCTAGCAAGAGTTACATCGCGACGCCTTTTTTGTCGTATCGCTTGAATATTAATTTGTAATTTAAAATGCAGAATGTTTATGAAAATAAAATAATATGCATTTCCCAAAAATGATTTAAAAAATACATTATAAACTAGAAAACGTTAGAACAAATTGCATATCAATACTTCAAAATTCGATTTGAAATAAATTAATAAAAGAGTGCCCTCACTGGGATTCGAACGCTCATACACATACTATATATATATATATATATATATATATATATATATATATATATATATATATATATATATATATATATATATATATATATATATATATATATATATATATCTATATAAATCGTCTTCTTAAATAATACGCTGAACCGCCTAGGCAATTGATCCATCACAAACTTTAAACTGAACGTTAATTCTTATATATATATATATATATATATATATATATATATATATATATATATATATATATATATATATATATATATATATATATATACCTGCATTTTCATTTAATAAAATCCTGATTTTACCCGATTTACCTACAAGTAGTGAAGGGCGCCACTCTACGGACAATGGGAATTAGCATTAAAAACACCCCTGGGCCACTTTACGGACAATGGAAAATTAACATGGAGAAAAATCGTGGGCCACTTCACGGACAAGGGGAATTTAACATGGCAATAAATCGTGGGCCACTCTACGGACAAGGGGAATTTAACATGGGATTTTTTTTTTTTTAAAAAAAAATTTTTTTAAAAAAGGGGTAGGCAATGGAAAGGCTATCTCTTTTCGAGAAATATGGCTGGCCCTGAAAAGGGCCTTTGGTTTATGTTAATATGCCCTTAGCATAAAGGGCATTTGCGACATCTTCTTTTCCTCAAACTTCGTCTCACAGCAGGGCCATACATCAGAGTCCTCTTGAGGCAACCTTGTCTCTCTATATAAACTCTTCTTATCCACAGGCTGCTGTTGGTCCTGTGGACAACGGTCCACTTGGATCGGACATACATGAGCATGTCCGTCCTGAACATCATTGTTGACACAAGGGTTGAAGATTCAACGTCGGTCCACATGTTGAGGCTCCGAGAATAGGTGAATCAATGCAGAGAACTGCGCTTATTTATAGGGACAGAAAGGATTGAAACGGATTGAGTTCATTCACCAATCCGAACACGCGTTACAGAATTCAGTCAGCCCACATCCAATCCGAAGAGAGCAGTCTGTGACGTCACGTAGTCAATATAGATTCGCTAGCGCTTGTGTGCAGTCAATCTATGCGACAGTGATTCAACATGACGGAAACTCAGAAAACGATCCAGTGGGGTGCACCAGCAGGGGAGACCGCCCAAGGGAACCCGGACTTACTTTCAGAAGAGGTGAATTGGGATTTTGTGGATTTTCTCTCCTCGCAAGAATTTGTTCCGGAACCTTCGTTACCTTCTTCATTACCGCAAGTGGAGAATTTTAGACAGAGACAGAAAGAAGAATTGGAGAAATTTATACAACGACAAAAGGAAGCGGAACAGGCTTTTCTCCTACAGCAACAGCAACAAGAAGAAGAGGTAAGAAAAAAACAACAGCAAGAAGAAGTAGCAGCAAAGAAACAAGAGGGTGAAAATCAAACGGTCACGGTACTGTTGGACATTTTAGCGGAGTTAAGAAGTCTGAAACAAATGTATCAGACTTCTTTATCACGACCGAAGAGAATACGACCTTCCCGAGCTAAACACGTCAACCCTGTGACTAAGCCTACCGTACCACCCTTAGTGATTTCAACCCAATCATTATCATCATCATTACGCAGTCCAGAAGTAGGCCTTGGCCGTGGCAAAGGCTTAAGGCAGTTAAAATTGATTGCTTAAACTCACTCCTACACCATAAAGAAAAAAGGCCCTTTTCAGGGCCACCCACATTTCTCGAAAAGAAATACAATTTCAATTTGCCAATAACTCAAAAAAAAATAACTCACCCATTTTACCCTTATAGTACGTGTCTGTGTATGAGTGCGTGAGTGTAGCTTCTTATTTTAAAATCAAAACTCAAAGACTCTTACCTTATATCATTCATTTATTCTTTTCTCCATTTTTTTACAATCCAATTCACAATTCACATCACAACACTTTAATCTAAAGTTCATTGATTTCTTCTTTTCTCCTTGTTTAGTCTCTCTGTTTTTTTAATTTCTTCACCGTCACACTCTTTTCCTCTTCTTCTTCCTCCTCGCTTTCTTCCCTTCTTCTTTTTTTCTCCTGTTTCTTTTTCTTCACCTGTCTTCTTTCTTCCTCAG
Organism: Sinohyriopsis cumingii; assembly: GCA_028554795.2. Classification (NCBI taxonomy): domain Eukaryota; kingdom Metazoa; phylum Mollusca; class Bivalvia; order Unionida; family Unionidae; genus Sinohyriopsis; species Sinohyriopsis cumingii. The sequence goes on along the minus strand of CM068834.1, from coordinate 7,734,915 downwards.
AAGAATCCCTCTCTTCCTCCGAAGAATCCCTCTCTTCTTCTGAAGAATTCCTCTTTTCTTCTGACTCCTCTTGTTTCTTTTTTGGGCAATCTGGAGACCAATGTCCTTTTTCTTTACAATAATAACAGGTATCTTGACTTTTGTCTTTTTTATCCCCTGTTTTTTTTCTTTTTTGACGGTCTGGACACTCTGAAGACCAATGCCCTTTCTTCTGACAGATATAGCAAGTATCTTGACTTTTATCTCTAAAGGAAGGAGAGTAGTCCGTAGGCTGGTCTGAAGAGAATTTTCTAATGACCCCTCGCAAAGCTCTTACGAAACGTTCCATCTGGTTAGTCTCTTCCATCGTTGTGCTCGGCTTGAGAGTGAAATGAATAGTAAAAGGACAAGACACACACCCTTTTATATACGCTGGTCTGCTATGACTATAAAGTAGTTTATGGTGTTTGAACTTAAGTCATTTGACTTTTTGCTTTCAAGATGAAACGATCCCATTCATTCGAGAAGAAAGAAGAAGAAAGTAAGAGGCAAAAACGTGATTTATCGCCTCGTACCAGGGCTGAAATCTTGGCACAAATTCATGCCAGTGATTTTGAAGAGGACATGAGTGAACCAGAATCCGAACCCTCTAAACCAAGTTCACCACCCTTAGTCAACCCTGAAAAGTACTATTCCATTCGAGAGACGGAAAAGCGCTCCTCTAGAAAATTTAGAACCACGGCTTACAAATACACGGTGAAGTTTAAAGATTTCAAGGCTGAAGTGCCGTTAGAGAAAGCAGAAGTGTTCATCACCGAGGTGTGGGATTCTTTGCTCACTGCACTCAAGCGACAATGTCAACCCAAAGAAGACGATCGCTTGAGACTTTCCATACAACACGACGGTTTGAAATCCCCTGTTTGGATCGAGTTTAGCACCCCTGCAGAATTGACTGCTTCCAAAGTCATGGACAAGATTCAACACGTACAACAATCTAATGATCAGTTTGACATCACCGATGGTAAAGCCACACTGGACATGACCCACGTCTCTCCTCCTCAAGGGACAGGACGCAAAAAGATGTTATTGGTGGACGACCTTCGCAACACCAAAAAGAGTCTCGTTCGAATTAACAACCCTCATGACCAGATGTGTTTAGCCCGTGCCATCGTGGTGGGACGAACCTATGCCAACAAGAACGACACGGTAGAATGGAAAAGAACCTGGGACACTATTCAACGTTCCGACCGAGCCAAACAACGAAACGAAGCAGAACTCCTGTTACAACAAGCCGGATTGCCCAAAGACACACCCTGTGGCATTCCCGAGATGCAAAAATTGCAAGATGTCCTAGCTCCACGCTACACCTTGAAAGTGCACCCTCAAGAAATGCGCGGGCCTCTATTGTTTCGAGGCCAAGACTTTAAGGACGGAAAATACATTCACCTTTATCATCACGATGACCATTTCGATACCATTACCAGTATCACTGGATTCCTGGTATACAGATATTACTGTGAGAAATGTGACCATGGTTATAATAATCGAGAGCAACACAAACATTGTGGATGGAAATGCTCAGGATGTTTGGCCTATTCACCCTGTCTGAGCGAAGAACCAGTGCCTTGTTCAACTTGTCTGCGCACGTTTGTCAGCCCTACCTGTTACCAACAACATCTGAAAACGCAAGGTTCACAGAAGAAATGCGCTTGTCAACTGCTGAGATTGTGCTCTACGTGTGAACAAGTCATACGTACCAATAATACCAAGGCACACGTATGTTCAGGAAAGAAAAAATGTCACATTTGTCACCACATCGTGGACTTGGAACACCAATGTTACGTGCAAAAATACCAACCCCCACCAGAGAAAGAGGACGGTCACAAGAAGAAAGGCAATTTCATCTTTTTCGATTTCGAATGCATGCAAGAAACCGGCATTCACATTCCTAATTTCTGCGTGGCTCATCGAGCGTGCGAGAAGTGCATTCAAGAACCTATCTTCAGTCATTGCCCTCACTGCAGCAAGATTCCCGGAGGGCGTGAAAAAATCTTTCGGGGACCAAACACGTTAGCCGATTTTGCCCAATGGGTCTTAGACCCCGTCGACAAGACATGGAGCCAAGAGGACATCGAACGTTACCGAGATTGTCATCGTCATGCCACGGTGATGGCTCACAATTTCTCCGGATACGATGGACAGTTTCTTCTCAGATACTATACGGAACAAGGCACCGAGCGTCCTAAAGTGACTTTGAACGGAGCCAAAATCATTTTCATGCAAGTGGGACAAGTACAGTTTAAAGATTCGATGAGCTACTTGGCCATGCCTTTGAGTCGAATGCCTAAAACGTTTGGAATGACAGAAATGGCTAAAGGGTACTTTCCACACTTTTTCAATACGGAAGCCAATCAACATGTCGTTCTACCCCATTTACCAGAGGCTCACTATTACGACCCCGACAAGATGCGTACCGAACAACGAGAAGCTTTCTACGCTTGGCACCAAGCTCACGCCTCGGACCCTTTCGACTTTCAGGAAGAAATTTTAAAGTATTGTCGTTCCGACGTGGACATTTTACGGCGTTGCTGTGGAAAATTTCGAGAACTGTTCATGGAACACGGAGGGGTCGATCCTTTGAAAGAAGCTTGCACCATTGCCAAAGCGTGTTCCTTAGTGTACCGCCAACGATTCATGCCTGAAAACACCGTGGCTGTCATCAGTCCTCAAACGACCCACTATGTCAAGCGTCAATACTCGGTCAAAGCCCTACTTTGGTTACATTACTTGTGCGACAAGGAAGACAAGTGGATTCAGCATGCTCGCAATGGAGGGGGCGAAAAGACCATCGGAACGTATTCGGTCGATGGCTGGGACTTAGAAAACCCCAAGATCGTGTACGAGTTTAACGGTTGCTTATTTCACGGATGTCCCGTCTGTTACCCTGACCGTGGCACTAAAAATCAGTTTTTGCAACGAACCATGGAAGACCTGTACCAGGACACTTGTCAGCGACGCCTAAAGTTAGAACAGCAAGGATACCAAGTGGTGGAAATGTGGGAACACGAGTACGATCACCGTATGAAAACCGATCCCGAGTTTAAACGTGCCGTGGAAAGTTACCAGTTCATGGACCCGCTGAACCCGAGGGATAGTTTGTACGGAGGAAGGACCAATGCCACCTGTTTGCTGTACCAAGCCGACGAAGAGAACGGAGAAGAAATCAAATACTTGGACGTGTGTTCGCTGTATCCCTACGTGTGCAAATATTGTCGCTTTCCTGTAGGGCACGCGCAATTGTTCACGGAACACATCGACCTGAAAAACATTCGACAATACGAAGGCTTGATCAAGTGTAAAGTTTTGCCTCCCACGAACCTATACCATCCCGTCTTACCTCACCATTGTCAAGGCAAACACATGTTTCCCTTGTGCCGTACTTGTGCCGAAACGTGCAACCAAGACCAACCTTGCCATCACAGCCAGGAAGAACGTGCCTTGACGGGAACCTGGGTCAGCGTGGAATTATTCAAAGCTCTGGACATGGGATACCAACTGTTAGAAGTGTACGAGATTTGCCACTTTCCCAAGACACAACAGTACCACAAGGGAGATCCCAGTCAGAAAGGCATTTTCGCCGACTACGTGGATGCCTTTTTGAAACTGAAACAAGAAGCCAGCGGCTATCCTTCCTGGTGTCACACTCCCGAAGACCAAAAACAATTCAAAGAGAAATACTACGAACAAGAAGGCATCACTTTAGACCACATCGAGAAAAACGAAGGCAGGCGATCGTTTGCCAAAGTGATGTTAAATTGCTTGTGGGGTAAAATGGCACAACGACCGTGTTTACCCAAGACGGAATATTTGACAGAACCTTCCCGCTACTTCCAGATGATTCACGACAAAACCAAATACATGAAACACGTGGACGTCGTTCGAGAGAATTTGATCTTGGTCAATTACGAAGAAGATCTGGACTTTGTGCAAGACGACCCTTTTGGAAATGTCATCATTGCGGCTTACGTGACAGCCCATGCTCGCTTAAAATTGTACGAAGCTTTAGAACTGTTAGAAGAACGCGTCCTGTACTTTGACACGGACAGTTGCATTTACATCCATCACCCGATTCAACATCACCCTGACATCGAAGGAGACCGTTTAGGAGCCTGGACAGACGAGCATCCCGACGACAAGATTCTAAGTTTCGTCAGTGGCGGTCCCAAAAATTACGGCTACGAATACCGTGACAAACAAGGAGAAGTACACACGACGTGCAAAGTGAAAGGACTGACTCTGAATTATCGTACCAGTCGAGTGGTCAACTTTGGGGTATTGAAAGAAGCCTTGCAATCGGGAGAGGATGGAAACTTTAAAGTGACCACTTACCAACCGAACAAGATTGTACGTTTACCCACTCACCACATCGTCAGTCGACCTTTGGAAAAAGTTTATCAAATCGTGTACCAGAAGCGAGTTCGACTTCCCAATCATTTCACCTTACCGTATGGACACGTTGGTATAAAACATTGGTTGTAAGAGGATAGTTACCCCACCAGAAAGATGACTTCGCCACAGCAAGAATCGAGTGAGAAACCCGATGAGAACTCCAAGTTCAAACCCTACCATTTTCCAGTCTTCTTACCTGACTATTGTGATTGTGCCCGTCGATTGGACACGTTTCAGAAATGGCCTACGGATAGGGAAGGATTACCTTCTTCGCATGTTTTAGCTAGAACAGGATTTGTCTACTTGGGACCTGAGTCAGGATTGGGATACGAGGTACAGTGCTTCGCTTGCGGACTGAAGTTACGAATGGATCTATGTATCTATAAAGATTCAGCTATTCTGGAACATACTCGATGGTCTCCGCACTGCCCTTACCTTTCTATGGCCTTTCCACCCATCACACTACGGTACAATGTTGACGGTACCTTAGAGACGGTACCTTCCAGAACAGGACATAAAAAACGTAAAAAAGGAAAGATGTACAAGCTGGAGACTGCATTGGGACTAGTATAAAAAGGGGGCTATGGTCAAGATCGATAGTTCATTGTGACTACCAAGACCGAGCGAACAAGATGAATACTTTCAGAGAAACACAGAACAAGTTGTTTAGAAGGGCACAATTCAAGTGTGAGGCTTCGGAAGTGGAATGCGATTGTGAGCCTTGCGATGGGACCGATGCTGTACCTTGTGACCTGAGCGATGCCGTAAAGCATCATGGGAACTTTAGTGCCCCTACCCCTGTCATGGAAAGTGATGCTGTGCGTGTCAAACCTGTGGGATGCGAAAGCGATGCTGCTCGTCCTCTTGGACATTGTACTGGGTTTCGTTTTAAAGGGGAATGTCGACCTTCACGTTTACCTCCCTACGGATGTCATCCAGCCCTGAGCAAACTCCTGCCCATTTCACTCAACCCTCATCGAAACGAACCTGTGAAAAACGAATATTCGTTTCCTGTGCGTTTGTCGGAATACTGCGACTTTGAAAATCGTCTTCAATCGTTCAAAGGAAAATGGCCTAAGTATCTGGGAGGACCGACCCCCGAAGAATTAGCCAGAGCCGGATTTTTCTACTTGGGCGAAGGAGATAAAGTCAAGTGCTTCAGTTGCAGTGTGTCACTTCACCACTGGGAACCGCAAGATTCGGCCTACGTAGAACATGCTCGATGGTCACCGAATTGTCATTACTTACCTTTAGTGGGACCGAGACATTGAAGTAACTTTTTACCATAATAATCTGTTCATGGATACTTTACAAGAGAACATTCGTGCTTTGCCTGTGGAGTTGAGAGAACGCATTTATCGAGAACTGGTCAAAATACAAGTGAAACGTAAAGAACAATTGCATCCGATACGTCACCGGTGTTTGAACCACTGGTACCTGAAGGCTATACAAGGACTGATTCAATTGAAAGTGTTCCATTGGACAGACATTGATCAACGACCTCCTGGTTATAAAAAGGAATGGTTTGGTATTGACGATTCTATCTACTACATTGTAAACGTACTGCATCGAATTCCAGAGGAAGAGTTAACGAATTACCAACATCTTGAACACAATGTCAACTTGGTGAAAGAGGAAACTTCTGAACGAATTGTAATGTGTAGATTAGTGACTCAACGATTTAAATTCGACACTAAAGTGAAACCATGTTTGTGCAAAGAGTACATTTCTTGTGTCAGACCAAAGAGGATTTAGTATGACCTATTCATGGATACTTTACAAGAGAACATTCGTGCTTTGCCTGTGGAGTTGAGAGAACGCATTTACCGAGAGCTGGTGAAAATACAAGTGAAACGTAAAGAACAATTGCATCCGATACGTCACCAGATCTTTAACCACTGGTACCTGAATGGTATAAGAGAACTGATTCGTCAGAAATTCTTTCAATGGTCAGACATTGTTCAAAACTTTGAGGTCGCTAATGATCGACATGTTCATGATTATGGTTACTTCGAGATTCACCTAGTGCAATGCATTGAGGAAGACAAGTTAAAGGATTACCAACATATTTTACGTGGAATCTACTTAGAGGAAGAGGAAACACCTAAACGAACTCTGACGTTTCGGTTACAGTATGCAAGATTTAGATTCCCTACTGGAGAACGAAGATCTCTGGCTAGAAAGTACGTCTATTGCATCCGAAAAAAAGAGACTATAAAAACAGGCTGCCATGCCACGGTTTATGTCACATGTCATCCAACAGATTCCGTGGAAGGAACTCAATGACCATATTCAAACCGTGGATCATTACCATCAATTATTACAAGAACTATATCCATTCAATTTGGGACGACAAGTGGTGTGTGTCTTAGTGACTTGTTTTCTGGGATTTCGTTTACCAGCCGATTCTTTGTGGACTCTTTACGATCAGTACTTACCACCTCCATGGCCTTAAATGGTCACGAAAAACTCCTTTTGCTCAAAGCCTTGCGTTTTCATCTGGATACTTCTCGACCTCAACAGGAAAAAAAGATTCGTCAACTTTTAGCGACCCAAGACGTGTATGACGATGTGTGTGTAGCTTGTGACTTACACCCTCATTGGACAGATGTTCGTGACTGGAAAAAGGGGGGTTTTGAGGCTTGGACCCAAGAAGTGGCCCAGTATGCACAAGAGTTGTTCAAGGAAAAAAGTTACTTTTCAACCTGTGTTAGTGACGGTGCCAGAAGAACCCGTCACCGAGAACAACCACTCGCTTCAGGACAGGACTGTCATGGACATTCCTGAAAGGTCATTCCGGGAGGACACTTGTGTGACAATACCTCATGTAGAGACTGTAAGAACATTACACACTGTCCCTAGGACATCTTGGTTACCCAAAACATGTTGTACAGACACTTGTTTATATTCCACTTTGATCGCTTTGCTGTGTTTTATATTCCTGTACATCACTATTTGGGTTGTATGTATTTTTGTCTTTCGTGTTCATATTTGAAACATTCAATAAACGTGTTCTGAAAAAGTATATAAACTCTTGTCTTGTTTGTTTTTCGTGTCACAAGTGACATTTCTCATACCATGGCTACCTCTGCTGTCTCTGCTCCCTCTTCCTCTACTGTCAAAGTCATCGACGAACACTTAGATCGTGCCAGTTGGGAGGCTTTGTATCTTCGCCATCCCTTTAACATGCTCATTGCTGGACCTAGCGGTTCAGGCAAAACCGAATTCGTCAAACGTTTGATCGAACATAAACATCATTTGATCGATCGGCCCCCTCAACGGATCGTGTGGTGTTACAAAGAGTGGCAATCGGCGTACAACCTCTTGCGTGAAAGTCAAGGCGATTCCATCGTGTTTGTGGAAGGCATTCCTAAAGAAGACGATGGCATCGTCTCTGACTCCCGTCAAACCCATTTGGTCATTTTCGACGACATGTTAGGAGAAGACGAAGAAGAAATTAAATTGTGGTTTACGCGCAAAGGGCATCACCGTAATGCCAGTGTCGTTTACATCACCCAAAATTTGTTTCAACAAAGTAAAGCCCATCGTACCATCAGTCTCAATGCGCATTACGTGGTCTTGTTTAAAAGCCCTCGAGATAAATCGCAAGTGCAAGTCTTAGCCAAACAGTTAGGAACGCCTTGGCTGACTCAGGCGTACGACGATGCCACTCAAACGCCACACGCCTATTTACTCGTCGATTTGAAACCTACGACTCCCGAGGATTTGCGATTTCGTACCCACTTGTTTCACCACTGGTGCCAAGACGGAGGGCCTGTCCTGTACACGTCTCCGTCCTCGACTTCATTTCACTCCCCATGAAAAAAATCTATAAAAACCTCAGACCCTTTTTCGTCTGTCTCACACAGTGTGAACATGACGTCCCTTCAGTCGCATCTTCCCGTCAAATTGATTCGTGCCTTGTATGGCATCAGCCGAGAAAAAGATCCACAAACACGAGCCCGTGTCTTAGAAGCTAGTCTCAAAGAAGTCTTACGATGGTTCACGGTGACGGCACGTCAATTACTCCAAGGAATCATTCAGATTCCTCATCAAACTCAACGCTTTTTCGATCGAAACAAAGTCGCTTTGGTCCAACTGGCCGATCCCCGCATCGACACTCAAACCAAAAAACAAATCATTTTGAAACCTGGAGGGAGCGGTACTCTAGGAGGGGTCATCATTCGTTCACTCTTAAGATGGGATCCTAATGCCCCCAAAGTTATCCCCAAGACAAAAGTCCAACGAAGCCCCAAGAAGAAAAAGAAAAAGACCAAGTCCCCAAGAAGAATAACTTCTCCAGTGGCAGGACCCTCCTCTTACCAGACACCACCACCATCACCCCGGAAAAAGAAAAGAAGCCCCCAGAAAAAGAAACAGAGAAAAAGTCCTCAGAAAAAGAAAAGTCCACAGAAGAAGAAAACGAGTCGCAAGAGAGGCACTTCGGCCAGGACGCAACCTTACACTCGCAAACCACGACCTGCCACAGCGGTGACTGCGTCTCCGGCAGCCTCACGTTTGTCCACTTCTCCGTTGATGTCACCAGGAACTGAAGAGTACTTGGAGACGTTGATCACACCAAGAACTTCTCCGTTGATGACCCCCAAAAGAACTTCCCCAGTGGCAGGACCTTCCAATTTAGCGGCAGTGGCTGCTGCTCACAAAGTACCTTCTCCCAAAATCAAAGTCCAAGAAAGATCGGGCATGTTACAAAGTTTACTGGATTTGTCCAAACAAGAACTGGCTCGATTTAGTCCGTTACGTACCCCTGAACGACGTGTCATGCCTGTCCTCAAACTGATAAAACGTAAAGACAATCAGTGGCGACGCGTTCCAGTATAAAAAAGGCCTGTGACCGAGTAGGGTATCAGTGTTTTTAGGTGCTCCTAAAGACTCAAAGATGTCACCCTCCAGAAAACCCCAAGGAAAGAAAAGGAAAGGACTGCCACCACGTTTAGCCAAACATGGGGACCTGTTATCTGTCCTGTCCAAAGCTTCTCCACCCCTACGAAAAAAACTCATTCAAACGGCCTCCAAAGAGGTCATCGATACCGTGTGCGAATGTTGTTTGAACGTTTTGAAAGGCACGATCCCTTTGTCCAAACACCAGAAACAATGCTTAGGCAAACATCGTCACGTTCTTCGGAAAATGGTTCAAAAGAAAAGTCCCATTCGTCAAAAAAAGAAGATGTTGGTCCAACGTGGAGGCATTTTACCTCTCTTGTTAGGCCCCATACTGAAAGGAGTCTTGGGAACCATGTTGGGAGGACTGATGGGAGCAAGATAAAAAGGCCTTCGGAAGTCCCAAGATCTCAGAATTCACCCCTGACAACCCCATGGAAGGACGAAAACTAGCTTTAGTGCCTTACAAACGATGGATGGAATACCATCGGTGGCAAGAACAACGCACCCCGCATTTACCTCCCAATCCCAATTTGAGCGAGATGTCCCAGTTACAACACGAATTGCAATCCTTGCTGGATCGCCAAGATTTGTCCGAAACAGAAAAATCGCAAAAGTACGGTCAACTCTTGCAACGACTGCAACTCTTTCACCAGAAAGCTTTAGACGAAACAGCTTTACCCACTCTGAAAGATTTTAAGACCTTGATGAAAAGTCCAGCACCATCATCATCATTACCACCACCACCACCACTACTGTCATCCCCAACCGTCACCAGAGATGCTACCTCACAAAGACCTGAGGAAGAAGAGACGCGCGAAGTGTTTCAAACACCGTCAGCAGCTCCCATTTCGAGTAAGATTGCAGCATCCTTATTGACCCCGTCCCCCACACCCCAACGAGAAGAAATGAAAGCTTGGGTTAAAAAGATGATGTCCACGCCTCCTTCGACAGAAGTGAAAAAGAAAGAAGGGAAACCAGAAGCGAAAAAAGAAAAGAAAACCAAAGCCATTCCATTGCCACCTCCACCACTACCTTCGACTTCTACTCCCGTAGCCCATCGGACACGTAAATCTGTTTCCAAACCACCCTTTCGACCCACCCAAAGTAGCATCACCGAAGAGTGGGTGACTTATTAACACACCAACACAAAAATGGAAAAAGTCTTAGCCAGCATTTACTACGATCCCTCGCATCCTGCAGGTTACGCAGGAGTTCAAAAATTGTATCGTGCTGCCAAAAAGCGACTGAAAAGTCTCCGTTTACCTCAAGTGCAACGATGGTTACAAGAACAAGCTACCTACACTTTACACAAACCCATTCGACGCAAGTTTGCCAGAAGTCGCACCCGAGTGGAAGGCATCGATCATCAATGGCAAGCCGATTTAGCCGATGTCTCTCATTTGGCCAGCTACAATCGTGGTTACAAATATTTGTTTTGTGTCATCGACGTCTTTTCCAAATTTGCCTGGGTCGTGCCTTTGACTTCCAAATCGAGCAGCGAGTTAGTGCGAGCCCTGCAACGGGTGTTGAAACAAAGCGGTCGTCACCCTCTTCGATGGCAAACGGACAAAGGCACCGAATTTCTGAACCAAGCTTTCCAAAAAGAATTAAAGAAACGTGACATTCATTTTTTTACCACCGAGAATCCCGAAACCAAAGCCAGCATCGTGGAACGTTTTCAACGCACTTTGAAAGAACGCATGTGGAAATATTTTACGCATCACCACACTCTGAAGTACATCGACATCTTACCGCACCTGGTGCAAGCGTACAACCAATCTTACCATCGAAGCATCGGACGTGCCCCGCAAGACGTGACTCCCGACAACGAAGTGCTGGTGTTTGAACGTCTGTTTGGTACGTCCCCGACGAGGGCTGTCCCCAAGAAAAGTGGAGAGTTGGCCGTAGGAGATTGGGTGCGCATTGGCAAAACAAAACGCACTTTTGACAAAGGTTACTTACCTAACTGGACGACCGAACTGTTTCGCGTCACTGGACGAGTGCATGGCCGTCATCCTGCCGTCTATAAATTGGAAGACATGAACGGAGAAGTGCTCAAAGGAACGTTTTATTTGCCCGAGTTACAACGTGTCACCAAAAAAGAAGACGACGTGTACGACATCGAAAGCATTCTCGAACGCAGAACCCGTAAAGTGGGCAAACGACGTGTCAAAGAAGTCAAAGTACGTTGGAAAGGATATCCACCCAGTTTTGATTCTTGGATCGACGCTTCGCAAGTCATCGACTATAAAAAGAAGAAGTGACCATCATGCCCTTTCACACAGCAGCAGACGCAGCTACGTCGACCAGTCCTTCTTCCCCTAGTTCTTCTGTGCAAGATTTACAAAAGCAATCCTTGTGGGTGTGGTGTGGAGAACGTGTGCCTAAAACGCAAATCGTCTTTTTCTGCCAAATCTTCGTGGTGTATTGTGTCATCGGGGCAGCCATCGCCAATTTGAGTTTGCAACAAGGAGACAAACAATTGTGGACCATTTTATTGAGCAGTTGCATCGGTTACCTACTTCCCAATCCCTCCCTGAAATTCTCCTCGAACGGGAACGTTGTGTCCAGTGCCAGTGTCAGTGCCAGTCACCACTCCAACCACAACCAAAACCCCATTTTGGGCGGAGACACGCCTCTGACATCCACTAACCCCTCGGACAGCCACAGAACTCTGGAATTATGAGTCACCAAAACCAATTTTACTTAACCTTACCCAGTGACAGTTCCATGGAGGTGTTTCCCAACAACACGTTGTGCTGTTACACGGCCAAATTACCTCAAGCCATCCCCTTAGATCACGAAGCCCATTGGGAAGTGGCTTTGGTAGAAATAATTCACCCAACCCAAGTCTTCAATGTCATTAACAATCAAAGTAAATTTACGGTGGAAGTTTATGACGAACCATTGCAAAAGTGGATGAATGAGAATAACAAATATCCCCATAAAACAAAAAACAAAGTCAATCCAAATTGGATGGACTATGAGTTGTTCATTCCCTCGGACTATTATTTTAGTGGTCAACATTTGGTCAGCGCCATAGCCTCCAAGTTTAATGGTGTGTTTGGGGAAGCTTTTAAGACTTTCAAGTCCAAAGCTGTCACCCTGGAATACCACAAAATAGCTCGTCGCTTCCTGATGAAATTTCCTGAGGGGGAAAAAATCTTGGGTTTCTATTTTAATGATGAATTGTTTGACATGTTGGGTGGTAACGTAAAGATGAGGAAGAAAGTAGAACATACACTAAAACAAAAAACCATCATTTACAGCAACGAGTCTTTTGGCCAGTATTTTCAGGCCCCGGTAGAACTGAACCAAGGACTGAATTTGATCTTTGTGTATTCCGATGTGGTGGAATACAACGTGGTGGGACACACCTCCGTGCCGTTACTGCGTGTCATTCCTTTCAAAGTGGATTCTGCCACAATCGCTGACGAGGAAGGTGGAAACACTTACCACGTCCACCGCGAATTTGTCCATCCTCACTATTTGCCCGTCAGCAAGTCGTATTTGGACACGGTCAACATTACTATAAAAGGAGATTTGGGACAAAATATTCCATTCACCAAAGGAAAAGTCACGGTGAAACTCCATTTTCGAAAACGGTTCTCTCACGACTCGTAAGTAAGTAAGTCATGTATCCAGTGTACCGAGGGGTTGCTCGACAGCGAGGACACGGTTTAGGAGACATGTTAAAATCGGCCTTTCGTTCGGTGGCTCCAGTCTTGAAACCGATGGTGACACGAGGATTGCACGCCTTGAAAGATGCAGCACTGACACAAGGCAAAGAATTTCTCCAAAATGTCATCATCGACAAACAAAACCCTAAAGAAGCCTTCATGAGGGCAGGCAAAAATGTCTTGCTGCAAACGGGCAAAGACATTTTAGGCCGACGAGACACACCTATAAATGCCCTGCACGCTACCGAGTCAAGCATTCAGCAAGGACAAGGCAGAAAGAGACGACGAAGAAGAAAACACCCTTTCACCAGACTTCAAGCGAGAAAGGCCAAAAAAAGAAGAACCGTTCGAGACTTAGACGTTTTCGATTATTGAGACACAGCAACAACAAAAAATGATGCACCGAGAGTCTTGCGCCTGTTCCAAGACGGAACTGGATCTGTTTGCCATGCCCCCCACCATGATGACGATGCAAGAATCCCAATGGGTGGAATTTCATCCCGTCTCCTCATTGACAGCCTCAGCTCCCATCGAGTTTGAAATCAAAGGACAGCCCGAAGATTACATCGATCTGAATAGCAGTTACTTGTACTTGAAAGTCCAAGTTCTAGATAAGGATGATGGTGGAGTAGAAGACACTGAGATTATAGCTCCCGTCAACAATTTCATGCATTCCTTGTTCAGCTCAGTGGACTTGTACTTGAACAACAAACTGGTCAGCAGCAGCATGGATACTTACCCTTACCGTGCCTACCTGGAAAATCTCTTGACGTACGAACCTGATGCCAAGACAAGTCATCTCAATGCCTGTGTGCTGTGGGTAGATGACGAAGCGGGCAAGTTTAAGATAGCTGACGCAGGTGACAATGACGGCTTTGCGGCAAGACGAGACAGAATCACAGGCAAAAAGAGTTTAGAACTGATGGATCGTTTGCATTTGGACATGTGGTTGCAAGAGAAATATTTGCTGAACGGGGTCAATGTGCGCCTGAGACTGAATCGCAGCAGTGCCGCTTTCCATTTGTTGGCTGATGAAACTGCTCTTAAGGGTGGCAATCCTAAAAGCACAATCCTACAAGCCAGACTCTACGTACGGCGCGTAGAAGTGTTACCTAAAGTGGCAAACGAAATCAGTCAGACGTTGAGCAGAACGACCGCCAAGTATCCCATACGACGTGTGGAAGTGAAAACGTTCACCATTTCTGCTGGACAGCATTCCATGATCGAAGATCATCTGTTTCAAGGACAGTTACCCAAACGTTTGATCCTTGGTATGGTCTCGAATGCAGCCTTCAACGGAGCCTTCGCTGAAAATCCTTTCTATTTTCAACACTTCAACGTAAAGAAAATCGAAGTCAGTCGTGATGGCAAGACCTTGTGTACCCGACCTTTCGAACCTAGCTTTGAGCCCCCAAACATAAATTACTTGAGATCGTACTTGTCCCTGTACGAAGCCACCGGCCAGTTAGGAACCAACACCAGTCACGGCATTGATTACGATGAATATGCAGGAGGCTATGCTTTGTGGGGTTTTGATTTCACTCCAGACCAAGGCAGCGACGAAGGACATTTCCACCCTATAAAATCTGGCCAGATTCGTGTGGAACTTCAGTTTGCAAAAGAACTACCAGTGACAGTGAACGTCATCCTGTATGCAGAATTCGACAATACCATAGAAATCAACAGTTTGAGAGAAGTCATTCTAGATTATTAGAAAGCCATGGAAGACTGTTATCCCTCTTTACCTAGTGGAGAAACTTTGGAGATGGAATGTGAGGAGACCGTGGAAAAAGAAGAATCTCAAGACAAAGACGAAGAAGATATCATGATGAAGTCGAGATGGCCAGAACAAGAAGCCCATTTAGTCTCCTGTTTTGCCAAACACTTGGTCGAAAAAATGACAGAATTGATCAAGAAAAATTGCTATGGATGTCAAAACGATCATCCCAGTCAAATTCAACATGATAAATGCCTGATGTTGAGTCAAGAAGAAAAATTGGACGAGTATCTGGACGAAGCTTGGAGTCTCACCTCGAACAAAGACGTGTTGCACCAGTGGTATAAAGACTTGCGTGAACATTCTTGTCCAGCATTAACCACTCAAGAGATCCATCGTATCGAAGCTCTCCTGAATCAGAGTGAGGAAACAGAACGAATAACCGTTTATTCGTCAGACATTTTCAAGCAAAAAGTCAGGATCGAATTGATGACTTATTATTACCTGTGAAGAAGAAAACAAACACAAATCAATGGATACCTGGGAACTTTATTACCTTTTGAACCACAGTTCGTATACGTCTTCTTGGAATCCTGTCGTCTGTGCTAAAGATGAACTCCCTCATCGCAAACCTAAAGACCATCAAGCTTACGTGATCAACACGGACGAAAGTCATCTCCCAGGAACCCACTGGGTAGCCGTCTACTTTCCTCAAGAAGGATGTGTGGAATATTTCGATTCGTACGGATTGCCCCCTTTGGAAGACGATATCATCGACTTTATGAGAAGAAATGCTCAAACCACCCGATTCAATAATGTGAAATTACAAGGCACAGATTCCTTGGTGTGTGGACAGTACTGTGTGTATTTTCTGCATCATCGCAGCCTGGGCTATTCCTTAGAACATTTAGTGACTCATTTTGATCCTCGTTCTTCTGCTAGAAACGATGTGAAAGTAGATCGATGGTTTTGTGACCATTATGCTTATCTTTTGTCTCATGCTAGGAAACGTAGTGTCCATCAATGGCCTAATGATTTCCAACAGTGGAAATCACAATTTCATTCACAACGTTGTCAGCCCTGTTTAAAGTAGTTAGTAATTGAAGAAAAAAATGTTTGATGTTATAGTGTTGGATTATTGTTAAAAATGTTAGAGTTGTTGTTTAGTGTTAAGTGATTTTTGAATAAAAAATGTTGTGTTTTGAAAAAAATGACTTTGTGGTTTGTTTAGCTATAAGAATGTTGGATTGATGCTCTTTCATTTCTTACTATCCCTCTCATGAACGTTGCGGCTCGAAAACCGTGTGGGGGATGTTTTCCTTCACGTCCGCGCTTTAACTTTAAGAACCGAGTTGTTCCCAGTCTAGCCATCCATTGTCGACTCATCCTCCTAAGAAGATGTGCTCCAAACTAGCTAAGCTCAACGAAGCCTACGTGAATTTGCATAGGGTCAGACACAGTCTGATACCGAAGCCAGAAGAAATAGAGAATGTGAGAATGTTAAAAATCACTGAAGACCTGATAGAAGAGCTCTTCCGAGAAGAAATGAACAGGGAGAAAGAAGAATGGACAGAGAAGTACAGACTTCAGAGACAGCAGCAACAGCAGCAACAACAGCAGCAGCAACCTGAAGCTGACAGAGGCTTTGTCGATTGCCGTATCGACACCAAAGAGTTCTTCTTCTCTTTCCGAAGAAGCAGACCTATCGCCAGAAAGTCTATCCTCAGAGGACATCGCATTCTTAGAAACTAAAAAGAATGCCATAGCAAAACAAAAAAAACAGCCCTTTTCAGGGCTACCCCAATACTCTAGAAAAGAAGTAACGATAGATTTGCCAATGTGTGTAGGTAGAGTAGTGTGAAAATAAACACTAACTCTTTTTCAAAAAAATGTGAGGGTATGTGTTTGTGTGTTGGTGTGTTTGTGTTTGTGTTTGTAAGTGATAAAGTAGGTTGGTGTGGATAGTAGATTAAAATGATGTTTGTTTTTTGGGCTGTTTGAGGTGTATATTTTGGGTTAGATTGGATTGCTTTGCGTATGTGGATAGTCTATTGAAGTGATGGGTAGCATAAAAAAGTGAGCGAGTGTTTCTTTTAGGTCCGCGCGTTGTTGTTTCTTGGTCATGATCTAGGTAAGATGAATTTTATGTTTTCAGGGGATGTTTTCCTTCACGTCCGCGCTTTCAGTATAAATTGAAACTAGTTAGGCAGTCCAGCTACCCTTGTTGATTGATCAACACCAAAAATGAACACGAGACTGGAGAAACTGTTGGAACTTCATGTGCATCTGGAATATGCCAGGCGCATATTAAATGAACTGGCCGCTGAAGCCATTGTCGAGGAGGGAAGGATAAGAGAGGAGGAAAGAAGAAAAAAAGAAGAGGAGGAAAGAAGATATAAAGAAGAGGAGGAGGAAAAGGAGAGAAGAAAAAATTTCAGAATCCCAGAGAGTGAAAATTGGGATTCTGAAGCGACATATCCTGCCTCTGCTCTCTCCCCCCAAAAGGTAAAAAGTAACTGGGGGATAAGATGTGTATGTGGCGCCAGGCCTGGAAGGTGCCACCATTAACCAGGTGTCCATGAAGTTCCAAACAAAACAGCCCTTTTCAGGGCTACCCAATACTCTAGAAAAGAAATAACTATTAATTTGCCAATGTGTGTAGGTAGAGTAGTGTGAAAATAAACACTAACTCTTTATTAATAGTGGAAGTGTATGTGTTTGTGTGTTTGTAAGAGCTCAGGTATGTTTGTGTGAATAGTAGATTATGGGTTTCTTAGCAAATGTGGAGAGTATAGTTAGGGTTATATTATATGAAATGAGAAAGTAGGGGGATGTTTTCCTTCACGTCCGCGCGATGTTTGGTCATCATCTAGGTAAGATCCATTTTATGTTTTAGGGGGATGTTTTCCTTCACGTACGCGCTTTTCGTATAAGAACCCACAGTATTCGTCGTTCAAACCATTCTGCAAAGAATAAAAAGAAGATGGCGTCAAACCAAATGGACAAATTACAAACCTTGCAAGACGTTTTAGACAACTTAGGAATAATGGAACAGATGCTATTAAGACTCGTTGAAGACCATTATTCCTATAGTCCCCATCGTGTAAAGATGGAAATTAACAATTTAAGGAAAGCAAAGGACAAGATTAGTGGTGTCATGAAAGAGATCAAGGAGGAGAAGGAGGATGAAGAGGAAAAGATAAGAATAAGAACATGGAACGAAAAAATTGAAAAAGAAGAGGAAAATGAGAAGAGGAAGAAAGAAGAAGAGGAGGAAAAGAAGAAAGAAGAGAAGGAGAAAAAAAAGAAGAGAAAGAGTGTTGGAGATAAAATAAGAAGTTGGTGGAGGAAAAGAAGAAATTAGAAGAAGAAAACCCAAAGGCCCTTTTCAGGGCCAGCCATATTTCTCGAAAAGAGATAGCCTTTCCATTGCCTACCCCTTTTTTAAAAAAAATTTTTTTTTTTAAAAAAAAAAATCCCATGTTAAATTCCCCTTGTCCGTAGAGTGGCCCACGATTTATTGCCATGTTAAATTCCCCTTGTCCGTAAAGTGGCCCACGATTTTTCTCCATGTTAATTTTCCATTGTCCGTAAAGTGGCCCAGGGGTGTTTTTAATGCTAATTCCCATTGTCCGTAGAGTGGCCCCCTTCACTACTCCTACAGTAACAAATAGACAAAGTCGTTCATTAGTATCTTTAAACCGACTGTAGATGGTTTATTCATTATTCACGGGTTCTTATTTACTGTTATAATTATCCTCAGGGACGTAGCTAGTATATGATTGATGATTAGGCATGTTGAACGGCGAAGCCTCGAACTGCTAGAGGAGTGGGGTGTGTGTGGGTATGGGGCAACATTGTTACAATCTAGAGGCTTGGAGATAGCATTTCATGCATCTTGTTGAGACTTTCTGAACCTTGGTACTGTTTTAATACTGTAAAAATAAAAAGAAAACATCAAATTCTTATGAACAGACTCAATAAAATCGAGTTTGCTACTATCTTGTTCGTGTCTTTGCTTCTAATGAATCCTCTTTTCCGTATGTATTGTATTATATAAATATAGATTTCATATCGGTTTCGTGAGTGAAACTTAAACCATTGAATAAAATCGTCAAAATTCTGTGTAGGCAGCTACGCTCCTGATCATCGCTAATATACTGTTCAGTTGTTTACCTGCCCCGTTGAACTTTGCGACTTTACCGAAGTGAAACATAGCCATTCATTTATCAGTTTGTCCAATTTATCCAAAGCAAATTTCAGCTATCTTGAAAATGTTCCGCAATTTGGGACATTTAAAAAAAAAAAAACAGTATAACGGAGAGAATTACGATAGTGACAGATTAACAACATTCTATTGCACACAATTGTTTCCTTAAAAGAAAAAAGAAAAAAAAATAAGAAAGACACAGCTCAGTGAGTAATAACTTGATTTCATTTTAGAAGTGGTTCAAAAATCAACGTTGAGTTTTGATAACAGAACATTTTACCCTAAGGTCATAATTTCACCTGAACGGGTCGTTATTTAACAGGACATTAAAAAAGGGTCAGTTTTTAACGTGAAATTTTGATCACGTTGAAAAATTACCGACCGGGTCAGAATTCAACGAGGGTCAAAATGTGATACTACATCTGGGTCGTTATTTAACAGGACATTTAAAAAAGGGTCAGATTTTAACGTGAAATTTTGATCACGGTCGTTGAAAAATGACCCGGCGGGTCAGAATTCAACGAGGGTCAAAATTTAACACTACACCGGCGGCACAATGCTGCGAAAATAACAAACAATGCAGAAATTACAACCCCAAAATTACTCGCATAAGGTAGTCAAAAACCCAATGACTATCAGGGCCAGCAGCACAAGGCTGCAAACTAAACTTATACGTAGAAAAATAGGACCCAAATTAATTACTAAATAAGATGGAAAAAACACCAACTCCATCCAGAGCCAGCAGCACAATGCTGCAAAACAAACTAATCAAATTGCTGTCACCTAGTAGCTAACATCTATACCTCTCTATAAAAAAAAAAAAAAAAAAAAAAAAAAAGAAAAAAACAGAGTTTTTTATTATTCAAATTCCAAAGACGGAAATTTAGAACAAAATATCCTGGATCGGAGAAACCATGCTAACCTGTTGAAAGACAACTCCGCCCGAGCCCGACCACTTTCACCCTTTACCACGGACAGACATCAAAAACCCATACGTTCAGTGCACGCATCATAAATTAAAATGCGAACTAGACTGGGTCCAATCCCACTAGCCGCTAATCAATGCAAATGAATGACAGAGAGTGTGCTGGGTCCAATCCCACTCAACCAAAAAACATAGGCCTTACAATCAGATCGATGTGTACACAAAAGTATCTCGACCTGACGGCCCAATCAATTAGTGTTCCGTAAACACACAAATGCCTGGAAGGAAGTGGCTCCATACCTTCCATCCAGGAGTAATCAATTAGGTGCCTGTGGCATCATAAACCAGTGGTACATGCTCATTGCGTAGCGAACGCAACTATAATTCAATCCACCAACAACAACAGTCTAACCATCATGATAGTCTGCAGCGAACACAGAAGGAGTAACACCTAACAATGGAGCTAGCGACGGAGATTCTAATCTCACAACAGGCGTTCAGTGCAATCCACGGACTAGGTCTGAAGATAGCCTCCGGCTGGAGCTTACGAGCTCAACATAAGAGAACAACATTCTTATTGACATGGGAAGAAAAAGAAACAGAAGAAAGAAGAATTAGGCCCAGGTCTCGACATGGAGGGAAGAAACATCAGCAACAACAGAGGGAGCAGAAATTGCAGACCCAGAATGTTAGCAGTCCTACCACAACGAGTACCACAACCAACATAAGACAGCAGCCGACAGTCCTGAATGTACAACCTACGGTCAACATTAATAGGGCCCAGGACTCTGACCCAGCTGCAATCTCAACTATAACCTTGTCGGATATGTTGGCAAGGCTTAGAAAGAAGAATTAGGCCCAGGTCTCGACATGGAGGGAAGAAACATCAGCAACAACAGAGGGAGCAGAAATTGCAGACCCAGAATGTTAGCAGTCCTACCACAACGAGTACCACAACCAACATAAGACAGCAGCCGACAGTCCTGAATGTACAACCTACGGTCAACATTAATAGGGCCCAGGACTCTGACCCAGCTGCAATCTCAACTATAACCTTGTCGGATATGTTGGCAAGGCTTAACAATTTGTTAGGCCCATCAACTCCGACCCCCCAGGCAACAATACCTGAAGAAACCACTACAACGGCTGACGAAATTGCAGCCGACCTAGAGGTATCAACATCGACCGAAGACGAACAAAGCTCACCGATCGAAGAATGGGCAGCGGAGGTAGCAGAAACAAAGGAAGACGATATCGACCCCCTAGTTGAAAAGTACACGGAAATGGGATTTGATTTACCGCTACATAGTACGAAAATTGCCGGACAGTTTGTCAGAGCAGTCCAATATGTAGCGTTTCGATCCCTGGATTCTTTTCAACCCAGACCACCACAATGGGGCTTCGGAACCAGAGTACTCCCTCAGCACTACAGACGGGCCTATACCGGATACCCACTTGGCCAATTGACTGAAGCCGCTGCATACATCGCCTCCCAGCACGGATACCTGTTTCCGGATATCATCAAACACGAAAAGAGAACAGCGGAACAAATCGTACGATGGGAAGAGCGGCGTGGCACATTCCGGGAGTAAAAAAAAGCCCTTCTAAGGGCTCCAAATATTGCCTATAATTAACACATAGTGACCCATTTTGACTAGGGTCCCTTTTTGGTTAACTCTTTCAACAAACAAATTGATTACATTGGTACCGCCGTCAAAATACAAGACTAAATTTTTACCTATGCGTGGAAAAACTGATACAATAAGTCACATTGACTTACCGATTGGCATTTTATTTTATTTTTTACAAGTATGTACACTACGTACACAAAAAATCAAACTTGTTCGATCAAAAAGTTATTCAAAATTGACAACTTCTAAAATTTGATTAATTACAGAGGTGGCTCACACATTATTGGTATTATTATTGTCCATTAGTACAACTGGACTTGATTTGAAATAAGTACGGGCTGGCGTTTCGGGAAGTACACAACATCCATGGCTGGCTTGCTGAGCACCTCGTCCTCCTTTACCACGCTCGGATTTCGTACAAAAGTGGCAAGATGTGGGACGATTTCCACTTGCCACAAGCCCAGGTGTCCAAAATGTGACGTAATAGCTGGCCGTATGGCTGCTGACGTCACATACTGCTTGGTTTGACACCTGGGACAGCTAAAATAAACAAATGCAACTGAATACATGAGTATGGGTTTGCACTATTCCTACTCATAACTTAGGCCTTACATTTAGTGTCGTTTGGGCACGCCATAACTGTCTACGAACTAACGGCCCAATCAATTAGTACTCTGTGAGTACATAAATGCCTGAGGGGTGTGGCACCATTCCTCCCCTCAGGAGTAATCAAAAATTGCACAGTGTGCAAAGGAACCAGAGGTACATGTCTATTGCAGACGAACACCTCTATAATTCAACTCAACAACAACAACAAAACTTTTGTCTTAGGGGGATGTTTTCCTTCACGTCTGCGCTTTAACTATAAATTGAAAATCGCTCGGCAGTCTAGCTATGAACTAATACTGAGATATGCAGCCCGATTACAAACACAATCCAATACTCACCCCACATTACTAGCAATCGAGAAATGCAATATCTCCTTTAGTAACATTCAAAAGCATCACGTACCAACAGGAAAAACAGTGCACGAATTAACGAAACTACTCCCCATAGACATAAAGCAAATAGAAAATAACAATACCTTCGATCCTAAACCTTGGTATAACGAAGATCCAAACATCAATGCCTCTATCACCAAACATGGCAATAAATTAAATCAAGAACTGCAGCTGCACACAATAACATCAGAAATATTAACAACTAAGTATTCAAACCATCTACAAATATAAAAAGATGGATCAAAAACCACAGAACCCGCAAAAACAGCAGCTGCATATGTAATCCCCAAACTAAACATACAAGTCGGTCACCGACTACCGGACCACTGTTCAATCTACACAGCAGAATTCTGGGCAATACTACAAGCACTAGAATGGGTGAAAAAAACAACACACCCCAAACAGTAATAATAAGCGACTCGCTAAGCGTCCTTACAACCATCCTAAATAACAATACCAAAAGTAGAGAAAATTTCCTAAATCAAACCAATTTAATAATAAAAAACTGAAAAGCAATAAACAACAAGTAGATTTCCTATGGGTCCCATCCCACATAATCATACTAGGAAACACTCTAGCAGACGAATTAGCTAAACAAAAGCTAAGCGAGCTAAACCACGTACCACTGGCATACAGTGTTAGTGAAATATACAGCCTAACAACAATCATGATTAATCAAAAATGGCAGGAATATTGGGACAATAGTAAGACAGGTAAAAAACTATATCACACACTCAAAGAAACCATTAGAAATAGAAAACCACCATTACTTAAAGGGAACGATCAAAAAGTAATAAATAGAATTTACACAGGAAAAACCAAGTTGGCCAACAGCTACGGAAAACACATAGGACCAAAACCTCACAACCCAAATTGTTTCTACTGTCGGGTGCCTCTGCACCACATATTCAACATATGCTACAGATTAAGAAAGGGAAATTTTCAAAACTGAACAAAATAAAATAGATATCCAGAATTCCTTAACAACACTAACCCCAACCTAAATACCACATACAACAACATCATAACTTTCCTTAAAAAATCCGACATATATACAAATATATAAATATCAACCTAAATAAATAATTAAACAATATACCTTTTTAGATCAATAGCAGGGACTAGGATTCGGTTCTCCCGAACTCTCCATTAATGAGAGGTGAGCGTGATCGACGAGAGAATCTAATCCGAAACCAGCTAAGCAACGAATTCAATTAGATTACAATAACGTATAAGGTGGTCGCAAACCCCAAACTTACACATATGAGGTAGTCGAAAAAACCCAACGACTATCAGGCCCGGCGGCACAATGCTGCAAATATAACAACAATGTAGAATAACACCCCAAAAATCACATGCATAAGGTAGTCAAAAAACCCAATGACTATCAGGGCCAGCAGCACAATGCTGCAACCGAAAATCACAACTAGAAAAATAGGACCCAAAACAATTACTCAATAAGATGGAAAAAACACCAACTCCATCCAGGGCCAGCAGCACAAGGCTGCAAAACCAACTGATCAAAATGCTGTCACCTAGTAGCTAACATCAACCTCAATAGGCTCTATCTCTCTCTTAAAAACAGCACAGAGTTTTCTTATACAAATTTCAAAGACGGAATTTTAGAACAAAATATCCTGGATCGGAAAAACCCTACTAACCTGTGCAAAACAACTCCGCCCAAGCCTGACCACTTTCACCCTTTGCCACGGACAGACATCAAAACCCATACGTGCAGTGCACGGTATCATAAAACAAAAATACGAACTAGATCGGGTCCAATCCCACTAGTCGCTAATCAATGAAAATGAATGACAGAGTGCGTGCTGGGTCCAATCGCACTCAATCAAAAATATAGGCCTTACAATCAGATCGATATGTACACAAAAGTACCTCGATCTGACGGCCCAATCAATAAGTGTTCTGTGAACACGTAAATGCCTGGAGGATGTGGCACCATTCCTTCCCCCAGGAGTGATCAAAAAGGTACCTGTGGCATCACAAACCAGTGGTACATGCTCAATGCGAGCGCACACTACTATAATTCAACTCAACAACAACCCCCCTCCCCGCTTCAATTTTGGCCTGTTCCATTTCCATAGACCCATCAGGTCGGGACCGTATTAAAATAGGGTCCCGACCCTGTTCCATTTCCCCTTGTCCCTAGACAGTCCCACCATTTATTCCCATGTTCAATTTCCCCTTGTCCCTAGACAGTCCCAGGATTTATTCCCCCCATGTTAAATTCTCATTGTCCCTAGACAGTCCCACGAACTATTCCCTAATGTTAATTCCCATTGTCCCTAGGGTACAAACTTTTTTCACTAATGTTAAATTTTACATAGTCCCCAGGATACAACTCCAATTTAACATGGAAGTCCCCTAGTCCCTAGGGTATCCCACCTTACTACTCCTATCCTACACTTTTGTATTCTTCTTCTCATTTCTTCCTCCTCATGTTTTTCCTTCTCCTCTTCCTCTTTCTTCCTTTCACTTTTAAAATAAGCGGACTATAAGCCCCATTTTCAATTCTCACTAGTAACACTTTCATCATGCCAATCGTATCCACTACTTCCTGTAGTTTCAACATTTTATTCATAGGGTTGCTTGCAATCTTCTTCTTTGGTTATTCCGTAGAATGACGCGAATGACAGACGCTTGACTTTATAATTGTCAAGCACGAACGTGAAGGAAAACGTCCCTTATACTCACTTCACATATTAAATACTATCCACACAGGGGAAGAGGGGAAAAAACACCAAATATTCTGTGCACACAAATGTACGCGATCCTATATAAACCCAAAATATAGTATCAAAAACTCCAATATTACTATCCACACACGGGAAGGAGAAACTAATAATAATAATAATAATAATAATAATAATAATAATAATAATAATAATAATAATAATAATAATATAATAATAATAATAATAATAATGATAATATCTACACAACTGTACGCGAAACTTACAAACCGAAAATGTACAATAAAATGCCACAATATCTACTATCCACACAAACGTACGCGAATGCATACAAACCCCAAAATATACTATCAAAAACCCCATTATCTACTATCCACACACCGGAAGGAGAAACAAAAACAATATCTACTATCCACACAAACGTACGTGAACGCTTACAAACCCCCAAATCTACTATCCACACAAACATACGCGCACTCATACAAACACACACTCTTCTTTCCACAGAAACGTACGCGAGTCGTATAAACAAAGACACACACATACAATCAGTCACATCAGTAAAGTGGTGAGTGTTTATAATCGTACTACTGCACACTCAGTTAAATTGACAAATTGAATAGTCTCTTTCTAGCGATTTGGGTAGCCCTGAGAAGGGTTTATTTTCTTCTTATAACTCCAGATGCACCTGCTTAATGGTGACACCTCCCAGGCCGGGCACAACAGAAACAGCGCTAGTTCCAGTCATTGTCCCAATTGATTGTAGCTGCTGAAGTGCAGAGGCAGCTTGAGTGGCCTCATCATCCCAATCTTCAGTTTGCAGGACCCTGAAGACTTCCATCTGTCTTCTCCTAAGCATGACCCGTGGATGCTGTGGTTGTTGTGGTTGCTCTCGCAACTCCTCCTGCCAGTTTGTCGTCTGTGGGATCACGGCTCTTGGTACTGGTGGCAGAGGTTGTGACTGTGGTTGACGTAGCTGTGGGGCTGGTACTGGATGTGGAGGTGTCCTCACCTCAGGCTTGACATCACACAATGGTCGCAGCATGAGGTGAGGTATGATTCGTTTGTCCTTTCTTCTTTTTTTCCGTCTCCTCCTCCTTCTCTCTTCTATTCTCGCACTTTCTTCTATGACCTCCATAGCCAGTTCGTCCAAAAGTCGCCTGGCATACTCCAGGTTCAGTTGGAGTTCCAAGAGTTTTGCGATTCTCCTGCTCATTTTTTCACAGTTCATGAATCAACGCTGGGTAGCCAGACTGACTAGCGCTCTCTTTACATATGTCAAGCGCGGACGTGAAGGAAAACATCCCCTGTTATTAAAACTTACAAGACCCATATTATCACAAGAAAACATGGGACGAGGACCTAAAAGAAACACTCACTCACTTTGTTACCTACAAGCACTAACTACAATCAAAATTACACAGACTATTTGACAAGCTACGGAAACGACACACTTCCATTTTTTGACTTAAAACAAAGAAATTAAATTTTTATA
This sequence comes from Sinohyriopsis cumingii, assembly GCA_028554795.2. Taxonomy (NCBI): domain Eukaryota; kingdom Metazoa; phylum Mollusca; class Bivalvia; order Unionida; family Unionidae; genus Sinohyriopsis; species Sinohyriopsis cumingii. The sequence continues at coordinate 7,708,212 of CM068834.1, read as the reverse complement.
GACACGCTTCTATTTTTTTTTTAAAAACTTACTAACATACAGTTGGCAATTGAATTGTTATCTATTTTCTAGAGTATTAGGGTAACCCTGAAAAGGGCTTTTTTACGGACGGGGAGTAATGGAAAATTGTATCATCTAAGATTGCGTCCCATTATGACAGAAGTCTTTCACACAGGATAAGGTCTGCTTTTCGGAAAGAGAAGGAGAACTCTTTTGCGTCTACACAGCAGTCGACAAATCGTCTGTCTTATTCCTGCTGTTGCTGTTGTTGTTGCTGTTCTCACTGCTCTCTTTGCATCTGAAATCTATGATTCTCTGTCCATTCTTGTTTCTCATTCTTGATTTCCTCTCTGAAGAGCTCTTCCATCAGGTCTTTGGTCACTTTTAACATTCTGACATTCTCTATCTCTTCAGGCTTCGGTATCAGGGTTTGCCTGACACGGTATAAATTCACGAAAGCTTCGTTCAGTTTGGCTAGTCTTTAACACATCTTCATAGAAGAATGAGTCAACAATGGATGGTCAGACTGGAGACTGCTTCGCTTTATATGGTTCAAGCGTGGTCGCGATAGAAAACATCCCTACGATTTTTTGTTGGGTCGGAACACTAGGATTGTTGATTTGAAGATGAGGGATAGATAGAGGTCAAAGAGCATGTATCATGATAAAAATTGAAAACAAACGACAGGGTCGTGTACACGACAGGCTCTCCGTCTTGGCACCAGTGGTGAAACAGATGGGTACGAAATCGCAACGGATCTGAGGTGGTGGGTTTTAAATTCATGAGTAAATAGGCGTGTGGGGTTTGAGTTGTATCGTCGTACCCATGAGTCAGGCAAGGTGTTCCTAACTGTTTGGCTAAGACTTGCACTCGATTTATCTCTAGGGCTTTTAAATAAGACCACGTAATGAGCATTGAGACTGACGGTGCGATGGACTTTACGTTGTTGAAATGTTCTTCGGAGGTAGGTCCTCCCAGATATTTAGTCCATTTTCCTTGGAACGTTTGAAAACGACTTTCAAAGTTGCAGTATTCAGGCAAACGAACAGGAAATCCGCAGGAGTTTGCTCAGTTCTGAATGACTTCCGTAGGGTGTCAGCTGCATCGTTTCACATGGAGGATGACATTGAACATGAAAACCAGTAAAGTGATAAGGTGTTCTCTAACGAGTAGCATCGCTTTCGCATCCGTCTGGTTTGACACGCACATCATCATTTTGCAAGTTAGGCATGGTAGTATTGGTAGTAATTGTAGTCATAGCAAAGTTCACATGATGTGATACTGCCTCGCTGAGGTCACAGCGTACGGCATCGCTTTCATCGCAAGGCACACCATCGCACTCCACTAGAGTATCCCCGAGCTTAAATTATGTATGTTTAAACGGATTCATCCTTCTCGTTTGGTCTTGGTAGTTACAATGAACCATCGCTCTTGGACGTTGTCCCTTTTTATATGCTGACCATTATCGACTTGTCCGTAAGATAAAGTGAAGTGGTTGGGAATCCGCACTTCTGGTACACGATTTGATGCATTTTTTCCAAAGGTCGACTGACGATTTGGTATGTGGGTAAACGTACAATCTTGTGCAGTTCGTAGGTGGTCACTTTAATGTTTCCATTCTGTCCGGACTTTAAAGCTTCTTTCAATACGCCAAAGTTCACCACTCGACTGGTGCGATAATTAAGAGTAAATCCTTTCACTTTACACTCGGTGTGCACTTCTCCTTATTTGTCCCGGTATTCGTAGCAGTAATATTTAGGACCGCCAAACGTTAGAATCTTGTCGTTGGGGTGTTCGTCTGTCCAGGCTCCTACACGGTCTCATTCGATGTCAGGGTGACGTTGACCCAAGCGATCAATGTAGATGCATCTGTCAGTGTCAAAGTACTGGACGCGATCTCCTAAACAGTTCTAAAGCTTACAATTTCAAGCGAGCATGGGCTGTCACGTAGATCGCAATGATGACATTTCCAAATTCTTCGGCTTCTACAAAGTTCAGTTATTCTTCTAAATTGGCTAAGATCAAGTCCTTACGAATCAAGTCTTTACGAACGACGTCTACGTGTTTCAAGTGTTTAGTTTCGTCGTGAATGATATGGAAGTAACGGGAAGGTTCTGTCAAATACTGCGTCTTGGGAAAACACGGCCGCTGTGCCATTTTACTTCACAAGAAATTTAACATCACTTTGCAAACGATCGCCTTCCTTCGTTTTTGGGGTTCGAGTCCAATGATCGGCTAGCGTGGGTACGTGGGAAAGCCTGTCAGTAGCTTCTCGTGTGTCAGTGTTTCTTCCCTGGGTTTTCCAAGGTTCTTCCTCCACCAGTTATACTGGCCGCCATGTATAGCCATGTAGAGCCTATCTTATGCTTAAAAATGGCGTTAAACGCTAGAACAACAATAAAATCCTTCGTTTTTGTCCACTTGGTCAAAAGTGATGACTTCCTGTCCCAAGTATTTCTTTTTAAATTTCATTTGGACTTCGGGAGTGTGTCACCAGGAAGGATAGCCACTGGCTTCTTGTTTCAGTTTCAAAAAGGTATCCACGTAGTCCGCGAAAATGCCTTTATGTGTCTCGTCGCCCTTGTGGTATTTTTTTGTATTGGGAAAGTGGTAAATATCATACACTTCTAACAATTGGTATCCCAGGTCTAGAACTTTAAACATTTCCACGCTCACCCACGTTCCCATCAAGACGCGTTCTTCCTGGGTGTGCTGACTAGGTCGGTCATGGTTGCACGTTTCGGCACAAGGGAAACATCAGTTTTCCTTGGCAATGATGAGATAAAACAGGATGGTACAAGTCCGTAGAAGGCAAGACTTTACATTTAATCAATCCTTCGTATTGTCAAATGTTGTCCACGTCGATGTGTTCCGTAAGCAATTGTGGATGCCCTGCAGGAAAGTGACAATATTTGCACACGTAAGGATACAGCGAACACACGTCCAAATGTTTGATTTCTTCTCCTTCCTCCTCGTCGGCTTGGCACAGCAAGCAGGTGGCATTCGTCCGTCCTCCGTACAAACTGTCTCGCGGGTTCATTGTGTCCACCAACTTGTAACTTTCCACGATGCGTTTAAACTCAGTTTTCAAACGTTGATTGTACTCTTGTTCCCACATTTCCACCACTTGGTATCCTTGCTGTTCTAACTTTAATCGCCACTGACAAATGGTCTTGTACAAGTCTTCCATGGTCCGTTGTAAAAACTGATTTTAGCGTCACGTTGAGGGCAACAGAGGGGACACCCGTGAAATAAGCGACCGTTAAACTTGTACATGATCTGAGGTTTTCTAAGTCCGAGCCATCCACCGAATACGTTCGATGGTCTTTTCGCCTCCTCCGTTGTGGGCATGTTTGATCCATTTGTCTTCCTCATCGCATAAGTAATGTAACCAGCGTTGAGCTTTGACCGAGTATTGATGTTTAACAAAGTTCCTCGTTTGAGGGCTGATCACAGCCAGGGTGCTTTCGGGCAAGAATCGTTGGCGGTACACTAAGGAAAACGCTTTGGCAATGGTGCGGGATTGTTTCAAAGGATCGGTCCCTCCGTTTCCCGTGAACAGTTCTCAAACTTTTCCGCAGCAACGTTATAAAATGTCCACGTCGGAACGACAATACTTTAACATTTCTTCCTGAAAGTCGAAGGGGTCCGAGGCGTGGGTCTGGTAACAAGCGTAGAAAGCCTCTTATTGTTCTGTACGCATGTTGGCGAGGTCGTAGTAGTAAGCCTGAGGTAAATGGGGTAGAACGGCGTGTTGATTGACTTCGGTATGTGAGGAAAATAGCCTTTGACCATTTATGTCATTCCAAACGTTTTAGGCATTCGGCTCATTAGCATGGCCAAATAACTCATCGAATCTTTAAACTGCACTTGTCCCACTTGCATGGAAATTATTCTGGCTCCGTTCAGTGTGACTTTAGGACTTACGGTACTTTGTTCCGTTTAGTATCTCAAAAGAAACTGACCATTGTATCCTGAGAAATTGTGAGCCATCACCGTAGCTTGGCGATAACAATTTCCGTAACAATCGATGTCCTTTGGGCTCCACGTCTCGTTGATGGGGTCTAAGATCCATGGGGCGAAATCGGCTAGCGTGTTCGGTCCTCGAGTGATTTTTTCAAGTCCTACAGGAACCTTGCTGCAGTGAGGGCAATGACTAAAGATTGGTTCTTGAATGCACTTCTCACACACTCGATGAGCCACGCAGAAATTAGGAATGTGAATGCCGGTCTCTTGCATGCATTCGAAATCGAAAAAGATGAAATTCCCTTTCTTCTAGTCATCTTCCTATTCTTGTTTAGAATGGTATTTTTGAATGTAGCATTCGTGTTCCAATGCACGATTTGGTAACAGATGTGACATCGTTTCTTTCCTTGATATACGTGTGCCTTGGAATTATTGGTACATATGCCTTGTCCACAAATATGGCACAATCTCAGGAGTTGACAAGCACTTTTCTGCTATGAACCTTGCGTTTTTAGATGTTGTTGGTAACAGGTAGGACTGACAAAAGAACGCTGACAAGCAGGGCAATGCACTCGTTCTTGTCCTTTGTCCAGACAGGGTTGAGAGGCCAAACATTCCTCACATTTCTATCCACAATGTTTGTGTTGCTCTTGATTGTTATAGCCATAGTCACATTACTCACAATAATAACCGTATCTCAGGAATGGGGCGATTCTGGTGATGGCATCGAAGTGTTCATCGTGATGATAGTCGTGAATGTATTTTCCGTCTTTCAAATCTTTGCCTCGAAACAACAGAGGTCTGCGCAATTCTTGAGGTGCACTTTCATGGTGTAGCGTGGAGCCAAGACGTCTTGCAACTTTTGCATTTCAGGAATGCCACCGAGTGTGTCTTTAGATAGACCCGCTTGATGTAACAGGAGTTCTGATACTTTCTGTTGTTTGGCTCTGTCCGATTTTCAAATGTTTGCCCAGGTTCTTTTCCATTCTTCCGTTTCATTCCTGTTGGCATACGTTCATCCCACCACGATGGCACAGGCTAAACACATCTCGTTTTGAGTGTTGTTAATTTGAACGAGGTTCTTTTTGGTCGTCCACCAATAACACCTTTTTGTGTTGTCCGGCCCCTTTGGGAAGAGACACGTGGGTCATGAACAGTGTCACTTTTTCATCGCTAATGTGAAACTTTTCGTGGGATTGTTGCACGTGTTGAATCTTGTCGATAACTTTGGAAGGTGTAAATTCTGCTGGGCTGCTAAACTCAATCCATACGGCGGACTTCAAACTGTCGTGATGAATAGAAAGTCTCGAGTGATCGTCTTCTTAAGCTTCACATTTTTGTTTCAGTGTGGTTAACACAGAATATGACACCTCGGTGATGAACCCTCTACTTTCTCCAACGGTACTTCGGACTTGAAATATTTAAACTTCATCGTGTACGTGTAAGTCGTAGTTCAAGCTTTTTCAGATGAGCGATTTTCCGTCTCTCGAATTGGATAGTACTTTTGAGGGTTTACTGGTGGCTGTGGTGAACTTAGATTGAGTGTAGACTCGCTGGGTCTGGATTCTGGCTCACTCACGTCATCTTCAAAATCGCTGGCATGAATTTGAACCAAGACTTCAGCTAATGTGCATGGCGATGAATCTCGTTTCTGCCTCTTACTTGCTACTCCTTTCTCCACGAAATGATACAATTGTTTCATTTTGACTGCAGAAAGTCAAATGACTACATTTTAAACGCCATCAGTCCCTATATCTAAGTCAAACCAGAGTCTTCCCCATATAAAGGGTCAGTGTCTTCCCTTCCAGTATTCATTTCACTCTCAACCCGACCAGAACGATGGAAGAGCCCACACAGATCGAACTTTTGATCAGAGCTTTGCGAGGTGTCATGCGAAAGTTTTCTTCAGACAAGCCGACGAACTACTCCCCATCCTGTCGAGATAAAAGTCAAGATACTTGCTATATCTGTAAAAAGAAAGGGCATTGGGCTACAAAGTGTCCAGACCGTCAAAAAAGCATGAAGGGTGTCAGAAGAGACAAAAGTCAAGATACTTGTTATCATTGTAAAGAGAAAGGACATTGGTCTTCAGAATGCCCTAAAAAAAACAACAAAAAAAAAACAGGAGCAACAGGAAGAGAGGGGTTCAGAACATGAAGAAGAGGTACCCTCCCCAAAGGAAGAACCCTGACACGTCCAGAAAGAAAAATAAGAGAAGAAAAGAAGACGGGAGAAAGTGAGGAAGAAGAAGAGGAAAAACTTGTGAAAGAGAAGAAATTCAAGAAACAGAGAGAGTGAACAAATGCACAGAAGAAGTCTATGATCTTTTTCAAGTGTTGTGTTGTGAATTGGATTGTAACATTTGTACCAGAAAGAAAACATGTCTCTTGATTTTGATTTTTTTTAGAATAAAGACCTACATTCACGCATTCACACACTTACATCATGGAGCAAAAAGGGGATTTTTGAGTTTTAATTGATTTTGGCAAAATGAATACTATCTCTTTTCGAGAGAAGTGGGTGGCCCTGAAAAAGGAGCGTTGGGTGTTTGTTTTTAAAAAAAACAAACTCAGGAAAGAGACGTAATCAGCTTTAACTGCCTTAAGCCTTTTCCACGGCCAATGCCTGCTTCTGGACTTGCTCCTGTCAATGATTTGGTAGAAATCACATGGGGTGGTATCTCAGACGTAGTAACAGGGTTGGACTGTTTGGCTCGGGAAGGTATTTTCTCTTGGGTCGTAATAGAGAAGTCTAACACATTTGTTTCTGACTCCTTAACTCTGCCAAAATGTCTGAGTACCGTCACCATTTGACTTTCACTGTCCTCCTTCTCCCTTAGACCTTGTTTCTTCTCTGCTGCTGCTTCTTCCTGTCGTTTCCTTCTTACCTCTTCTTCTTCTCGCTGTTGCTGTTGAAGAAGTAATGCTTGTTGTGCTTATTTCTGCTGCAGTAAAAAAAATTCTCAAAATCTTCTTTCTGTCTCTGTTTAAAATCCTCGATGTGTGGTAAAGGATGAGAAGGTGGTGAAGGTACTGGTACCGGAAACAATTCTTGCGAAGAAGAGAGAAAATCGACTCAATCCCAATTAAAATGGTCTATTCTGGAAGTAGAAGTGTGTTGAATTTGATAGTCGCTACTATACCATCGCTTCTCCACGGCCGCTGCACCCTAATCCATCGTCTTCTTTGTTTCATTGTATTATTGATGTGGTCCCTCTCAGATTTACATCATAGAGGAGAACCCTTTGTGTCTGAAATTAAAGTTTTTTTTAATGTGTTTTTATAGTTTCCCCACATATGTATTTTATTGTATCATTATTTTTTTTATAAATTTCGATTTTATTAAATTTTGTTCCAGGGTTTATACACCTCCCTAACTAGTGTATAGCTACTCCTTGACCTTGGCCGGTCTAGGAGTTATTTACATAAGTGATCCGTGCCAGGGATCAGTATTGTCCGGTGATTGCTATGTGATTGGTGCTATATTGTTCTGTATGTTATCCCTTGTATTTCTGTTCGGACTGGCTTGTAAAGATCAATTTTCTTTTGAGTTATTATTTAATTATATTAAATTTAATTTTATATAAGCAGTTTAGTGTAAGTACAGGAGTAATAAGTATATGTATTTGTTTTGTATAGAGATAAGTAAGGAAATACTTAACTGAGTTCATATTATCGTCAACCGGGATTGCATAGCGCACGCGTTCAACTTAGAGTTTATTAGTTAATGCACGTGCAGCACGTACGTCCTGCATGAGCTAGTAGCTGCTCATGCTAGTACATGTGCTGCACTTTTGATGGTCATTAATAATTCAAGTTTCAAATTATAGCAGTGGTAATTATATATAAATATTAATTCAAGAAGTTCAACTTCAAATTCAAGTTTTAGCATTGATAAGAAATTGTTTATATATATATATATATATATATATATATATATATATATATATATATATATATATATATATATATATATATATATATATATATATATTTATATATGTGTGTGTGTGTGTGTGCGTGCGTGCGTGTGTGTGTGTGTGTGTGTGTGTGTGTGTGTGTGTGTGTGTGTGTGTGTGTGTGTGTGTGTGTGTGTGTGTGTGTGTGTGTGTGTGTGTGTGTGTGTGTGTGTGTGTGTGTGTGTGTGTGTGTGTGTGTGTGTTCAAATTATAACATTGATAGTAAATGATTAAATATATTCAAGAAGTTGAAGTTATAGCATTTCGCGATAGTGGGTTTCAATTTTGAAAGTATTTCGTAACTACAAATAAGTAAATAATGTTTCTAGTGTATAAGTTTGTTTATTGTTTGTATGTTTGTGGTTAGTATAAAATTCGTTAAAATTTGGCAAATTGTCTCTTTGTGGTGTAATCCATTTGCTTCGTATTCCATAAAGAGTAACACATACATATTTTAGGAGTAATTTCGAGACAAGTCTAATGTGATTAGGTCAATTTTGAGAGTAATTCTTTAGTTTAAATAAATAAATAATGTATCTAATAGTGTGTATGTTTGTTTGGTGTTTGCAAGCTTGTGGTTAGTAGCGAAATAGTAAGATTTCTGGCAAATTGTCTGTTTGTGGTGTAGTCCAATTGTTTTCTATTCTGTAATCTAGAATGTCGGTTTGCAGTCCATGAATTGTAGCCATTTCGTAATCAAATGATTTTGTAATCCATTGCATAATTATACGATTTTAAAGTCCGTTATTATAAATTTTCCATAAATTCTAGTGTAAGTATTATCTTGAATCTTAAGTCCGTATTCGTTCCATTTCGTCCGTTGTCTTAAATCAGAATCCGTATTTGCTCATTTTGGTGAATTGGTTGATCATTTTTTCTGGCAAATAGCCTGTTTGTAATGTAGTCCATTTGTTTTGTATTCCGTGATCAAGAACGTCCATTTCGTAATCAAGCTTAGTAGTATATGGGGATACTAGAGCCTCAATGGGAATTAGCATTACAGACACCGCCCCCCCCCCCCGGGAACATATAGCCTCAATGGAAATTTAACATGGAGAAAATCGTGGGAACATATAGCCTCAAGGGAATTTAACATGGAGAAAAAATCGTGGGACGATATAGCCTCAAGAGGAATTGAACATGGGAATAGGGACTGTATAGCGTCAAAGGAATTTAAACAGGGTGGGACTGTATAGCGTCAAGGGAAATTGAACATGGGATTTTTTATTTTTATTTTTTAAAAAAATAAAAAAAGGGGTAGGCAATTGAAAGTCATTCTCTTTTCGAGAAATGTGGGTGGCCCTGAAAAGGGCCTTTGGTTTTTCTTCTGCTTCTAATTTCTTCTTTTTCTCCACCAACTTCTTATTTTCTCTCCTACACTCTTTCTCTTCTTCTCTTCCTTTTGTTTCTCTTCTTTCTTCTTCTCCTCCTCTTCTTTCTTCCTCTTCTCATTTTCTTCTTCTTTTTCAATTTTTTCATTCCATTCTCTTATCCTTATCCTTTCCTCTTCATCCTCCTTCTCCTCCTTTATCTCTTTCATTACACCACTTATCATGTCCTTTACTTTTCTTAAGTTATTAATTTCTATCTTTACTCTATGAGGACTATAAGAATAGTGGTCTTCATTTAGTCTCACTAGCATTTGTTCCATCATGCCCAAATTGTCCAGGACGTCTTGCAATGTTTGCATTTTATCCAGGTGGTATGAAGCCATCTTCTCCGTAGAATGGTTTGAACGACGAATACTGTGGGTTCTTATACGAAAAGCGCGGACGTGAAGGAAAACATCCCCTACTTTTCTCATTTCATATGATCTACTATCCACATACGTGAACCATCAATAAACAATCCCCTAATCTACTATTTACACACGCAAATCATTAAAACTAAATCCATAATCTACTATCCACACAATCGTACGTGAGCGTTTACAAAACCCTAACTATACTCTCAACATACGCTAAGAAACAATAAACAAACCCATAATCTACTATTCACACAAACTTACGTGATCAGTTACAAACACAAACACAAACACACACACAAACACATACACTCACACTATGAAAAAAAGAGTCAGTGTTTATATTCACACTACTCTACCTACACACATTGGCAAATTGATGGTTATTTCTTTTCTAGAGTATTGGGTAGCCCTGAAAAGGGCTGGTTTTTTTTTTGTTTTTGGAACTTCATGGACACCTGGTTAATGGTGGCACCTTCCAGGCCTGGCGCCACATACACATCTTGTTCCCCAGTTGCTTTTTACTTTTTTTGGGGAGAGAGCAGAGGCAGGATAAATAGCTTCAGAATCCCAATTTTCTGTCTCTGGGATTCTGAAATTTCTTCTTCTTCTTCTCTCCTTTTCCTCCTCTTCTTTGGTTCTTCTCTCCTCTTCCTCTTCTTTGTATCTTCTCTCCTCCTCTTCTTTGTTTCTTCTTTCCTCTTCCTCTTCTTTGTATCTTCTCTCCTCCTCTTCTTTGCTTCTTCTCTCCTCCTCTCTCATCCTTCCCTCTTTCACAATGGCCTCCGCGGCCAGTTCGTTCAACAGGCGCCTGGCATATTCCAGATGCACATGAAGTTCCAACAGTTTCGCTAGTCTGGTGTTCATTCTGGTGTTGATCAATCAACAAGGGTAGCTGGACTGCCGAACGAGTTTCAATTTATACTAAAAGTGCGGACGTGAAGGAAAACATCCCCCTAAAAACATAAAATTGATCTTACCTACATCATGACCAAACAACGCGCGGACCTAAAGGAAACACTCACTCACTTTTTTATACTACCCATCACTATTCTAAAATTTTTTTTCATTAATCACTTCAATATACTATCCACATACGCAAAGTAATCTAACCTTAAATCTACTCTCCCCACACCTCAAACACCAAAAGAAAGACATGATCTTAATTTACTATCCACACCAACGTACGTGAGCACTTACTAACACACAATCCTATACACAAACACATACCCTCACACTATAAAAAAGAGTTAGTGTTTATATTCACACTACTCTACCTACACACATTGGCAAATTGATGGTTATTTCTTTTCTAGAGTATTGGGGTAGCCCTGAAAAGGGCTGTTTTTTTTTGTTTGCTATGGCAATCTTTTAGTTTCTAAGAATGCGATGTCCTCTGAGGATGGACTTTCTGGCGATAGGTCTGCTTCTTCGGAAAGAGAAGAAGAACTCTTTGGTGTCGATACGACAATCGACAAAGCCTCTGTCAGGTTCAGGTTGCTGCTGCTGTTGTTGTTGTTGTTGATGTTGTTGTTGTTATTGCTGTTGCTGCTGTCTCTGAAGTCTGTACTTCTCTGTAAATTCTTCTTTCTCCCTGTTCACTTCTTCTCTGAAGAGCTCTTCTATCAGGTCTTCAGTGACTTTTAACATTCTCACAGTCTCTATCTCTTCAGGCTTCGGTATCAGACTGTGTCTGACCCTATGCAAATTTACGTAGGCTTCGTTTAGCTTAGCCAGTTTGGAGCAAATCTTCGTAGGAGGATGAGTCGACAATGGATGGTTAGACTGAAAACTTCCCCGGTTCTTAAAGTCAAAGCGCGGACGTGAAGGAAAACATCCCTCTACGGTTTTCGAGCCGGAACGTTCAATGAGTGTCATGAGAGGGATAGTATGAAATTAAAGAGCATCAATCAAACATTCTTATAGCCAAACAAACGACAAAGGCATCTTTTTCAAAACACAACATTTTTTATTCAAAAATCACTTAACACTAAACAACAACTCTAACATTTTTTTTAACAATAATCCAACACTATAACATCAAACATTTTTTTTCAAAACACAACATTTTTTATTCAAAAATCACTTAACACTAAACAACTCTAACATTTTTTAACAATAATCCAACACTATAACATCAAACATTTTTTTCAAATCACAAACATTTTTTTTCAATTTACAGTCTACTTTAAACAGGGCTGACAACGTTGTGAATGAAATTGTGATTTCCACTGTTGGAAGTCATTAGGCCATTGATGGACACTACGTTTCCTAGCTTGAGACAAAAGATAAGCATAATGGTCACAAAACCATCGATCTACTTTCACATCGTTTCTTGAAGAAGAACGAGGATCAAAATGAGTCACTAAATGTTCTAAGGAATAGCCCAGGCTGCGATGATGCAGAAAATACACGCAATATTGTCCACACACCAAGGAATCTGTGCCTTGTAATTTCACATTATTGAATCGGGTGGTCTGAGCAAGCAGCAGAGAGACTGGGCCCACCAACTATTTCGTCAAACAGGACCATCTATCGAAAACTTTTCTGATAGAAGGTCTTATTTCACAAAAATAACCCTTCTATCCAGAAAACCATGATGACTAAATCCTCTTTTCTGGATAGAAGGGTTATTTCGACAAAGATAACTCACTATAAAAAATGTTTCTTGACTGGGTTTACGTCGACGAAACACTTGGTGGCCCAGTCTCTCTGCTGCTAGCTATGTAAATATTTTAGGATTTCTGTTGTGAATTAAAAATTTAAGTTAACAATAATGGCCAACATCGGAGAAGCACATTCTGCTAGACTAGCTCGAGAGCGACTAGAAGCAATTTCTTCCTGTTCGTGATAGTGTCAGACAAAAATTACAAGCACGGCAGCAAGCACAAGTTGAATTTGCAACAGATGCAGAAGAATTATTTAAACCCGTTACAACAGCTACTGAAAAAGCTGCGGCGGTCACTGAGCGAGCTTTACTGGGAGAACCTAAGACTTATGAAGGGGTGGTGGATGTGGAGGAGCGGGAGCGGAGAAGAAAAGAACAAGAAGAACAACGAAGACAAGGTATTCTTCCAACGATAAAACAAACCGCTGAGCAAACTGAAAAGATTGCTAGAAGAACCAAACAAACAAAAAAGATTTTACGAGATCTTCCAACTGATATAGCTGCAGCTCAACCTCCACCCGTCGGCGAAGAAATACTTGAAGGTATTGGGCAAATTCGTACTGAACTCGCGTCCAAACCAATAAAGGAAAATACTGGACTGATTGCAAAATTTAGGGAGGGTTTTGCTGAAGATATTAAAAATACTACAAGAGAAGAATTGCCCAGAAAAATATTAAATTGGTATGTTTAATAAATCTAGTATCTTAAAACCCGGTTTTGAAAACGTGAATGATGATAATTTTATTAAATGGATATATCGTATATATAAAAACAGAAAACAAGCCAGAGATGATGATTTAGAATACAGAGGTCTCCTTGAAGAAGTAAAAATAGTTTATAACGAACAGGTAAAACAACTAGAATCCTCCCAGCAGAAACCTTCTACACCTTTGCAACAGTCACGGCGGAGGATAATAGATACTGACCTAGTCCCGTTAGGTGAATATGAGGTTGCATCTGAACAAAGTCCACGTCGTCAAAAATCCGAGTCAACTAGGTCGCCGATAATTGGTTTAACAACATCTCCTGAAAGTTTACCGCAAGATGTTTTAGCCCCAAGAATTGTAAGACAACAACCAAAAACCGGATCTGGTCTAGCTGTTTGCCCTGATAATATCATCAATGATGTATCACGGCTGGAAGTTCTCATCGGAGGAAAACGTGCCGGAAATAACTCACCGGAAATAATTAATGAAGCGGCTGATATCTGTCAGCGATTATTTTGCGGCGGCATCATGGATACTCACATCTATCGAGAACTTATTGATGAACTCGTCGATTAGAGAAATAACAATTAAATAAAATGATAGTACACAATTCTCGTCGTAGACCAGTCATGGTCAGAGTGGTAAATTCACGACTACCAGTTTACAGGATGACTTATGGAAACGGATTCGGTGATGTTGTTACGGGTTTATTTTTGGGAATGGCACCTAAATCAATCCCGATCGCAAAACAATTATCGATGAAAGCCATTGATGTTATTAAAGATAAAGCTATTGGCGCTGTTGGTAGCGCTGCCGGTAAAGCATTCGCGGCAGTCAAGGACAGACTAGCACGACTGATACGCAGAAAACCTCCACCGGTAAAATTACTAGCCACCGCAGACATGCCAGCGGATGTCAGTAAAGTAATAAACGAAGCCGCAAAACAAAAGCTAGCCGCGCTAGTCAACGAAATTCCTGAACAAATAAACACAAGTTTGGTCGCGGGAAATGGTCTTCGTTTTAGACAATAACTTTTACAATAAAATGTTCAAACGTCAATCCGACACAGCATTCGACATAAACGAACCGGTTCCTAAAGATGAATCAGTGCGTGATTATCAGTATTATTCTTATGACGCATGAGAACCAAACAGACGAGGACGAATTGAACTTCAGGTTCAGGATACAAGTAGATATTTCCTGCCCGCTGAACCTTTTATTGAAGTAGAAGGTGAAATTGTAAGAGATAATAACACAGAATACGGGAATGCGGTTAAAATCGGTTTTGTCAATAACGGAATTATGGCGCTGTTTGATAGTGCCACCTACATGATTGATGGAAAAAATATTGAATCAATTCAGAAGGATGTCGATGTTGCTACAACAATAATTGGACTAGCGAGATATTCTGATGATAATGCAAGATCAGCCGGTCCATCAATGATGTTTGTCAAGGACACTTCTAATTTTCCTAACAGTGATCAGTTTATTGTTAGACGACCACAAAACCGTGCTGCTCCTAATCCTGTTGATATCGATGTGGAAGACATGATTATTAGCGCTAATACAGAATTTAATTTAGGTTTCGCTGCACGTAAACAAATGCTAGCAGGTAATCGTAGAAATTTTTCATGTGCCATTCCGCTGTCGCACATCTTTGGATTTTGCCGGCATGTCAGAAAGGTAATTTTCGGAGCAAAACACACAGTCGTGCTTGTTTGAAAAGCCAACGACAATGATGCGCTATGGCGACCTCTAGGCGACGCTGGTAAGGTAAACATAACAAAACTATCACTGCGGATGCCAGTAATGACTCCTGCAATTACTGAAGAACCACGACTGCTTTCTTTTATGGATCAAGGTGGTAAAACGTTGCTATTGTGGTTTACAACAACCACAGATAGTATTCAAAGTAACATCAATGGTTTATTTACATGGAATATAGCAACACAGCAGGGAGTTGCAGCGCCGCGACATATTGTCATTGCTCTTCAGGATGCTGCACGGGTGGGTAATGAAACACGTTCGCATATGATATTTGATCAACTTGGTGTCACTGACTTTTCTCTGAAAATAAACGGACATCAAGAACCATCCGAGAACATAATGCTAAATTTTGCTAACAACCATGTTGCACGTGTATATCAACGATTGACGAAATATCTAGCGCGTGATCTAAATATCGATACTGGTTTGCAAATATCACAGTTGGATTTTATATCTCATTATCCAATCTATTACTTCTCGCTGGAGCATCTTGATTTAACCAGACAGTCTGTCGTTGATATTCACTTTCGGGCTACCGTGAATAGAGACGTAGGAGCTATAGCTAATTACAGAACCGTCGCGGTGATACTTTCCGATAAAGCAATGTTGCTTGAAGGTGCTGGCGGTCGAATGATACTCGTTGATGCCCCAGTGGAAAATATGTAGTTTTTAAAAACATGTCAATTAGATCAATCTCTGATAAATAAAATGTCATACAGTCATGTTAATGTCACACTGACTCCTGGTCAGGTGAAGAAATTACAATCGAAAAACGCAAGCACATGTGGGACATCAATAACACTAAAACACGATCAGCTAGCGGGCGGTCCAAACAAACTGTCATTGACTAAAACCCAACAAAAACATTTCAATAAAGCGAAACAAGCAACGACTGGAGTTCGACTTGATCTCTGTCCGGCCGCGGTCAAAGATATGGTTAAAACAGGAGGTATATTTCCTCTTCTCGCCGCGATACCAGCACTGATAGCTGCTGCTGCTCCCGCAGTCGCAAAAGCAGCCGCGTTAGGAGCTGTTGGAACCGCTGCTGGAATGGCATTAAAGAAAGCCACTGGGCGAGGATATCGAAAAAAAACCGGCCGAGGTCTCAGACTACCGGGAACTCCGGCGTCATGGTACCCAAAAAAGTTCTAAGTGTTTTCACACCGATGTCCAATTTTGATTTCCTTGATGCTGTTAAACAATTACGTATAAAGAATTTCAGAGGTGTATTTATGCGAGATCAATTACCAGCACGACCGAATAATCTAGAAACAGGAATTATTAATCTCGATAATAAAAACGGTCCTGGAACTCACTGGGTTGCTTACGCGATCGATCCACGTGGAATTATCTGTTTCGATTCGTACGGTCTAGCACCGCCAGTTGAGTTTCTTCGATACGTAAAAAACATCCCCCTGTCAAAGACAGGGTCAGGTAAGATTTGGTACTCAACGTTACCAACACAAACACTAACCGATCCTCCGATATGCGGCCGTGAAGTATTAAATGTTCTTGATGCGATCTCAAAATCAGCGAGTCCTCCTCACAAAGTCGTGCATGAATACACGCTGAAATCACAGATGTGATTTCCAAATGTGATTTCCAAATTTAAACAACCCCATAACTAATAATGGTAGATATTTACGGAAGATCAAGCAGAACCAAGGAAGAAAAAAAAAGATATCGATTTATCAGCGTATGCGACCAAAGATGAAATTGATAATCTTTAAAAGTTAACCGGGATAGACCCAGATGAGGTTGTTATTTTTCAGGACAGGCACGGCAAACTAAAAACCAGTAACATTAAGTGGAATGACATAATTCGCAGGGTTATAGGAGCTACCACGGACAACATCGTTGTATTCACTGACAGCGGCAGAATCAGAGATTCACTGATATCAATCGCGGCGCTTCGAGATGATGCACAGAAAGCCGCCCGGGGACGTGTAGCGAAGACCGGTGATACAATGACAGGTGAACTCATCATGAACGGTAACAAAATAACTGTGTTAGCGGATCCGGAAGGTCCCGAAGATGTCGCAAACAAACAATACGTAGACACCGTTGACGGTAAACTAACCACGTTGCGGGCAGAGTATGATGTTCACGTGGGCTCGTTTACAAGACTTCGAAGAAACTTCGCAAAAACTGATGAGGCCGTGGATAAGTTCTTTGGGGTTCCTCCAGTCATCGACATGAAACTTTCTGAAATCAAACAAAAACTTACCGGTAACGCCAGCGACGTCAACGCGATTAATACCCGGTTAGGTGCAGTCAGAACAGAAAAAAGTTTTTCAGATCAAATCGCGTTGATAGAAAATAACATTAACACGATCAAACAAACACAACAAGATATCGTATCGGGTATTCCTGATATCGTTAACAAAACCAATCTGATTAAAGTCCCCACTGGAGTTACCCCCGGGCATATCACCAACATCGTATACACGGTATCATCGGGATTTGCAACATGGTCCCGACAAAATAATACTATCAAATATACAGCAACAGCCACTGGCGTGTATAGACTGTATGTGTTTTCCGCCGCTAAATTTGAAATCTTCATAACATATCCCTGGAGACATTCCACCGATAAGTATTCCGGGGTTGTAACTGTGATATTAAACAGCGGAACCGAAGAAATATTTATACTTGAAGCCGCAGACAGGAAATTAACCGCAACATCCTACTGGTGGTGTTTGGAATTCGTCGCAGAAACACCTCAATTGGCTACCCTGTGAATTAGTCACAACGTAAATAATAATAAAAATGAAATCAGCATCAACGACAGCATTAGATGCTCAGCAATACAGATATGATCAGGTACGCGAATGGCAGTCAGAGTTAAAAAACACTATTGACAAATGCGCAACAAAGATAAAAAAAATACAAACGGCGTGTAACTGTGCTAGACACAATAGTGTATTCGGTATCCGCGGTAGTTGCATCCACGGGTGTGTTATTATCAGCGCTGACACCAATGACAACTGCAATTACAACTGCAGTTGTGATTACAGTCACAATTTCAGCATGAACGACGATTGCAGGAGTTGCTAATATAATTGCAAAAAAATATCCTCGTGCGCGCTAGCAAAATTACACGAATATGAAAAGTTAAACAACGCGGCCAACAGCGCCTACTCGAAATTGTCCTCGTTGATATCATCCAGCCTTGACGATACAACAATATCAGATTCTGAATTCACACTGATGTCTAGCATATACAACGATTACGAGCGTGCAAAGAATTTTAATTTGAAAACGATGAAGATAAATAATGACGGAGATACTTCAAGAGATAGCCGCAAATACAACTCCGGTAAAAACCACAATGATATCAATATCTTCGACGCAACCAGAATTCGATATTAATTTTCCAACTGCAATTCCAGTAAAAGAAATCGCGTTGTCGCAATTACGAGTATATCACAGTTGGCCCAATATCAGGTCGACATCATTTCACGGACAATCGCCGAATAATTCATTTGTGTTTTCGTATTAGAATAACCCCGACGGTACACCGGATTGGAACGTCATTGTGTTACCAACAGGGTCTTATCAGATAGAAGAAATCAACAAAGAAATACAGCGTCAAATGAAGCGTATCACCGGAAAGGAGGCAAAGATCAATATAACCGCACACGAGCCAACGCTGTCCACGATCATCGAAATCTCAACACCGGGTTACCACGTAGACATTTATAACAGTTCAATCAGAACAGCATTAGGATGGCCTGAAAATCCACCACCGACACCACCGATACCACCTGCACCCGAAAAATCCGATTACGTAACTGACACGCAGTCATATCACACAATTACACCGTCATACAAAACACAACTGGATGTTCTAAAAAGTGTAGGGGCGGTTGGTATCTGGATTTCCTCCTCTAAAGATGGCAGCGATATTGAGTGGAATATTTTAAACCCAAGACGGGGGGCGGGGGAAGGTTTGACAATTATTGTTCGTCCAAGCGAAATTACTGAATTTTTTAAAATTATTAATGTGTCGCACCGAGCACAACTGGCGCATCTACGGCAACGCTTCCAAGAACATGTATCCTCGGTGACAGGTTCACGTGAAGAAATTATTAAACGAATTGAGATATTAAATCAGATTACCGCAGATATGGAATATTATAACCAGCGAATGATTCAGGTAGTAATTGACAGTAAACCCAGCGATAAACGAATATTTCTAAATAAGTACTCGCTGACCGAAGCTGAACTTGCGAATTTTAAATTACCAGGATACGTTTCCCCGGTCATCTTACGAAAACACGTCACTGATATCATCGATGAATATTTCCCGGATATCCTTGACCAGTACAAGCGAACACTACCAGAACCTGTTATCCTCAGACATGACAATTCCACAGCGAGCGATGGCCGGCATATTTCTCCGGGCATCGTAAATATCACTGATGTCGTCGCGGTCAATCTTGTATGTGATGTCATCGATGGCAGTTACAGCATAGACACGACAACATCGAATCAAGCCCAGCAAGGGTTTATACTGTATTCATTTACTCCTAAAGAACCACCTGGGTTTTTGATTGTGCAAGAGCCAATCAATCCAGTATTTCTGCGGTGTCATAACCCGACGCTGACAAGGATGAATTTTAAAGTCACTGACCAACAGGGTAGACTTTTGGACCTGCGTGGTGAGACGGTTAGTATTAATTTGCTGGTAAAATCCTAAAGGATTTTCAATGGAAATTCAAGGAATTTCAGAAACGATTTCCATCTTAAGACTTTCAATTAATAATATCATATCATAATAATGTCCAAAAAATCTTCGAATTACCAGAAGTATGATGATGATGATGATGAAAATCTATCTGACAGTTCTGACAGTGATTTTGTTGTCAGTGATGAAGATCTCTCTGACAATGATTTTATTGACAGTGACAGTGAAACACAAAGTGTTTCCGACGATGATAGCCCGGTGGGAAACGCTAGAGACGTCACCATCAGCGACAGCACTGTCGTAATAAATTATATTAAATGATAAAAAAAAATATAGTATGTATCAGCACGTGAAATGTTCCATCGTTGACAAGCGCGCGCTTGAAGAATTCATCCGAAAAATATTTACCGGAAACCATTTACCGGGTTATGTTAAAATAATCATCGATAAGTACGGCAATGATGCTTTTTTACTGACAGATTTTCAGCTGAAGCAATTCCGCGAAAACAATATCACGATGATTAATTGTGACGCAGACCAAATCCTTAATTATGTTCACTCGTGCATTTCACGGGATCATCTCGATAAAATACTGGAGTAGAAATGTCAAAGACATTTCCATCCTTTAGGATTTTTAAAAATATCTTCGATATTTCCATCCCTTGGGATTTTTAAAAATGTCTTTGAAAATATTTTACTTTATACACATTTTTTTTTACCACTGACAATTTCGCTGATTTTCATAGGGTATTTGCTAGTAAAAACCAGAGAAATAGTCCAAAGTCGTAGATTCATAGGGGTATTTGCTAGTAAAAATTAACAAAACAGACCAAAGTCACGGATTTGATAAGTAATTGCCTAGTAAAAATCAGAGAAATTGTCCATTTTCCTCTATTTGATAGAGGTTTTGCTATGAAAACCAACGAAATCGGACAGTTCCATAATTTACACAGTAAAAAAAAAAATATTACTTTTGTTTTTACTTTCGATTTCACTTCCAAGTAATGCAATCAAGGTGAGGTATTTACTTCCCCTTGACTTCGTCAAGGTGACTGACTTCGTCATTCGTGACAAAGTCATCCTTGATTTTATCCTTGATCTTATCAAGGGACATACAATGCTTTAATTTTCTGACCCGATTATTAATTATCTTCTTTGTTTCATACTCGGCTGCCAGCGCCAGCCTGATCTTTTCGATTGCACGAGACAGTGGAACAAATTCCAGCGATTTATACAAATTATTTTGGATCATCTTTATGAATCGATATTGAGCAGGAAGAATATAACGCCCTGCACATTTCGCCTCGTATAATGATTCAAAATCAGACAGAATAGTTTCAGCATTTAGTAATATATTAAATCCTTGTTTTTCTAATTTTTTAATAGCATCAATCACATTATTGATATTTTCGTGATTCATATTTATATATATTTTTATATATTTAAAATAAAAAAAATAAACAGCAGTCATTAATGAGCGGCTAGTCTTATACTGGCTTATGGGTCTCCACGAGGTCCTTTCAGACTAGATTTTTCGCTTCCTTGATTTTGTCAAGGTGATTTTTTTTATTTTTCAGATTTTTTTTATCTCAGTCTTACAGAGCTTTTCCATAGCTTCTCGGCATCCTCGTGATCGGTTCTTTTAGCCATTTTGTTTTTGACCGTAGAGCTTATACATCCAATGACTGCTGTTTATTTTTGGGAGCTCCATGTGCATATTCCCCCCTAAATCGAATCCCAGGGGTAAAACGTACCTCCACGATTCGACGTGGAGGAGGATATGCACACAAGGCCCCTGCTTGGAGCCCCCAACTATTATAAAAACCCTATAAATCGGGCCCGTCGAACAATATGTCCGTAACGAGGATTCGAACAATGGCGTTTGATAGCGCCGGGACGAAAGTCAAACGCGTTACCATTGTGCCACTTTCCAATCTGATAATACAGGGTTTAAAAATTATTATATACTGATGTACCTGTCGTGAAATTTATACAGGTGGGTTATTTGCAGAAAATCGTCTGCTCGTTACCTGTGAATGCGAAAGTGTTAAAGCGCGCTGGTAACAACGGAGAAATAATTGTATCATTGACTTTTCACGCAGTCGCTGCAGAGTTATCTCCATAAGAAAATATGATCCAGCTATCAAACTTACGTGAAAAAGTTGATTTGATAATATTTTCTGCAACACGATGAACCGAACAGGAGTTAATACCAAAATACTTATTATCTTTGTGATCGATCACAAGACCGTCTTTGATTTTTCCACGGAAACACTCGAACACAAACTTGTGATTAAGATACTTTTTTCTCCCAACAGTAAATCTAAGATAACCAGCGTTATCAACAACACCAACTGGTTTTTTCAACCTGCTATTTCTAACTATTCCCTCACGTGATGCTTCGTAATTCTTGATTGTGGGATGTGGGACAAATTCTTGGCTCATTTATATAATAATATATTTGTCTAATTTATAATTTGTCTGAAAACCTAGTTATATAATCACTCTCGGATTTTAGCGCGTCTCCGTTATTTTTTTTTTATTGTAATATCGCTTGAGTTCACGGTATCGTTTCCCCCCGCACCCCGCACATAATTGTGTTTTACCCCTGACACCAATGCCACATCGCAGGCAGGGAATAGGTCCTGTGCTTCCTCGTTTGATGCTCTGTATGTGTTCACCGCAGAATTCCTTTCTGCAGGACTTACCACAGACTGTTACAGATCCAACTTTTAACCACTTACAGTTGTTCATTGTATATATAATATTTTCTTATTTAAATATTTGTCTTAAATATAATATGACAGTGTTTTCGAAATTATCCGCAGTTGGCGCCGGGAGATTCGATCTTGACAGGCTAAACCCGGATCCACGACGACGGCATCTAACTGATCTGTTTAATATTATCAACGAGGGTAAAAAAAGAATTTCCCGACGACTGAGCCTCTCATGTATGGTCGTCATTTAAAATTATCCGCGACGTTGACTCAGTCAATATCATTGACGAACTCTTCTTCGGTGATGAGGTCATCATCGATGCTACAATAACTGATGCCCGAGCAAAAACAATTATTGATTAT
Organism: Sinohyriopsis cumingii; assembly: GCA_028554795.2. Classification (NCBI taxonomy): domain Eukaryota; kingdom Metazoa; phylum Mollusca; class Bivalvia; order Unionida; family Unionidae; genus Sinohyriopsis; species Sinohyriopsis cumingii. Next base: position 7,685,632 of record CM068834.1, on the reverse strand, counting down.
ATTGATTTTCATCAGGGTAAAAAGAAATACTTTTTCAGAATAAAATTTATTGTAAAAGTGCAAGCACTTTCCAAAGCAGATTCCGATACGTGGATTATCCGTGATAAACTTGACCCTGTTCTTGCTAACGGAAAGACCGCTCTGTTAAATAGCGACTCCAAACCAGGAATGCTGACCGGGATTGATATACCATATTACGCTCGATCGTATCCTGTAACCGCAGTCATTTATGGAATATATCCTGTAAAAAAAAAAAAAAAATTGATAAACTCGCTCCGATGAAAACTTCGACGGTGTTAAATTGTGTAGCCGAGCGAGTAATGGAACATTTTAAAAACGCAAAACGAGGAAACGGTTTAATCGACCTGCGACGTAAAAAAATAACAGCGTGGACTGAATCGGTTAAAGATACCGGGGCAACAATAAATGATGTTGCTGTGCTATCAAGTAAATTAAAATGCTCAATAACAGTAAAAACACTAACCGGGGAAGTATTATATAATTCGAAGCATTATAAAAAGTCAGGAACACCGATTGAAATTATTGATCATAATTCGCACGCGTGGACTGATGCAGTTACAATATTTCCACGAGACCGTGTTGTCAAGTTTTATCGCGGAAACATATACGAGGTTGTTTACGCGCTGAGTAAAACCGACCCTGTGTCAGTGTGGTTATTTAGGAGCTCTGAAGATGGCGACTATGATCAATTTGTGAGACCCAACAGAGAATTATACAGAACAGAATCGTTGCACCAGGAAATGAAAAAACTCGCAAAAACGTATATGAGAAATGCTAGCGATGACCAGTTATTGGTTAATTGTTTTACAGTTCCAAGTGTTGCCGCTCACGCCGCCAGAGAAAGAAATTCGTGGAGACCAACCCGAAGTCAGTTTCTTTCGGATATACAATTAAGTTGTGTCGAGTATGGTCATGGCGGGTTGTGGAATACCCGATATGACTATCGGGATATGATTTCCGTGGATATGATTGCCTGCTACCCAGGAAGCTTTCTCGGGAACGGCGAGTGCCGCGAATACTTTGCGCGGTTTGGACACCCCACGAACTCGATGACACGAGTCGCCGTAAACGGCGTTTTACCCGACGCTGACCTGACAGGATTTGCTCGTGTGACTTCGTTTGAATTTGCTGCGAGACTTCATCCGATTTGTTATGTTTGGTTTGGCAGACACTTCGTCGAAAAGCGCTGGGTACCAATAGTGTTATTGCGATACATGCTTGACAGCGGCATACTGGTATCGTTGACTGTCAGTGAAGCAATCATATGTTATCGACCGCAGACATCAGTTTGGTTGCCAACACCAGAACGTGTAACTCTCGATGAAGTTATCGAAGAATGGACACAAGCACGTCTTGAAACTCCTATTGATGCTATCCGCGAAGGAGCTCCTGAAATTCTCAAGATTAGGCTCAAAAACAGTGAAATCACAGCGAAAGATCTTGGACGAAGAATAATCGGTAAATTTACTCAGGGTGCAGCATTTGATCATAAAATGCATCACTCGCGGTTGATTATCGATGAAGCTGAATTGGATTTTATAATCGCCGACGCGGTTGCCAGAGACATATTTTGTAACAGGGAGGATGTGTTCTTGTCCGACGGGAAAAAGTTGGGCACAATTGTAAGTTATATCGACGGAGAATCGCCTCAATACACACATTTGAGATCTTCAATGCTGGCTTATGTTTCTATAAATTTGTTATCGATGGTAAATCGATTTCCTGGTAACGCAGTCAGAGTTGCCACGGATTCATTTTACATCGACAAGAAATATTCAGAATCACTGACCGATATAATGAAATTCTGCGGCGGAGATGAATGGGGTTCGTGGAGAATAAAAGCCGAGATGTTGCACGAGTATTGTGAATCCGCTGATGTTGCAATCGAGGATGATTATTATAAATCCGAGATGCCAGAAATATCTTACGCACCGTCTGTGGATGATCCAATCACCAGACACAAAACTGTTTATTTGAACGGGCTGGGAGGGTCTGGTAAAACAACTCGAGCGATTGAATTATTTCGAAATTCAGATATGAATGTGCTAACACCTACACACAGACTTGCCAGAGAGATGAAACAGCGAGGAGTCAATTCTTGTACTTATCACAGCTTTTTCAAATATAGCGGCGGTGTGTGGACGCCAGATCGAATGGGAACAAAATATATCAATGATATAATAATGTGGGATGAGATATGTACGGTGCCGTTAGATACGTTAAAACGATTTCTTGAATGGCTGTTAACGAAAAATACTGCAGTGATTATGTGCGGCGATCACGGTCAACCACCTCCGTTTGTCGGCGCATCTACGCATGATTGGCTGAGGAATTTTGTTGATTATTACGAAGAAGTGTCTGATGATTACCGAGCACTTGATGCAACGCTGAAAGAATTTAAAACATTAATCAGGCTACAACCGAATAAAATTCAATGTGAAATTATGCGCGAGATGATTCCTGAAACTTCGATGAGCGACTTTTTACGAGTGTGGAAACCAGACGATTTGATAGTGGCAAGTAGAAAGATAGTCAGAGACACTTCAACAACAGCTACTTCAGTTACAAAAAAAAAGTTTCCAATGCTGCCAACGCCTTTATGTTATAGACCAACTGATACGCGGTTACAAAATATAGATGTTGATATTCCAGGACGCCTGAGTGCGTCAGGGACCTTGACAGAGTCAAGGAAACAGAATTTAGTATTGAATGATATTGTGTTAGTTGACATCGATGCTGTCGAGGATGCACTAGCGATGAATAAATCTCCGTGGACGCTAGGATACGCTATGACCATTCATTGTTCTCAAGGACTGACTATCTCTGATACAACTGTCTGGATCGTTGATGATCGAATCGAATGGTCGAACTTAGTTTACCTAGCGGTGTCCAGAGTCAGAAGAATATCTCAACTGCGAAGGATTGTCTTGAAAAATCCTTCGGATTTTCATTCAAACGCTGATAGAAACAATGAAAACAACAGCGATGGTGATGTAATAAGAAAAAAACTCGCCGGTTACAAACAGAGTGACAAAAAAAATAATCGCGACTTTGATCTTGACGCTGATTTTATCAGTGTGCTGAAACAACAGCAGAATAATCACAGTGCGAGTTGTAATTGTATAATGCTATGGCAGTATTCGAATAAAAATTCAAGACAATTTGCCGTAGACAGAAAAGATAATAGTCGTGGTCATACACGTGATAATGTCATGTTGACCTGTCTTGAGTGTAATCGACGTCGGGGTGCCAGAGCTAGTTAAGTCACTTCAGTGATTTTGGCGGCAATTGTGTGTCCTCGGGAATTACCTGAAGTTGCTCACGGGTGAATCCACGTTGAGGAGCAGTTGAATCTAACCTGTAGATTGCTGGTCTGCCAGTGGATCTTGTCACGGTGGATATCTTATGTGTGGTAACACTCCAAATGGGATCAGCCGCTCATCGTTTACTACCTTCAAGTTCACCTGGTTCATATAAATATCTTACAGTAACATTACCCAGTATTTGCTGTTTTTCTTTCTTTCGTTGTAGTGGTATATTTTTTTTCGTAATCGCGATGGAAGGTTTCATGTTGGTTGTTCGAGTTATTTCATTATTTAGCGCAGTTATCACGCTTGGTAATCTTGCAACCCATTCGCGCGATCTCGTATCCTGAATAAATTCCTTCGCGTATTGATATCCAAATAACCGCTCAGCAAGTGTTCTATTGAATCGCTCAACAATTGCCTGATCACGGTGAATTTCAGTGTGTCCTCGTCGTATGGTGACGTTATGTTGTTTCATCAACGATGACACTGCACCTTGAAATTCTTTGCCAGGATCAACTTGTAATAAATTTGGTCATCGCAGAGATCCTCGCCGATAAATTCTTTCAAACGCAGAAGCAACCTCAGATGATGTTTTAGTCGTTAACGGTTCCGCATCTTTGTATCTACTGGCAACATCAACTATGGTTAACGCGTACTTGTATGTGCGTCTTCGGATAGTATCATGTGGCAGAAATAATATATCAGCTTGATGAACCTCATTTGGTACACTAACATCGAAATGCGCGAAGTTAATTTGTTTAGGACGCGGTAAATAAATTTGCCATATTGCCTGTCGGGATAACCAATTTTTAGCAGTAACCGCCGTAACTTTTGCTGCACTGGCAAGTTTACTAATTGCTGCGTTACCTCTCCAGTATCCGCTTGGGGAATAATAAATCGTCTCCATTGGAAATGATTGCATTTCTATTAATTACCCAGCGCCTAATACAAGTTTAGATTTCATTGCGGATTTTACTAACCAGGATGCTAACCTCTCCTTGAAAGATTTATCAGGGATGGCATTAAACGCGTGAATTAATTTCACGTCCGCGAGATGCCGCTGTTGTAAATCCTTGCTTCGGTAAGCTACATCATGAGCATGACACGCCTTATCAATAGCGTTTATCGGATACTCACCTCGTTTGGGTTGACCCTGAGCATCAAGTCTGATATCAAGTCGGGTTCCTGGACCACAGTAATTATATCCTGGAAGATGTTTTTCTCCTGGATATTTAGCCCACGGAGCTCCTGGTAATTTTCCTAACTTGGCTGCGATATCACCTCCTTTTTTTTAATAAATCTAAATTTTTTTGTGCCACATCGTTCACACTTGCCTGTAAGCGCTTGTCGATTATTTTTTGTTGTAATTGTCGTCATATCCGCAGTTGGGGTATGTGCTCGGCATTTCACACAATATAAATTCATATTTATTTTATGATATATCTAATGGAGATCACTGACTTTTCCGCGACAAAGCGACGAGAGCCAATCAAACATAACTCAGTGCTACCAAATTCAATTCGAATGATTATCATAGGTCCATCTGGGTCGGGTAAGACACAGTTGTTACTTAATTTAATAATGAAGTGGATGAAGTGGGATAAATTATATTTAATAGCCCCGTCTGTGGACGATCAGCGATGTTATCAAGTGCTAAAAGACTTTAACGAAAGTGCAAAATCGATAATGGAAAATCAAAGTGATTTTCACGAAGATGTTATTGAATTTATAACTGATATCAATGAAGCACCGAGTATCGATGATATCGATGGGAGTATTAATAATTTAGTCGTGTACGATGATATCATGTTGGACAAACAATCAAACCCTGCCAGGATATTTTTCCGCGGCAGGCATAAAAACGTTGATGTGATTTATGTAACTCAACGGTATACACAAATTCCGAAAGTGATCAGAGATAACTGTAACATTCTTGCGGTATTTAACGGCGTTGACGCACACACGCTACAAAATATTCATCGAACTTGGTGCAGCGGTGACATGGACATCAATAAATTCAGAAATTTCTTTAGTCGTGCTCAGGCAAAACCACACGGATTTGTAACAATAAATTTACATGATCCTCCGACACGGTATCGAGTTGGGTTAGATACAATTTTTAGTTAGAAATCCCAAAATATTTACATAGCTAGCAGCAGAGAGACTGGGCCACCAAGTGTTTCGTCGACGTAAACCCAGTCAAGAAACATTTTTTTATAGTGAGTTATCTTTGTCGAAATAACCCTTCTATCCAGAAAAGAGGATTTAGTCATCATAGTTTTCTGGATAGAAGGGTTATTTTTGTGAAATAAGACCTTCTATCAGAAAAGTTTTCGATAGATGGTCCTGTTTGACAAAATAGTTGGTGGGCCCAGTCTCTCTGCTGCTGAGCATTTCTTCTCATAAAGTCAATGATATCGTCTTCCAAAGGGGGCAATCCGTACGAATCGAAATATTCCACACATCCTTCTTGAGGAAAGTAAACGGCTACCCAGTGGGTTCCTGGGAGATGACTGTCGTCCGTGTTGATCACATAAGCTTGATGGTCTTGAGGTTTGCGATGAGGGAGTTCATCTTTAGCACAGACGACAGGATTCCAAGAAGCCGTGTACGAACTGTGGTTCAAAAGGTAATAAAGTTCCCAGGTATCCATGTTTTGTTTTTTCTTCACAGGTAATAATAAGTCATCAATTCGATCCTGACTTTGTGCTTGAAAATGTCTGACAAATAACCGTTTCTTCGCTTCGTCTCCTCACTCTGATTCAGGAGAGCTTCGATACGATGGATCTCTTGTGTGGTTAATGGTGGACAAGAATGTTCACGCAAGTCTTTATACCACAGGTGCAACACGACTTCGTCCGAGATGAGACTCCAAGCTTTGTTCAGATACTCGTTCAGTTTTTCTCCTTGACTCAGCATCAGGCATTTATCGTGTTGAATTTGACTGGGATGATCGTTTTGACATCCATAGCAATTTTTCTTGATCAATTCCGTCATTTTTTCGACCAAGTGTTTGGCAAAACAGGAGACTAAATGGGCTTCTTGTTCTGACCATCTTGACTTCATCATGATCACTTTTTTCCATGGTCTCCTCACATTCCATCTCCAAAGTTTCTCCACTAGGTAAAGAGGGATAACAGTCTTCCATGGCTTCTAATAGTCTAGAATGACTTCTCTCAAACTGTTGATTTCTATGGTATTATCGAATTCTGCATACAGGATGACGTTCACCGTTTCATCAGGGACTCGGTTTGCAAACTGAATTTATACTCGAATCTGACCGGATTTTATAGGGTGGAAATGTCCCTCGTCGCTGCCTTGGTCTGGAGTGAAATCAAAAGCCCACAAAGCATAGCCTCCTACATAATCCTCGTACGTAATACCGTGACTGGTGTTGGTTCCTAACTGACCAGTGGCTTCGTACAGGGACAAGCACGATCTCAAGTAATTCTTCTTGGTAAAGTCAGGTTCGAAAGGTCGGGTACACAAGGTCTTGCCATCGCGATTGACTTCGATCTTGGACACGCCAAAGTGTTGAAAGTAGAAAGGATTTTTTTCGGCAGCTCCGTTGAAGGCTGTATTCTCGACGATACCAACGATCAAACGTTTGGGTAACTGTCCTTGGAACAGATGATCTTCGATCATGGATCGCTGTCCCTTGGGAATGGTGAAGGTTTTCACTTCCACGCGTCGTATGGGATACTTGGCGGTCGTTCTGCTCAACGTCTGACTGATGTCGTTTCCCACTTTAGGTGACACTTCCACACGGCGTACGTAGAGTCTGGCTTCTTGGATTTTGGTTTTGTAATCGTCAGCACCAGCCATTAAATGGAAAGCGCTACTGCTACGATTCAGTCTCAGGCGGACATCCACTCCGTTTAGCAAATATTTCTCTTGCAACCACATGTCCAAATGCAAACGATCCATCAGTTCTAAACTCTGTCCATGTTTGATTTTGTTTCTTCGTTCTACAAATCCCTCATTGTATTCTTTCTTTTTATCAGTTGTATCAGTTTCTAATGTTTCAAACTGGCCAGCTTCGTCAGCTTCCCATACCACACAGGCATTGAGATGAGTGTTCTTGGCGTCTATTCCGTACGTCAAGAGATTTTCCAGGTAGGCACGATAAGGGTAAGTATCCATGCTGCTACTGACTAGTTTGTTATTCAAGTACAAGTCCACTCCATTGAACAAGGAATGCATGAAATTGTTGACGGGAGCTACTGCTTCAGTGTCTATATCACCTCCTGTCTTATCTAGAACTTTGAATTTCAGGTACAAGTAACTGCTATTCAGATCGATGTAATCTTCGGGCTGGATGACGGCCATGCACTCTTCCAGTGACACGAAACAATTCGGTCGTCCAGTTAGGTAAGTAACCTTTGTCGAAAGTGCGTTTGGTTTTCCCAATGCGCACTCAGTCTCCTACGGCCAACACTCCACTTTTCTTGGGGACAGCCCTCGTCGGGGACGTACCAAACAAACCAAACACCAGCACTTTGTTGTCGGGAGTTACTTCTTGCGGGGCACGTCCGATGCTTCGATGGTAAGATTGGATGTACGCTTGCACCAGGTGCGGTAAGATGTCGATGTACTTCAGAGTGTGGTGATGCGTAAAATATTTCCACATGCGTTCTTTCAAAGTACGTTGAAAAAGTTCAACGATGCTGGCGTTGGTTTCGGGATTCTCGGTGGTAAAAAAATGAATGTCACAATTCGGTGCCTTTGTCCGTTTGCCATCGAAGAGGGTGACGACCGCTTTGTTTAAACACCCGTTGCAGGGCTCGCACTAACTCGCTGCTCGATTTGGAATTCAAGGGCACGACCCAGGCAAATTTGGAAAAGACGTCGATGGAACAAAACAAATATTTGTAGCCACGATTTTAGCTGGCCAAATGAGAGACATCGGCTAAATCGGCTTGCCATTGATGATCGATGCCTTCCACTCGGGTGCGACTTCTGGCAAACTTGCGTCGAATGGGTTTGTGTAAAGTGTAGGTAGCTTGTTCTTGTAACCATCGTTGCACTTGAGGTAAACGGAGACTTTTCAGTCGAGTTTTGGCAGCACGATACAATTTTTGAACTCCTGCGTAACCTGCAGGATGGGAGGGATCGTAGTAAATGCTGGCTAAGACTTTTTCCATTTTTGTGTTTGTCTGTCAATAAGACACCCACTCTTGGAGGATGCTACTCTTTTTCTCTTGGGGTACTTTCTTGGATTGCAATGCTTTGCGTGTGCGACCGGCAATAGGTGTCGAAGAGGAGGGTGTCTGAGCGGGGGATATCGGTTCTTGGTTCACTTCTGTCTTCACTTTCTTTTTCTCTTGTGATGAAGAAAGGGTGGCCATTATCTTTTTAATCCATCCAATTCTGGAGGTAGGTGGTGTTGTTAACTTGCATACTTTTTCTGGTGCAGTTTGAAACCCTTCTTCTTCTTCTTCTCCTTTTTCTGTCTTGGTCACTGGTAGTGGTGGTACTGGTACTGGTGATGGTGATGGTGCTGGACTTTTCATCAAGGTCTTAAAATCTTTCAGAGTGGGTAGAGCTGTTTCGTCTAAAGCTTTCTGGTGAAAGAGTTGCAGTCGTTGCAAGAGTTGACCGTACTTTTGCGATTTTTCTGTTTCGGACAAATCTTGGCGATCCATCAAGGACTGCAATTCGTGTTGTAACTGGGACATCTCGCTCAAATTGGGATTGGGGGGTAAATGCGGGGTGCGTTGTTCTTGCCAACGATGGTATTCCATCCATCGTTTGTAAGGCACTAAAGCTAGTTTTCGTCCTTCCATGGGGTTGTCAAGGGTCAATTCTGAGATCTTGGGACTTCCGAGGGCCTTTTTATCTTGCTCCCACCAGTCCTCCCAACATGGTTCCCAAGACTCCTTTCAGTAAGGGACCTAACAAGAGGGGTAAAATGCCTCCACGCTGGACCAACATCTTCTTCTTTTGACGAATGGGAATTTTCTTTTGAACCATTTGGCGAAGAACGTGACGATGTTTGCCTAAGCATTGTTTCTGGTGTTTGGACAAAGGGATCGTGCCTTTCAAGACGTTCAAACAAAATTCGCACACGGTATCGATGACCTCTTTGGAGGCCGATTGAATGAGTTTTTTTCGTAGGGGTGGAGAAGCTTTGGACAGGACAGATAACATGTCCCCATGTTTGACTAAACGTGGTGGTAGTCCTTTCCTTTTCTTTCCTTGGGGTTTTCTGGAGGGTGACATCTTTGAGTCTTCAGGAGCACTAAAAACACTGATACCCTACTTGGTCACAGGCCTTTTTTATACTGGAACGCGTCGCCACTGATTGTCTTTACGTCGTATCAATTTGAGCACCGGCATGACACGTCGTGCAGGGGTACGCAACGGACTAAATCGAGCCAGTTCTTGCTTGGACAAATCCAGTAAACTTTGTAACATGCCCGATCTTTCTTGAACTTTGATTTTGGGAGAAGGTACTTTGTGAGCAGCAGCCACTGCCACTAAATTGGAGGGTCCTGCCACTGGGGAAGTTCTTTTTGGGGTCATCAACGGAGAAGTTCTTGGTGTGATCAACGTCTCCAAGTACTCTTCAGTTCTTGGTGTCAACAACGGAGAAGTGGATGAACGTGAGGCTGCCGGAGACGCGGTCACCGCCGTGGCAGGTCGTGGTTTGCGAGTGTAAAGTTGCGTCCTGGCCGAAGTGCCTCTCTTGCGACTAGTTTTCTTCTGTGGACTTTTCTTTTTCTGGGGACTTTTTCTCTGTTTCTTTTTCTGGGGGCTTCTTTTCTTTTTCCGGGGTGGTGGTGTCTGGTAAGAGGGGGGTCCCGCCACTGGAGAAGTTCTCCTTGGGGACCTGGTCTTTTTCTTCTTCTTGGGGCTTCGTTGGACTTTTTTCTTGGGGAGAAGTTTGGGGGCATTAGGATCCCATCTTAAGAGAGAACGAATGATGACCCCTCCTGGAGTACCGCTCCCTCCAGGTTTCAAAATGATTTGTTTTTTGTTTTGAGTGTCGATGCGGGGATCGGCCAGTTGGACCAAAGCAACTTTGTTTCGATCAAAAAAGCGTTTGGTTTGATGAGGAATCTGAATGATTCCTTGGAGTAATTGACGTGCCGTCACCGTGAACCATCGTAAGACTTCCTTGAGACTAGCTTCTAAGACACGAGCTCGTATTTGTGGATTTTTTTCTCGACTGATGCCATACAAGGCACGAATCAATTTGACGGGAAGATGCGACTGAAGGGACGTCATGTTCACACTGTGTGAGACAGACGAAAAGGGTCTGAGGTTTTTATAGATTTTTTTGTGGAGTGAAATGAAGTCGAGGACGGAGACGTGTACAGGACAGGCCCTCCGTCTTGGTACCAGTGGTGAAACAAGTGGGTACGAAATCGCAAATCCTCGGGGGTTGTAGGTTTCAAATCGACGAGTAAATAGGTGTGTGGTGTTTGAGTGGCATCGTCGTACGCCTGAGTCAGCCAAGGCGTTCCTAACTGTTTGGCTAAGACTTGCACTTGCGATTTATCTCGAGGGCTTTTAAACAAGACCACGTAATGCGCATTGAGACTGATGGTGCGATGGGCTTTACTTTGTTGAAACAAATTTTGGGTGATGTAAACGACACTGGCATTACGGTGATGCCCTTTGCGTGTGAACCACAGTTTAATTTCTTCTTCGTCTTCTCCTAACATGTCGTCGAAAATGACCAAATGGGTTTGACGGGAGTCAGAGACGATGCCGTCGTCTTCTTTAGGAATGCCTTCCACAAACACGATGGAATCACCTTGACTTTCTCGCAAGAGGCTGTACGCCGATTGCCACTCTTTGTAACACCACACGATCCGCTGAGGTGGTCGATCGATCAAATGATGATTATGTTCGATCAAACGTTTGACGAATTCGGTTTTGCCTGAACCGCTAGGTCCAGCAATGAGCATGTTAAAGGGACGGCGAAGATACAAAGCCTCCCGACTGGCACGATCTAAGTGTTCGTCGATGACTTTGACAGTAGAGGAAGAGGGAGCAGAGACAGCAGAGGTAGCCATAGTGTGAGAAATGTCACTTGTGACACGAAAACAGACATGACAAGAGTTTATATACTTTTTTCAGAACACTTTTATTGAATGTTTCAAATATGAACAACACGAAAGACAAAAATACATAAAAGCCAAATAGTTATGTACAGGAATAAAAAACACATCAAAACGATCAAAGTGGAATATAAACAAGTCTCTGTACAACATGTTTTGGGTAACGAAGATGTCCTAGGGACAGTGTGTAATGTTCTTACACTCTCTACATGAGGTATTGTCACACAAGTGTCCTTCCGGAATGACCTTTCAGGAATGTCCATGACAGTCCTGTCCTGAAGCGAGTGGTTGTTCTCGGTGACGGGTTCTTCTGGCACTGTCACTAACACGGGTTGAAAAGTAACTTTTTTCCTTGAACAACTCTTGTGCATACTGAGCCACTTCTTGGGTCCAAGCCTCAAAACCACCCTTTTTCCAGTCATGAACATCTGTCCAATGGGGGTGTAAGTCACAAGCGACACACACATCGTCATACACGTCTTCGGTAGCTAAAAGTTGGCTTTGAGCAAAAAGAGTTTTTCGTGACCATTTAAGGCCATGGGGGTATGATAAGTACTGATCGTAAAGAGTCCACAAAGAATCGGCTGGTAAACGAAATCCCAGAAAACAAGTCACTAAGACACACACCACTTGTCGACCCAAATTGAATGGATACAGTTCTTGTAATAATCGATGGTAATGATCCACGGTTTGAATATGGTCATTGAGTTCCTTCCACGGAATCTGTTCAATCACTTGTGACATAAGCCGTGGCATGGATTCCTGTTTTTATGCTCTCTTTTTTTCGGAAACAATACAAGTACATTCTACCCAGACATCTTCGTTCTCCAGTAGGAAATCTAGAATACTGTAACCTACAGTTCAAACTTCGATTAGAAGTTTTCTCTTCCACTAAGCAGATTCCACGTAACATATGTTGGCAATCCTTTAACTCGTCTTCCTCAATGCGTTGCTCTAGGTAAATCTCGAAGTAACCAAAATGATGAACATTTCGTTCATTCACTAACTCACTAACAAGGTCTGACCACTGAAACAATTTCTGACGAATCAGTCTTCTTATACCATTCAGGTACCAGTGGTTAAAGATCTGGTGACGTAACGGATGCAATTGTTCTTTACGTTTGACTTGTATTTTGACCAGCTCTCGGTAAATCCTTTCTCTCAACTCCTCAGGCAAGCCCAAAATGTTCTCTTGTAAAGTATCCATAAGTATATACACTGTTTTTGGAATCCTTGGGTAGTGGCCAATAGCCTCGTTTACCTTTGTGCCTGATGTAATATCCACTCATAATCAGTCTTCTTGTACTTTGGAACAGAGCATAATTTAAAAACGGTTGAATAACTTTGCGTTTGCGTTTCACTTGTATTTTGATCAGTTCTCGGTAAATGCGTTCTCTCAACTCCTCAGGCAAAGCACGAATGTTCTCGTGTAAAGTATCCATGAACAGATTATGGTAAGTTACTTCAGTGTCTCGGTCCCACTAAGGGTAAGTAATGACAATTCGGTGACCATTGACCATGTTCTACGTAGGCCGAATCTTGCGGTTCCCAGTGGTGAAGTGACACACCGCAACTGAAGCACTTGACTTTATCTCCTTCACCCAAGTAGAAAAATCCGGCTCTGGCTAATTCTTCGGGGGTCGGCCCTCCCAGATACTTAGGCCATTTTCCTTTGAACGATTGAAGACGATTTTCAAAGTCGCAGTATTCCGACAAACGCACAGGAAACGAATATTCGTCTTTCACAGGTTCGTTTCGATGAGGGTTGGGTGACATGAACAGGAGTTTGCTCAGGGCTGCATGACATCCGTAGGGGGGTAGACGTGAAGGTGAACATTCCCCTTTAAAACGAAACCCAGTAAAATGTCCAAGAGGACGAGCGGCATCACTTTCGCATCCCTCCGGTTTGACACGCACAGCATCACTTTCCATGATAGGGGTAGTGACACTAAAGTTCCCATGATGCTTTACGGCATCGCTAAGGTCACAACGTACAGCATCGTACCCATCGCAAGGCTCACAATCGCATTCCACTTCAGAAGCCTCACACTTGAATTGTGCCTTTCTAAACAACTTGTTTTGTGTTTCTCTGAAAGTATTCATCTTGTTCACTCGGTCTTGGTAGTCATAATGAACTATCTGTCTTGCCTAGGGTTCCTTTTTATATACAGACCAATACCGACGTGTCCATACGGTAAGGTGAAATGATTGGGAAGTCGAACTCGCTTCTGGTATACGATTTGATAGACTTTTTCCAAGGACCGACTGACGATGTGGTGAGTGGGTAAACGTACAATCTTGTTCGGTTGATAGGTGGTCACTTTAAAGTTTGCATCCTCTCCCGATTTCAAGGCTTCTTTCAATACCCCAAAGTTGACCACACGACTGGTACGATAATTCAGAGTCAGTCCTTTCACTTTGCACGTCGTGTGCACTTCTCCTTGTGGGTCCCGGTATTCGTAGCCGTAATTTTTTGGACCGCCACTGACGAAACTTAGAATCTTGTCATCGGGATGCTCGTCTGTCCAGGCTCCTACACGGTCTCCTTTGATGTCAGGGTGCTGTTGACTCAGGTGATGGATGTAAATGCAACTGTCCGTGTCAAAGTACAGGACGCGATCCCCTAACAGTTCTAAAGCTTCGTACAATTTTAAGCGAGCATGAGCTGTCACGTAAGCCGCAATGATGACATTTCCAAAAGGGTCGGCTTCTACAAAGTCCAGATCTTCTTCGTAATTGACCAAGATCAAATCCTCGCGAAAGACGTCCACGTGTTTCATGTATTTGGTTTTGTCGTGAATCATCTGGAAGTAGCGGGAAGGTTCTGTCAAATATTCCGTCTTGGGTAAACACGGTCGTTGTGCCATTTTACCCCACAAGCAATTTAACATCACTTTGGCAAACGATCGCCTGCCTTCGTTTTTCTCGATGTGGTCTAAAGAGATGCCTTCTTGTTCATAGTATTTCTCCTTGAATTGTATTTGGTCTTCGGGAGTGTGACACCAGGAAGGATAGCCGCTGGCTTCTTGTTTCAGTTTCAAAAAGGCATCCACGTAGTCGGCGAAAATGCCTTTCTGCGTGGGGTCACCCTTGTGGTATTGTTGTGTCTTGGGAAAGTGGCAAATTTCGTACACTTCTAACAGTTGGTATCCCTTGTCCAGAGCTTTGAACAATTCTACGCTGACCCAGGTTCCCGTCAAGGCCCGTTCTTCCTGGGTGTGCTGACAAGGTTGGTCTTGGATGCACGTTTCGGCACAAGTACGGCACAATGGAAACATCAGTTTGCCTTGACGATGGTGAGGTAAGACGGGATGGTATAGGTTCGTGGGAGGCAAAACTTTACACTTGATCAAGCCTTCGTATTATCGAATGTTTTTCAGGTCGATGTGTTCCGTGAACAATTGCGGGTGCCCTACAGGAAAGCGACAATATTTGCACACGTAAGGATACAGCGAACACACGTCCAAGTATTTGATTTCTTCTCCTTTCTCTTCGTCGGCTTGGTACAGCAAACAGGTGGCATTGGTCCTTCCTCCGTACAAACTATCCCTCGGGTTCAGCGGGTCCATGAACTGGTAACTTTCCACGAGGCGTTTAAACTCGGGATCGGTTTTCATACGGTGATCGTACTCGTGTTCCCACATTTCCACCACTTGGTATCCTTCCTGTTCCAACTTTAGGCGCCGCTGACAAGTGTCCTGGTACAAGTCTTCCATGGTTCGTTGTAAAAACTGATTTTTAGTGTCACGGTCAGGGTAACAGACGGGACATCCGTGAAATAAGCAACCGTTAAACTCGTACACGATCCTTGGGTTTTCTAAGTCCCAGCCATCGACCGAATACGTTCCGATGGTCTTTTCGCCCCCTCCGTTGCGGGCATGCTGAATCCACTTGTCTTCCTTGTCGCACAAGTAATGTAACCAACGTAGGGCTTTGACCGAGTATTGACGTTTGACATAGTGGGTCGTTTGAGGACTGATGACAGCCAGGGTGTTTTCAGGCATGAATCGTTGTCGATACACTAAGGAACACGCTTTGACAATGATGCAAGCTTCTTTCAAAGGATCGACCCCTCCGTGTTCCATGAACAGTTCTCGAAATTTTCCACAGCAACGCCGTAAAATGTCCAGGTCGGAACGACAATACTTTAGCATTTCTTCCTGAAAGTCGAAAGGGTCCGAGGCGTGAGTCTGGTACCAAGCGTAGAAAGCTTCTCGTTGTTCGGTACGCATGTTGTCGGGGTCGTAATAGTGAGCCTCAGGTAAATGGGGTAGAACGGCTTGTTGATTGGCTTCCGTATTGAAAAAGTGAGGAAAGTACCCTTTAGCCATTTCTGTCATTCCAAACGTTTTAGGCATTCGGCTCAAAGGCATGGCCAAATAGCTCATCGAATCTTTAAACTGTACTTGTCCCACTTGCATGAAAATGATTTTGGCTCCGTTCAAAGTCACTTTAGGACGCTCGGTGCCATGTTCCGTATAGTATCTGAGAAGAAACTGTCCATCGTATCCGGAGAAATTGTGAGCCATCACCGTGGCATGACGATGACAATCTCCGTAACGTTCGATGTCCTCTTGGTTCCACGTCTTGTCAACGGGGTCTAAGACCCATTGGGCAAAATCGGCTAACGTGTTCGATCCCCGAAACATTTTTTCACGCCCTCCAGGAATCTTGCTGCAGTGAGGGCAATGACTGAAGATAGATTCTTGAATGCACTTCTCGCACGCTCGATGAGCCACGCAGAAGTTAGGAATGTGAATACCGATCTCTTGCATGCATTCGAAATCGAAAAAGATGAAACTGCCTTTCTTGTGACCGTCCTCTTTCTCTGGTGGAGGTTGATATTTTTGCACGTAACATTGGTGTTTCAAGTCCACGATGTGGTGACAAATGTGACATTTTTTCTTTCCTGAACATACGTGTGCCTTCGTACTATTGGTACGTATGCCTTGTCCACACGTAGGGCACAATCTCAGCAGTTGACAAGCACATTTCTGCTTTGAACCTTGCGTCTTCAGATGTTGTTGGTAACAGGCAGGGCTGACAAACGTGCGCAGACAAGTTGAACAAGGCACTGGTCCTTCGCTCATACAGGGTGGAGAGGCCAAACATCCTGAGCATTTCAATCCGCAATGTTTGTGTTGCTCTCGATTATTATAACCATGGTCACATTTCTCACAGTAATAACCGTATCCCAGGAATCCGGTGATACTGGTAATGGTATCGAAATGGTCATCGTGATAATAGACATGAATGTATTTTCCGTCCTTAAAGTCTTGGCCTCGAAACAACAGAGGTCCACGCACTTCTTGAGGGTGCACTTTCAAGGTGTATCGTGGAGCTAGGGCATCTTGCAATTTTTTGCATCTCAGGAATGCCGCAGGGTGTGTCTTTGGATAGGTCAGCTTGTTGCAACAGAAGTTCTGCTTCGTTTCGTTGTTTGGCGCGGTCCGATTGTCGAATAGTTTTCCAGGCTCTTTTCCATTCTGCCGTGTCGTTCTTGTTGGCATAGGTTCGTCCCACCACGATGGCTCGAGCTAAACACATCTGGTCTTGAGGGTTGTGAATTTGGACGAGGCTACGCTTAATGCTGCGAAGCTCGTTCACCAATAACATCTTTTTGCGTCCGGTCCCTTGAGGAGGAGAGACGCGGGTCATGTCCAATGTGGCTTTTCCATCGGTGATGTCAAACTGGTCATTAGATTGTTACACGTGTTGAATCTTGTCCATGACTTTGGAAGCAGTCAATTCTGCAGGGGTGCTAAACTCGATCCAAACAGGGGATTTCAAACCGTCGTGTTGTATGGAAAGTCTCAAGCGATCGTCTTCTTTGGGTTGACATTGTCGCTTGAGTGTGGTGAGCAAAGAATCCCACACCCCAGTGATGAACACTTCTGCTTTCTCTAACGGCACTTCAGCCTTGAAATCTTTAAACTTCACTGTGTATTTGTAAGCCGTGGTTCTAAATTTTCTAGAGGATCGCTTTTCCGTCTCTCGAATGGAATAGTATTTTTCAGGGTTGACTAAGGGTGACGAACTTGGTTTAGAGGGTTCGGATTCTGGTTCACTCATGTCCTCTTCAAAATCACTGGCATGAATTTGTGCCAAGATTTCAGCCCTGGTACGAGGCGATAGATCAAGTTTCTGCCTCTTACTTTCTTCTTCTTTCTTCTCGAATGAATGGGATCGTTTCATCTTGAGTGCAAAACGTCAAATGACTCAAGTTTAAACACGATGGACTAATTTATAGTCCTGGCAGACCAGCGTATATAAAAGGGTGTGTGTCTTGTCCTTTCACTATTCATTTCACTCTCAAACCGAGCACAACGATGGAAGAGACTAACCAAATCGAACGTTTCATCAGAGCTTTGCGAGGGGTCATTAGAAAATTCTCTTCAGACCAGCCCACGGACTACTCTCCTTCCTTTCGAGATAAAAGTCAAGATACTTGCTATATCTGTCAGAAGAAAGGGCATTGGTCTTCAGAGTGTCCAGATCGTCAAAAAAGAAAAAAAGGGGCTAGAAAAGACAAAAGTCAAGATACCTGTTATTATTGTCAAGAGAAAGGACATTGGTCTCCAGATTGCCCAAAAAAGAAACAAGAGGAGTCAGAAGAAAAGAAGGATTCTTCAGAAGAAGAGAGGGATTCTTCAGAGGAAGAAGAGGAAGAAAGAAGACAATTCTATTTACAAGAGGCAAAGAAAAAGAAACAGGAGAAGAAAAGAAGAAGGGAAGAAAGTGAGGAGGAAGAAGAGGAAAAGACGGTGAAGAAATTTAAAAAACAGAGAGAGTAAACAAGGAGACAGAAGAAGTCAATGAACTTTTTAAAGTGTTCTGTTGCGAATTGTGAATTGGATTGTAACAATGGATAAAAGAATAAATTAATTATATAAGGTAAGTGTCTTTGAGTTTTGATTTTAAAATAAGAACGTACACTCAAGCACTCATACACAGACACGTACTATAGGGGTAAAATGGTTATTTTTGAGTTATTGGCAAATTGAAAGGCTATTTCTTTTCGAGAAATGTGGGTGGCCCTGAAAAGGGCCTTTTTTGGTGTAGGGGTGAGTTTAAGCAATCAACTTTAACTGCCTTAAGCCTTTGCCACGGCCGAGGCCTACTTGTGATGATGATGATTGGGTTGAAATCACTAAGGGTGGTACGGTAGGCTTAGTCACAGGGTTGGCGTGTTTAGCTCGGGAAGGTCGTATTCTCTTCGGTCGTGATAAAGAAGTCTGATACATTTGTTTCAGACTCCTTAACTCCGCTAAAATGTCCAACAGTACCGTGACCGTTTGATTTTCACCCTCTTATTTCTTTGCTGCTACTTCTTCTTCTTGTTGCTGTTTTTTTTCTTACCTCTTCTTCTTGCTGCTGTTGCTGTAGGAGAAAAGCTTGTTCCGCTTCCTTTTGTCGTTGTATAAATTTTTCCAATTCTTCTTTCTGTCTCTGTCTAAAATTCTCCACTTGCGGTAATGAAGAAGGTAACGAAGGTTCCGGAACAAATTCTTGCGAGGTAAGAAAATCCACAAAATCCCAATTCACCTCTTCTGAAAGTAAGTCCGGGTTCCCTTGGGCGGTCTCCACTGCTGGTGCACCCCAATGGATCGTTTTCTGAGTTTCCGTCATGTTGAATCACTGTCGCATAGATTGACTGCACACAAGCGCTAACGAATCTATATAGACCACGTGACGTCACAGACTGCTCTCTTCGGATTGGATGCGGGCTGGCTGAATTCTGTAACGCGTGTTCGGATTGGTGAATGAACTCAATCCGTTTCAATCCTTCCTTTACCTATAAATAAGCGCAGTGCACTGCATTGATTCACCTGTTCTCGTCGCCTCACGATGTGGACCACAGTTGAATCATCCACCCTTGTGTCTTCAATGATGTTTAGGACGGACATGCTCATGTATGTCCGGTCCAAGTGGACTGTTGTTGATAGGACAGATACTAGTCTATGGATGAAAAGAGTTTACATAGAAAGACAAGGATGTCTCAAGAGAGTACTTGTGTATGGACCTGCAGTTAGAAGGAGTTTAAGAAGAAGAAGAAGATGTGACAGATGCCATCTATGTTAATATTAATATTAATATTAACATAAACCCAAAGGCCCTTTTCAGGGCCACTCACATTTCTCGAAAAGAGAATGACTTTCAGTTGCCTATCCCTTTTTTTACTTTTTAAAAAAAAAAAATCCCATGTTCAATTTCACTTGACGCTATACAGTCCCACCCTGTTTAAATTCCTTTGACGCTATACAGTCCCTATTCCCATGTTCAATTCTTCTTGAGGCTATATCGTCCCACGATTTTTTCTCCATGTTAAATTCCCTTGAGGCTATATGTTCCCACGATTTTTCTCCATGTTAAATTTCCATTGAGGCTATATGTTCCCAGGGGGGGTCTGTAATGCTAATTCCCATTGAGGCTCTAGTATCCCCATATACTACTAAGCTTGTATGAGTTTTTCATAAATTCTATTTATTTCCCATAAATTCCACTTCTGTAAGTATTATCTTGAATCAAAGGTCCGTAATCGTTCCATTTCGTAATCAAACAATTTTGTATTCCATTTTGT
This sequence comes from Sinohyriopsis cumingii, assembly GCA_028554795.2. Lineage (NCBI taxonomy): Eukaryota > Metazoa > Mollusca > Bivalvia > Unionida > Unionidae > Sinohyriopsis > Sinohyriopsis cumingii. The sequence continues at coordinate 7,665,653 of CM068834.1, read as the reverse complement.
GAATTTTCATGAATTCTATTTCTGTAAGTATTATCTTATATCGAAAGTCCGTATTCGTTCCATTTCGTGATTAAGGTATTAAATCCGTAGTAGTAAATGGGGCCACCCTAGGGACAATGGGACTTTAAAAGCATTAAAAACACCCCTGGGCCACTCTAGGGACAATGGAAATTTAACATGGAGAAAAATCGTGGGTCACTCTAGGGACAATGGGAATTTAACATAGAGTTTGGGCTTGTCTAGGGACAAGGGGAATTGAACATGGGAATAGAGTTTGGGTTTGTCTAGGGACAAGGGGAATTGAACATGGGATTTTTTTTTTTTTTAAAGTTTTTTTAAATTTAAATTTAAATTTAAATTTAAAAAAGGGTAGGCAATGGAAAGGCTATCTCTTTTCGAGAAATATGGCTGGCCCTGAAAAGGGCCTTTGGGTTTAAGTTAATGTAGCCATTAACATAAAGGGTACCGCACTGGTCTTCTTCTTGTCCTTAGGCTACGTTTCACTGTAGGACCGTAAATCAGGACTCTTTTCAGGCATCCTTGTCTTTCTACGTAGATCCTACGTATCCACAGACTGGTGTTTGTCCTGTGGACAACGGTCCACTTGGATCGGACATACATGGGTATGTCCGTCCGGAACATCATGGAAGACACAAGCGTAGAAGATTGCACATCGGTACACATGTTGAAGCGACGAGAACAGGTGAATCAATGCACTGAACTGCGCTTATTTATAGGTAGAGGTAGGATTGAAACGGATTGAGTTCATTCTCCAATCCAAACACGCGTTACAAAATTCAGTCAGTCCGCATCCAATCCGAAGAGGTTAGTCTGTGACGTCAGTTGGTCTATATAGATTCGCTAGCGCTTGTGTGCAGTCAATCTATGCGACAGTGATTCAACATGACGGAAATTCAGAAAACGATCCATTGGGGTGCACCAGCAGGGGAGACCGCCCAAGGGAACCCGGACTTACTTTCAGAAGAGGTACATTGGGATTTTGTGGATTTTCTTACCTCGCAAGAATTTGTTCCGGAACCTTCGTCATTACCGCAAGTGGAGAATTTTAGACAGAGACAGAAAGAAGAATTGGAGAAATTTATGCAACGACAAAAGGAAGCGGAACAAGCTTTTCTCCTACAGCAACAGCAACAGCAACAAGAAGAGGTAAGAAAAAAACAACAGCAACAACAGCAAGAAGAAGTAGCAGCAAAGAAACAAGAGGGTGAAAATCAAACGGCTACGGTACTGTTGGACATTTTAGCGGAGTTAAGAAGTCTGAAACAAATGTATCAGACTTCTTTATCACGACCGAAGAGAATACGACCTTCCCGACCTAAACACGCCAACCCTGTGACTAAGCCTGTCGTACCACCCTTAGTGATTTCAACCCAATCATCAGAAGTAGGCCTTGGCCGTGGCAAAGGCTTAAGGCAGTTAAAGTTGATTGGTTAAACTCACTCCTACACCATAAAGAAAAAAGGCCCTTTTCAGGGCCACCCACATTTCTCGAAAAGAAATACAATTTCAATTTGCCAATAACTCAAAAAAAAAAAAAACCACCCATTTTACCCTTATAGCACGTGTTTGTGTATGAGTGCGTGAGTGTAGCTTCTTATTTTAAAATCAAAACTCAAAGACACTTACCTTATATCATTCATGTATTCTTTTATCCATTTTTTACAATCCAATTCACAATTCACCACAGAACACTTTAAAAAGTTCGTACACTTCTTCTTTCTCATTATTTAGTCTCTCTGTTTTTTGAAAATCTTCACCGTTTTTTCCTCATTTTCTTCCCTTCTTCTTTTCTTCTCCTGTTTCTTTGCCTCTTTTAAATAGAATTGTCTTCTTTCTTCCTCTTCTTCCTCTGAAGAATCCCTCTCTTCTTCGAAGAATCCCTCTCTTCTTCCGAAGAATCCCTCTCTTCTTCTGAAGAATCCTTCTTTTCTTCTGACTCCTCTTGTTTCTTTTTTGGGCAATCTGGAGACCAGTGTCCTTTTTCTTTACAATAATAACAGGTATCTTGACTTTTGTCTTTTTTAGCCCCTGTTTTTTTTTTCTTTTTTGACGGTCTGGACACTCTGAAGACCAATGCCCTTTCTTCTGACAGATATAGCAAGTATCCTGACTTTTATCTCGAAAGGAAGGAGAGTAGTCCGTCGGCTGGTCTGAAGAGAATTTTCTAATGACCCCTCGCAAAGCTCTGACGAAACGTTAAATCTGGGTAGTCTCTTCCATCGTTGTGCTCGGTTTGAGAGTGAAATGAATAGTGAAAGGACAAGACACACACCCTTTTATATACGCTGGTTTGTCATGACTATCAATTAGTCTATGGTGTTTAAACTTGAGTCATTTGACGTTTTGCACTCAAGATGAAACGATCCCATTCATTCGAGAAGAAAGAAGAAGAAGAAAGTAAGAGGCAGAAACGTGATCTATCGCCTCGTACCAGGGCTGAAATCTTGGCACAAATTCATGCCAGTGATTTTGAAGAGGACATGAGTGAACCAGAATCCGAACCCTCTAAACCAAGTTCACCACCCTTAGTCAACCCTGAAAAGTACTAATCCATTCGAGAGACGGAAAAGCGCTCCTCTAGAAAATTTAGAACCACGGCTTACACCTACACGGTGAAGTTTAAAGATTTCAAGGCCGAAGTACCCTTGGAGAAAGCAGAAGGGTTTATCACCGAGATGTGGGATTCTTTGCTCACCTCACTCAAGCGAAAATGTCAACACAAAGAAGACGATCGCTTGACACTATCCATAGATCACGACGGTTTGAAATCCCCTGTTTGGATCGAGTTTAGCAGACCCGCAGAACTAACCCCTTCCAAAGTCATGGACAAGATTCAACACGTACAACAATCTAATGACCAGTTTGACATCACCGATGGTAAAGCCACACTGAAAATGGCTCACGTCTCTCTTCCTCAAGGGACAGGACGCAAAAAGATGTTATTGGTGGACGACCTTCGCAACACCAAAACAAGTCTCGTCCGAATTAACAACCCTCAAGACCAGATGTGCTTAGCCCGTGCCATCGTGGTGGGACGAACCTATGCCAACAAGAACGACACGGTAGAATGGAAAAGAACCTGGGAGAACATTCGAAAATCGAACCGAACCAAACAACGAAACGAAGCAGAACTCCTGTTGCAACAAGCTGGCCTATCCAAAGACACACCCTGTGGCATTCCTGAGATGCAAAAATTGCAAGATGCCCTAGCTCCACGCTACACCTTGAAAGTGCACCCTCAAGAAATGCGCGGGTCTCTGTTGTTTCGAGGCCAGGATTTTAAGGACGGAAAATACATTCATGTTTATCATCACGATGACCATTTCGATACCATTACCAGTATCACCGGATTCCTGGGATACAGATATTACTGTGAGAAATGTGACTATGCTTATAATAATCGAGAGCAACACAAGCATTGTGGATGGAAATGCCCAGGATGTTTGGCCTCTCCACCCTGTCTGAGCGAAGAACCAGTGCCTTCTTCGACTTGTCTGCGCATGTTTGTCAGCCCTACCTGTTACCAACAACATTTGAAAACACAAGGTTCACAGAAGAAATGTGCTTGTCAACTCCTGAGATTGTGCCCTACGTGTGGACAAGGCATACTTACCAACAATGCCAAGGCACACGTATGTCGAGGAAAGAAAAAATGTCACATTCGTCACCACATCGTGGACTTGGAACACGAATGTTACGTGCAAAAATACCAACCCCCACCAGAGAAAGAGGACGGTCACAAGAAGAAAGGCAATTTCATCTTTTTCGATTTCGAATGCATGCAAGAGACTGGCATTCACATCCCTAATTTCTGCGTGGCTCATCGAGCGTGCGAGAAGTGCATTCAAGAACCTATCTTCAGTCATTGCCCTCACTGCAGCAAGATTCCTGGAGGACGTGAAAAAATCCTTCGGGGACCAAACACGTTAGCCGATTTTGCCCAATGGGTCTTAGACCCCATCGACAAGACGTGGAGCCAAGAGGACATCGAACGTTACGGAGATTGTCATCGTCATGCCACGGTGATGGCTCACAATTTCTCCGGATACGATGGACAGTTTCTTTTGAGGTACTATACGGAACATGGCACCGAACGTCCTAAAGTGATTTTGAACGGAGCCAAAATCATTTTCATGCAAGTGGGACAAGTACAGTTTAAAGATTCGATGAGTTACTTGGCCATGCCTTTGAGCCGAATGCCTAAAACGTTTGGAATGACAGAAATGGCTAAAGGGTACTTTCCACACTTTTTCAATACGGAAGCCAATCAACATGCTGTTCTACCCCATTTGCCTGAGGCTCACTATTACGACCCCGACAACATGCGTACCGAACAACGAGAAGCTTTCTACGCTTGGCACCAAGCTCACGCCTCGGACCCTTTCGACTTTCAGGAAGAAATTTTAAAGTATTGTCGTTCCGACGTGGACATTTCACGGCGTTGCTGTGGAAAATTTCGAGAACTGTTCATGGAACACGGAGGGGTCGATCCTTTGAAAGAAGCTTGCACCATTGCCAAAGCGTGTTCCTTAGTGTACCGCCAACGATTCATGCCTGAAAACACCGTGGCTGTCATCAGTCCTCAAACGACCCACTATGTCAAGCGTCAATACTCGGTCAAAGCCCTACGTTGGTTACATTACTTGTGCGAGAAGGAAGACAAATGGATTCAGAATGCCCGCAACGGAGGGGGCGAAAAGACCATCGGAACGTATTCGGTCGATGGCTGGGACTTAGAAAACCCCAAGATCGTGTACGAGTTTAACGGTTGCTTATTTCACGGATGTCCCGTCTGTTACCCTGACCGTGACACTAAAAATCAGTTTTTGCAACGAACCATGGAAGACTTGTACCAGGACACTTGTCAGCGACGCCTAAAGTTAGAACAGCAAGGATACCAAGTGGTGGAAATGTGGGAACACGAGTACGATCACCGTATGAAAACCGATCCCGAGTTTAAACGCCTCGTGGAAAGTTACCAGTTCATGGACCCGCTGAACCCGAGGGATAGTTTGTACGGAGGAAGGACCAATGCCACCTGTTTGCTGTACCAAGCCGACGAAGAGAAAGGAGAAGAAATCAAATACTTGGACGTGTGTTCGCTGTATCCCTACGTGTGCAAATAGTGTCGCTTTCCTGTAGGGCACCCGCAATTGCTGACGGAACACATCGACCTGAAAAACATTCGACAATACGAAGGCTTGATCAAGTGTAAAGTTTTGCCTCCCACGAACCTATACCATCCCGTCTTACCTCACCATTGTCAAGGCAAACTGATGTTTCCATTGTGCCGTACTTGTGCCGAAACGTGCAACCAGGACCAACCTTGCCATCACAGCCAGGAAGAACGTGCCTTGACGGGAACCTGGGTCAGCGTGGAATTGTTCAAAGCTCTGGACATGGGATACCAACTGTTAGAAGTGTACGAAATTTGCCACTTTCCCAAGACACAACAGTACCACAAGGGTGACCCTACTCAGAAAGGCATTTTCGCCGACTACGTGGATGCCTTTTTGAAACTGAAACAAGACGCCAGCGGCTATCCTTCCTGGTGTCACACTCCCGAAGACCAAATACAATTCAAAGAGAAATACTACGCACAAGAAGGCATCTCTTTAGACCACATCGAAAAAAACGAAGGCAGGCGATCGTTTGCCAAAGTGATGTTAAATTGCTTGTGGGGTAAAATGGCACAACGACCGTGTTTACCCAAGACGGAATATTTGACAGAACCTTCCCGCTACTTCCAGATGATTCACGACAAAACCAAATACATGAAACACGTGGACGTCGTTCGAGAGGATTTGATCTTGGTCAATTACGAAGAAGATCTGGACTTTGTACAAGACGACCCTTTTGGAAATGTCATCATTGCGGCTTACGTGACAGCTCATGCTCGCTTAAAATTGTACGAAGCTTTAGAACTGTTAGAAGAACGCGTCCTGTACTTTGACACGGACAGTTGCATTTACATCCATCACCCGAGTCAACAGCACCCTGACATCGAAGGAGACCGTTTAGGAGCCTGGACAGACGAGCATCCCGACGACAAGATTCTAACTTTCGTCAGTGGTGGTCCCAAAAATTACGGCTACGAATACCGGGACAAACAAGGAGAAGTGCACACGACGTGCAAATTGAAAGGACTGACTCTGAATCATCGTACCAGTCGAGTGGTCAACTTTGGGGTATTGAAAGAAGCCTTGCAATCGGGAGAGGATGGAAACTTTAAAGTGACCACCTATCAACCGAACAAGATTGTACGTTTACCCACTCACCACATCGTCAGTCGACCCTTGGAAAAAGTCTATCAAATTGTATACCAGAAGCGAGTGCGACTTCCCAATCACTTCACCTTACCGTACGGTCACGTCGGTATTGGTCTGTATATGAAAAGGAACCCTAGGCAAGATCGATAGTTCATTGTTCATTGAAGTAACTTACCATGTCGTTGACGAAGAAGAAACCAGATTGGTTAGGAGTCAAATGTTGGACATCACCGAGACCAGGGTTTTGAGGCTTGGACACAAGAGGTGGCTCAGTATGCACGAGAGTTTTTCAAGGAAAAAAGTTACTTTTCAACCTGTGTTAGCGACGGTGCGAGAAGAACCCGTCACCCAGGACAGGACTGTCGTGGACAGGCCTGAAAGACCCTTTCGGGAGGACACTTGTGTGACCTTACCCCTACTATAGAACTGGTTAGAACTTTACCCAAAACATGTTGTACAGACACTTGTGTTTATTCCACGTTCATGCTTATCACGTGCCTTTTATTCTTGTACATAAGCCTTTGGCTTTTATGCATTTTTGTCTTTCGTATTCATGTTTGAAACATTCAATAAACGTGTTCTGAAAAAGTATATAAACTCTTGTCTTGTTTGTTTTTCGTGTCACAAGTGACATTTCTCAAACCATGGCTACCTCTGCTGTCTCTGCTCCCTCTTCCTCCACTGTCAAAGTCATCGACGAACACTTAGATCGTGCCAGTTGGGAGGCTTTGTATCTTCGCCATCCCTTTAACATGCTCATTGCTGGACCTAGCGGTTCAGGCAAAACCGAATTCGTCAAACGTTTGATCGAACATAAACATCATTTGATCGATCGACCCCCTCAACGAATCGTGCGGTGTTACAAAGAGTGGCAATCGGCGTACAGCCTCTTGCGAGAAAGTCAAGGCGATTCCATCGTGTTTGTGGAAGGCATTCCTAAAGAAGACGACGGCATCGTCTCTGACTCCCGTCTAACCCATTTGGTCATTTTCGACGACATGTTAGGAGAAGACGAAGAAGAAATTAAACTGTGGTTCACGCGCAGAGGGCATCACCGTAATGCCAGTGTCGTTTACATCACCCAAAATTTGTTTCAACAAAGTAAAGCCCATCGCACCATCAGTCTCAATGCGCATTACGTGGTCTTGTTTAAAAGCCCTCGAGATAAATCGCAAGTGCAAGTCTTAGCCAAACAGTTAGGAACGCCTTGGCTGACTCAGGCGTACGACGATGCCACTCAAACTCCACACGCCTATTTACTCGTCGATTTGAAACCTACGACTCCCGAGGATTTGCGATTTCGTACCCACTTGTTTCACCACTGGTGCCAAGACGGAGGGCCTGTCCTGTACACGTCTCCGTCCTCGACTTCATTTCACTCCCCATAAAAAAATCTATAAAAACCTCAGACCCTTTTTCGTCTGTCTCACTCTCAGTGCGAACATGACGTCCCTTCAGTCGCATCTTCCCGTCAAATTGATTCGTGCCTTGTATGGCATCAGTCGAGAAAAAGATCCACAAACACGAGCTCGTGTCTTAGAAGCTAGTCTCAAAGAAGTCTTACGATGGTTCACGGTGACGGCACGTCAATTACTCCAAGGAATCATTCAGATTCCTCATCAAACCAAACGCTTTTTCGATCGAAACAAAGTCGCTTTGGTCCAACTGGCCGATCCCCGCATCGACACTCAAACCAAAAAACAAATCATTTTGAAACCTGGAGGGAGCGGTAATCTAGGAGGGGTCATCATTCGCTCACTCTTAAGATGGGATCCTAATGCCCCAAAAGTTATCCCCAAGACAAAAGTCCAACGAAGCCCCAAGAAGAAAAAGACCAGGTCCCCAAGGAGAACTTCTCCAGTGGCAGGACCCTCCTCTTACCAGACACCACCCCGGAAAAAGAAAAGAAGCCCCCAGAAAAAGAAACAGAAAAAAGTCCCCAGAAAAAGAAAAGTCCACAGAAGAAAACTAGTCGCAAGAGAGGCACTTCGGCCAGGACGCAACCTTACACTCGCAAACCACGACCTGCCACAGCGGTGACTGCGTCTCCGGCAGCCTCACGTTTATCCACTTCTCCGTTGATGTCACCAGGAACTGAAGAGTACTTGGAGACGTTGATCACACCAAGAACTTCTCCGTTGATGACCCCCTAAAGAACTTCCCCAGTGGCAGGACCTTCCAATTTAGTGGCAGTGGCTGCTGCTCACAAAGTACCTTCTCCCAAAATCAAAGTTCAAGAAAGATCGGGCATGTTACAAAGTTTGCTGGATTTGTCCAAGCAAGAACTGGCTCGATTTAGTCCGTTGCGTACCCCTGCACGACGTGTCATGCCTGTCCTCAAACTAATACGACGTCAAGACAATCAGTGGCGACGCGTTCCAGTATAAAAAAGGCCTGTGACCAAGTCGGGTATCAGGGTTTTTTGGTGCTCCTGAAGACTCAAAGATGTCACCCTCCAGAAAACCCCAAGAAAGAAAAGGAAAGGACTGCCACCACGTTTAGCCAAACATGGGGACATGTTATCTGTCCTGTCCAAAGCTTCTCCACCCCTACGAAAAAAACTCATTCAAACGGCCTCCAAAGAGGTCATCGATACCGTGTGCGAATGTTGTTTGAACGTTTTGAAAGGCACGATCCCTTTGTCCAAACACCAGAAACAATGCTTAGGCAAACATCGTCACGTTCTTCGCCAAATGGTTCAAAAGAAAATTCCCATTCGTCAAAAAAAGAAGATGTTAGTGCAACGTGGAGGTATTTTACCTCTCTTGTTAGGCCCCATACTGAAAGGAGTCTTGGGAACCATGTTGGGAGGACTGGTGGGAGCAAGATAAAAAGGTCTCGGAAGTTCCAAGATCTCAGAATCGACCCCTGACAACCCCATGGAAGGACGAAAACTAGCTTTAGTGCCTTACAAACGATGGATGGAATACCATCCGTGGCAAGAACAACACACCCCGCATTTACCTCCCAATCCCCATTTGAGCGAGATGTCCCAGTTACAACACGAATTGCAGTCCTTGATGGATCGCCAAGATTTGTCCGAAACAGAAAAATCGCAAAAGTACGGTCAACTCTTGCAACGACTGCAACTCTTTCACCAGAAAGCTTTAGACGAAACAGCTCTACCCACTCTGAAAGATTTTAAGACCTTGATGAAAAGTCCAGCACCATCACCAGTACCAGTACCAGTACCAGTACCACCAGTACCCGTGACCAAGACAGAAAAAGGAGAAGAAGAGGAAGGGTTTCAAACTCCACCAGAAAAAGTACGCAAGTTAACAACACCACCTACCTCCAGAATTGGATGGATTAAAAAGATAATGGCCACCCCTTCTTCATCACAAGAGAAAAAGAAAGTGAAGACAGAAGTGAAGACAGAAGTGAAACAAGAACCGATATCCCCCGCTCAGACATCCTCCTCCTCTTCAACACCTATTGCCGGTCGCACACGCAAAGCATTGCAATCCAAGAAAATACCCCAAGAGAAAAAGAGTAGCCTCCTCCAAGAGTGGGTGCCTTATTAACACACCAACCAACACAAAAAAATGGAAAAAGTCTTAGCCAGCATTTACTACGATCCCTCCCATCCTGCAGGTTACGCAGGAGTTCAAAAATTGTATCGTGCTGCCAAAACGCAAGTGATAAATCTCCGTTTACCTGAAGTGCAACGATGGTTACAAGAACAAGCTACCTACACTTTACACAAACCCATTCGACGCAAGTTTGCCAGAAGTCGCACCCGAGTGGAAGGCATCGATCATCAATGGCAAGCCGATTTAGCCGATGTCTCTCATTTGGCCAGCTACAATCGTGGCTACAAATATTTGTTTTGTGTCATCGACGTCTTTTCCAAATTTGCTTGGGTCGTACCCTTGACTTCCAAATCGAGCAGCGAGTTAGTGCGAGCCCTGCAACGGGTGTTTAAACAAAGCGGTCGTCACCCTCTTCGATGGCAAACGGACAAAGGTACCGAATTTCTGAACCAAGCTTTCCAAAAAGAATTAAAGAAACGTGACATTCATTTTTTTACCACCGAGAATCCCGAAACCAAAGCCAGCATCGTGGAACGTTTTCAACGCACTTTGAAAGAACGCATGTGGAAATATTTTACGCATCACCACACTCTGAAGTACATCGACATCTTACCGCACCTGGTGCAAGCGTACAACCAATCTTACCATCGAAGCATCGGACGTGCCCCGCAAGACGTGACTCCCGACAACGAAGTGCTGGTGTTTGAGCGTCTGTTTGGTACGTCCCCGACGAGGGCTGTCCCCAAGAAAAGTGGAGAGTTGGCCGTAGGAGATTGGGTGCGCATTGGCAAAACAAAACGCACTTTTGACAAAGGTTACTTACCTAACTGGACGACCGAACTGTTTCGCGTCACTGGACGAGTGCATGGCCGTCATCCTGCCGTCTATAAATTGGAAGACATGAACGGAGAAGTGCTCAAAGGAACGTTTTATTTGCCCGAGTTACAACGTGTCACCAAAAAAGAAGACGACGTGTACGACATCGAAAGCATTCTCGAACGCAGAACCCGTAAAGTGGGCAAACGACGTGTCAAAGAAGTCAAAGTACATTGGAAAGGATATCCACCCAGTTTTGATTCTTGGATCGACGCTTCGCAAGTCATCGACTATAAAAAGAAGTGACCATCATGCCTTTTCACACAGACGCAGCTACGTCGACCACTCCTCCTTCACCCAGTTCTTCTGTGCAAGATTTACAAAAACAACCCTTGTGGATGTGGTGTGGAGAACGTGTGCCTAAAACGCAAATCGTCTTTTTCTGCCAAACCTTCGTGGTGTATTGTGTCATCGGGGCAGCCATCGCCAATTTGAGTTTGCAACAAGGAGACAAACAATTGTGGACCATTTTATTGAGCAGTTGCATCGGTTACCTGCTTCCTAATCCCTCCCTGAAATTCACCTCGAACGAGAACCACGGGAACCTTGTGTCCAGTGCCAGTGCCAGTCACCACTCCAACCACAACCAGAACCCCATTTTGGGCGGAGACACGCCTCTGACGTCCACTAACCCCTCGGACAGCCACAGAACTCTGGAATTATGAGTCACCAAAACCAATTTTACTTAACCTTACCCAGTGACAGTTCCATGGAGGTGTTTCCCAAGAACACGTTGTGCTGTTACACGGTCAAATTACCTCAAGCCATCCCCTTAGATCACGAAGCCCATTGGGAAGTGGCTTTAGTAGAAATGATTCACCCGACCCAAGTCCTCAATGTCCTTCCCAATCAAAATTTTTTTGATGTGGAAGTTCATGACGAACAATTGCAACAGTGGATGGATAGCAATGTCAAATATGACAAGAAAACCCGTACACAAAAGTACACAACCTATCACTTGTTCATTTCCCCAGGCTATTATTTTAGTGGTCAACATTTGGTCAGCACCATAACCTCCAGGTTTAATGCCGTGTTTCTGAAAGCTTTGGAGCATGTCAACAAAAATGTCACCATGGAGTACCACAAAGCAGCTCGTCGCTTCTTGCTGAAATTTGAACGGAGTAAAATCATGTCCATTTTATTTTGTCCTGAATTGTTTGACATGTTGGGCGGAGACATGGACATGAGAAAGGCCATGATCAAGAAAAACGAATTACTCATCGTTTACGATAACGAGTCTTTTAGCAAGTTATTTCGTGCCCCGGTAGAACTGAACCAAGGACTGAATTTGATGTTCGTGTATTCCGATGTGGTGGAGTACAACGTGGTGGGACACACCTCCGTACCGTTACTGCGTGTCATTCCTTTCAAAGTAGATTCTGCCACGAACGCTGACGAGGAAGGTGGAAACACTTACCACGTCCACCGCGAATTTGTCCATCCTCACTATTTGCCGGTCAGCAAGTCGTATTTGGACACGGTCAACATTGCTATAAAAGGAGATTTGGGACAAAATATTCCATTCACCAAAGGAAAAGTCACGGTGAAACTCCATTTTCGAAAACGGTTCTCTCACGACTCTTAAGTCATGTATCCAGTGTACCGAGGGGTTGCTCGACAGCGAGGACACGGCTTAGGAGATATGTTAAAATCGGCCTTTCGTTCGGTGGCCCCGGTGTTGAAACCGATGGTGACACGCGGATTGCACGCCTTGAAAGATGCGGCACTGACGCAAGGCAAAGAATTTCTCCAAAATGTCATCATCGACAAACAAAACCCTAAAGAAGCCTTCATGAGGGCAGGCAAAAATGTCTTGCTGCAAACGGGCAAAGACATTTTAGGCCAACGAGAAACACCTATAAATGCCCTGCACGCTACCGAGTCAGGCATTCAGCAAGGACAAGGCAGAAAGAGACGACGAAGAAAACACCCTTTCACCAGACTTCAAGCGAGAAAGGCCAAGAAAAGAAGAACCGTTCGAGACTTAGACGTTTTCGATTATTGAGAAAAGAGACAAAAAAAATGATGCACCGAGAATCTTGCGCTTGTTCCAAGACGGAACTGGATCTGTTTGCCAATCCCCCCCCCCCCACGATGATGACGATGCAAGAATCCCAGTGGGTGGACTTTCACCCCGTCTCCTCACTGACCGATTCCGCTCCCATCGAGTTTGAAATCAAAGGACAGCCCGAAGATTACATCGATCTGAATAGCAGTTACTTGTACCTGAAAGTCAAAATTCTAGATAAGACTGGAGGTGCTATAGACGATGAAGCAGTAGCTCCCGTCAACAATTTCATGCATTCCTTGTTCAGTGGAGTGGACTTGTACTTGAATAACAAACTGGTCAGTAGCAGCATGGATACTTACCCTTATCGTGCCTACCTGGAAAATCTCTTGACGTACGGAATAGATGCCAAGAAGACTCATCTCAATGCCTGTGTGGTATGGGAAGCTGACGAACCTACCAAGTTTGAAATATTGGAAACTGATGAAAAGAAAGACAACAATGATGGATTTCTAGAACGAAGAAAGAGAATCACGGGAGCCGACACAAGTTTAGAACTGATGGATCGTTTGCATTTGGACATGTGGTTGCAAGAAAAGTATTTGCTGAACGGGGTGGATGTCCGCCTGAGACTGAATCGTAGCAGTGCCGCTTTCCATTTGATGGCTGATAGTGACGGTTACAAAACCAAAATCCTAGAAGCCAGACTCTACGTACGCCGTGTGGAAGTGTTACCTAAAGTGGGAAACGACATCAGTCAGACGTTGAGCAGAACGACCGCCAAGTATCCCATACGACGCGTGGAAGTGAAAACCTTCACCAGTCCCAAGGGACAGCGATCCATGATCGAAGATCATCTGTTCCAAGGACAGTTACCCAAACGTTTGATCGTTGGTATCGTCGAGAATACAGCCTTCAACGGAGCTGCCGAAAAAAATCCTTTCTACTTTCAACACTTTGGCGTGTCCAAAATCGAAGTCAGTCGCGATGGCAAGACCTTGTGTACCCGACCTTTCGAACCTGACTTTACCAAGAAGAATTACTTGAGATCGTACTTGTCCCTGTACGAAGCCACCGGACAGTTAGGAACCAATACCAGTCACGGTATTACGTACGAGGATTATGCAGGAGGCTACGCTTTCTGGGCTTTCGATTTCACTCCAGACCAAGGCAGCGACGAGGGACATTTCCACCCTATAAAATCCGGCCAGATTCGTGTGGAAATTCAGTTTAAAGACCGAGACCCTGATGAAACGGTGAACGTCATCCTGTATGCAGAATTCGATAATACCATAGAAATCAACAGTTTGAGAGAAGTCATCCTAGATTACTAGAAACCATGGAAGACTTATCCCTCTTTACCTAGTGGAGAAACTTTTAGTGTTGGATTATTTTTAAAAAATGTTAGAGTTGTTGTTGTTTAGTGTTAAGTGATTTTTGAATAAAAAATGTTGTGTTTTGAAAAAATTGTTTGATGTTATATTGTTGGATTATTGTTAAAAATGTTAGAGTTGTTGTTTAGTGTTAAGTGATTTTTGAATAAAAAATGTTGTGTTTTGAAAAAAATGCCTTTGTCTTTTGTTTAGCTATAAGAATGTTGGATTGATGCTCTTTCATTTCTTACTATCCCTCTCATGACACTCACTAAACGTTGCGACTCAAAAACCGTGTGGGGGATGTTTTCCTTCACGTCCGCGCTTTGACTTCAAGAACCGGGTTGTTTCCAGTCTAACCATCCATTGTCGACTCATCCTCCTAAGAAGATGTGTTCCAAAGTAGCTAAGCTCAACGAAGCCTACGTGAATTTGCATAGGGTCAGACAGTCTGATACCGAAGCCAGAAGAAATAGAGAATGTGAGAATGTTAAAAATCACTGAAGACCTGATAGAAGAGCTTTTCAGAGAAGAAATGAACAGGGAAAAAGAAGAATGGACAGAGAAGTAAAGACTTCAGAGACAGCAGCAACAGCAGCAACAACAACAACAGCAGCAACAAGAACCTGAAGCTGACAGAGGCTTTGTCGATTGTCGTATCGACACCAAAGAGTTCTTCTTCTCTTTCCGAAGAAGCAGACCTATCGCCAGAAAGTCTATCCTCAGAGGACATCGCATTCTTAGAAACTAAAAAAGATTGCCATAGCAAACAAAAAAACAGCCCTTTTCAGGGCTACCCAATACTCTAGAAAAGAAATAACTATCCATTTGCCAATGTGTGTAGGTAGAGTAGTGTGAAAATAAACACTAACTCTTTTTAAAAAAATGTGAGGGTATGTGTTTGTGAGTTTGTGTGTTTGTAAGTGATCAAGTACGTTGGTGTGGATAGTAGATTAAAATGATGTCTTTATTTGGTGTTTGAGGTGTAGATTTCGGGGTTAGATTGGATTGCTTTGAGTATGTGGATAGTCAATTGAAGTGATTTATAAAAAATTTTAAAATAGTGATGGGTAGAATAAAAAAGTGAGCGAGTATTTCTTTTAGGTCCGCGCGTTGTTGTTATTTTTTTTTTTTGGTCATGATGTAGGTAAGATCAATTTTATGTTTTTAGGGGGGATGTTTTCCTTCACGTACGCGCTTTCACTATAAATTGAAACTCGTTCGGCAGTCCAACTACCCTTGTTGATTGATCAACACCAAAAATGAACACGAGACTGGAGAAACTGTTGGAACTTCATGTGCATGTGGAATATGCCAGGCGCATATTAAATGAACTGGCCGCGGAAGCCATTGTGGAGGAGGGAAGGATAAGAGAGGAGGAGGAAAGAAGAAACAAAGAAGAGGAGGAGAGAAGATATAAAGAAGAAGAGGAAAGAAGATACAAAGAGGAGGAGAGAAGATATAAAGAAGAGGAGGAGGAAAAGGAGAGAAGAAGAAGAAATTTCAGAATCCCAGAGAGCGAAAATTGGGATTCTGAAGCGACATATCCTGCCTCTGCTCTCTCCCCCCAAAAGGTAAAAAGTAACTGGGGGATAAGATGTGTATGCGGCGCCAGGCCTGGAAGGTGCCACCATTAACCAGGTGTCCATGAAGTTCCAAACAAAAAACAGCCCTTTTCAGGGCTACCCAATACTCTAGAAAAGAAATAACCATCAATTTGCCAATGTGTAGGTAGAGTAGTGTGAATATAAACACTAACTCTTTTTTAAGATAGTGTGAGGGTATGTGTTTGTGTGTTGGTGCTTGTAAGAGCTAAGGTATGTTTGTGTGAATAGTAGATTATGGGTTTCTTTATTGTTTCTTAGCGTAGGTGAAGAGTATAGTTAGGGTTTTGTAAGCGCTCACGTACGATTGTGTGATAGTAGATTATGGATTTTGTTTATTGTTTCTTAGCGTATGTGGAGAGTATAGTTTGGGTTTTGTAAGCGCTCACGTACGATTGTGTGGATAGTAGATTATGGATTTTGTTTATTGTTTCTTAGCGTATGTGGAGAGTATAGTTTGGGTTTTGTAAGCGCTCACGTACGATTGTGTGGATAGTAGATTATGGATTTTGTTTATTGTTTCTTAGCGTATGTGGAGAGTATAGTTTGGGTTTTGTAAGCGCTCACGTACGATTGTGTGGATAGTAGATTATGGATTTTGTTTATTGTTTCTTAGCGTATGTGGAGAGTATAGTTTGGGTTTTGTAAGCGCTCACGTACGATTGTGTGGATAGTAGATTATGGATTTTGTTTATTGTTTCTTAGCGTATGTGGAGAGTATAGTTTGGGTTTTGTAAGCGCTCACGTACGATTGTGTGGATAGTAGATTATGGATTTTGTTTATTGTTTCTTAGCGTATGTGGAGAGTATAGTTTGGGTTTTGTAAGCGCTCACGTACGATTGTGTGGATAGCAGATTATGGATTTTGTTTTAATGATTTGCGTGTGTAAATAGTAGATTTGGGGTTTGTTTATCGTTGCTTCACTTATGTGGATAGTATATTATATGAAATGAGAAAAGTAGGGATGTTTTCTTTCACGTCTGCACGATGTTAGGTCATGATCTAGGTAATATCAATTTTATGTTTTAAGGGGGATGTTTTCCATCACGTCCGCGCTTTCACTATAAGAACCCACAGTATTCGTCGTTCAAACCATTCTACAAAGAAGATGGCTTCGAACCAAATTGACAAGATGCAAACATTGCAAGACGTTTTAGACAATTTAGGAATGATGGAGCAGATGTTAATAAGACTCGTTGAAGACCACTATTCCTATAGTCCCCATCGTGTAAAGATGGAAATTAATAACTTGAGAAAGGTAAAAGACAAGATAAGTGGTGTCATGAAAGAGATAAAGGAGGAGGAGGATGAAGAGGAAAGGATAAGGATGAGAGCATGGAATGAAAAAATTGAAAAAGAAGAAGAAAATGAAAAGAGGAAGAAAGAAGAGGAGGAAGAGAAGAAGAAAGAAGAGGAGGAGAAAAAAAAGAAAGAAAAGAAGACAAAGAGTGTTGGAGATAAAATAAGAAGTTGGTGGAGAAAAAAGAAGAAATTAGAAGCAGAAGAAGAAGAAAACCCAAAGGCCCTTTTCAGGGCCAGCCATATTTCTCGAAAAGAGATAGCCTTTCCATTGCCTACCCTTTTCTAAATTTAAATTTAAATTTAAATTTAAAAAAACTTTTTTTTTTAAAACAAAAAAAAATCCCATATTCAATTCCCCTTGTCCCTAGACAAACCCAAACTCTATTCCCATGTTCAATTCCCCTTGTCCCTAGACAAGTCCAAACTCTATGTTAAATTCCCATTGTCCCTAGAGTGACCCACGATTTTTCTCCATGTTAAATTTCCATTGTCCCTAGAGTGGCCCAGGGGTGTTTTTAATGCTAAGTCCCATTGTCCCTAGGGTGGCCCCATTTACTACTATCCGTTGTCTTAAATCAGAATCGGTATTCGTTCCATTTGGTGAGTTGGTGATTCCTTTTCCTTCCGTCAGGGAGGGAAGATCGGAAATTACTTTCCTTCTGATAATTAAGGAAGTTTAGGCGGCATTGTACTGTATTGTGCTTCCACTTGCGTGCTTAGGGGACATTGTACTGTGCTGTACTGCCTGCTTAAGTGGCATTATATATAAACAGAGGATCTTTCTTTTTGAGAACTATCAGGGATCAAAATAACTTTGACGAGAAAATTCAGAGTGCAAAAACAGTAAAAGACATAAACAAAACAAAACAAAACAATAAAAGATGTTTTCTTTACTAAATACCTCCCTGCGCAGGTGTCTGAATGCGAGAAGGCCCCACGCTATACAAACACAGAAACAGGAAATATTTGAAGCAGTAATCTTCCACTCAAGAGCTTTTCGTAGTATGACTCCTTTGTTTATGCATTGGCCTTTAATTTGTCGGACTATTTTTAAAATCAAGATACGCTGTATCCATAATTTCCTCCTTCGTTTAACTTTTTGTTAGTCTCCCTCACACCAAGCAGTTACGAAGCACTAGATGGACTCTGCATTCGGTCTCTGGTAACAGATTCCAGGATTATCCAACTATGGAGGCATACTGCATCATACTGACGGAGGTGGGTAGACGAACTGAGCGGTTGCCTCGGGCGCCAGAGGTCTTGGGGCGCCATAACAGCTGATAAAAAATAAATTGCAGGAAAATCGTTAGTGGGGCCATCATCGTCGCCCCGGGCGCCATTTACCCTTAGTATGCCACTGGAGGTATGATCAGTTGGGCAAAATTTGGGCAAAACTTCAGTAACTTCAGTAATATCGGGACTTACAGCTCATTTAACTGAATTTGCACTTAAAACTAACAACTAATAATAACTTCCTTCAGAAAACACAATTTCTGTTTATTATAATCCACATTGGTTAGTCTTGACAATCAAGTACAATTACCAAAACCCGAACATCTACTCACCAATCCCCACAATTACTAACCAATACCCACGCATCTTCTGGCCAGCACCTAAACATACTCAGTTGCATGATGTAAAAGAAGGCGGGTGAACTAGGAGTGACACACCTATAAACAAAACTAAAGTTTCCGTATCGCCTTTTAACTACTAACCTTGTTACTCTAACAATCTTCACAACCCTACTCCAGCAGTGAGGTTTAAGGAGAGACAAAAATAGGAATATACACACACTACACACACAAACATATTTATATATTATCGCACACAAGGATAGGAGTGCTCACGCATACACAGGCATAATACCACCCCTGAAAATCTTATGAATGTTAACGGACACTATACCAAACATACGTATGTACTATCAGACATGGAATGAAAGAAAAGATAAGATTAAGAGAGAGATTTTCAAAGTCTTGTTAAACAACTATACTTTGCTATTTACACCTCTCTTCATCAACAGCATATATCTAACGGTAACATTTCACTCAGCGTATTGAATCTAGAACTATAAAAACATTTGCAACACAAAGTGAACCAAACTGAGATTAAATATTTTGCAATACACTTTCTGCCAATGTTTATCAAGCGACAGTGGGGTAGTAGGTCTGTGAGCATATTTATTATAGTGTGGCAAAACGAAAACAGTGTAATCTGTTTGTATGTTTTTAATGTATCTCAAAACTAAAACTTTAACCTCACGCATCTGTATTGTGTGATAGTCTATCGGTATATTTGTGTATCTGTGTAATCACTCCTACTCTTTCCTCTTATTTAACTCCGTGTGTTGTACCGTTTAAGTATGTCTGTGTATGTGTGAACACTCCTATCCTTGGGTGTGATAGTATATAAATATGTTTGTATGCATATTGTGTATATATTTCTACCGGTTTCTTTCCTGATAATATTTCACTACTAGTGTCTGTTGGGATTAAAGAGGAGTCAAAGGGTGAAATTTGTTTGTATTTACAACATACACAGTGAAGAGAATGTTGGAATACATCTAGACTACGGTCATGTTCTTTGGCTGAAATTTCTTTACATGATGTAATTTTTGAAATATTGCATAATCTAAGCACACATCTGATCAAAATGGCTGCCCCATGTCCTCGAAAAATCAACCTGAACTGATCCAAAGCAAAATAACTTTAGCAGGTACCAAAATAATGAAAACGATTTTTGCCTGAGCAGACAATACAAACTTCTGAAAGTGCAATGAATGAATTACAAAATATGTGAAAGTTAAAACGTTATCAGCTCGTTTATTTACAATTTACCTTTGATGTCCTGGAAGTGAAAATGACCAGGTGGAGCTATCACTATATTTTTTTAAAAATATTTTTTTTATAGGTGCACATCTGAAAGCCACGATGTATGCTCTATAAATCCAAATTATAACCATTAATCTTACACTAAAATAAAGGGAATTAAAGGTTCTTATAACAATACCAAAGTTTTACAAGGTATTTTTTTATATTTATAAATAACTACGATAACCAGTGAGGAAAACATCGGAAATTCTTTTTCTTTAAAAATAAATCCTCATGCAAAGTACGAAAACTGTTGAGGCCACCATGTGTGTATTAGTTTTGTTTATAAGGATATGGTAAGGAAGTTATAATGGCATTTGTGTAGTAACGAGATTTAAATTTTGTTTTAAGTGGTTTCGCTTTCATTTCATTACCACTTATTTTAATTCCTACTCTTTGCGCGAGCAGGTGTAGGTTCTGGCCATTATATTAATGGGTGCTGGTCTCTCAAACGGCGTGTTGGTTATTATGAGTGTTTGTTAGTAAATGAGCGGGTGTTGATCGCTCAAACGACGTGTTGGTTAGTAAGTGTTGGAGTTTGTCCTCGGAGTGCCGCATTAATGTTAATACTATGGACCTTTTAATAATACGTTTTCTCTTATACCCAGAGTACCATTTTTGAAACCATTCCCATGACGATCGGATACATACGGACTAATGTTAAATTCCCCTTGTTCTCAGAGTGCCATAGTTAATGTTAACCTACGGACATTTTAACATAGAACTCCCCTTGAACCAAGAGTGCCATTTTTGAAACCATGCCCATGACCATCAGATGTATATGAACTAATGTTTAAAAAAAACTTCTACCCATAGTGTAACATTTATGATAAATCGATGGATATTTTAACATGAATTCCTCTCGTACCCATGAGTCATCATTCCAAGATGGCGACCTATTGTCATTTCTCTATTATCCAGAATGTCGTTGGATGAAATATAATTAAACTAACTTATCTCATTTTAATGATGCTGATTTCCAGATCTGCTTTTATTTCGTGTACCACTTTTTGTTGTTGTCGTTGGTGCAGTTTCTGCTACTTTTTTGCAGAGACCATATTTGTAACCAGCACTTGAGTTTCACGAGGATAAGAAGAATATCTCTTCCGTTTTGCGTTAGTGAATATAAACAGATTAGTTCGGAACTCCTTCGTTAATGTTCGTGTATTTGCCCGAGTACGGGGGTATCCCGGGGTATGACGTAATTGTTGGAATTTCCTCGCCGGCCATGTTGAAGCATGAATGAAATATCAACGGTTGTTAGGTATATCTTCGATGACTCAAAAATCAATAAAGATGAACACGTGGAAGATACGAAGATAACAGAAAGATATGCAGTTTTAACTGTTAAACATTTTTTACATGGTATGTATTCCTGCATGAACACATACGAGACTCGAGAAATCGGTTTGTGAAAAACATATAAAGGCTGTGAATCATTCAGTGAACGTGGTCTTCTCAGTCTTGCGCTGGTGCATAATTTCAAACATATAAGTATTTGGCCAAAACAGGATAGGGCCTGCATTCATGTGGATGATTGGGTAGGGGACTCAACGTGTTTACCGAAGGACAGTCCGAATCACAAGGGCTCGTATCCTTGCTTACAATTTACCTGCCATGCATGTACTATATAGTAGTTATTATATAGTACATGTATGACAGGTAAATTGTAAGCAAGGATACGAGCCCTTGTCGTCCAGATCACATGGTGAGCTCCCTACCATACGTCAACTATTAGACCAGCAAGTAGATCTCAGTTTTTTCTTCTTCTGATGACATTACTGGTAGCGAATAATGTCAGAAAAAAGTGGAGATCTACTTGTTGGTCTACGTCAGTGATTGATTCCCTGTCAAAGCCCAAATCTTTGTTTTGTGATCACTACTTGTTGCCTCCCCCTAGTATAGTAAAAGTCGTACAGGTTATGTATGCGTTCAGCATCGATTATTTCAGTAATTGGTGTCAGGTTTTAGAATTTGATTCAGCATATCTTTAAATGGCATTTATTCACTTGGATCTTCATACATCCATATTCCTTTGGAAGGTTATTATTTACATGCCTTGAGAAGTACATATGGCAAAAGCAGTGTTAAAGCATTTGAACATTTTTGGATGAGGTCAATCTACAGGTGTGATCCAGAACAATCTGGATTGATTGTCATGTGCTGTAATGTCACAATGAAATTTCTTCTAAAAGTTCATTTAATTTTATAGTTTAACCAAAGCCTATTCCTTCTTGCCCTGCACTTTAATTATCATCATGAAATGTCCAGAGAAAAATTATTGATCAACATGGACCTATACAATGGTGCCAGGTACCTAAAAAGGCCAAGAAAAGGAGACTTTGGATTTAATAATAACTTTTGTTTTGTACTACAAATTTTTGTCCAACACAGCTCTTTCATGGTGACATTTAGTCGGGTTTATACAGAATCATACCTCTTCATTGACCTTCTCCAGAAATGTCCATGTACTTTAACATTGATCTTATCTAATATATATCTTGTGGCATTTTTATCTTGACCTTTTAAAGAATATTTTTGGACAGAGAGCCAAATGAACTCAGTTATCAATATGTGCTATCAGATTCTCCAGAATGACATCCACTGTTGAAATAGTCTGTACTGAAGGCCTATTGACCTTCTCCAGAATGACATCCACTGTTGAAATAGTCTGTACTGAAGGCCTATCGACTTTCTCCAGAATGACATCCACTGTTGAAATAGTCTGTACTGTAGGCCTATTGACCTTCTCCAGAATGACATCCACTGTTGAAATAGTCTGTACTGAAGGCCTATCGACTTTCTCCAAAATGATATCCACTGTTGAAATAGTCTGTACTGAAGGCCTATCGACTTTCTCCAGAATGATATCCACTGTTGAAATAGTCTGTACTGAAGGCCTATTGACCTTCTCCAGAATGACATCCACTGTTGAAATAGTCTGTACTGAAGGCCTATCGACTTTCTCCAAAATGATATCCACTGTTGAAATAGTCTGTACTGAAGGCCTATTGACCTTCTCCAGAATGACATCCACTGTTGAAATAGTCTGTACTGAAGGCCTATCGACTTTCTCCAAAATGATATCCACTGTTGAAATAGTCTGTACTGAAGGCCTATTGACCTTCTCCAGAATGACATCCACTGTTGAAATAGTCTGTACTGTAGGCCTATCGACTTTCTCCAAAATGATATCCACTGTTGAAATAGTCTGTACTGAAGGCCTATTGACCTTCTCCAGAATGACATTCACTGTTGAAATAGTCTGTACTGAAGGCCTATCGACTTTCTCCAGAATGATATCCACTGTTAAATAGTCTGTACTGAAGGCCTACATCAGACTTGTGCTTTAGATGATGACATAAAGGAGTGCAGTGATCAATAGAGAAGAAAGTACCAGGAATGCTGGGAAAAAATGCTTATGAATAGCTGAAGAATGACCCAGGAATGGGTGTGTTTTGTGGACTTTCTGCACTAAGAGAAATCCAAAAGTGTGTGGGTACATATCTTTCATAAGTCATCCCTGAAATCACACTAATGAATATCCTTAACTCATCAGATATAAAATCAAGATATGCATCATTGTGTGGCATGCTGCTGGACAAAGGAATGGAAATTCAGATGCAAGGTATTATGGATCTTCACCTGCCACCAAAAACTAATATGATCTTTCCTTGAGTCATGTCTGTGACATACAGTTGTTATTGGTTTGAGTTGATGTTAATGAATAATGAATGTTAAATTAGAAATTGAATTAACTTCCATTTGATTTTTTGCATGATAAGTGAAATTTCGGCAGGATTATGATGTTTCTTTGGGTTGAAAAAAAAGAAATCTAATTTCATGCCCAGCATAAGGGGTTAAGTGAGAAAATACATAGAAATAAAATCATTATTCTTCAGGTATCCATCAATGCAGTTTCTCCCACTCATTATAAACTATAATAACTAAATAATACAAGAGCATCCACAGCACTGTTGAAATGAGTAATGCCATTCAGGTAGAATTGATCTTGACTTTCTCAGGTTTATGACATCTTCACTGGACATGTTTTTATTTCTTCCACTTTCTTTCACATCGGCCATCGGCAAATGTAGGGTTAAATATTTTTAATATTCTTTACCAAACATTGTATGTGTGTAAGTTTGAGGAGGATATGTAAGATATATGATAGTCTCAGATTAAATTCCCTTTGTCTTGGGGAGGTTTCAGTGTGGAAAAAAACCCTTTCCCACCTTGACTTTTTTACATTTAGTTATTCTCAGTTCCATGGATTCCAAGGTCTTTGTTTTGAAAATAGTGGACACATCCCTGTTTATTTATTTGGAACATATTTGCAACAGCGCTGAAAGAAGAATAATTTTCATAAGTCTTAAACTATGGTCTTTCAATATGCATCTAAAACATCACAGGCAAAGGCATTTTCACTTTCATAACAGAAGAAGGTGAAGTTTAGATTTTTAAGTGACTTGGTTGTTCACTTGACCTGGTTGCATGACCCCTGCATGTCGGCTGCAATAAATTGGGAATGGAGTCATTCTATTTAGATTATTGCTTGAGCATCCCTTAAACTGCACAAGGAATTTTATTTTTTAATAGTTATTTAATATTATCCAAAAATCAGAATATCCTTTGTTTTGATTCAATTTTGGTGTTGTAGAGTTCATTTCACTTCTTTTTAGTTAATTTTGAGGCCTAAAAATTGTGGTAGTCCAAGGTCTGTGTCAATCAGTCTTTACTGTGGACCTGTTGTATATTACAAGCAGTAGCTTGTTGAATCTTTAATATTTCCTTGGGATGCAGAACAGACCTGATGTACTTGCTGTATGTCGTAAGAGGTGAATAATGAATGCAGCCATTTGTCCTGGAATGATCTTGTGATGGTGTTGCAGCCAAGAAGGCCTTGGACTTTTCAAAAAGATTGCAGTTTATATCAAATATTGGATTTTGCATTTTTATCACATTATGACATCTGTCTGTCTGTATGTGTTTCCTATTTAAATTTATACACTAATTTACTGTAGCTTGAATTTAAGATAAGGAGGAAACCTATTGGTTTCAGGGTCAAAGGTGGTTGAGGCTCAAAGTCACCGCTATAAAGTGGTTGCTATACAAGATTGGTTCTGCATAACAGACTTAGACTTAACTTTGTGGATGGCTTGCACATGGAACATTGAACAAGCCTTTAGATTTTTGGATCAAAAGTTCAAAGATCAAGGTCACTGCAACTAAAGAACAATGGTTTCTGCACAGAATTTTCATTTATATATAGAGGTGATGCTGATCGTTCAATGGTCTTTGTCGGTCACAAGCTAGCAAAAGGGTCAGTTGCTTTGGCATTTGATCAAGGCCATTATAAAATCGATGATATAACAGGTTGCAGACCAGTACAATAATCATCCTGATAATCTGATAGTCACATAGAGATGGTATTTTGCCAACCCTTGGACCAATTAGAGAAGGGCAGTTTTACATTTATTGGTGCACATCCTGAAGGACTTGGAGCCATGAAATTTTATGCATGTACATTATGTTGAACTAGTTGGTCCTTAATCAAAATGGTGTACATTCAACAGGGCCACTGCACGATGAAAATCTAGTTATGATTATTCTTTATGTCAACATGGGGTTTTTATTACAAGACTTCTTATGATGATCAGTTGGTCCTAAATGAAAATGGTGCCACTCTTACATCCAATTTGGCCACCATGAATGGAAATTCATGTTACCATGGGGGTTTTTTTTCTTCCAGAAAACTTGATATGATATCTAGCTGGCCCTAAATGAAAATGTTGCCACTTGTACAGCCACATTTGTAAAGGTAATGAACTCAAATTACAATTACTATAAAAATTGTAGTAGTTGATTACAATTACAGTTACTCTGTCACACTGAAATCATCATTTAAATTTTTTTTTTTGTTTTAATCCGGGTAATTAGAGTACAATTACATTACACTTCTGTTCAGTCTTTCACAACTCACAGTTTTCATTGGTGAATTCAGTATGCCACAACTCAGTTTTCATTGGTTAATTCAGTCTGTAACAACTGACAGTTCTCATTGGTTAATTCAGTCTGTCACAACTGACAGTTCTCATTGGTTAATTCAGTCTGTCACAACTGACAGTTCTCACTGGTTAATTCGCTTTTTGCACAGCACAATACTCATCACACTAAGAGTTCAATGAAATACATTTTATACAACATTTTGAAACCAATTTCAGAAAATTTGTAAAGTTCTTTTTTTAACTCTGTTGTTGTTGTAATGGGGTTTAATGCCATTTTTCACCACAAGATATGCTATACATGGTGGCCAGTATTAATGGTGGAGGAAGAACCGGAGAAAGAACCCGGGAAAACCCGAGAAAGAACCACCGACCCAGGAGAAACTACCGGTTTTATATCTGTTATTCTCAGTTATTATAATTGTACTGTTGTAAGCTGCTAATTGTAACTCATGACAATCAGTAATTGTAATTTACAAGTAGTTAATACTTTGCATTACTTTTCCAGAATTTTGAATCAATTACAGTTACTGATTACTTTTTTAAAAATAGAAATTGATTAAATTTACAATTTTGTATTTCAGGTAATCAATTACATAATTTATTACTTTAATAATTTATTAGTGTACAACACTGGACAACCATTATGGCCACTGTCTTCAAAATCTTATTATTTTCCTATCCCCAGCCAGTACGTCATTTGGATTCTATTATTTGTACATCATATTACATTCAAAGAGGGTCAGGGAGATTTCAAAATCCATACAGCAGCAAGGAAAAGAATCTGATAGTCATGCTAATTCATTTGCCCTGCGACTTATGCATTTTAATATACAATACAAGCTTTCAGACTTTCATTTGTTTTTTCCTTTTTGGGGGTCAGTAATAAGTATTTGTTTTTAATAACTATTCTTAGAAAGAATGAAGATATCTTGTAAAAGTTCACTGTTCTACATAAATTCAACATATTTTGTGGCCCATACCCAGCATTCTTGTAGCACCTAGGGGTGGCCCATACCCAGCATTCTTGTAGCCCCTAGGGTTGATTTACACATTCCTTGCATCATATATAAAACTATGAAATAACAAAAGAGCTTATATGGGCAAGAAAATATCTTTCTCTGCCAGTGTTTGAGGAGGAATGGGGAAATCAGACCTGTAGGGAATAATTGAGATTTATGCAAGTGACTTGGCAAACCTCATATCTAGTACATATGTTGTAACCTTGGGTTAGAATTTGCCTGCTTACTCTCACACCTAGAGAATATTCTTTTAGCCACATCACAGGCTAACAGAATATTCTGTTAGCCACATCACAGGCTAACAATGGGACAAAACTTAAATTTATAGTTGATGAGAAACACTAATAAAAGTTTGGTGTGTCTTGTTTCTTGCCTTTTTATATTGTAAGTAAAACACAAAATGCATAAGAAGTTCAGGGCACACAGTAACACTGAAGATGAAGTTGGTACACAGTTATACTATAAATTTGTTTGTTTTCAAGTAGAATTACTTTGAAAATTTTTTGATTTATTTGTTTCATTATCTTAATTCATTAGATTCCTCCTACTGACAGGCAATGTATATACTCTCTTATAAGATGAATCCAACTGCAAACTGCACAGACCCAGATCTACCATTGCATAATGTGCTGGCAGATCTGGGTCTTCAGTTCGTTAGGAATGATCAGTAGAACAAGCAAAATAGACCCTGATCTGGAGGTGCATTATGCTATGGCACATTAGGATCTTTGTTGTTTGGAGTTTGACTCCACGTATAAGCAGGTATATATAGTATGTCAAAATGTATGCATAATTACTTTTACCTGTCTATCTATTTCAGATAAAGGCTTGATTATAC
Source organism: Sinohyriopsis cumingii (assembly GCA_028554795.2). NCBI lineage: Eukaryota > Metazoa > Mollusca > Bivalvia > Unionida > Unionidae > Sinohyriopsis > Sinohyriopsis cumingii. The sequence continues at coordinate 7,637,931 of CM068834.1, read as the reverse complement.
AATTGCCAGTCACCATGCATTGAGGCCTGATGTTATTCCAACTATCAAGGATCCTCTCAACCCTCCATTACATTTTGGACCGTTCTTTGCTTTTCATTACGCACAGAAATATGAAGATCAAAGATATTCAGATCCAATTTACTATTGTGTACCTGGGGTACTTGTCCAGTGTGATACTTACTGTTGCCCTTGGGCTAGGGCTTTATATTGTATGGATGTCAACTCAGGAGAATGTCATTTTGGCCATTGCTTTCCTTGGACTTGTCGTGTTTGTGACCTCCTGTGCTTTGCGGTATTACTTCAACTTTGAGGGTATTGGCAGGGCATTATTGCACATCTGGTTGGGATGCATTCTGGGTGTTATTACATTCATGGAACAGGAATTACAGAAGTATGAGTCGCTTCAGGAGGTGATGAACATTCTACTGATAAGCAGCATTTGCTTCAGCTGGTTGTGGAATCTTGTGGAAAGGTTGCTACATCTGAAAAAATTTGAACCCACAATTTTCTCCAGCAATGAGAGTCTGGAAAGCCTGGGTTTTATAATAGCTAGTCTTGTAACTGGTGTGGAAGCAATTTCAATTACATTGTTAGTCATTGCCTTTGTTTTCACTCTAGTTTCAATTAGACTAAAATCAGTATTAGGTCTGGTTTGCTTAGTCATCTTATCTCTCATCACTGCCCTTACATTTTTCACCAATCTCCCTTTCACTTTGAATATGTACTGCCTGGCATGTTTCAGTGGACGTCATGCATTCGAGCCAGTCATTGATCTTTATTTTAATAATCTGTCGACACTTGAGAGATGGCAAGCTTTTTTCCAAAAATCAAAGTTTATAAGACATGCTGTGATTATTTGTATGTTTCTTGTGAATTTAGCAACTGGGGCTATTATTGGGCGGTTATCAGCTAATCATAAGGAATGGTTTGTTGTAGTACCTATTTACATCGTATTTGCAATAATTTGGCTGTGTCTTCATCTTGTATACTTCTTAACCACATGGAAACTGATGAGCAAGGTAACAGAGTGTAATATGACATATAACGGTATTTCTGATGAAAGGAGGAGCATGAATAGAATCATGGCTTCTAAAGGTGTGCGTCACTTCAGCCTTGTGTCTCAAAGAATAATCTGTCTTTCATTGGCCTCAACAATAATTCTGGCAGGAATCGGCTGGGAGACTCGGACTACATACAGCCTGAGCCTCATTCTGATTGTGCTTCCACTGGAGTGTGTAACCCTGAGTCTCTTTTGGGAGCTTGGAGACTTCCTGGGAGGGACCTGTATTGGATATGCTCTTATCACTCCAGTTCTTGGAAAAAGGTAAGCTTAAAATCATTCCGTAGTGCCCACTAGATATGACCTGCCACATTGTAAACTCTTTCAAGTAAAACCCATAATCCCCTTTGGTCCTGTGATGGAATGGCCTGAGATGACTGTTAATTATGTAGTGTTTGGCCCATGCTTCACCAGACAATATGCGTTTACATAAAATATTAATAAGTTACGCTGGGTAAGTGTTATGATGAAATGTCTTGTGAAAGTAACATATTAAAGTATCATATAATAATACAGAAGAAATCATCTGTGTAATTTGTGTTTTGAAATGGAAGCTTCTCCTTTGTTGTTTTGCTAAGTTTATTAATGGGAATACAAGAAAATATTCCACCATGAGATGGTCAGTTTTAAATCTAGATGCTACAAATGTAAGATTATTAATAAAAAGGATCTGTTTTTGCATGTAATGAGGTCATTCAGAGCAGCATGGAACTTGAGTTTAGACTATAACCTAGCAAGAAATATATATGTTGCTTGGAAAAGTGCATGAACCTTGGCCTTGTTAAACATTCTAGAACAGGGACACAAGTTGAGGACATTCTTAAAGTCCACTCATTCTAACTATCAAAAGTAAAGACTCAACATTTCAGATTGAGTGCTTGGGTGTGAGTTTTATTCTTCTGAGGTCAGTCAACCCCATAGTCATGATCCTGTTTGAGCACAAGGTTAATTTTGTGCTCAGTTTAGTGCTCAAGACTTCTACCTCAGATCTTAGAGAGAGCTCTACAGTTTTATATTGTACAGTGAGAAGCTACAGTACATCTGATTGAGAGTCCAATGCACATTGAGAGAAAAGAGTTTGTGTTTATGATACACACTTCTGTCATTCTTGCAATTTAATAGTCTTCAATCTGCATATATCATTAGCCAGTAAATTGAACTTCATTGATTATCATCAGAATCAAGTTTCTGAGAGAATAAATCCATTTGCATGTACTTCATGATTTATTGTATTTCTTGTTACTACTAATCCAAGTCTTTGTCCCTATCTCCATAGTTCTACTGCATGGCAAGGAAATGGGGAGGTGTAAGTATCATACAAGGGAGGCAACTTTTGTATGCTAGTGAAATTGGAAATCAATGAGTTGTCTTGCATTATATCTAGTAGTTACTCACTGCATGCACTGCAAGCCAGCATCATGTACACTTCTGAATTTGGCTGGTTTGTAAACAAAACAGATCAAGATTTGCCATCTCATGTTTTACGATCAGATCATTGTAGCGAAGTAGCACCAACAATTAGCCACTATGATTATAGTGACAGCAGATTTTATATCTAAAATGGCAGCAGTGTATGATCATTTTGAAAGTGAAAACAAAAAATGTCAATTAATCAGATTGAACTGTAAACAAAATAATTATTATAGTGACAGTAGATTGTATACATAAGATGGCAGCAGTGTATGATCATTTTGAAAGTGAAAACAAAAAATGTCAATTAATCAGATTGAACTGTAAACAAAATAATTATCATAGTGACAGTAGATTGTATACATAAGATGGCAGCAGTGTATGATCATTTTGAAAGTGAAAACAAAAAATGTCAATTAATCAGATTGAACTGTAAACAAAATAATTATTATAGTGACAGTAGATTGTATACATAAGATGGCAGCAGTGTATGATCATTTTGAAAGTGAAAACAAAAAATGTCAATTATTCAGATTGAAATGAAAACAAAATAATTTATCTACACATTAAGTAACAACCATATATCATTGCTTATAAGTTGGGTCCTTTTGCTAGCTTCATAAACCCAGATCTATTGTTGCATAATGCACTAGCAGATCTTTGTATGCAGTTTGTTAACAACAATCAGTAGAATCAGACAACACTATGTAACAGGAGAATTGATTTACATTGTTTGCAATTGGACCTGATGCATAAATGAACATATATGGTAGTTCCCTGGACTGAAAGTCTAAATAAATGAGAGTGAAATGGCAGCCACCTGATCTGCAGTTTCTGTTAAAAATGTACTAGTTATTTATTGGAAGGGATTGGAAAATCATAAATGCCAGATTAATGATGTAAATAGTTTGCAACATGTAATTTGGCTGAAATCACATCAAGACTGAGACTTTTTGTCCTGAAGGAATTCAGACTTCTGAAGGAATTCAGACTCCTGAAGGAATTCAGACTTCTGAAGTTCTTATACTGATACAAAAAAATTGCAGTTGTAATCCTGGTCTGATGCAAACAAATTCAGGTAATGTACAACTGGAACCTGATGAAGAGAATGATTTTTAATAAACAACCGAGAGAATAATTGACATTCTCGTATATCTTTAACATTTGTTGTACTCTTTGTTGTTGTTTTGTTTTTATAAATCAAAAATTCAACTTCATATATGTGCAGTATTTATTAAATAACAGAGACCCACATAGGAAATTGAATGAGGTCCATACAGATCAGGGTAACAGAGACCCACATAGAAAATTGAATGAGGTCCATACAGATCAGGGTAACAGAGACCCACATAGAAAATTGAATGAGGTCCATACTTATCAGGGTAACAGAGACCCACATAGGAAATTGATGGAGGTCCATATAGATCAGGGTAACAGAGACCCACATAGGAAATTGAATGAGGTCCATATGGATCAAGGCAACAGAGACCCACATAGGAAATTGAATGAGGTCCATATGGATCAGGGTAACAGAGACCCACATTTTAGAAAAAGTTAATTGCAATGCTGTTTTAGGCAGTGTAGCAGTTGTTGCATGAAATAGAGAAAAACGTGATTATTAATTGAAGTCTCAGAAACAAGAAAATGAATCACAAACATTGGTAGATGTTTGGATGGAAAACACAGATGTATATACAGTACTGAGTTGACTTCATACTAGGAACCATGGTTCTGATTCATGCTCTTCAAAGCAAAATAAGACATTTAAGCACCTTATGGCCTTTTTGTGCTGAGAAGCCATTAAATGCAATTAGCTAACAGAAACACATAATTTCTTAAAGAAATTAAGATGCGTTATTGATAGAAATAAAATGCATACTGTTTTTGTTGCCATGAAGATAAAGAAAAAAACACCAGCAACATGGCAGAACCATTCCTTTGATGCCTTCACCAGTATGTGATATAAAAATGTAAGCATAAATGGAATTGATTTCTTGAGAATTTATGATGGAATTTTTCCAATAAATTACTTTGAAGGTGAAAAATTTCATTTTTTAACATAAAGATTATGTTTTGGTTTATGTCCCAATGATGGTCACAAAATATTAATGTTATGTCTATATTTAGTTTAAAGTATATAATATATTCATTAGTGAATTTATACTTAAGAAACGATTTGTAAATTCAGGTATGTTGGCCAACATGCCACTGCCAAAACAAATCTACCACACAAATATTTTCCAGTACCGATCCCAGAAGCCAAACTGACATTTGGTCAACATACTAATCTTTAAAATACAAACCCAACAAGAATGCATGATATTTCATTTTGGGATCAAATTTTACTCTTAAAATGAATTTAAAAAGACTTGAAAACTTCACAAAATTGTATTATTCATTTTGACCAAAATCGACATTAGCTCTATAATTACATACTGTTAAACCTGCCCTGAGAGACTACTTTTTGTAAGACCACCTGTCATTTAGGACTAGCTTAATTAATAATGCCCCATTCTAGTTGTTATATTGTGAAATAGTTCAAGAAAACTCTTTTGTAACAGATTGTCTTGAGAGACTACTTGCGTTGGGAAGACAGCTTTTACTGTAATATGTGTGTTCATAGTGACATCATGATATCAGAGAGTAAAATTATGTCATCCAATGAAACTGATATGGAACAAAGTCATACATAATAATTACTAATGTGTATATATTTTGAACAGGGTTATATCTATATATATAGTACATTTTTGACAAGTGAAAATATAAATTAACCACAAAGGTAAATGAATAGAAACAGTAAAACTGAGGGATGCAATGTTTACAAATATTTTAAATGTGTACACAGTATATGTAAAAAAAACTCCTGAAACTATGTAATCAAAATGATTGGGAGTTCAACCTTTCTTGTTGATATGCTGTTCGACTTACAGCTGATGTCTTTTTAATGCAGACCCAGTTAATGAACATTATTTTAAAGGTAAATAATGTTTAAAGAATTTTTTAGCAACTTAAGCAAACAATTCTTGTCAACTTCGGCTTTTTCCTAGCAAAACCAATTTCAGTGAACATTATCCCTATTTTAAGAACAGAATTAAGAGAAATGTCGTACTGAACAATCATCTCAAGCAGAGATGTGGAAGTATAAACTTGAATTAGAATGAGTAGTTACTGCATCACTGACATGCGCATGCATATTTTTACATTCTTACTGATTTTGAGAATGTATACAAAGCATAAAAGTAAACCAAGCTGTTTGCACATGCAAGTGTTGCTGCTTGACCAAGACTTTCCTATAAAGACAATAGTATGTACTAATTGGCATATAATTATGACATATGATATACAGTATTTAAAAGACTTTGGTCATTTATTAAACTTTAAACCTGTTGTTGAAAATAAAATGTAAACTATCCAGAACCAGTATATGAGGTGACTGAGTGTAAAGCATTCAGTACATCCATTATAAGCAAGAATGTACAAGTCAGCTTCTTAAAATAACACATGTATTTAAATAGTAAAGTGCCTAAAGTCCATCTCACAGGAAATTTACAAATGGAATCTCTTACAATTATCATTATGCTAATTAAGTTTCTTATATATTTCCTGGATTTTTCTATGTTTTTGATGAAATCCAGTGCATTTACCAAGATTATTTACTTATGCTTGGCACAGATTTGGACACAACATATAAAAAGTCAACCCATCTTATTTTTGCATTTTTTCTGGAAATATTTATTTTTGAATGATTTGACTGGAATTTGTAGTGAAAGTGACCTCTCCAGAACCATCCAATGTTGGCCTTGTCATCCATGCAAAAGTCAAGAAGCTGAACCCAATAAATATTTTATTTTCTGTTTAGGCATTGCTACTGCTTTCTGTGGACTGTAATATTCTTCGCTGGTTAGCCAGTCTCTAAAATCAGAAGAAAAAATATGAATGGTTTTCTTTGAGACTAGAGTAGGATGCAGTAACAGCTCATTGTCTCGGTGTATCGATATACATGTACCTCCTAGTCACTCTTCTAACAAGCTGTAGCTAATTCTGGAAAACTCCATGATCTTGCACCGTTTATTGTTATAGACTCACTTAATCTTGAACTGATTACTGCTACATATCTATTTAATCTTGTGTACAGATTATTGTTACATACTAATTATAATCTTAAACTGATTATTGTTACAATTAGCCATTTAATCTTTTACTGATTATTGTTACATACCCATTTAATGTTGCACTGATTATTGTTACACATTTAACCTTGCACTGATTATTGTTACATACCCATTTAATCTTGCACTGATTATTGTTACACGTTTAACCTTGCACTGATTATTGTTACATACCCATTTAATCTTGCACTGATTATTGTTACATACCTATTTAATCTTGCACTGATTATTGTTACTTGTTTAATCTTGCACTGATTATTGTTGCTTGTTAATCTTGCACTGATTATTGTTACATACCCATTTAAATTTGCACTGATTATTGTTACATACCCATCTAATCTTGTACTGATTATTGTTACTTGTTAACCTTGCACTGATTATTGTTACATACCCATCTAATCTTGCACTGATTAGTGTTACTTGTTAATCTTGCACTAATTATTGTTACATACCTATTTAATCTTGCACTGATTATTGTTACATACCTATTTAATCTTGCACTGATTATTGTTACTTGTTTAATCTTGCACTGATTATTGTTGCTTGTTAATCTTGCACTGATTATTGTTACATACCCATTTAATCTTGCACTGATTATTGTTACATACCTATTTAATCTTGCACTGATTATTGTTACTTGTTTAATCTTGTACTGATTATTGTTACTTGTTAATCTTGCACTGATTATTGTTACTTGTTAATCTTGCACTGATTATTGTTACTTGTTAATCTTGCACTAATTATTGTTACATAACCATTTAATCTTGTACTGATTATTGTTACTTGTTAATCTTGCACTGATTAGTGTTACTTGTTAATCTTGCACTAATTATTGTTACATAACCATTTAATCTTGTACAGATTAGTGTTACTTGTTAATCTTGCACTAATTATTGTTACATACCCATTTAATCTTGCACTGATTATTGTTACTTGTTAATCTTGCACTGATTATTGTTACTTGTTTAATCTTGCACTGATTATTGTTACATACCCATTTAAATTTGCACTGGTTATTGTTACATACCCATTTAAATTTGCACTGATTAGTGTTACATATCCATTTAAATTTGCACTGATTATTGTTACATACCCATACAGATGTTCAATCCATATTTTTACATCACACCCAGATTGGAACTACTTCAGTGTATTCACTGAAATTTGTCTTATTATTAGTCACACCTTTTATGAATTACAATATGCTTTTAATTCTGTTCACACTGTATTGCAAATAATATATTTAGAAAATGTAAAATAGAGAGTTTGTGATAAATACAAAACCACATTCTTATTTTGTTTTGAGTCTGGGTAACATTATTTTCAGCATTATTAAAAAGTCAGCTTAGATACATGTACTTTGTGTATTGCATGATGCAGTCCTTATTTATAAATAGATAGTAATTCCTAATCCTATCATAAATGATTGCTGCATTAGTTTGCTTTTATCACAGTCACACCAGTGTGTGTAACTTGTATAACAGCAATAATGTAAAATTTGGTAATGCAAATAAAGCTATGTGGGGTATGCAATAACAGGTGTTCATACAAGTGGTCAAATTGTTTGAGGAAAAGGATTTGGGCATGGAAATTGTATGCAAATATTTAAATTATACAGATAAGCAGTTATTTTGGATCCACTATATAGTGGTATATTTTTCAGTGGAATTCATTTTTTTATACATAGGATTTATTTTCATCTGGTTGAATTACGTTGAGTTATTAATATAATTAGAGATAGGCCAGATATCCAATTTTTCTTTGGACTTTTAACTCTCACTGACTGATGGAACGCACTCATGTCAATATAAAGTGTTTTTTTTATGATCAACCTATACCACATTTATTTGAGGAAAAGCATATTTTCTTCTGAGAAAGTTTCAATTATCAAATAAACTAAGTCTGTCCATCACTTTTAATCACATTGGTAAGGCAGGCAGATTGACTTACTATAAAGAAAAAATATTCAGTTGCCAAAATTACTCATACAGAAACTACATTATCTCATTAAATGTTTTTTCTATATTACCCAGTTTGGATAACATTTTACATGTTTTAAACTATCTGTTATTGTTTCAGAACTGACAATGGACTGAAACTTCTCTCCAGTAATGCAGTACAGGAAATGGGTTCCAGAGCAACTGCCACCCTCAACAAAATGCTGAATTTCTTTATGGTGAACATGATAGAGAATTATGGCAGTGACTTCTCATCCAGTGGTCTGTCTCTGGAATATCTGGAATCCAAGACCAAACAGTTCTTTGAAAGGAAGACAGCAGACGGCCCTCGATATGATACGTACCTGTTATACTACTGTGGGGATGTGTATGACTCAGGGGACTGGGCATTGGCAGGTAATGATATATGTACATGTTGTATCTAGTAAAGGTACCAAGTGACTGCTTTTGAGACGTGATGGCAAAGCTACATTTGGCAATCTCAACACTGGGCACCTGCAGCTGATGATGCATACTGTGTTAGTTTTAATGTGACAGGCAGTGATATATGCAACATACATATTATGCTATTGTTGGTTGATTGATTGATTGGTATTTAATGGCACCATTAGGTTGATTGATTGATTGGTGTTTAATGGTACATCAACAAATGAATGATTATATATATCATGCAGAAGCAACACATCAGCAAACCCAGCCTGGTCTGGTCAGGATTTAAACTTCCACCTTTCCAGTCATGGGTCTGGAATGACAACTGCTTGGTAACATTTGATATCTTTCATTAAGGTGCCTGTGTATTTTCAGATAATGATAACATATTGAAAAAGGCAATTTCATTTGCTCATGCATGATATTGAACTTTGAATAGCAAAGACCCAGATCTTCAGTCACAAATGTGCCATCATATCAGGGTCTGCAGTGTTATATCTATTGATAGTTAAATGTGCTACCATATCAGGGTCTAAAGTGTTCAGGCTGCTCATAGTTAAGTGTGCCATCATATCAGGGTCTACAATGTCTATACCATTGATAGTTAAATATGCTACCATATCAGGGTCTACAGTGTTCAGGCTGCTCATAGTTAAATGTGCCATCATGTCAGGGTCTACACTGTTCAGTCTGTTGATAGTGAAATGTGCCTTAATATCATAGTCTACAGTGTTCAGGCTGCTCATACTTAAATGTGCCATCATGTCAGGGTCTACACTGTTCAGTCTGTTGATAGTGAAATGTGCCATCATATCAGGGTCTACATTGTTCAGTATGTTGATAGTTAAATATGCTACCATATCAGGGTCTACAGTGTTCAGGCTGCTCATAGTTAATTGTGAACAGATTAGATCCTGATCTGCTGGTTCATCATGTAATGGCATATCTTGGTCTGTTCTGTATGCAGTTGGGTGCATGCATTCTATTCACAGGCAAATAATGTGCCTCTTGCATTCTCTTCACCGGTGGATACAGTGGTTGTTTTTGAAAATCCTATACACAGGTAAATTCAGTTTTTCTTGCATTTTGAAACACAGCTAAATACTGACTAGCATTACATGGGAAATACAGTGCCTATTGCATCTTGTACAGAAGTAAAATACAGTGCCTATTGCATCTTGTACAGAAGTAAAATACAGTGCCTATTGCATCTTGTACAGAAGTAAAATACAGTGCCTATTGCATCTTGTACAGAAGTAAAATACAGTGCCTATTGCATCTTCAACACAGGTAAGTAAAGTGCCTTGTGCATCCTGTACAGAAGTAAAATATAGCGCTGCTTGCATTCTGTACACAGATAAATACATTGCCTCTTGCAGCCTTTACCCAGGTAATATAATGTCTCCTGCATCCTGTACACAGGTAAATACAGTGTGTTCTACATATATAAATCCACAGTACTGACAAATAATGATATAGTCTCTGTTATACATATATCAGTCCACAGTACTGACAAATAATGATGTAGACTGTTATACATATATCAATCCACAGTATGGCAGATAATGGTGTGGATACTGTTATACATATATCAATCCACAGTATGGCAAATAATGATGTAGACTGTTATACATATATCAATCCACAGTGCTGGCAAATAATGATGTAGACTGTTATACATATATCAGTCCACAGTATGGCAAATAATGATGTAGACTGTTATACATATATCAATCCACAGTATGGCAAATAATGATGTAGACTGTTATACATATATCAATCCACAGTATGGCAAATAGTGATGTAGACTGTTATACATATATCAGTCCACAGTATGGCAAATAATGATGTAGACTGTTATACATATATCAATCCACAGTACTGACAAATAATGATGTAGACTGTTATACATATATCAATCCACAGTATGGCAAATAATGATGTAGACTGTTATACATATATCAATCCACAGTACTGACAAATAATGATGTAGACTGTTATACATATATCAATCCACAGTGCTGGCAAATAATGATGTAGACTGTTATACATATATCAATCCACAGTGCTGGCAAATAATGATGTAGACTGTTATACATATATCAATCCACAGTGCTGGCAAATAATGATGTAGACTGTTATACATATATCAATCCAAAATATGACAAATAATGATGTAGACTGTTATACATATATCAATCCAAAATATGACAAATAATGATGTAGACTGTTATACATATATCAATCCAAAATATGGCAAATAATGATGTAGACTGTTATACATATATCAATCCACAGTATGGCAAATAATGATGTAGACTGTTATACATATATCAATCCACAGTACTGACAAATAATGATGTAGACTGTTATACATATATCAATCCACAGTGCTGGCAAATAATGATGTAGACTGTTATACATATATCAATCCACAGTGCTGGCAAATAATGATGTAGACTGTTATACATATATCAATCCACAGTGCTGGCAAATAATGATGTAGACTGTTATACATATATCAATCCAAAATATGACAAATAATGATGTAGACTGTTATACATATATCAATCCACAGTGCTGGCAAATAATGATGTAGACTGTTATACATATATCAATCCACAATACTGACAAATAATGATGTAGACTGTTATACATATATCAATCCACAGTACTGACAAATAATGATGTAGACTGTTATACATATATCAATCCAAAATATGACAAATAATGATGTAGACTGTTATACATATATCAATCCACAGTGCTGGCAAATAATGATGTAGACTGTTATACATATATCAATCCACAGTACTGACAAATAATGATGTAGACTGTTATACATATATCAGTCCACAGTATGGCAAATAATGATGTAGACTGTTATACATATATCAATCCACAGTATGGCAAATAATGATGTAGACTGTTATACATATATCAATCCACAGTGCTGGCAAATAATGATGTAGACTGTTATACATATATCAATCCACAGTACTGACAAATAATGATGTAGACTGTTATACATATATCAGTCCACAGTATGGCAAATAATGATGTAGACTGTTATACATATATCAATCCACAGTACTGACAAATAATGGTGTAGACTGTTATACATATATCAATCCACAGTATGGCAAATAATGATGTAGACTGTTATACATATATCAATCCACAGTGCTGGCAAATAATGATGTAGACTGTTATACATATATCAATCCACAGTACTGACAAATAATGATGTAGACTGTTATACATATATCAATCCACAGTACTGACAAATAATGATGTAGACTGTTATACATATATCAATCCACAGTATGGCAAATAATGATGTAGACTGTTATACATATATCAATCCACAGTGTGGCAAATAATGATGTAGACTGTTATACATATATCAATCCACAGTACTGACAAATAATGATGTAGACTGTTATACATATATCAGTCCACAGTATGGCAAATAATGATGTAGACTGTTATACATATATCAATCCACAGTACTGACAAATAATGATGTAGACTGTTATACATATATCAATCCACAGTGTGGCAAATAATGATGTAGACTGTTATACATATATCAATCCACAGTACTGACAAATAATGATGTAGACTGTTATACATATATCAATCCACAGTATGGCAAATAATGATGTAGACTGTTATACATATATCAATCCACAGTGTGGCAAATAATGATGTAGACTGTTATTACATATATCAGTCCACAGTATGGCAAATAATGATGTAGACTGTTATACATATATCAATCCACAGTGCTGGCAAATAATGATGTAGACTGTTATACATATATCAATCCACAGTACTGACAAATAATGATGTAGACTGTTATACATATATCAATCCACAGTACTGACAAATAATGATGTAGACTGTTATACATATATCAATCCACAGTATGGCAAATAATGATGTAGACTGTTATACATATATCAGTCCACAGTACTGACAAATAATGATGTAGACTGTTATACATATATCAATCCACAGTATGGCAAATAATGATGTAGACTGTTATACATATATCAATCCACAGTACTGACAAATAATGATGTAGACTGTTATACATATATCAGTCCACAGTATGGCAAATAATGATGTAGACTGTTATACATATATCAATCCACAGTACTGACAAATAATGATGTAGACTGTTATACATATATCAATCCACAGTACTGACAAATAATGATGTAGACTGTTATTACATATATCAATCCACAGTATGGCAAATAATGATGTAGACTGTTATACATATATCAATCCACAGTACTGACAAATAATGATGTAGACTGTTATACATATATCAGTCCACAGTACTGACAAATAATGATGTAGACTGTTATACATATATCAATCCACAGTATGGCAAATAATGATGTAGACTGTTATACATATATCAATCCACAGTACTGACAAATAATGATGTAGACTGTTATACATATATCAATCCACAGTACTGACAAATAATGATGTAGACTGTTATACATATATCAGTCCACAGTATGGCAAATAATGATGTAGACTGTTATACATATATCAATCCACAGTATGGCAAATAATGATGTAGACTGTTATACATATATCAATCCACAGTACTGACAAATAATGATGTAGACTGTTATACATATATCAATCCACAGTATGGCAAATAATGATGTAGACTGTTATACATATATCAATCCACAGTACTGACAAATAATGATGTAGACTGTTATACATATATCAATCCACAGTGCTGGCAAATAATGATGTAGACTGTTATACATATATCAATCCACAGTACTGACAAATAATGATGTAGACTGTTATACATATATCAATCCACAGTACTGACAAATAATGATGTAGACTGTTATACATATATCAATCCACAGTACTGACAAATAATGATGTAGACTGTTATACATATATCAATCCACAATACTGACAAATAATGATGTAGACTGTTATTACATATATCAATCCACAGTACTGACAAATAATGATGTAGACTGTTATACATATATCAATCCACAGTACTGACAAATAATGATGTAGACTGTTATTACATATATCAATCCACAGTATGGCAAATAATGATGTAGACTGTTATACATATATCAATCCACAGTGCTGACAAATAATGGTGTGGATACTGTTATACATATATCAATCCACAGTATGGCAAATAATGATGTAGACTGTTATACATATATCAGTCCACAGTATGGCAAATAATGATGTAGACTGTTATTACATATATCAATCCACAGTACTGACAAATAATGGTGTGGATACTGTTATACATATATCAATCCACAGTGCTGGTAAATAATGATGTAGACTGTTATACATATATCAATCCACAGTACTGACAAATAATGATGTAGCCTGTTATACATATATCAATCCACAGTACTGACAAATAATGATGTAGACTGTTATACATATATCAATCCACAGTACTGACAAATAATGATGTAGCCTGTTATACATATATCAATCCACAGTACTGACAAATAATGATGTAGACTGTTATACATATATCAATCCACAGTGCTGGTAAATAATGATGTAGACTGTTATACATATATCAATCCACAGTATGGCAAATAATGGTGTGGATACTGTTATACATATATCAGTCCACAGTACTGACAAATAATGATGTAGACTGTTATACATATATCAATCCACAGTATGGCAAATAATGATGTAGACTGTTATACATATATCAATCCACAGTGCTGGTAAATAATGATGTAGACTGTTATACATATATCAATCCACAGTGCTGGTAAATAATGATGTAGACTGTTATACATATATCAGTCCACAGTACTGACAAATAATGGTGTGGATACTGTTATACATATATCAATCCACAGTGCTGGTAAATAATGATGTAGACTGTTATACATATATCAATCCACAGTGCTGGTAAATAATGATGTAGACTGTTATACATATATCAGTCCACAGTACTGACAAATAATGGTGTGGATACTGTTATACATATATCAATCCACAGTGCTGGTAAATAATGATGTAGACTGTTATACATATATCAATCCACAGTGCTGGTAAATAATGATGTAGACTGTTATACATATATCAATCCACAGTACTGACAGATAATGATATAGACTGTTATACATATATCAATCCACAGTTCTGACAAATAATGATGTAGACTGTTATACATATATCAATCCACAGTACTGGTAAATAATGATGCAGACTGTCGCATAGATATAAAAATCCACAGTACATCTTAAGAATCTATGTAAACCTAAATTAAGAAAGACACATTATTGGCAGTTGTATGCATAATGTTCATTGATTTGTCAATTAGAGGTCTTCTATTTTTCAGATAATGGGAATCTGAAACTTGACACCTTACTGGATTGGTGGAGTCAGAAAAATGCCCAGTCCGGTTCCCGCCTGATACTTATACTGGACACATTGCACTCACATGCCTGGACACAGGATATCTCCTATATTAGAGATGAATTTGTTGCAATTCAAACTTGTAAATTCACACGACCGCCAGATCCCGAGTTTGGAGACAGTGCTCAAGTAGGATCATTCACACAAGACTGGGTACATTTTAATATTGATGGAGAAATTAAACAAACCTGGTCGGAGAAGGAGCGAATTGTGAGAGCTTTGTACAAAGTCTCAAGAAATTGGACTGATTTCACATTTCACCTGCCTACACCTGAAGATATAGAAAAACACTGGGATGAAAACTTCCCCAAATTAACAAAACCATTGATCAAAGCTGTCAACTTTTTCAGGACAGGAAATGTATTTTGCTGTTTTGATTGTCTTTTGAAGTGCCTGAAGAGAAAACGAATGAAATGGCTTTCACCTAAATCTTTTGATACAGGGCATGGATTTAAACTTGTCAGGTCATAAATAACAATTATTTTGATGCAGGGCTTGGATTTAAACTTGTCAGGTCATAAATAACAATTCTTTTCATATGTGTAACCCCTCTTTCTCAGATTTATGCATTATCTAAAATATATCATTTTGTCAGATTTTTTTAATGAGGTACACAGGATATGACAGAATTTGTTGCATATGCTGAAGGTGATATGGTTTGGGTTTTTCACCCTCTCCATTTCTCCACTTTGTGATAATTCCACACTGAGATTGGGGTGGGAGCTCAAAAATCAAGCTATATCGTTTGCTTGTTATCGCTGCCCAAAAAAGATAAAGAGAATCTGTCCCTGATACGTTGTTATTTCAACTACCTTTGTGGCAGGTAAATACTATGTAGCCAATTTGACAGTTTATCTTGGTCCGTAACTGATGTTAAAGGCAGACAACCTATATATAGATTGCTAGTTAATACAGGTAAATCAATGCAGTTGCCAAAGATTGATAGAATAAATCACAATCTGGTGAAAAGTTTGGATGATTCGATTTGATAACAAGTTAAATGGTTTTAATTTCAGTTTGCCACAAAAAAAACATTTAAAAATAAAAAGAATCTTGTTTTCATATAATCAATAAACAATTTGATGAAGGAAAATTTGTAAGAAAGCAGAACTATTATTAGAAACATAATCATAGTGGAATTGTTGTCTGGAGACCACAAGTCAGAATCAGGGTTGCTTATCAGGGCATGGTCACCGTGGTTATGCATCCTCTGGGTAGTCTAAAGAGATTAAGTGTTTTCATAATAATAGTAATTTTTTAAAAAAAATAATAAAATGCTTTTCAAAATAAGTTTTGCAATATTTCATTGAACTATTACACAGTCTTTGAAATGAGAATCAGACATACATAGAACAAAGGTAAACCCCAAGAAATACATCACAAGATTTATACAGAACACTTGTAAAATGGAATAGTTACAAGATTAGTGTCTATTTAAAAAATTATAGTTGCCAAATTTACTCCGCATAGAACAAAATATTTTTTTATTATGTTTTAAAAGAACCTGATATTACACTAACTTTTATTTTTTATTTTTTGCCACTAAATTTTATACCTCTTTCTTTTAATGAGCTTGAAGATACGTGGAGTAGTTTTGGAAAGTCTCATTTTCCTTCCAGGCCTTGGAATTTATACATGAAGATAGTAAGAAACTGTGATTGAATTTTTATGCATCTACCAAAAGGCAGAGCATGTTATGAAATCCATCTGTCCATCTGACTCTACTTCTATCCATTATTTTTAGCATTTCTGCACAATAAGTTGAGTTTTGCATCAACTGCCAGTTACCAGACTTCATTGTTACCTTGCACTTGGTGTAACAAAGAAGCCTGTTGATTTTGTTTTCATAAGGTCAAACGTCAAGGTCACTCTAAAAAATAAATAATGGTTTCCACCCAGTAACCTTAATTTTTACATGACAAACATGGACTAACTCAGAGGATAGTTTGCACTTGGAATAAGGAAGAAGACTGTTGATTTAGGAGTCAAATGTTACAAGTCAATGTCACTGGCTGAAAAATGAAAAAATGTCTTTTGTACAAAACTTCATCTCTTGACCATGTACTGTCACCAAGTTTGGAATGATTTACAGTTTGGGTAAGAAATCAACATTTTGATTTTGGGGTCAAAAGATGAAAGGTGAAGGTCACTGTGCCTGAAAGAAAAAAGAATAGTTTTCACATAATAAATTTAGTTCTAGACCTTATACCCTGACCAGAGATTGTGGAGGGTTTGCAAAAGAGGCCTGTTAAAGATTTTTAAATAACTTTTGTTCTAGTGCAAGTTCCCAAACCACATTTTGTAAATTGGTTGCAATTAGAGTAAGGAATATCACCTGCGTCTCTGGCATCTATGTGACATCAATCAAAGTTATGGGATTCTCATAATAAAAAAATAGTTTCTTCACAGACCTTTTACCAAAAGTGAAGGTCATCATGACCTATTGGTAAGTAATCACTTGAGTCAGCAATGCCTACATGCTTGACTATTAAACATGGGGAGGGCATGTAATGTACTTAGTTTTATATTGTCCTGCACTAATGTTGCTTCATTTAACAACCATACTTAGGGTAATTGTTATCAATAATCATAATTATCAATTATTAACTTGTATATCCAAAATGGCTGCCACAGTAATTGCTGTTTTTTGTTATTATCATCAATTGATTGCTGGTATTTATTTAATCACAGATAGTTGGTAATCAGGCATTTGTTCAATGTAAGTAATTGTAATTTAATTGGTCAAAAATACCATAAAATCTAGATTACTGCTGATTACTTTATAGTTACATTTTTCAATCAAATACATTCTCCTTTCATGATGATGTTTAGAAGTAAACTCTTGTTACAACATGTTTATAGCCCACTGAAAATACAAAAATGTCTCTACCATATATATACCATATAGACAAGGAAGAAACTCATATTCATTACCTCCCCTTACAACTGCTAGTTGTCTGCCCATCAAGATCCCTGTTTATGCTGCAGCATAGTCCTGCATTATTTATTTCTTAGTAACCAAGAAAATCAGCATTATTTCTGCTCATCCATTCAGAAAGTCTGTATAACAACAAATCTATTTGCTGCATTATATCTTTTTTATCAGCTCTACCACTAGATCTTATGAAATAGACTATTGACCATCTCGATGATCTGTTGTCATCCATCTGTTATTGCTACTCCTAAGCTACATGAATCATTGCCTTGAAACTTTACACACACATTCATCCCATGGTCTAGTTGATGCTAAATGAAAATGGTGTTGCTCGGACATCCAGTATGGTTGCCATCTTTAAAACCATGTTATCACTGCTCCTCCAGAATGGATGGTCCTATAAACGTGGGGTTTTTAGTGAGACTTTATATGATGCCAAGTTGGTGCTGAATAACAATAATGGCAATTTGAAGTCCAATATGGATATCATAGTGGCCATCAAGAAAATTATTTCATCACTATTCATACATGGATGATCATGTCAGCATGAGGTTTCCACTAAAAGGCTTCATATGATATCTAGCTGGTCCTAAAGGAAAATGGTGCTGATTGAACAACCAATATGGCAGCCATCTTAAAAATCTTGTTATCACAACTCAACTTGAACAGAAAGTCATACTGCTATGGTGTTTTTTTTCACCAGAAGACTTATGATGTCCAGTTGGTCTTAAATATAATGATGTTTATTTGACTTCCAATATGGACCTCATGGTAGCCACATTGAAATCTTGTTATTTCTGTTCCTCTTGAATGGAATCTAACAGTACTCTCCAAATTTGATGGCTGTATCAGAATGGGGTTGTCACGAATAAACTTCTTAGGATACCATGTTGGTCCTAAATGAAAATGGTGCTAGTTGTATATCCAATATGGCTGCCATGACAACCATCTTAAAATTCTTGTTGTCACTACTCCCCCAGATTAGATGATTATTATGACTTGGGTTTTCACCAAAAGACTTCAGATTATATCAGTTTTGTCCTATAAAAAAATGGTGCCAGCTGGCATCCAGTATGTGTATCAAAAAGCTAATTTAACAACCATGTTATCGCTGAAGAATATTAGATATTGTTTCAACACTTGATGCTTGAAAGGAAGAAATAGTCCTATGTTGAATACCAGGAAATCCTTTTTACCCAACAGAACATTTGTCCCTTAAAGGGACTCTTGTTTTTTATTCATATTTGTGTGAATTTTTCACACTTTGTTTACTTTTGTGGGATTTTTCTGACCTTGTGCTCTGACACTGCATAATTTGTGCTTGTTGGTGGTTGTTTTAATCATGCAATCTTCATATATATATTGTTTAGTGATGAGTATTATTGTTGTTATATGAGAACACTTGTGGATTGTTACTTTTCTTTGATTTTGTTGTTATTTTCGTTTGCAGGTAAAACATGATGAAATGTTCACGGTGCAAGAAATTTGACCGTCACCTGTACTAAGTGTTTACTTAATCATGCAGAGCATGCATAAAGATGAAATCGCCTGACCAATGGATGAGGGGGGGGCTTTTAGCACTGGTGCTTGCAGCTATGGATGACAGGCTGATTGTCTTAGCTGACTGTTGAGAATGGGCTAGACCACATGTGCTGAGTGGTCTGTTCATCCATTGATCTTTCAGTAGATTTGTGCACTTTGAAGGCATTCTGTGATAAACCTTTCTGTGGCAAGGTTGAACCACAGACAGCACAACTTTATTGTTTTCTGATAGCCCAAGTTTCAGTATGCAGGTTTAGCAAGATGCATGTCTTTTCAGTGGACCTGAACATACTCAGCATCAAATAGTTATGTGGTCCTAATAAGGCAACCTGGCTTTGTAGCTAAGAATAGGGTTCTGTCAGCAGGCAACCAAGGAGTGGTCATTCATTCCTTCTTGATTAATACAGTATTAAGACTGGGTCCATGCTTTCAACAAATACTTGAAGTGCACATAGATGAGTTGTGGGTTTGATAATAACCCTTGCTGAGACCAGAAAAGACAATGCAACCCCTTGAGCTGAAGTGGGTAGTATGCCCAGGTAACTCGATCTAAAAAAAGCAGATATGCCTTGTGAAGATTTCAGGTCATAAGATTAGAGCTATCTCTGTGAGCCTAGTGTTTCCATGCAGTGCTTTGATCTGAGACAATTGAATTCACTGTGTGGCATGCACAGTTAACCTTTTTGAGTTTTATCTCAGAGCTCAGAATTCAGCCATTCTTCCTGCAAAGGATGCACATGGTTGAGATTGAATGCCCATGCATTACCTATCTTCCCAACTTTAATGTATTAAATAGAAAAAGTAAATTGTTTAGTAAATTATATTTCTCATAGTATACTTACCCATTCACATTGCTACTAAACCCCCCTACATCTCACAGCAACTGCTGTGTGTGCTTGTGATTTGGATTTATAACGTAGCTTTAACAATTTTTCAGTTATATCGCTACTGAATTTACAGTATGGCAGCTTATAGTGATGTCTAGCACTGGGGCATCATGCCGCAGACATTTAGCATAATGTCCCAGCCAATCACATTATCCTGACACCAGGCTGACCAGTCCTAAACCAACCTCTTAATAATGAGCGTTAAGTGAGGCAGCTGTTAGCACCATTTTTATAAGTCTTTGGTATGACTTGGTCAGGGTTAAACCTGCAACCTCCCGCATCTGAGGTGGATAATGTAGCCACTAGGTCACCGGAGCAGTCCACGGCAGATACAAATATCATTGTATGTAGCCACTAGGTCACCGGAGCAGTCCACGGCAGATACAAATATCATTGTATGACTCAATGAAACTGATAAAGATCTGTTTGCTTGGTAGTCAGCTAGTGGTGATCAGGGGAGGTAACTGTTAAGAGCTTATTCCTGTTCTCTATGTGGTATATAGAAGGGAAGACAGATTTGTCATCTTTCTGATTCAAGAGTTCACAGAGTTTATTTCCTTTTCATGTGACAGGGTAAGTAGTTTTGGAGAAACATAATTTACTACCAGATTTCCTTTTCATATGCAGGGAACTTGAACTGTGATTTTAAATTCCTCAACAAAAAAACCTGCAGTTAAATTGAGAGCATTTTTTTTTTTTTTCAACAGTTATAAAAACTTAGTTATTACTTAAAACATTTATAACACATATGTTAAGGATTTATAAAGATTTATGATAAAAAGTAAGTAAACATACTACATTGTAAGAATTTATACAGATTTATGATAAAAAGTAAGTAAACATACTACATTGTAAGGATTTATAAAGATTTATGATAAAAAGTAAGTAAACATACTACATTGTTAGGATTTATAAAGATTTATGATAAAAAGTAAGTAAACATACTACATTGTAAGGATTTATAAAGATTTATGATAAAAAGTAAGTAAACATACTACATTGTAAGGATTTATAAAGATTTATGATAAAAAGTAAGTAAACATACTACATTGTAAGGATTTATAAAGATTTATGACAAAAGTAAGTAAACATACTACATTGTAAGGATTTATAAAGATTTATGATAAAAAGTAAGTAAACATACTACATTGTAAGGATTTATAAAGATTTATGATAAAAAGTAAGTAAACATACTACATTGTAATGTTGTTTAATCAATTATTCTGCCAAAAGGGAGTTTTTATTTTAACTGACTTTCAGAAGTAATCATTATTTAATTGATCACATATTGGTGGTATTAGGCTTGTCTATAACTTTTATATTTTGTTCAGTAAGTGCTTATCTAATATGAAACCATTTCATTGGTCAGTATAAATTTTCTGTCAGTCAGCAAATAGGTTGCCAAAGTATACAAGTCATTAGTAACTTATTTTTACTTTCTACTTTTAAGCCTTGTATCAAAGTGTGCTTTAGATAGTGAGTGAGGGCGGAGAGGCTTTTTATATAATCAGTAGAGAATTGTGCATTTTTTAAAAAAGGTATAATTCTCGTAAAGTGTAAATAGGGTAACAAGTACATGTATGTTCCATGGAAATTAGTCCCTGTGTAAACAAGGTAACAAATCGTTATATTCCATTGAAATTGGATACAGTATTTTTTGTTCTTATTTAATGGTTTTTATGTATTACATATTGATAGTTTTGTTTTAAGCATGCTTTCCATGATTTGGAGATGTAAAAGGCTTTAAAAGTTGGATATGCCAAACCTTGTGTAGCACTTATTTGTACCTTTGAGCCTAACATGTGTACATGGGCACAGTAGTAGTGAATGGGGATACTTTACGGACAATGGGAAAATGCATTACAAAACCCCCTGGGACACTTTACGGACAAGGGGAATTTAACATGGGAAATTGAACATAGGAATATATAGGGACAATGGATTGGAACTGTCTACGGACAAGGGGAATTGAACATGGGGAATAGTGTGACTTTTGACGGACAAGGGAAAGTGGAGTCTATATAGCGTCTGATGTCACGTTAGGGGAGATTGGTAACAATTCCGCAACCAAGGGAGGTGACGTCACAGTACTGAGCAAAGAGCAGGTGTACAGATATAACACAGACAAGAGACAAACACATATACAACATGAAGAAAAACAGTTTTTGAAGCAAGAAAGTAATTCTTTTCGAGGCATATGAGTGGCCCTGAAAAGGGCATTTGGCTTCTTCTACTTCTTCTACTTTCTCCACTTCTTACACCATCTTCTAATTTTTCCAAATATTCCTTTCTTCTTCTTTTCTTCATTTTCTGGCATCCAGTCAGGATGGCCAACGGCTCTGAATTTCACCTGGACTTTCATCCAGTTGTTGTTGAGCTGCTCAAACTCTTAATTTTTTCTTTATATTGTTTCTTTCCTTTCTCGCTTTAGCCCAGGTTTCTTTTATCATCTTCACTTCTTTTTCCAATACTGTTTCTCATCAGTTCTTCTGCTTTCTTGAGCTGACCTACTCCCCACTTTACAACAGATCACTCTGTGAAATTGATTATGTCTTCTAAGAAGCACCTGACTCTCGTGACATGATCAATGGCCTCCTTCAGTGTTCCCACTCTCACATAGGGAGGGTGAATGAAGCCTCTTAATCTCTTTACTTCTTCCTCTGTTATTCTTTGGACAAGATCCATAGCTACCTTGAGGCTTGTTACTTGACTTGTCACAAAGTCTTTGGTAACTGGATACCTCCATTCATGTTCAAGCCTTTCCACTACACAGGCTGCATCCACCATCCAGTACCAACTGTCTTTCAAGTTGTTGAACAAATCCAAGACAGCTGCCATCTTCTTTTGCTTATTCCGTAGAATGGCACGAATCATGAACGCTTTTGAGTTTTTATGTGTCAAGCATGGACGTGAAGGAAAACATCCCCTACTTCTATTTTCACATATTATCTACTATCCACACAGAGGAGAGGAGCCAAAAAAACTAACTACAAATATGCTATCCACATACGCGAAGAAGCAAAACAAAACCAAAATCTACTATCCACATACATTAAAAAGCAAAAACAAACCCAAAAATCTACTATCCGCACACAGGAAGAAGCAAATCACATAATCACAGTATACTAACCACACATGGGAAGAAGCAAAATTAAACCCAAAATATACTATCCACACACGGGAAGGAACAAAAAACTAACCACAAATCTACTATCCACACATGCAAAGAAGCAAAAAACATAACCACAATATACTATCCACACATGGGAGAAGCGAAAAACATAATTACAATGTTCTATCCAAACACGGGAAGGAGCAAAAAACATAATCACAATATACTATCCACACACGGGAAAGAGCAAAAAACATAACACACATCTACTATCCACACACGGGAAGAAGCTAAAAACGAACTATAATCTACTATCCACACATGGAAAGAACCATAAACATAACCACAAATTACTATCCACACTATGAAGCAAAAAACTATCCAAAAATCTACTGTCCACACACAGAGAAAGGTACCAAAACTAACTACAAATATACCATCCACACAGAAGGGAAGGTTAAAAAGACCTCACACACTACTATCCACACAAACGTACGTGAGCGCTTACAAACCCGAATAATCTATTATCCACACAAACGTACACACACATAATCACGTTAGTAAAGGAGTGGGTGTTTATATTCACACTACACATTCACACAAATTGGCAAATTGAGTAGTGTCTCTTTTCTAGAGTCTTGGTTAGCCCTGAAAGGGCTGTTCTTTGTAAACTCCAGATGCACCTGATTAATGCCTACACCTTCCAGGTCTGGCACCACAGACACAACGTCGACTGCAATCATTCTCCCAATTTATAGTTGTCCTTGGGAGTGCTGAGGGAGGTTGACTCGTTTCACTATCCCAGTCTTCACTTTCAGGGATAGTGAAGACTTCCCGCCTTCTCCTATTCTGCACACGTGGGTGTTGTCTGACCTCTATTTGTAGGGCGACAGGTCTCTGTGTTGGTTGTGTTGGAAGTGCTTGTGGAGGATTCCTCATCATAGGTTTAACTTTACAGTTCTGTGTCATCAAAGGGTGATACAGGATCGTTTGTTTCTTTTCCTTCTCTTCCTTATTCCTTTTATTCTCTTCTTCTTTAATCCTACCTTCTTCTACAATGGCCTCTGCTGCTAGTTCATTCAGGAGTCGCCTGGCATATTCCAGGTGCATCTGGAGTTCAAGTAGTTTGGTGATTCTGCTGCTCATTCTGCAATATTGTCTGGTTGACAATGGGTAGCCAGACTTGCTTGCTTCCTTAGTTGAATTAGAGTGATTTTCGCTCCAATGAAGCATGTATCACTGTTTTATTCACGCACTGCGTGATATTTAATTGCTCCTGGGGGAAGGAAGGAGAGTCTCATGCCCCAGGCTTTTATGTACTCACAGAGTACTTTTTAATTGAGCCTTCAGGTTGTATGACTAATTAATCCTTAACAACCTGACTGAATGGCTATTACATGAGAGGGAATGGAACCAC
The DNA here is from genome assembly GCA_028554795.2 of Sinohyriopsis cumingii. Classification (NCBI taxonomy): domain Eukaryota; kingdom Metazoa; phylum Mollusca; class Bivalvia; order Unionida; family Unionidae; genus Sinohyriopsis; species Sinohyriopsis cumingii. Next base: position 7,612,544 of record CM068834.1, on the reverse strand, counting down.
ACAGTTCGTGTGGTAGCCAGACTGCTGAGTAGCAGCAGAGAGGGCGAACAGACCCAAGAATTCCGACAAAAAATAAAAAAAAAAAAATAAAATCATCTCGTAGAAAGGTACAGATTTTTACAAATAAACGTTTCCTTGAGATGATTTTATTTTTGTTGAAACCAACCCTATCAATAAAACCTTAGTTCGAAATAGTAGCTGAGCAGCAGGGGGGGGGGCGAATCGGACATTTTGTTCAGTCGTCATTTGGCTTAATTAATACTTTCTACACTCAGCGGATCCGGTGTCGTCAGCGCCCGGTAAAAAAAAACGACGTCGTCGTCGGGGGGGTCGTCCAATCGTCATTTGGTTTAATTAATACTTTCTGCGCGCCGATCCCAGCGTCGTCAGCGTCCGGTAAAAAAGCGCGACGACCGCGTCGATGTCATTGCCCCCCCTGCTGCTAAGAAGTTATTTACAATGAAAATTATTTACAACTAACCGAATATTTGGTCAAGTCCGATACGATATCTTGTCCGAGGATCATGTAAATTTATCGTTACAAATCCATGTGGGGTCGACTGAGCATGACTAAAAAAGTTTCGAAAACCATTAAAGTCCATGTCACCGCCGCACCATGTCTGCCAAATATTTCGTAGCGTGTGTGTATCAACGCCGTTGAATACAGCAAGAATATTACAGTTGTCTCTGATTACTTTTGGAATCTGAGTATATCGTTGAGTGACATATATCACGTCGGTGTTTTTATGCCTGCCTCTGGAAAATATCCTAGCTGGGTTTTTTTGATTGTCTAACATAACATCATCGTACACGACTAGATTGTTAACGTCGCCATCAATATCATCAATACCTGGTGCATCATTGATATCTGTAATAAACTCAATAACATTTTTTTCAGCGATCGCTGATGCATTCTCGTTAAAATCTTTCAACACCTCGTAGCATCGTTGATCATCCACGCTAGGGGCGATTAAATACAACTTATCCCACTTCATCCATCTCATTATTAAATTGAGTAACAATTGCGTCTTGCCGGATCCAGATGGTCCGATGATAATCATCCGGATCGAGTTTGGTAACGCTGCAACATGCTTAACTGGTTCTCTCGTTTTAGTCGCCGAAAAATCAATTATATTCATATCTCTATACATAAATTATGGATTTATATTGTGTGAAGTGTAGAGTGCGTACTGGCACAAATGATATGACAACCGTTACAACAAGAAATAACAGATCGGCACTTACTGGTAAGTGTGTACATAGCGGTACAAAGAAATTTAGATTTATTTCTATTAGACCCGGAGATGTTTTAAAAAAAAGCGAGGAGGTGATATTGCAGCCAAGTTATCAAAACTCCCCGGAACACCGTGGGCAAAGTATCCAGGAGAAAAGCACCTCCCAGGATATAGCTACTGTGGCCCCGGAACACGATTAGATATCAGACTCGATGATCAAAATCAGCCCAAACCCGGTGAGTATCCAATAAACGCTATCGATAAGGCGTGTCATGCTCATGATGTTGCTTACTACAAAAGTAGCGATCTGCAACAGCGTCATATCGCGGATGTAAAATTAATTCACGCGTTAAATGCTATTCCTGATAAATCATTCAAAGAAAAATTGGCTTCATGGTTGGTAAAATCGGCTATGAAAGGTAAATTAATGATTGGAAGCGGAGCTTCTCGCGCTGGTAATTGAAAACGGTAGCGTTTATAATAACAACATGGAATCCATCTATTATTCTCCGAGAGGATACTGGAAGGGGAAGGCCGCAATTGGTAAACTCGCAAGCGCTGCAAAGGTAACAAAGGCCGTTGCAGCTAATTGGTTATCCAAACAGGCTATATGGCAAATTTATCTACCACCACCTAAACAAATCAACTTTTCGCGCTTTGATGTTACCGTACCCAATGAAGTTCATCAAGCTGACATATTATTTCTGCCGCATGACAACGGTTACAAATACGCGCTAACTGTAGTTGATGTTGCTAGTCGATACAAACAAGCGGAGCCCTTGAAAACAAAGTCAGCAACTGAAGTAGCCGGTGCGTTTGAGCGGATTTATCGAAGGGGTCCTCTGCGCTGGCCAAATCTATTACAAGTTGATCCTGGTAGTGAATTTCGCGGCGCTGTTTTATCAACGCTGAAACATCATAGCGTCGCGATACGACGAGGTCATACTGCGCTACATCGTGATCAGGCAATTGTTGAACGATTCAATCGGACTCTTGCTGAACGGTTATTTGGATATCAATACGCGAAAGAATTCATCCAGGAAAAACGATCTCGTGAATGGGTTAAAAGATTACCAGGCGTAATTGCAGCGTTAAATAGCGAGATTACCCGAGCAATCAACATGAAGCCCAGCGACGCGATTAAAAAAAAGTATATACCCGGAAGATCAAAAATAGATAGCGTTTCCAAGCCGATTCTCGGCGATGTCACTGTTAGATATCTGTATGAACCAGGAGAGCTTGAAGGCGGTAAAAAAAGAGCTACTGATCCTATTTGGAGTGTTACCACACATAACATATCAACGATAACACGATCAACTGGTAGACCACCGATCTATAGACTGGATTCAACTGCCCCACAGCGGGGGTTTACACGCGAGCAACTACAAGTGATACCTGACGATACTCAATTGCCCTCGCGTGGTCTTAACTAGCGCCGTTGCGTCTATTGCACTCAAGACAGGTCAACCTCACATTGTTTTTGACATGACCGAGACTGTTATCGATCCTGTCCACGGTAAATTGGCGAGCGTCTTTATCCGAATAACGCCAGCGCATTACACAATTGCAACTCGCGCAGTGATTATTCTGTTGTTGTCGTAACGCAATTATTAATTCGGCATCAATATCAAAACGCCGCTGTTTTTTTTTATCCTGTTGGCGGTAACCCGAGAGTTTTCTATCAATGACGCTAGCATCAATAATGTCATCGTTGTCACTGGCTTCGTCAATAACAATTCTTCGAAGCTGATTTATTCTCCGTACTCGGGACACTGCAAGATAGACTAGATTTGACCATTCGATGCGATTATCAACCATCCAAACAATTGTGTCCGTGATGGTTAATCCCTGCGAGGAATGTATTGTCGTTGCGTATCCTAGCGTCCACGGGGATTTATCAGCACGTAGCGCGTCCTGGACGACGCTGATATCAACGAGCACAATATCATTCAGCACAAGAATTTGTTTTTTTGTCCCTGACGCTGTCGGGCCCGGGATTTCAACTTCAATGTTCTGCCGCCGTGTGTCCGCGGGTCTATAACATAACGGCACTGGACGCGTTGGAAACTTTTCCTTATGCAACGCAAACAACTTCCGCTCAAGTGTGTCTCTGACTATCTTTCTACTCGCTACAATCAAATCGTTTTGGTCTCCATGTTTCCCAGAATTCATTTAACGGCGTTTCCGGAATCACCTCGCGGATTATTTCACATTGAACTCTATCCGGCTGTAATCTGATTAATTTTTTAACCTTGCGCAGTTGTTCATCAAGTGCTCGGTAATCAGTATCGGTTTCTTCATTATAGTCCACAAAACCCTTTAACCAATCATGTGGACCCTCGCCGACAAATGGTGGTGGTTGGCCATGATCTCCGCACATTATCACCGCTGTATTCGCGCGCAGCAACCACTCAAGAAACATTTGTAAAACATCTAACGAAACAGTACATATCTCATCCCAGATGATAACCTCAGGAATAAATTTTTCCCCCATTCGATCAGGAGTCCACTCACCGCCGCTGTATCGAAAAAAGCTGTGATAAGTAACGGCGTCAACATTTCGTTGTTTTATCTCTCGCGCTAGTCTATGGGTCGGTGTAAGCACGATTATACTTGCCCGCGTTCGAAATAATTCAATTGCCCGAGTCGTCTTTCCTGACCCGCCACAGCCGCTTAAATAAACTGTTTTATATCTACAAATTGGATCAGAACACGGTGGTGCATTAGACCATTCTGATAGATTATCACCGCGTAAGTAATTATTTTCAACGGTGACATCTGCTGACGGGGAATAATCGCGTCGTATTTCATTTTTAATTCTCCATATACCCCAACTCTCGTCCGGACTAGTAAACTCGGCTATGTTTCCCTTATACTTTACGTCTATGTAAAATGAATCAATCGCAACTCTAACCGCGGTGTCGGGAAATCTATTTATCATCGAGAATAAATTGATAGCGGCGTAACCCAGCATAGACGCCCTCAAATGTGGATATGCCGGGCTGTCTCCATCGCTGTAGGTAACAACTGTACCCAACCTTGTTCCATTGGACAAGAAAGCTGTTTTGCAGTTCACGTATCTATTTTTTGCCACTGCGTCCTTGATTACGAAATCATATTCTGCGTCATCTATAATCAGCCGTGAGCAATATCGTTTGTAGTCGCAGTTTTTTCCACCTTGTGTGAACTTACCAATTATTCTTCTACCGAGATCTTTTGCCTCGCGGTTTCGTTGGTTGAATATCTTTTTGGACCATTCGATGATATATTCCTCGTCGGCATCAATGTGTTTTCTGGATTCGTCAATTATGCTATCTAGACGCTCTGGTTCTGGTAACCAGACTTCAGTCTGCGCCCGATATGATATTATTGCGTCGCTGACAATCAACGATACAAGCATGCTACAATCAATCATAAACCGTAGCAGCGCTATTGGAAGCCATCTCTTTTCAGCCATGTGTCTACCGATCCAAATATAACAACAGCGATGAAGTCCTGCTGCGAATTCAAATGATACTATGCGAGCGAATCCGGTTAAATCAAAATCAGGCAGTGGTCCATTAATAGCAACACGAGTCATTTCATGTCTGGGGTGTCCAAATCGTTTAAAGTACTCAGCGGCGGATCCATACCCGAGAAAACTCGCTGGATAACAGGCAACCATATCAACGGAAATCATAGCGTCGCGGTTGTATTCAGTGTTCCATAGTCCACCGTGATAGTATTCCAAACAACTGGATTGTACATCCGGTAGAAATTCCTTGCGCGTTGGTCTCCACGCATTTTTCCTTGCTGCAACATGAGCCGCAACCGATGGAATCGTAAAACAATTTGTTAGCAGTTGTTCATCATGCTCTTCAAATTCCATGGCGGTTTTTTTCATCTTGTTGTGAAACGCTTCAGTGCGATATAATTCACCGTTTGGTCTTACAAACTGATCAAAGGTATCCGCATCGTTTTCAGCGCTGCGAAGTAACCACACTGACACAGGGTCGTTTTTACACAAACAAGCAATAGCATCAAATAGTTTCCTCTCCGCGAGAAAACCATCCTCTCCCAGAAATTCCCCCGGGATATACTTTACTGTTCTATCCCGTGGAAATATTGTGACCGCGGGCGTCCACGCGTGTTCGTTATGATCAATAATTTTGATTGGGGCTCCCTTTGATCTATACTTTGATTCATATAATACTTCGCCGATTATTGTTGTAACGGTTATTGGAAATCTCAACGACGTTTCTAATTTCGCTATGTCGCTGATGGTTGCTCCTCGCTCGCGCACTGTCTCCTCCCATTGGTTTATTTTGCTACGTCGTAAATCGGTCAGTTTATTTCCTCGACACGCATTTGTAAAATGCTCTATTACTCGTTCTGCTACACAATTTATCCCCGTTGACTGTTTCATCGGCGCTAGTTTTCCGATATCAGGTTTCTTATTTAACGGGTATATTCCATAGACAACTGCTGTTTCAGGATACTCTCGTTCATAGTATGGTCTGTCAATTCCGGTTAACAGCCCTGGCTTGGAGTCGCGGCTAATAATGACTGATTTCTTGTCGCTGAGAACCGGTTCAAATTTATCACGTATGATCCAATTACCTGATTCCACCCGGACAATGAATTTTACTCTGAAGAAATACTTTTTACCGTCAAGTTGTGATATTATCGTTGCTGCGCGGTTGTCGTTCATGGTAGCATCAACAACACCATCAATTCGAAATGTTGACCAACTATGAGATGCACCATCACGCTTGAATTCATTGATACAATCACGGATTTTATTCAACAGGGTTCTATCGTTTATTAACGCTTTTGGTGCGTCTTTGAGGACTCTATCGAGATTAAACCTAATATTTTTCCAGGGCTTAATTGCTGCTAATCTCTCGAACTCCTCCATATAATTAAAACAAGTATTTAAATAAAAGAATACAGTATAATGAATCACTGCAAATGGTTGATGATTGGGTCGACAACCCCGTGCAATAAATCATGTAGAGGTGAATTCTGCGGGTATCATTTACAAAGCGTTCGTAATGGTTCTCTTGGCCCCCTCCCGTGCTTGGTTTGCCACGTTGGTGTAAGAGGAAAATCACAGTTGGGTATCAATTGTGGCGGAAAGCGATACAGGGAACTAAAACGCTATTATGACAAGCGAATAAAAAACGCCGTCATTGACAAAATCATCAAAACTCCTCAGGACTACATTGAAAGGTTTATAATTAAACCAAATAATGAATTAGACAAGTAGTATTATTATACAAATGAACCAAGAGTTCAGACCTCACCCTGTGTTCGTTAATTACGAAGCATCTCGTGACGGCGTTGTTAGACATCGTAGACTGAAGAAACCGGTTGGTACCGTAAATAATCACGGGTATTTGGTGTTTGGTGCCGGGGGGAAAATTTATCTTGTTCATAGAATAATCTATGAAGCGTTTAACGGATTGATCAACGACGGTCTTGTTATTGATCACATTGATGGATGTCCTCAAAATAACAGACTGTGTAATCTGCAAGCCATCTCTCAGAGTCAAAATAATAAAAAAGGCCAAACTGGTAAGTTTTCAAAGCAAGCAAGGGGGGTCAAATCGTTTGATACATCAACGCACGAGGAAAAAATATTTCAGTCGATGAATGAGGCAGGAAAATATTTCGACATTTGTAGGGCCTCAGTACGATTTGTTGCAGAACGAGTATATCAAACAGCGATATCAAAAAAGACGGGTCACAGAATTCGATTTTCGTATATAAATAAATCCTCCGATTATAAGGTCACCGTGACAAGGTCACCATGACGAATTGTCTGTTTCAACTTCATACTAGATAACACACCTCGGGATTGATACGCAGGGTTCATTTTGTAAAATATTTTTTTTTTATTTAGAAATAAGATGTTTTATAAGAATATGAATATCGAAGACATCAATAATATATTAACCGAGATTTCAAAATTAAAAAATTAAGGAATTGTATTATCTGATAAGCTTGATAACCAAAAAATATTGTCCGATTATGAAATTATTAACGAGCAATGAAAGAAAGGTCGATATACCTTGCCACGTGAGTATTCTTTTATAAAGCGATTACAATATACGATCAATGAAAACCTGTATGGCAATGACGTAAATGCATTTATTGGATTGTTTACTACCGTTGAAAAAATACGACAAAAAGTCGGACAGGCTTTTGAACGGCGTCGAGAAATCTCTAATAAAATTAAAAACATTAGAAGGATTATAGACGAAAACTCCGTGGAGCCCCCAATTTAATGGCATGTAGCGTACGGAAGTGAATTTTTACGTTGTATACATTTTTTTTTTCCCCCGATAGGTCGTGGTAACGTGCGTCTGACGCTGCCACAGGGAAATTAGAAATTACGGAGCAATTTGCAATAATGGTAGGTGAATCACTTACTACTCGGCTATTGATTTTATTCTACGTTGAAATTCTTCATTGATTTGTTCAATCTCATAACTACCAGTGGGTATTCCAACATTTATCCAGTCAGGAGCACCATCTGGTTTGTTCTTGTTAGCAAATGCAAGCGAATTATTTGCTGGTGTACCATGAAATGATTTTGATCTGATATTTGGCCAGCTGTAATATACTCGTAATTGCGCTAGTGCAATTTCTTTTACTGGAATTGCAGTAGGAAAATTAATACTAAATTCAGGATTAGTTGAACTTACCGAGATCATCGTTATCTTTGACGGAGTTGAATTAGTCACGATCTGCTGGAGTAATTCTGTCATTATTAGTACTTGTATCTTTAATACCGATACCTTCGTCAAATATTTTAGTCATCATTGAAAACTCGAAATCAGATATAATTCCGTCACTGAGACTCGCTGATAAAAACGAGGATAACTTCGAGTATGCGACCGTCGCTGTATGTAATCTTATATCATGTAATCGGATAATTTTTCATTCGTGCAGGTGCATATTTTCTTTGCGATGATATTGAGCACACCTGCAATCGTTGTTGCTGCTGAAATGCAAATAGTTACGGCTACTGGTGCCATCATTGTCACCGCTGATAATATAACACCTGTTCCAGCAACAACAGCGGATACTGAATAAACAATCACATCAACGATAACTAATCGTCGTCGATATTTTTTTACTTTTACTGCATATTGTTCTACTCGATCTTTTAATGCTGCCTGCCATTCACGCGCTTGATTGTACCTGTATTGTGCACCGTCCATATATTTTTATGCAGCAACCAATTGAGGTGTTTCGGCTACAAATTCCAAACACCACCAGTAAGATGTTGCGGTTAATTTCTTATCATCTGCTTCCAAAATAAATATTTCTTCGGTTCCGCTATTTAATATAACAGATACAACCCCGGAAAACCTATCCGTTGAATGACGCCATAGATACGTTGTAAATATTTCAAATTTTGCAGCACTGAACACAGACAACCTGTACACGCCAGTGACTGTTGCGGTATATTTGATAGTTTTATTTTGCTACGACCATGTTGCAAATCCCGATGATACTGTGTATACGATGTTTGTGATATGCCCAGGAGTTATTCCAGCTGAAATTTTAATCAAATTGGTTTTATTAACGATCTCAGGAATCCCCGCTACGATGTCTTGCTGTGTTCGTTTGATCGTGTCTAGGTTAGTTTTGATATTAACGAGTTTTATGTCAATGGCGTGCGGAGTGCCGAAGAATTCTTCTGCGGTTTTTTGATGGTTTCTGCGAAATCTTACAAAAGCGCTTACATGAACGTCATACTCGGCCCGCAGCGTGGATAGTTTACTGTCTACGTTGTCGACGTATAGTTTGTGTGCGACGTCGTTGTCAGAATTTGGAGTTGTTACAGCTACTATTTTGTTCCCGTTCATGTTAAGTTCACCTGTCATTGTGTCACCGGTATTTTTCACGCGATTAGCAACGCTTCTTGCAATTTCATCTCTGATGGTTGTAAATGATACACTTGAATCTCTGATTCTACCACCGTCAGTAAACACAGGAATATTATCTGTAACTGCACCGAGTACTCGTCGAACTATATCATTCCATCTGATATTGCTCGTTTTTAGTTTACCATATCGATCTTGAAAAATAACGACCTCATCTGGATCAACTGCAGCCAGGCTCATGATATCAGCAAGTTCATCTTTAGTCGCATACTTCGACAGATCAACATCGCCGGATTTTTTCTTAACGCGTGAGGATCTTCTTCCGTAAATATCAACCATTATATTTTAAGATCCAAGATTTGTTTAAAACGCTTTACGCGCAACGAATCGGTTGCTTGTATAATCATGCACAACTTTATGTGGCGGTTTGGATGATTTTGATATAGCGTTAAGTACATTAATTACCTCACGGCCGCATATTGGCGGGTCTGTCATTGTTTGTGTGGGTAGCGTTGAATACCAAACTTTGGAACCAGAGGTTCTTGCGTGAAGTGGTGCGACATACTTGATAAATTCAACAGGTGGAGCTAACCCGTATGAATCAAAATAAACGATTCTACGTGGATCAACCGCGTATGATACCCAATGAGTACCGGGTCCTGAATTCGAGTCTAGATTAATAATACCTGTTTCGAGTTTATTCGGTTGTTTTGGTAATTGATCTCGCATAAAAACACCTCTAAAGGCTTTTATTTTTAATTTTTTGGCAACATCAAGTAAATCAAAATTTGAGGCTGGAACATCTAATGTGAAAGCCTCAGACCTCTTCCCCAGCGAGATCCCGGTAATCTTAGGCAGCGTCCCTTTTTTTTGTACCTCTTTCCTACTGCTTTCTTTAGAGCCATTCCAGCAGCTGTTCCAACAGCACCTAACGCGGCTGCTTTTGCTACGGCTGGAGCGGCAGCAGCTATTAACGCTGGAATAGCCGCAAGAAGTGGAAATATACCACCTATTTTAACCATATCCTTGATGGCGCTCGGAGAAAAATGTAATTGAACTCCAGTATTTTATTCTAGGGCTTTATTGAAATGTTTAATCTGATTATTTGTCAACGATAATTTGTTTGGACCACCACCAATCTGATCTCGTTTTAGTGATATTTTAGTTCCGCATTTGCTGGCGGTTTTTGATTGAAGTTTTTTGACCTGACCAGGAGTCAGAGTAACATTAACATGACCATACGATATTTTTATATAAAATATATTCTTCTGAATAATTAAAGATTTTCCACTGGTGCATCTCATTCGACCACTACCACCTTCAAGTAACATGGTTTTATCGCTGAGTATGACCGCGATTGCTCTATAATTAACAACACCTGTATTTAATGTTGCTTTAAGATGTATATCAACGACAGATTGCTTTGATAAATCAAGATGTTCCAATGAAAAATAATAAATCGGATACAGTTTGTAAAAATCATATTGTGATATCTGCAACCCAGTATCAACATTTTGATCACGTCCCATGAATGACATCAATCGATGATATACACGCGATAAGTGATTTTGTTCATAATCTAGTTGTATATTCTCTGTTGGTTCTTGTTGTCCGTTTATTCGTAAAGAAATATATGTGATACCTAGTTTGTCAACTATCATATGAGTACGTTCTTGATTACCTAATCGATTGATGGCCTGAAACGCAATAAAAATATGTCGCGGTGCAGAAACACCCTGTTGTGATGCTATATGCCATGTAAACCGACCGTTAACGTTAGTTTGCATACTATCTGTGCTTGTTGTTAACCATGACAACAAGGATTTACCACCAGTGTCCATGAAAGAAATTAATTTCTGTTCTTCTGCGATCGTTGGAGTCATTACCGGCATCCACAGTGAAAGTTTCGATAATATTACTTTACCAGCATCACCAGCTGGTCTCCACAGAGCATCGTTATCTTCACCTTTTCGCACAAGAACAACCGTGTGTCTAGCTCCAAAAATGACCTTTCTAACATTTCTACAAAATCCAAAAATATGCGATAGTGGAATTGCACATGAGAATCTTCTATTGTCAGGATACAACATATTTTTGCGTGCTGTAAACCATAAGTTGAAATTTTCAGTAAGATTCATTACCACCGGACCCATATCAGCATCTTGAGCAGCATTACTAAATTTCTTTGGTGTTCCTATTATATATTGATCGCTTTCAGGGGTATTAGAATTATCTTTCACAAACATCATTGTAGGACCTGCTGATCTTGTATAATCATCAGAATATCTTGCTAATCCTATTATTGTTGTAGCAACGTCGACATCTTTCTGCATTGATTCAATATTTTTTCCATCGATCATATAAGTGGCGCTATCAAACAGTGCCATGATCCCGTTCTTGACAAAACCAACTTTTACTGCATTTCCGTAATTAGTGTTATCCGTTTTTACAATTGTACCTTCTACCTCAATAAACGCCTCAGCGGGTAAAAAGTATCTACTTGTGTCATGAACTTGTAGTTCAATTCTTCCACGTTGATCTGGTATTCGTGCTTCATAAGAGTAAAACTGACAATCACGTACCGATTCATCTTTAAGGACAGGTGCCTCCATATCAAACGCTTCATCGGATACGCGCTTGAACATTTTATTATAATTATTTTCGTTTAACATGTTGATTATCGCGTTCGGGAAGTTCCACTCCCTGATATCAAACTTGAAATATTTTTCCCTGGTTCACCGAGTCCTTGATCTACTAACGCCGCTAGTTTTTGATTTGCAGCCTGATTTATTATTCTACTGACATCTGCTGGCATCACCTCAGTACTTGGTAATTTTACTGGTGGTTGTTGTTTTCGTCGCATTAATCGTGCTAGTCTATCTTTGATCGCCGAGAACGCCTTACCAGCAACATTGACAATTGCACCAGGAACTTTATCACGAACAATATCGATAGCTTTCATCGATAATTGTTTTGCAGCAGGTGCTATTTTTGGAGCTATCCTTGTAAATAATCCCTGAATAACATCACCAAGTCCATCTCCGTAAGTAGCTCTGTAGATTGGTAATCGTGAGTTTACCGCTCTGACCTGCACGGGTTTATGATGATTATTATGTATGATCATCTTATTTTATTTGTTATTTATCTAAAAACTAGTCATCAACAAGTTCATCGATAAGTTCTCGGTAAACTCCGATATCCATGATACCATCTTGAAATAATCGCCGACAAATATCAGCTGCTTCATTAATTATTTCTGGTGAATTATTTCCGGCACGTTTTCCTCCTACGAGAACTTCTAACCGTAACACATCATTAATGATATTATCAGGACATAAACCAGATCCTGTTTTAGGTTCATCTTGAGGTGTTTTAAATACTGGTGGTTGCATCACCGGATAAAGTACCTCAGTGATGACAGGGGTATGTCAGGTGAGTCACTTCTTCGAAATCCATGTGGTGAATCTACCGGTGAATATGTCATTACCGGCGCAGAAATTTTTTTACGTTGTAAAGGTGGAGGAAGTTGATACTGGGAGAGTTGTTCTTGTTCTAGTTGTTTCAGTCTCCCTCTATAAAGTCTTCTTATTTCTTTATCAAGATTTTTGTATTCTTGACCTTTAGCTTGTTTTTTGTTGTAATATACGCGATATATATATATATATATATATATATATATATATATATATATATATATATATATATATATATATATATATATATATATAATAAGATTATCATCATTTACTTTTTCATGATGGGGTTTTAAAATACTAGATTTATTAAATATACTATTTAATATTACTTCGGGTAATTGTTCTTTTATAGTATTTCTAATTTCTTCAACAATCCCTTTCCTAAATTTTGCAATCAATTCTACGTTTTTTTCTACTAGTTCGGGTTCAGGTGTATGTTCTTTTTACACGTCGGCGACTTCAGCACCAAGCCTTCCAATATCTTCAAGTATTTCCTCACCAAAAGTTGGAGGTTGAACCCCAGCTATATCAGCTGGAAGATCTCGTGAAATCTTCTTTGTTTGTTTAGTTCTTCTTGCTATTTTTTCAGTTTGTTCTGCTGTTTGTTTTGATACCGGAAGAAGATCTTCTTTGATGACTGTTGTAACTTTCTCAGTAGCTGCAGTGACGGGCTTAAACAGTTTTTTAGTGTCTTCTTCGTACTCTACTTGCGCTTCTTGCTGCGCTTGTAGATTTTTTCTAAATGAATCTAGCACGGGAAGAAATTTTTTAATTGCTTCTAGTCTCTCTCGTGCTATTCTTGCAGTATGAGATTCTGCATGTACCATTATTTTGATATAACAATTTTTTAATTAATAGCAGCAGAAGGGGTGATGATAAAATTAAATTGAATTAAAAAGATATCATTAATATAATGAACAACTGTGCGTGGCTGCGTCAAGGAACTACTAACAAATGTGATAAAAATGTCGTGGAGAATATTGCAAGAAACACAATTACATTTTATCAAAAAGCCCTCATGCTGGTCCACGAAGTTGTGTTGGTTGTAACAACGGCGTTAGAGGATTATATCAGATTTGCAAAAATTGCGGTGGAGATCGATACAGAAGTTTGATGATATATTACAGAAAAAGAAAGAACATAAATCCAAAAATAGAAAAACCACCATCAGAACTTGAATATTACTTGAAGAACAAAACAAATAAAGATGAAACAAATAAAGATGAAACAGATGAGGAGAAACGACAGCGAGAACGCGTTGAGAAATATTCATCAAACTTGGTATGGTGGTAAATTTTAAAAAATTAATAGCAGCAGAGAGGGCGCCTACCAACGTTGGTCGTCCGTGGAAATTAAACAAAAAGTAAATAAACATGTAGAGTACTTTATTTTTCAGCTACTATTTCGAACTAAGGTTTTATTGATAGGGTTGGTTTCAACAAAAATAAAATCATCTCAAGGAAACGTTTATTTGTAAAAATCTGGACCTTTCTACGAGATGATTTTATTTATTTTTTTGTTTTATTTTTGGTCGGAATTCTTGGGTCTGTTCGCCCTCTCTGCTGCTTGAGTGTACCGGATATATCGGCTAAGCACGGACGTGAAGGAAAACATCTCTCTGACACCAAAACTTACATTGTCCATATTATCACAAAAAAACAACACGCGGACTGAAAAGAAACACTCACTCAGTATTTTTTACTGACAATCATTCATTCAAAATTTTTGACAAGCGACGGAAACGAAGGTCTTATACACGCACTTTCTAACAAAGATAAAGAAATAATGTGCTTATAGACACACTTCTATTTTTTCTAACTGATAAAATAGCATTAACAACTGAATGAGTATTTCTTTTCTAGAGTATTGGGTAGCTTTGAAAAGGGCTGGTTTTTTGTGTGAACGAGGAGCTATGGCAAATCTTTTATGGTGGCCAGTACATCACCCCTTTCTTGGGGACAGCCACCGGCGCGACGTACCAAACAGGCGATCAGAAACGAGCACTTCTTCGTCGGGAGTCACATCTGGGGGGTTGGGCACGTCCAATGATTCGATGGTAAGATTGGTTGTACGCTTGAACCAGGTGCGGTTTATGTACTTGAGAGTGTAGTGATGCGAAAATATTTCCAAATGTGTTCTTTCAAAGTGCGTTGAAAACGTTCCACGATGCTGGCTTTGGTTTCGGGATTCTCGGTGGTGAAAAGAAATGTCACGTTTCTTTAATTCTTTTTGGAAAGCTTGGTTCAGAAATTAGGTGCCTTTGTCACTTTGCCATCTAAGAGGGTGACGACCACTTTGTTTCAACACCCGTTGGAGGGCTCGCACTAACTCGCTGCTTGATTTGGAAGTCAATGGCACGACCCAGGCAAATTTGGAAAAGATATCGATGACAAAACAAATATTTGTAGCCACGATTGTAGGTGGCAATAGGTCCAAATGAGAGAAATCTGCTAAATCGGCTTGCCATTGATGATCGACGCCTTCCACTTGGGTGCGATTCCTGGAAAACTTTCGTCGAATTGGTTTGTGTCATGTGTAGGTAGCTGGTTTTTGTAACCGTCGTTGCTCTTGAGGTAAACAGAGACTTTTCAGTCGAGTTTTGGCACCATGATACAATTTCTGAATTCCGTAATAACCTGCAGGATGGGATGGATCATAGTAAATGCTGGCTAACACCTTCTCCATTTTTTTTTTTTTTGTGTTAATAAGTCACCCACTCTTCGCTGACGCTGCTTTGGACGGGGCGAAAGGGTGGTTTGAAAACGGATTTACGTGTCCGATTTGTCACTCGAGTAGAAGTCGAAGGTAGTGGTGGCAGTGGTGATGGAATGGCTTTGGTCATGTTTTCTTTTTTTCACTTCTGGTTTTCCTTCTTTCTTTTTCACTTCTGTCGAAGGAGGAATGGACATCATCTTTTTAACCCAAGCTTTCATTTCTTCTAGTTGGGGATTGAGGAAGTGGTCAACAAGGACGCTGCAATCTTACTAGAAATGGTCGCTGCTGACGGTGCTTGAAAAACTTCCAGTATCTCTTCTTCCTCAGGCTTTCGTGGGGTGGCGTCTCTCATGACCACTGGGGATGGTGGTAGTGGTGTGGGGGATGGACTTTACGTCAAGGTTTTAAAATCTTTCAGAGTGGGTAGAGCTGTTTCGTCTAAAGCTTTCTGGTGAAAGAGTTGCAGTCGTTGCAAGGGTTGACCGTACTTTTGTGATTTTTCTGTTTCGGACAAATCGTGGATATTTTTCTCGACTGATGCCGTACAAGGCACGAGTCAGTTTGACGGAAAAATTAGACTGAAGGTACGCTTTGTTGACGTTGTGTGAGACAGACCCAAAGTGTCTGAGGTTTTTATAGATTTTTGTTGTTAAGTCGACGACGGGGACGTGTACACGACATGTCCTCTGTCTTGGCACCAGTGGTGAAACCGATGGGTACGAAATCGCAAATAATCGGGGGTGGTGGGTTTTAAATCCAAGAGAAAATAAGCATATGGGGTTTGAGTGGCATCGTCGTACGCATGAGTCAGCCAAGGCGTTCCTCGCTGTTTGGCTAACACTTGCACTTGTGATTGATCTCTAGATGACACTGGCATTACGATGATGCCCTTTGCGCGTAAACCACAGTTTGATTTCTTCGTCTTCTCCTAACATGTCGTTGAAAATGACCAAATGGGGTTGTCTGGGGACACGATCGCGTCGTCTTCGCCAGGAATGCCTTCCACAAACACCACATGATTCGTTGAGGTGGCCGATCGATCAAATGATGTTTATGTTCGATCAAACGTTTGACAAATTCGGTGTTGCCTGAACCGCTAGGTCCGGCAATTAACATATTAAAGGGATGGCGAAGATACAAAGCCTCCCATCTGGCACGATCTAAGTGTTCGTCGATGACTTTGAAAGTGGAGGAAGAAGAAGCAGAGACAGCAGAGGTAGCCATAGTGCAAGGAATGTCACTTATGACACGAAGACAGACAAGACAAGAGTTTTTATACTTTTTTCAGGACACATTTACTGAATTTTCATAATGGAACAACACGAAAGACAAAAAAATATAAAAGCCAAATGGTTAAGTACAGCAATAAAATACATATCACAACGATCAAAGTGGAATATAAACAAGTCACTGTACAACATGGTTCTGGTAACCAAGGTGTCCTAGGGACAGTGTGTAATGGTTTCACAGCCTCTACATGGGGTACAGTCACACGAAAGTCCTCCCGGAAAAGCCTTTCGGGAATGTCGATAACAGTCCTGTCCAGATGAGTGGTTGACCTCGGTGGCGGGTTATTCTAGCACTGTCACTAACACAGGTTTAAAAAGTACCTTTTTCCCTGGACGTTGGAATTTAGGATCACAACTCTTGGGCATAATTGGCCACTTCTTTGGTCCAAGACTCGAAACCCTCACTTTTCCAGTCACGTACATCTGTCCAGTGAGGGTTTAAGTAACAAGCTAAACACACATCGTCATACACATCTTTAGTACCTAAAGGTTGACGAATCTTGTTTTTCCGTAGAGGTCGAGAAGTATCCAGATGAAAACGCAAGGCTTTGAGGAGAATGAGTCTCTCGTGGACATTTAAAGTGACCACTTTCATGTTTTATTTGGTGGTAAGTACTATTGGTAATAAGTCCACAAGGAATCGGCTGGTAAACGAAATCCCAGAAAGCAAGTCACTAAAACACACCACACGTCGACCCCAATTCAATGGACACAGTTATCGTAATAAGTGTTGGTAATCTTCCACCGTCTGAATACTCTCATTGATTTCCTTCCACGAAATTTGTTGTATCAACACTGATAAAGGTCGTGGCATGGTACCCTGTTTTGTTTTTATACCCTCTTTTGTAAGGTAAGAAATGTACTTTTTGCACAGAGCTGATCGTACTCCAGTGGCGTATCCAAATGGTTCAGTCACTAACTTGCACTCCACACGTCGCATAGAATTTTCATCTGCATACAATATTTGCTTTTGTGCAAGATTTTGGTAACCCTCTAAGTCTTCCTCTGGAATTCGGTGCAGTATGGACACTTTGTACGTAGAATGAGTAGCATCCAAAACCTTCTTACCCTCGGCTAGTTGATCAATGTCTGACCACTGAAACACTTTCATTTGAATCAGTCGTCATATAGCATTCAGGTATCAATGGTTTAAACATCGAAGCCGTAACGGATGCAATTGTTCTTTGCGATTCACTTGTATTTTGACCAGCTCTCGGTAAATGCGTTCTCTCAACTCCACACGCAAACAACGAATGTACTCTTGTAAAGTATCCATGATCATGTCAGTCAGTATTATTTTATTTAAAATCTTCTCCTAGAGAGAAAGTAATGGACATAGTGAGTTATTTCTGACCACTGCCATTAAGGGTAACGGTCAAGAATGTCAATAAAATCTTCTGTTGTGAACGGCCTTAAGAGGAATAATCGGAATAGCACAGACTTGATCTAGAGACATGTCACACGTTTGTTGACTTTTGTCAGTTTCCTCTTGTGAATTTCTCGACACAAACGTTCTACAGTCACCAATTGAGATTTTGCTCTGGCAACTCTCTGCCAGACTTCCTTGTAGATCTTCTCTTGCAGTTCGTTCGATAATCCTTGAATATTATTGTCTAAATAGGGTTTAAATACTTCACTAGGTGTTGTCAAACCTTTGACTCCTAGCCAAGCTAGTATCTTAAACGACATGGTATGCCACGTCAATAACTAGGGTCCCAATGAAGGTATTTAGTGACAATCCGAAGACCATCGAGCATGTTCCAGAAAAGCCGAATATTTCTGCTCCCAATAGTAAAGTGACACGCCGGAACTGAAGCACTTGACAATATCCCCTTCGCCCAAGTATATAAATCTGGCTCTGGCTAATTCTTCGGGGTTAGGTCCTCCGAGATATTAAGGCCATTTACCTTGGAACGTTTGGAATCGACTTTCAAAGTCGCAGTATTCAGGCAAACGCACAGGGAACGAATATTCGTCTTTCACAGGTTCATTTCGATGAGGGAACTGTCAAATCCGCAGGACTTTACTTAGGGCTGCATGACATCCGTACGGTTGTAGACGCATGGTTTCACGTGGAGGATGACATTGGCAATGTAAACCACTAACGAGTGGCATCTCTTTCGCATCCGCTAGGTCTGACACGCACATCACCACTTTCCATGGTAGGTATGGTAATAGTGCTAGTAGTAGTCATAGCCAAGTTTCCATGATGCTTTACTGCATCGCTGAGGCCACAGCGTACGCCATCGCTCTCATCGCAAGGCACAGCATCGCACTCCACTTGAGAATCGCTGAACTTGAATGATGTATGTTTAAAAGGATTCGTCTTTCTCGCTTGGTTTTGGTAGTTACAATGAAGTATTGGTCTTGGACGTTGTCCCTTTTTATATGCTGACCAATATCGACGTGACCGTATGGTAAGTGAAATGGTTTAGAGTTCGAACTCGTTTCTGGTACACGATTTGATAGACTTTTTCCAAAGGCCGACTGACAATTTGGTGTGTGGGTAAACGTACAATTTTGTGTGAGTAGTGAATGGGGACTATGTAGCCTCAAGGGAACTTCCATGTTAAATAGTAGGTTTGCCTAATAGCCTCAGTGGAAATTTAACATGGAGAAATTTTTAATGCCTTATAGCCTCAAGGGAAATTTAACATGGGAATATGGGACTGTATAGCCTCAAGGGAAATTTAACATGGGGGAAATGTTACTTTGTACTATGGCCTCAAAGGGAATTGAACATGGTGGGACTGTATAGCGTCAAGTTAAATTGAACATTTTATGTTAATATATCATACTGTTAACATAGAGGGCACTGCTTAGGTCTCTTTCTTTTCCTTAAACTCTGTCTCACATCTGGACCGCAAATGAGAACCCTCTTTAAACAACCTTGTCTTTCTACGTAGATTCTTCTTTTCCACACACATGTATCCGTCATCTTGACAATAGTCCACGAGGATCGGACATACATGGGTAAGTCCGCTCTAAACATCATTGAAGAGACGAGAGTAGAGGATTCCACGTCGGTCCACATCTTGGTGACGAGAACAGAAGAAGGAATGCATCAAACTGCGATTATTTATAGGGAAAGGGAGGATTGAAACGGATTGAGTTCATTGACCAATCCAAACACGCGTTACAAAATTCAGTCACCATTTGTCCAATCGGAAGAGAGCAGTCCGTGACGTAACATTCCCTATATAGAGGCACTAGCGTTTCTAAGCAGTCAATCCATGCGACACAGTTAGCATAAACATGACGGAAACTCAGAAGACAATGAATTGGGGTGCACCGGCCGTTGAGACTACCCAAGGGAACCCGGACTTACTTCCAGAAGAGGTGAATTTGGATTTTGTGGATTTTCTTATCTCACAAGAATTTGTTCCGGAATCAGTACCTTCGCTACCTTCTCCTTCTTTACCACACATGGAGAATATTAAACAGAGACAGAAAGAAGAATTGGAGAAATTTATACAGCAGCAAAAGGAAGCAGAACAAGCTTTTCTCCTACAGCAACAGCAGCAAGAAGAAAAGGTAAGAAAAAAAAACAAGAAAAAGAAGAAGCAATAAAGAGACAAGGGTGTGAAAGTCAAACCGTTACGGTACTGTTAGACATTTTAGCGGAGTTAAGAAGTCTGAAACAAATGTATCAGACTTCTTTATTACGACCGAAGAGAAAAAGGCCTTCCCGAGCTAAACAACCCAACCCTGTGACAACACCTACCATACCACCCTTAGTCATTTCTACCAAATCATCGACAGTACGCAGTCCAGAAGTAGGCCTTGGCCGTGGCAAAGGCTTACGACAGTTAAAGTTGATTGTTTGAATCAACAAATACCCCAAAGGCCATTTTCAGAGCCACCCATGTTTCTCGAAAAGAGATACTATTTCAATTGCCAACATCAATTAAAACTCAAAAACCCCTTTTTTACCCCTATAGTACGTGTGAATGGTTGAGTGCATGAATGTGGATTCTTATTCTAAAAATCAAAACCAAGAGACACTTACTTTTTATAGACTGTCTATTCTGGTACAAATTTTACAATCCAAATCAAAACACAACACTTTAAAATATTCATAAGCTTCTTCTTTGTCTTCACTCTCTCTCTCTCTTTTTTAAATGTCTTCACTTTCACAACTTTTCCCTCCTCTTCATCCTCACTTTCTTCCCTTCTTTTTTTCTCGTGTTTCTGTTTCTTCACCTGTCTGCTTTCTTCCTCTTCTTCCTCTCCATAGCTCCCCTCTTCTTCTTCTTGCTCCTGTTGTTTCTTAGGGTAAACTGGAGACCAATGTCTTTTTTGTTGACAATGATAACAGGTATCTTGACTTTTGTCTCTTCTAACCCGTTTTTTTTTTTTTTTGACGGTCTGGACACTGAAGACCAATGTCCTTTATTCTTACAGATATAGCAAGTATCTTGACTTTTATCTCGAAAGGAGGGTGAGTAGTCCGTCGGCTGGTCTGAAGAAAATGTTCTGATGACCCCTCGCAAAGCTCTGATGAAAAGTTCGATCTGTGTAGTCTCGTCCATTCTTCTGCTCGGTTTGAGAGTGAAATGAATAGTGGAAGGACGAGACACGCACCCTTTATAGATATGCTGGTCTGTCATGGATATAAAGTGACCCATGGTGTTTAAACTTTAGTCATTTGACTTTTTGCAGTCAAGATGAAACGATCCAATTCATTCGTTAAGGAAGGAGAAGAAAGTAAGAGACAGAAACGTGATCTATCGCCTCGTACCATTGCTGAAATCTTGGAACAAATTCATGCCAGTGATTTTGAAGAGGACATGAGTGAACCAGAATCCAAACCCAGAGAATCTACACCTAGTCAAAGTTCACCAGTCAACCCTGAAAAGTACTATCACATTCTAGAGACGGAAAAGCGCTCCTCTAGAAAATTTAGAACCACGGCTTACACTTACAGGGTGAAGTTTAAAGATTTCAAGGCCGACGTACCCTTGGAGAAAGCAGAAGGGTTCACCACCGAGATGTGGGATTCTTTGCTCACCACACTCAAGCGACAATATCAACCCAAAGAATACCATCGCTTGAGACTTTCCATAGAGCACGACGGTTTAAAATCCCCTGTTTGGATCGAATTAAGCAGTCCCGCAGAATTGACCCCTTCCAAAGTCATGGACAAGATCCAACACGTGCAACAATCCAATGACAAGTTTGACATCACCGATGGAAGAACTACACTGTCCATGACATAGTCTGTCCTCCTCAAGGGACTGGACAACGCAAAAAGGTGTTATTGGTGAACGGCCTTCGCAGCATTAAGCGTAGCCTCATTCAAATTCACAATTCTCAAGACCAGAAGTGTTTAGCCAGGGCTATCGTTTTGGGACGAACCTATGTCAACAAGAACGACACGGTAGAATGGAAAAGAGCCTGGAAAACTATTCGGCAATCGAACCGAGCCAAACAACGAAATAAAGCAGAAGTCCTGTTACAACAAGCCGGTCTGTCCAAAGACACACCCTGTGGCATTCCTGAAATGTAAAAATTGCAAGATGTCCTAGCTCCACGCTACACCTTGAAAGTGCACCCTCAAGAAGTGCGCGGACCTCTGTTGTTTAGAGGTCAAGATTTTAAAGATGGAAAATACATTCATCTCTATCATCACGATGAACATTTCGATACCATTACCAGTATTACCGCATTCCTGGGATATGGTTATTACTGTGAGAAATGTGACTATGGCTATAACAATCGAGAGCAACACAAACATTGCGGATCAAAATGCTCAGGATGTTTGGCCTCTCAACCCTGTCTGGACCAAGGACAAGAAAGAGTGCATTGTCCTACTTGTCTGCGGACGTTTGTCAGCCCTGTCTGTTACCAACAACATCTGAAGACACACGGTTCACAGCAGAAATGTACTTGTAAACTGCTGAGATTGTGCCCTACGTGTGGACAAGGCATATGTACCAATACTACCAAGGCACACGTATGTCGAGGAAAGAAAAAATCTTATATTTGTCATCAAATCGTGGACTTGGAACACCAATGCTACATGCAAAAATGCCAACACCAACAAGAGAAAGATGATGGTCACAAGAAGAACAAAGGCAATTTCATCTTCTTCGATTTCAAATGCATGCAAGAGACTGGCATTCACATTCCTAATTTCTGCGTGGCTCATCGAGCGTGTGAGAAGTGCATTCAAGAACCTATCTTGAGTTATTGCCCTCATTGCAGCAAGATTCCTGGAGGACGCGAAAAAATCTTTCGGGGACCGAACACGCTAGCCGATTTTGCCCGATGGATCTTAGACTCCATCGACAAGACATGGACCGAAGAGGACATCGAACGTTACGGAGATTGTCATCGTCATGCCACGGTGATGGCTCACAATTTCTCGGGAAACGATAGACAGTTTCTTCTCAGATACTATACTGAACATGGTACCGAGCGTCCTATAGTCACTTTAAACGGAGCCAAAATCATTTTCATGCAAATGGGACAAGTACAGTTTAAAGATTCGATGAGTTACTTGGCCATGCCTTTGAGTCGAATACCTTAAACGTTTGGAATAACAGAAATGGCTAACGGGTACTTTCCACACTTTTTCAATACGGAAGCCAATCAACATGCCGTTCTACCCCATTTGCCTGAGGCTCACTATTACGACCCCGACAACATGCGTACCGAACAACGAGAAGCTTTCTACGCTTGGTACCAGGCCCATGCCTCGGACCCTTTCGACTTTCAGGAAGAAATGCTAAAGTATTGTCGTTCGGACGTGGACATTTTACGGCGTTGCTGTGGAAAATTTCGAGAGCTGTTCATGGAACACGGAGAGGTCGATCCTTTGAAAGAAGCTTGCACCATTGCCAAAGCATGTTCCTTAGTCTACCGACAACGATTCATACCTGAAAACATCGTGGCTGTCATCAGTCCTCAAACGACCAACTATGTCAAACGTCAATACTCGATCAAATCCCTACGCTGGTTACATTACTTGTGCGACAAGGAAGACAATAGGATTCAGCATGCCCGCAACGGAGGGGGAGAAAAGACCATCGGAACGTATTCGGTCGATGGCTGGGACTTAGAAAACCCCAAGATCGTGTACGAGTTTAACGGTTGCTTATTTCACGGATGTACCATCTGCTACCCTGGCCTTGGCACGAAAAATCAGTTTTTACATCGAACCATGGAAGACTTGTACCAGGACACTTGTCAGCGACGCTTGAAGTTAGAACAGGAAGGATACCAAGTGGTGGAAATGTGGGAACACGAGTACGATCACCGTTTGAAAATCGATCCCGAGTTTAAACGCATCGTGGAAAGTTACCAGTTCATGGAACCCCTGAATCCGAGGGATAGTTTGTGCGGAGGAAGAACCAATGCCACCTGTTTGCTGTACCAAGCCAGCGAAGAGAAAGGAGAGGAAATCAAATACTTGGATGTGTGTTCGCTGTATCCCTACGTGTGCAAATATTGTCGCTTTCCTGCAGGGCACCCGCGATTGCTAACGGAACACATCGACTTGTAAAACATTCGACAATACGAAGGTCTGATCAAGTGCAAAGTTTTGCTTCCCACCGACTTGTACCATCCCGTGTTGCCTCACCATTGCCAAGGCAGGCTGATGTTTCCCTTGTGCCGTACTTGTGCCGAAATGTGTAACCAAGATCAACCTTGTCAGCACACCCAGGAAGAACGCGCCTTGACCGGGACGTGGGTTAGCGTGGAATTGTTCAAAGCTCTGGACATGGGATACCAACTGTTAGAAGTGTACGAAATTTGTCACTTTCCCAAGACACAACAATACCACAAGGGTGACCAAACTCAGAAAGGCATTTTCGCAGACTACGTGGATGCTTTTTTGAAACTGAAACAAGAAGCCAGTGGCTATCCTTCCTGGTGTCACACTCCCGAAGACCAAAAGAAATTCAAAGAAAAATACTGGGCACAAGAAGGCATTACTTTAAATCACATCGAGAAAAACGAAGGCAGGCGATCGTTTGCCAAAGTGATGTTAAATTGCTTGTGGGGTAAAATGGCACAACGACCGTGTTTACCCAAGACAGAGTATTTGTCAGAACCTTTCCGCTACTTCCAGATGATTCACTACAAAACCAAATACATGAAACACGTGGACGTCGTTCGCGAGTATTTGATCTTAGTTAATTACGAAGAAGATCTGGACTTTGTAGAAGCCGACGAATTTGGAAATGTCATCCCTGCGGCTTACGTAACAGCTCATGCTCGCTTAAAATTGTACGAAGCTTTAGAACTGTTAGGGGAACGTGTCCTGTACTTTGACACAAACAGTTGTATATACATCGAGCGCACGGGTCAACATCACCCTGACATCGAAGGAGACCGTTTAGGTGCCTGGAGAGACGGGTACCCCGACGAGAAAATTTTAAGTTTCGTGAGTGGTGGTCCTAAAAATTACGGCTGCGAATACCGGGACAAACAAGGAGAAGTGCACACGGAGTGTAAAGTGAAAGGATTGATTCTGAATTATCGTACCAGTCGAGTGGTGAACTTTGGCGTATTGAAAGAAGCCTTGCAGTCTGGAGAAGATGAACACTTTAAAGTGACCACCTATCAGCCAAACAAGATTGTACGTTTACCCACTCACCAAATTGTCAGTCGACCCTTGGAAAAAGTCTATCAAATCGTGTACCACAAGCGAGTGCGTCTTCCCAATCACTGTACTTTGCCATATGGACATGTTGGTATAAAACATTGGATGTAAGAGGATAGCCATCCACCAGAAGAATGACTTCGCCACAGCAAGAATCGATTGAGAAACCCAATGAGAACTCCAAGTTCAAACCCTACCATTTTCCGGTCTTCTTGCCTGACTATTGTGATTGCCCATCCATTGGAAACGTTTCAAAAATGGCCCACGGATAGGGAAGGATTACCTACTTCGAAAGTTTTAGCTAGAACAGGATTTATCTACTTGGGACCTGAGACTGGATTGGGATACGAAGTACAGTGTTTCACTTGTGGCCTGAAGTTACGAATGGATCTATGTATCTATAAAGATTCAGCTATTCTGGAACATACTCGATGGTCTCCGCACTGTCCTTACCTTTCTATGGCCTTTCCACCCATTACACTACGGTACAATTATGACGGCACCTTAGAGACGGTACCTTCCAAAACAAGACATAAAAAGGAACGATGTACAAGCTTGAGACTTTATTGCGACTAGTAAAAAAAGGGACAATGTCCAAGATCGATAGTTCATTGTGACTACCAAGACCAAGCGAACAAGATGAATACTTTCAGAGAAACACAAAACAAGTTCAGACAGTCATAATTCAAGTTTGGGGCCTCTGAAGTGGAATGCGATTGTGAGCCTTGCGATGTGAGCGATGCTGTACGCTGTGACCTTAGCGATGCCGTAAAGCATCATGGGAGCTTTGTTCTCACTACCACTATCATGGAAAGTGATGTTGTGCGCGTCAAACCCGAGGGATGCGAAAGCGATGCCACTCGTCCTCTTGGACACTTTACTAGGCTTCATGGTCAATGTGGATGTCAGCCTTCACGTCTACCTCCCTACGGATGTCATCCAGCCCTGAGCAAACTCCTATCGATGTCACCCTTCCCTCATCGAAACGAATCTGCGAAAGACGAATATTCGTTCCCTGTGCGTTTATCTGAATACTGCAACTTTGAAAATCGTTTTCAATCGTTCAAAGGAAAATGGCATAAGTATCTGGGAGGACCAACCCCCGAAGAATTAGCCAGAGCCGGATTTTTCTACTTGGGTGAAGGGGATAAAGTCAAGTGCTTCAGTTGCGATGTGTCACTTCACCACTGGGAACCACAAGATTCGGCCTACCTAGAACATGCTCGATGGTCTCCCAGTTGTCACTATTTACGTTTAGTTGGACAACATATTTGAATGGATACTTTACAAGAGAACATTCTTGCTTTGCTGTGGAATTGAGAGAACGCATTTACCGTGAACTTGTCAAAATACAAGTGAAACATAAAGAACAATTGCATCCGTTACGTCACCGGTGTTTAAACCACTGGTACCTGAATGCTATAAAAGGACTGTTTCATGCGAAAGTGTTTCATTGGTCAGACCTTCATCAACTACCCCATGGTTTTAAAAAGGATTGGTTTGTTATTGATGATTCTATTTCTTACAATGTAAACTTGCTGCATCGAATTCCAGAGGAAGAGTTAACGAGTTACTAAAATCTTTCAGACAATGTCAACTTAGTGAAAGAGGAAACTTCTGAACGAACTGTGATGTGTAAATTAGTGACTAAACGATTTAAATTTGCTACTGAAGTAAAACCATGTCTGTGCAAACAGTACATTTCTTGTGTCAGACAAAAGAGGATTTAGTATGACCTATTCATGGATACTTTACAAGAGAACATTCGTGGTATGCCTGTGGAATTGACAGAACGCATTTACCGAGAACTGGTCAAAATACAAGTCAAACGTAAAGAACAATTGCATCCGTTACGTCACCGATTTTTAAATCACTGGTACCTGAATGCTATAAAAGGACTGATTCATTTGAAAGTGTTTCATTGGTCAGACCTTGATCAACTACCTTTTGGTTTATAGAATTGTTTTATTATTGATGATTCTATTTGCTACCAGGTAGACTTACTGCAACAAATTTCAGAGGAAGAAGAGTTAAAGGAATACCAACATCTTTTATAAAATGTCACCTTAGTGGAAGAGGAAAGTTCTGAACGAACTGTAAAATGCAAGTTAGTGACTAAACCATTTCGATTTGCTACTGGAGTAAAACCATCTCTAACCAGACAGTACACTTATTGTCTACGACAAAAAAAGGATTTAGTATGACCTATTCATGGATGCTTTACAAGAGAACATTTGTGGTTTGCCTATGGAATTGAGAGAACGCATTAACCGAGAACTGGTCAAAATACAAGTCAAACGTAAAGAACAATTGCATCCGTTACGTCACCGGTGTTTGAACCACTGGTACCTGAATGCTATTAGAGAACTGATTCGTCAGAAATTGTTCCAGTGGTCAGACATTGTTCAACACTTTGAGGTCGCAAGTGATCGACATGTTCATAATTTTGGTTACTTCGATTTTCACCAGGTGCAACGAATTGAGGAAGACGAGTTAAAGGATTATAATCATTTTTTATGCAACATCTGCTTAGTGGAAGAGGGAACTTCTAAACGAACTCTGAACTGTAGGTTACAGTTTGGAGCATTTAAATTTCCTACTGGAGAACGAAGATCTCTGGCTAGAAAGTACATTTATTGCATCCAAAAACAGAGAATATAAAAACAATCTGCCTTGCCAAGGCTTATATCACATGTGATTGAACAGATTCCGTGGAAGAACTCAATGACCATATTCAAACCGTGGATGATTACCATCACTTAGTACGACAACTGTATCCGTTCAATTTGGGTCGACAAGTGGTGTGTGTCTTAGTGACTTGTTTTCTGGGATTTCATTTACCAGCTGATTCTTTGTGGACTCTTTACGATCAGTACTTACAACCAATTAAACATGAAAGTGGTGCCTTTAAATGTTCACGAAAGACTCATTTTGCTCAAAGCCTTGCGTTTTCATCTGGATACTTCTCGACCTCTACTGGAAAAAAGATTCGTCAACTTTTAGCTACCGAAGACGTGTATGACGATGTGTGTGTAGCTTGTGACTTACACCCCCATTGGACAGATGTACGTGCCTGGAAAAAAAAAGGGTTTTGAGGCTTGGACCGAAGAAGTGGCCCAGTATGCTCGAGAGTTGTGATCCTTCCTTTCAACGTCAAAAAAAAAGTCTGTTTTCAACCTGTGTTAGTGACAGTACCAGAAGAAGAACTCGTCACTCAGGACAGGACTGTCGTGGACATTCCTGAAAGACCCTTTCGGGAGGACACTTGTGTGACCTTACCCCTTGTTGAACTTGTCAGATTATTACCCAAAACATGTTGTACAGAAACTAGTTTCTATTTCACTTTGATCGTTTTCATGTGCCTTTTATCGTTGTACCTAAGCCTTTGGCTTTTATGTATTTTAGTCTTTCGTGTTCATTTTTAAAACATCAATAACCGTGTCCTGAAAAAGTATAAAAACTCTTGTCTTGTTTGTTTTCGTGTCACAAGTGACATTCCTGACACTATGGCTACCTCTGCTGTCTCTGCTCCCTCTTCCTCTACTTTCAAAGTCATCCACGGACACTTAGATCGTGCCAGTTGGGAGGCTTTGTATCTTCGCCATCCCTTTAACATGCTCATTGCTGGACCTAGCGGTTCAGGGAAAAACGAATTTGTCAAACGTTTGATCGAACATAAACATCATTTGATCGATCGGCCAACTCAACGCATCGTGTGGTGTTACAAAGAGTGGCAATCGGCGTACAGCCTCTTGCGAGAAAGTCAAGGCGATTCCATCGTATTTGTGGAAGGCATTCCTAACGAAGACGACGGAATCGTGTCTGACTCCCGTCAAACCCATTTGGTCATTTTCGACGGCATGTTAGGAGAAGACAAAGAAGAAATTAAACCTTGGTTTACGCGCAAAGGGCATCATCGTAATGCCAGTGTCATTTACATCACTCAAAATTTGTTTCAACAAAGTAAAGCCCATCGCACCATCAGTCTTAACGCTCATTACGTAGTCTTGTTTAAAAGCCCACGAGATAAATCACAAGTACAAGTCTTAGCCAAACAGTTATGAACGCCCTGGCTCACTCAGGCGTACGACGATGCCACTAAAACTCCACATGCCTATTTACTCGTCGATTTGAAACATACTACCCCTGATTATTTGCGATTTCGTACGCAATTGTTTCACCACTGGTGTCAAGACGGAGAACCTGTCCTTTACACGTCTCCATCCTCGACTTAACAACTACAAAAAAATCTATAAAAACCTAAGAGACTTTTCGTCTGTCTCACACAGTTTGAACATGATGTCCCTTCAGTCGCATCTTCCCGTCAAATTGATTCGTGCCTTGTGTGGCATCAGTCGCGAAAAAAAATCCACAAATACGAGCTCGTGTCTTAGAAGCCAGTCTCAAAGAAGTCTTACGATGGTTCACGGTGACAGCACGTCAATTACTGCAAGGGATCATTCAGATTCCTCATCAAACCAAACGCTTTTTTGATCGAAACAAAGTCGCTTTGACCCAACTGGCCGATCCCCGCATCGACACTCAAACCAAAAAACAAAGCGGTACTCTAGGAGGTTTCATCATTCGCTCTCTCTTAAGATGGGATCCTAATGCTCCAAGAAAAGCCCCAAGGAAAAGAAACAGAGAAGTCCTCCGAAAAAGAAAAACCCACAGAAAACTAGTCGCAAGAGAGGCACTTCGGCCAGGACGCAACCTTACACTCACAAACCACGACCTGCAACGGCGGTGTCCCAAAAACAGATAAAAGCGCGTGTGCTTAGACATCGACGTTAGTGTATTTTTGGTGAATGTCACGGAATCCACAAGCAAAGATGTCACCCTACAGAAAACATCCCTCTTCTAAACAACCCCAAGGAAAGAAAAGGAAAGGACTGCCTCCTCGTTTAGTCAAACATGGGAACATGTTATCTGTCCTGTCCAAAGCTTCTCCACCCATGCGAAAAAAACTCATTCAAACTGCCTCCAAAGAGGTCATCGATACCGTGTGCGAATGTTGTTTGAACGTTTTGAAAGGTACGATCCCTTTCTCCAAACACCAGAAACAATGTTTAGGCAAACATCGTCACGTTCTTCGCCAAATGGTTCAAAAGTAAATCCCTATTCGTCAAAAGAAGACGATGTTGGTCCAACGTGGAGGAATTTTACCCCTCTTGTTAGGCCCATTACTGAAAGGAGTCTTGGGAACCATGTTGGGAGGACTCGTGGGAGCAAGATAAAAAGGACCTCTGAAGTCCCAAGATCTCAGACGTAACCCTTGACATTCAATGGAAGAACGAAAACTAGATTTAGTGCCTTACAAACGATGGATGGAATACCATCGTTGGCAAGAACAACGGACCCCGCATTTACCTCCCAATCCCAATTTGAGCTAGATGTCCCAGCTACAACACGAATTGCAGTACTTGATGGATCGCCAAGATTTGTCCGAAACAGAAAAATCGCAACATTACGGTCAACTCTTGCAACGACTGCAACTCTTTCACCAGAAAGCTTTAGACGACACAGCTCTAACCACTCTGAAAGATTTTAAGACCTTGACGAAAAGTCCATCCCTCACACCATCACCACCACTACTACTACCAGTGACCAAGACAAAAAAAGGAGAAGAAGAAGGGTTTCAAACTCCACCAGAAAAAGTACGCAAGTTAACAACACCACCTACCTCCAGAATTGGATGGATTAAAAAGATGATGACCACCCTTTCTTCCTCAGAAGAGAAAAAGAAGGTGAAGACAGAAGTGAAACAAGAAAAGATATCCCCTGTTCAGACATCCTCCTCTTCGACACCTAACGCTGGTCTCACACACAACGCATTACAAACTAAGAAAATACCCTACGAGAAAAAGAGTGGCATCCTCAAAGAGTGGGTGCCTTATTAACAAAAAATGGAAAAAGTGTTAGCCAGCATTTACTACGATCCCTCCCATCCTGCAGGTTACGCATGAGTTCAAAAATTGTATCGTGCTGCCAAAACTCGACTGAAAAATCTCCGTTTACCTCAAGTACAACGATCGTTACAAGAACAAGCTACCTACACTTTACACAAACCCATTCGACGCAAGTTTTCCAGAAGTCGCACCCAAGTGGAAGGCATCGATCATCAATGGCAAGCCGATGTCTCTCATTTGGCCAGCTACAATCGCGGCTACAAATATTTGTTTTGTGTCATCGATGTTTTCCACATTTCCATGGGTCGTTTCATTGACTTCCAAATCGAGCAGTGAGTTAGTGCGAGCCCTGCAACGGGTGTTGAAAGAAAGTGGTCGTCACCCTCTTCGATGGCAAACGGACAAAGGTACCTAATTTCTGAACTAAGCTTTCCAAAAAGAATTAAAGAAATGTGACATTCATTTTTTTTACCACCGAGAATCCTGAAACCAAAGCCAGCATCGTGGAACGTTTTCAATGCACTTTGAAAGAACGCATGTGAAAATATTTTACGCATCACTATACCCTGAAATACATCTACATCTTACCGCACCTAGTGCAAGCGTACAACCAATCTTACCATCGAAGCATTGGACGTGCCCTCAAGAGGTGACTCCCGAGAACGAAGTGGTGGTGTCTGATCGACTGTTTGGTGCGTCCCCGACGGGGGCTGTCCCCAAGAAAAGTGGAGTGTTGGTCGTAGGAGATTGGTTGCGCATTGGTAAAACAAAACGCAATTGCCTCCTTTGGAAGACGATATCATTGACTTTATGAGAAGAAATGCTCAGACCACACGATTCAATATGTGAAATTACAAGCACAGATTCCTTGGTGAGTGGACAATATTGTGTGTATTTTCTGCATCATCGCAGTCTGGACTATTCTTTAGAACATTTAGTGACTCATTTTGATCGTCATTCTTCTTCTAGAAACGATGTGAAAGTAGATCGATGGTTTTGTGACCATTATACTTATCTTTTGTCTCAAGCTAGGAAACGTAGTGTCCATCAATGGCCTAATGACTTCCAACAGTGGAAATCACAATTTCATTCACAACGTTGTCAACCCTGTCCAAAATAGTGTTAGTGATGTGAGGAAATAAATGTTTGTTATTTGAAAAAATGTTTAATGTTATATTGAATGGTTAATGTTAAATTTTATGGCTACTTGTTAGTGTTAAGTTATTTTGAATAAAAATGTTGTGTTTTGAAGAAAAAATATCTTTGTGGTTTCTTTTGCTATAGGTATCATGATTCATGCTCTTTGACTTCTCTCTATCCCTCCCATTACACTATTTGAAAGTTCCGACTCGAAAACCGTGTAGGGATCTTTTCCTTCACGTCCGCGCTTTGACCATAAAACAGGGGTAGTCTCCAGTCTGACCATCCATTGTCGATTCATCCTCCTACGAAGATGGGCTCAAGACTAGCTGAACGAAGCCTGCGTAAATTTACATCGTCTCAGACACAGTCTGATACCGAAGCCTGAAGAGATAGAGAATGTTAGAAAGTTGAAAGTCACTGAAGACCTGATAGAAGAGCTCTTCAGAGAAGAAATTAACAGGGAGAAAGAAGAATGGACAGAGAAGTACAGACTTCAGAAACAGCAGAGAGAGCAACAACAACAACAACAACAGCAGCAGCAGCAGCCTGAACCTGACAGAGGCTTTGTCGACTGTCGTATCAACACCAAAGAGTTCTTCTTCTCTTTCCGAAGAAGCAGACCTTATCCTGTGAGAAAGCCTATCGTCAGAGGAGGTCGCAATCTTAGAACCTAAAAAAGATTGCCATAGCTTTGAGTTCACACAAAAAAAAACAGCTCTTTTCAGGGCTACCCCATACTCTAGAAAAGAAATAACAATCCATTGCCTATAATAAGTTAGAAAAAAATAGAAGTGCGTGTATAAGCAAATGAATTCCTTATCTTGGTTAGAAAGTGTGTGTGTGTGTGTGTGTGTGTGTGTGTGTGTGTGTGTGTGTGTGAATTTTTTTTAAGTGGCTGGTCAAAAATTTTTAGAAAAGTGATGGGTAGTATAAAAAAAGTGAGTGAGTGTTTCTTTAAGGTCCGCACGTCTTTTTGGTCATGATCTAGGTAATAAAAGTTTTGTGTCTTAGCGAATGTTTTCCTTCACGTCCGTGCTTTTCATATAAATACAAAACTAATCGGCAGTCTGGCTACCCATCGTTGACCTGTTAACAGCAAGACAATGAACACAAGAATTGCAAAACTTCTTGAACTCCAGATGCACCTGGAATAAGCCAGCCGCATACTGAATGAGCAGGCAGCGGAGGCCATTGTCGAAGAGGGAAGGATAAAAGAGGAGAAACAGAGAAGGAAGAAAGAAGAGGAAGAAAAAAAGAGAGAGATCAGGTGTCTCCCTATGATGAACCCTGTGTGCAAGGTGACACCTGAGGCAAGGGCGCCTCCACAGGCAATAGCAGCACAACAGCCTGTAGCTGCACCACAGTCACAAACACAACAGGAGGTAAGGATGCCAATTCATCCTAGAGTTGAAAATAGGAGAAGTGAAAGGGAAGCCTTCACTATCCCAGAAACAGAAGATTGGAATAGTGAAGCCACTCAACCCGCCTCTGCGTTCCCAGTGACAAGGGTGAATTGGCAAGGAGACTGAAGTAGGAGATGCGTGTGCGGTGATAGACCAGGAAGGTGCCAGCATTAGATCGGTGTACCTGGAGTTCAAAAATAAACAGCCCTTGTCAGGGCTACCCAATACTCTAGAAAAGAAATAGTAATCAATTTGCCAATATGTGAATGTGGAGTAGTGTGAAAATAAACACTCACTCCTTTCCTGGTGTGATTGTATGTGTCTATGTGTGTGTGTGATTGTAAGCGCTCACGTACGTATGTGCCGATAGTAGATTATGGTTGTGTTTTTGCTGCTTGGCGTGTGTGGATTGTATATTTGGGTTTGGTTTTGCTGCTTCCCGTGTGTAGATAGTAGATTATGGTTATGTTTTAGCTGCTTGGCGTGTGTGGATAGTAGATTATTGGATTTTGTAAGTGCTATCGTACGTTTGTGTGGATAGTAGATTATGGTTATGTTTTTGCTGCTTGGCGTGTGTGGATAGTATATATGGGTTTGGTTTTGCTGCTTCCCGCGTGTGGATAGCATGAGGTTAGATTATGAGCCATATAATCTAACCATGAGGTTAGATTATATGGCTCATTATCTTTGTGTGAATAGTATATAATATGAGATGACAAAAGTAGGGGATGATTTCCTTCACGTCCGCGCTTTTTATATAAGAGCCCATAGCGTTTGTCGTTCGCGCCCACGAATTAACGAAACTACTCCCCATAGAAATAAAACAAATAGAAAATAATAATACCTTCGATCCTGAACCTTGGTATAACGAAGATCCAAACATCAATACTACCATCACCAAACATGGCAATAAATTAAATCAAGAACTGCAGCTGCACACTATAACATCAGAAATATTAACAACTAAGTATTTCAAACCGTCTACAAATTTACACAGATGGATCAAAAACCACAGAACCCGCAAAAACAGCAGCTGCATACGTAATCCCCAAACTAAACATACAAGTTGGTCACCGACTACCGGACCACTGTTCGATCTACACAGCAGAATTCTGGGCAATACTACAAGCACTAGAATGGGTGGAAAAAAACAACCCACCCTTAACAGTAATAATAAGCGACTCGCTAAGCGTCCTTACAACCATCCTAAATAACAATACCAAAACTAGAGAAAATTTCCTAAATCAAACTAATTTAATACTAAAAAACTGAAAAGCAATAAACAACAAGTAGATTTCCTATGGGTCCCATCCCACATAAACATACTAGGAAACAATCTAGCAGACG
This sequence comes from Sinohyriopsis cumingii, assembly GCA_028554795.2. Classification (NCBI taxonomy): domain Eukaryota; kingdom Metazoa; phylum Mollusca; class Bivalvia; order Unionida; family Unionidae; genus Sinohyriopsis; species Sinohyriopsis cumingii. The sequence continues at coordinate 7,577,539 of CM068834.1, read as the reverse complement.
ATTTAGCTAAACAAAAGCTAAGCGAGCTAAACCACGTACAGTGTTAGTGAAATATATAGCCTAACAACAATCGTGATAAATCAGAAATGGCAGGAATATTGGAACAATAGCAAGAAAGGTAAGAAACTACATAACACACTCAAAGAAACCATTAGAAACAGAAAACCACCTTTACTTAAAGGGAAAGATCAAAAAGTAATAAATAGAATTTACACAGGAAAAACCAAGCTGGCCAACAGCTACGGAAAACACATAGGACCAAAACCTCATAACCCAAATTGTTTCTACTGTCCGGTGCCAGAAGATCTGCACCACATATTTAACATATGCAACAGATTAAAGAAAGAAAGGGAAATTTTCAAAACCGAACAAAACAAAATAGGATCGCCGAGTACATACCCAGAGTTCCTTAATAGCACTAACCCCAATTTAAATATCACATACAACAACATCATAACTTTCCTTAAAAAAACTGAAATATATACAAAAATTTAAATATAAACCATAAATATATAAATAAGCAATATACTAATTTTAGACCAATAGCAAGGACTAGGATTCGATTCTCCCGAACTCTCCATTTATGAGAGGCGAGCGTGATCGACGAGAGAATCTAATCTGAACTAGCTAAAAAGCAAAAATTGATTAGATTACAATAATAAATACATTTATAAAATATATACCAAATTTAGGCCAATAGCGAAGACAAAGATTCGGTTTTCCCGATCTCTCCATTTATGAGGCGAGCGTGATCGACGAGGAAATCTAATCTGAATCTAGCCAAAATTATTACAAGAATAAATACACTCATGAAATATATGCCAAAATTTTGATCAGTAGCAAAAACCCAGTTTACCTTTATTCGCATAACTATAGACCAGTTAATCAGGAACTAGGACGGCCGCATAGGTCTCGTGGGTTCACAGACTAACACGGCCGTGCATGGCCCTGAATAATAAAAACAAACTAAGGATGAATCCAAACAATTATAACCAAAATAAGTCCACTGACTGATAAAACTATACAATTAATAAGCGTAAATTAAAAAACACCAACTATAAATAGATAACTAGTCCAAAAACGAGGAAGGAATATACAGGGGGGTAGGTGGTGAAAATAACAACCCTTCTCCACTTCTCTTAACATACCACTCTCCTAACACCCTAACTAACAGCTGCAAAACTCTATCTTCTATACATAGGTGACAGCTAAGACAAACCTAGATATAACCTTATAATCCCAAAATAGAACGTATAAGGTGGTCGCAAGAATAGACCATGAGGGATCCCTTTATTAAGACCCCAAACATACACATATCAGGTAGTCGAAAAAACCCAACGACTGTCAGGCCCGGCGGCACAATGCTGCAAATATAACAACAATATGGAATAACACCCCAAAAATCATATGCATAAGGTAGTCAAAAAACCCAATGACTATCAGGGCCAGCAGTACAAGGCTGCAACCAAAAATTACAACTAGAAAAATAGGACCCTAAAAAATTACTCAATAAGATGGAAAAAACACCAACTCCATACAGGGACAGCAGCACAAGGCTGCAAAACCAATCGATTAAAATGCTGTCACCTAGAAGCTAACATCAACCTCAATAGGCTCTATCTCTCTTAAAAACAGCACAGTTTTCTTATACAAATTTCAAAGACGGAATTTTAGAACAAAATATCCTGGATCGGAAAAACCCTACTAACCTGTGGCAAGTCAACACCGCCCGAACCTGACCACTTTCACCCTTTACCACGGACAGACACCAAAACCCATACGTGCAGTGCACGAATCATAAATCAAAAAAACGAACTAGATCGGGTCCAATCCCACTAGTCGCTAATCAATGCAAATGAATGACTGAGTGCGTGCTGGTCCAATCCCACTCAAACAACAAAAAAAAACATAGGCCTTACAATCAGATCGATATGTACACAAAAGTACCTCGACCTGACGGCCCAATCAATAAGTGTTCTGTGAACACATAAAGGCCTGGAGGAATTGGCACCATTTCTTCTCCCAGGAGTAATCAAAAAGGTGCCTGTGGCATCATAAACCAGTGGTACATGCTCAATGCGAGCGCACACCACTATAATTCAACACAACAACAACAACATCGTTCGCGCCATTCTACGGAATAACGAGAACGAAAATGGTAGCTGCAACAGAGTTGTTCAACAACTTGGTACATATTTACTATTGGATAATGGATGATATCTATGTAGTGGAGAGACTAGAAAAAGAATGGAAGATAGCAGAGTACCTGGACTATGCGAATAGCCTGAACGTAGTAAAAGACTTGGTAGCAGGAATGATAGAAGAGGTGGAAAAGAGATTGAGAGGTATGATGAATATCCCCTATGTCAGAGTGGGAAGCTTAAAGGAAGCACTTGACAATGCAAGCAAAGTCAGGTGCTTTCTTGAAGATATATTGTATGGGACCGAGTGTTCTTATGTGCAGAGAGGCCTGGACAGACTGAAGAAAGGAGAGGAATTAATGAGAAAAGTGATGGAGGTAGAAGTAAAGAAGATCAAAGACAACTGCACAAAAGAGAGAAAAGAACGAGAAAACACCAAGACAAAGGAAGAGTTTGTTGTTGTTGTTGTTCTAGGGTTTAACGCCATTTTTCAGCACAAGATAGGCTATACATGGCGGCCAGTATAACTGGTGGAGGAAGAACCCTGGAAAACCCAGGGAAGAACCACCGACACACGAGAAGCTACTGGCAGGCTTTCCCACGTACCCACGCTAGCCGAGCCTTGGACTCGAACACACGCAGACAGAGGTGAGATGGCAGTGATCCGGAACGGTGAGCGCTTTAGACCACTCGGCCACTCGGGGCCCCAGGAAGAGTTTGAGAGGCTCAATCAGAATTGGATAAAAGTCCAGGAAAAGTTCAGCGCATTGGGCCATCCAGACTGGATGCCAGAGAACGAGAAGAAGAAGAAGAAAGGAATGATGGAAAAAGTGAGAACTTGGTGGAAGAAGTGGAGGAAATAAAAGAAGAAGAAGAAGAAGAAACCAAAGGCCCTTTTCAGGGCCACTCCTATACCTCGAAAAGAAATTCACTTTCATGCCTAAATTTTTTTAAATTTTTTTTATATTTTTTTTTAAATGTTCCATTTTCCTTGACGCCATACAGTCCCACCATGTTCAATTTCCCTTGAAACCATAGTACAAATTAACATTTCCCCCGTGTTAAATTTCCCTGAGGCTATACAGTCCCATATTCCCATGTTAAATTTCCCATGAGACTATAAGGCATCCAACATTTCTCCATGTTAAATTTCCATTGAAGCTATAAGGCAAACCTACTATTTTAACATGGAAGTTCCCTTGAGGCTACATAGTCCTTATTCACTACTTGTGTGGCTCGTAGGTGGTCACTTTAAAGTTTTCATCCTGTCCAGACTACAAAGCTTCTTTCAGCACGTCAAAGTTCACCAGCTGATTGTTTAGATGATTGAGAGTCAATCCTTTCAATTTACACTCCGTGTGCACTTTTCCTTGTGGGTCCCGTTATTCGTAGCCGTAATTTTTAGGACTGCCACTAGCAAATCTTAGAATCTTGTCGTCAGGGTGCTCGTCCTTCCAGGCTGCTAAAGGGTCTCCTTCGATGTCATGGTGACGTTGGCTCAGGCAATCGCTTTAGATGCAACTGTCCGTGTCAAACTACAGGACGCGATCTCCTAACAGTTGTAAAACGTCGTACAATTTTAAGCGAGCATGAGCTGTTACGTAAGCCGCAATGATGACATTGACAAATTCGTCAGCTTCTACAAAGTTTAGTTCTTCGTAATTGACTAAGATAAAGTCCTTACGAAGTATGTCCGCATGTTTCAGGTATTTAGTTTTATCGTGAATCATCTGGAAGTAGCGGGAAGGTTCTGTCAAATATTCCATCTTGGGTAAACACGGACGCTGTGCCATTTTAGCCAACAAGCAATTTAACATCACTTTGGCAAACGATCGCCTTCCTTCGTTTTCTCCAAGTGGTCTATAGTGATGCCTTCCTTCTCCCAGTATTTCTCTGAATTTCTTTTGGTCTTCGGGAGTGTGTCACCAGGAAGGATAACCGCTGGCTTCTTGTTTCAGTTTCAAAAAGGCATCCACGTGTCTGCGAAAATGCCTTTCTGAGTTGGGTCACCCTTTTGGTACTTTTCTGTCTTGGGAAAGTGGTGCATTTCGTACACTTCTAACAGTTGGTATCCCAAGACCAGAGCTTTAAACAATTCCACACTGACCTACGTTCCCGTCAAGGTGCGTGAGTAGTGAATGGGGATACCCTAGCCTCAATGGGAATTAGCATTACAGAACCCCCTGGGACACTCTAGCCTCAATGCAAATTTAACATGGGGAAAAATCATGGGACACTCCAGCCTCAAGGGGAATTTAACATGGGAAAGTCTTGGGTCACTCTAGCCTCAAGGGGAATTAACATAGGAATAGATTGTGGGTCTGTTGAGCGACAAGGGAAAATGGAACAGGGTCGGGACCCTATTTTAATACGGTCCCGACCTGATGGGTCTATGGAAAGGGAACAGGCAAAAAATTGAAACAGGGAGGGGGTCTCTATCTTTTTTAAAAATAAAAAAAAATGGGCTAGGCAATTGAAAGTCAAGATCTTTTCGAGACCTATGAGTGGCCCTGAAAAGGGCCTTTGGTTTCATCATCATCTTCTTCTTTTATTTCCTCCACTGCTTCCACCAAGTTCTCACTTTTGCCAGTATTCCTTTCTTCTTCTTCTCCTCCTTCTCTGGCATCCAGTCTGGATGACCTATTGCTCGGAATTTCTCCTGTATTATGATCCAGTTGTTGTTGAGTTTGTCAAAGGCCTCTTTTTTCTTTAAGTTTTCCTTATCCTTTCGTTCTTTATTCCACTTGTCTTTGATCTTCTTTACTTCTTCCTCCATTACTTTTCTCATAAGTTCTTCCGATTTCTTAAGCTGGTCCAGGCCGTTTTTGACAAAGGACCACTCTGTCCATTCCAAAAAGCACCTTACTTCTATCACATTATCCATGGCTTCCTTTAAGTGACCACTCTTTACGTACTCTGGATCTATAAAGCCACTTAGTCTTTTTACTTCTTCTTCTATCATCTCTTTCACCAGATCCATAGTTAATTTCAGGTTGGTCACTTGCCTTCTGACAAAATCCCGGGTAACTTCATGCTTCCATTCTCGTTCAATCCTTTCCACTACATAAGCTCCATCCACCATCCAATACCAAATGTCCTTCAACTGGTTAAACAATTCTGTTACAGCTACCATCTTCCTTGTCTTTATTCCGTAGAATGGTTCGAACATCAAAACTTCTGGGTTCTTATAGTTAAAGCACGGACGTGAAGGAAAACATTCCCAAGACATAAAATTTATATTACCTAGATCATTGCTTGAAACGCGCGGACGTGAAGGAAAACACCCCATACTTTTCTCATTTCATATTATCTACTATCCACATACGTGAAGCAGCAATAAACAAACCCCCAAATCTACTATCCACACACGAAAAGCATTAAAATGAAGCCCTAATCTACTATCCACACAAACCAACTTAAGCTCTTACATAAACCAATAATCTACTATCCACACAAACGTACGTGAGCGCTTACAAACACACACACACACACACACACACACACACACACACACAATTTTAAAAAAAGAGTCAGTGTTTATATTCACACTACTCTACATGCACACACTGGCAAATCGATTACTATTTCTTTTCTAGAGTATTGGATAGCCCTGAAAAGGGCTGTTTGTTTTTGAACTCCAGTGACACCTGGTTAATGATGGCACCTTCCAGGCCTGGCACCACACACACATCTTCTTCCCCAGTCTCCGTTTACTTTTTTTCTTGGGAGTGCAGAGGCGGGATGATTGACTTCAGCACCCCAATCCTCTGTCTCTGGAATTTTATACAACATCCTCTCTCCTATTTTCTTTTCCTCCTCTTCCCTCTGTCTTCTCTCCTCCTCCTCTTTCTTTATCCTTTCCTCTTCTACGATGGCCTCTGCAGCCAGCTCATTCACTATACACCTGGCATATTCCAGGTGTACATGAAGTTCAAGCAGTTTTGCTAGTCTGGTGTTCATTCTCTTGATCAATCGACAAGGGTAGCTAGACTGCCGAGCGATTTTCAATTTATACTAAAAGCGCGGACGTGAAGGAAAACATCCCATAAAACAAAATTTATATTACCTAGATCATGACCAAACAACGCGCGGACCCAAAAGAAACACTCACTCAATTGTTTTACTACCCATTACTATTTTAAAAATTTTCATTAAAAATAATATACTATCCACATACGCGGAGCAGCAATAAACAAACCCCAAATCTGCTATTCCCACAAGTCAAACATAAAAAAACATTATCTACTATCCACACAAACGTACGTGAATGCTTGCAAACACAAACACATACAATCACACCAGAAAAGAGTCAGTGTTTATATTCACACTACTGTACATACACACATTGGCAAATCGATTATTTCTTTTCCAGAGATTTGGGTAGCCCTGAAAAGGGCTGTTTTTTTTTTTTTTTGCTTGCGTGAAGTTGAAGCTAGGGCGATCTTTTAGTTTCTAAGAATGCGACGTCCTCTAACGATAGACTTTCTGACGATAGGTCTGCTTCTTCGGAAAGAGAAGAAGAACTCTTTGGTATCGATACGACAGTCGACAAAGCCTCTGTCCGGTTCAGGTTGCTGCTGCTGTTGTTGTTGCTGTTGCTGTTCTCTCTGCTGTTTCTGAAGTCTGTACTTTTCTCTGTCCATTCTTCTTTCTCCCTGTTCATTTCTTCTCTGAAGAGCTCTTCTATCAGGTCTTCAGTGACTTTTAACATTCTCACATTCTCTATCTCTTCTGGCTTCGGTATCAGACTGTGTCTGACCCTAAGCAAATTCACGTAGGTAGGCTTCGTTTAGCTTAGCTAGTTTGGAGCACATTTCGTAGGAGGATGAGTCGACAATGGATGGTCAGACTAGAAACTACCCCTGTTTTAAAGTCAAAGCGCGGACGTGAAGGAAAACATCCCTACACGGTTTTTGAGCCGGAACGTTCAATGAGTGTCGTAAGAGAGATAGAGAGAAGTCAAAGCCATGAATCAAAATTATTATAGCCAAACAAACCACAAAGGCATTTTTTTCAAAACACAACATTTTTTTATTCAAAATCACTTAACACTAACAAACAACTCTAACATTTTTAACAATAATCCAACAATATAACATCAAACATTTTTTTCAAATGCCAAACATTTTTTTTTCAATTCACACATTATTTTGGACAGGGCTGACAACGTTGTGAATGAAATTGTGATTTCCACTGTTGGAAGTCATTAGGCCATTGATGGACACTACGTTTCCTAGCTTTAGACAAAAGATAAGCATAATGGTCACAAAACCATAGATGTACTTTCACATCGTTTCTAGAAGAAGAACGAGGATCAAAATGAGTCACTAAATGTTCTAAGAAATAGCCCAGGCTGCGATGATGCAGAAAATACACGCAATATTGTCCACACACCAAGGAATCTGTGCCTTGTAATTTCACATTATTGAATCGTGTGGTCTGAGCATTTCTTCTCATAAAGTCAATGATATCGTCTTCCAAAGGAGGCAATCCATACGAATCGAAATATTCCACACATCCTTCTTGAGGAAAGTAGACGGTTACCCAATGAGTTCCTGGGAGATGACTGTCGTCCGAGTTGATCACATAAGCTTGATGGTCTTGAGGTTTGAGATGACGGAGTTCATCTTTAGCACAGACGACAGGATTCCAAGAAGCAGTGTACGAACTGTGGTTCAAAAGGTAATAAAGTTCCCAGGTATACATGTTTTTGTGATGTTGTTTTTTTCTTCACAGGTAATAATAATTCATCAATTCGATCCTGACCTTTTGCTTGAAAATGTCTGACAAATAACCGTTTCTTCGCTTCGTCTCCCCACTCTGATTCAGGAGAGCTTCGATACGATGGATCTCTTGAGTGGTTACTGGTGGACAAGAATGTTCACTCAAGTCTTTATACCACTGGTGCAACACGACGCCAAGCTTCCTCCAGATACTCGTCCAATTTTTCTTCTTCACTCAGCATCAGGCATTTATCGTGCTGAATTTGACTGGGATGGTCATTTTGACATCCATAGCAATCCTTCTTGATCAGTTCCGTAATTTTTTCGACCAATTTTATAGGGTGGAAATGTCCCTCGTCGCTGCCTTGGTCTTGAGTGAAATCAAACGCCCACAAACCGTAGCCTCCTGTATAATCCTCGTACGATATGCCGTGACTGGTGTTGGTTCCTAACTGTCCGGTGGCTTCGTACAGGGACAAGTACGACCTCAAGTAATTCCTGTCACCAAACTTAGGCTCAAACGGTCGGGTACACAGTGTCTTGCCATCGCGACTGACTTCGATCTTGGCTACGTTGTAATGATGAAACAGGAAAGGATTTTCGTTGTGGACTCCGTTGAAGGCTGAATTCTTGACGATACCAAGGATCAAACGCTTGGGTAACTGACCTTGGAACAGATGATCTTCGATCATGCATCGCTGTCCAGCAGGAATGGTGAACGTTTTTACTTCCACGCGTCGTATGGGATACTTGGCGGTCGTTCTGCTCAACGTTTGACTGATGTCGTTTCCCACTTTGGGTAACACTTCCACGCGTCGCACGTAGAGCCTGGCTTATTGAATAATGGTTTTGTACTCGTTAGCATGGGCCAACAAATGGAAAGCGGAACTGCTACGATTCAGTCTCAGGCGAATATTCACTCCGTTCAGTAAATACTTTTCTTGTAACCACATGTCCAAATGCAAACGATCCATCAGTTCTAAACTACGTCCTTGCAGAATTTTATTTCTACGTGTGTTAAACCCCACATTGTGAGGATCGTCATCTGCTGTGAGGGCTGTATCGTTAAACGTGTTATCACCCGCTGTGTCAGATTTCCATACCACGCAAGCATCCAGATGAGTATTCTTGGCTTCTTTTCCGTACATCAAAAGATTTTCCAGGCAGGCACGATACGTGTAAGTATCCATGCTGCTGCTGAGCAGTTTGTTATTCAAGTACAAGTCCACTTCGCTGAACAAGGAATGCATGAAATTGTTGACGGGCGCTACAGTATCATTGGCTCCAGGATTGGTGTTGTCCGTTTTGATCACTTTGACTTTCAAATACAGGTAACTGCTATTCAGATCGATGTAATCTTCGGGCTGACCTTTGATGTCAAACTCGATGGGAGCAGAATCCGTCAAAGAGGAGACGGGATGAATTTCCAACCACTGGGATTCTTGCATTGTCATCATGGTGGGTGGCATGGCAAACAGATCCAGTTCCGACTTGGAACAAGCGCAAGACTCTCGGTGCATCATTTTTTCTCTGTCTCAATATTTTAATAATCGAAAACGTCTAAGTCTCGAACGGTTCTTCTTTTCTTTGTCTTTCTAGCTTTAGAAGTGTGAAGTCTGGTGAAAGGGTGTTTTCTTCGTCGTCTCTTTCTGCCTTGTCCTTGCTGGATGCCTGATTCAGTAGCGTGCAGGGCATTTATAGGTGTTTCTCGTCGACCCAAAAGGTCTTTACCTGTTTGCAGCAAGATATTTTTGCCTGCCCTTAAGAAAGCTTCTTTAGGGTTTTGTTTGCCGATGATGACATTTTGGAGAAATTCTTTGCCGTGTGTCAATGCCGCATCTTTCAAGGCGTGCAATCCGCGTGTCACCATCGGTTTCAGGACTGGGGCTACCGAACGAAAAGCAGATTTTAGCATATCTCCTAAACCGTGTCCTCGCTGTCGAGCAACCCCTCGGTACACTGGATACATGACTTACAACTCGTGAGAGAACCGTTTTCGAAAATGGAGTTTCACCGTGACTTTTCCTTTGGTGAATGGAATATTTTGTCCCAGATCTCCTTTTATAGCAATGTTGACCGTGTCCAAATAAGACTTAATGACGGGCAGATAGTGAGGATGTACAAATTCGCGGTGGACGTGATAAGTGTTTCCACCTTCCTTGTCAGCGGTCGTGGCAGAATCCACTTTGAAAGGAATGACACGCAGTAACGGTACGGAGGTGTGCCCCACCACGTTGTACTCCACCACATCGGAGTACACAAACATCAAATTCAGTCCTTGGTTCAGTTCTACCGGGGAACGAAATAACTTGCTAAAAGACTCGGTGTCGTAAATGATTGGTAATTCGTTTTTCTTGATCATGGCCATTCTCATGTCCATGTCTCCGCCCAACATGTCAAACAGTTCAGCACAAAATAAAATGGACACGATTTTACCCCCGTCAAATTTCATCAGGAAGCGACGGGCTGCTTTGTGGTATTCCATGGTGACACTTTTTTGACACTTTCCATGGCTTTCAGAAACACGTCATTAAATCTGAAGGTAATGGTGCTGACCAAATGTTGACCACTAAAATAACAGACTGGGGGAATGAACAAGTGGTAGGACCACTTTTGAGTTTTGTCATCATAGGTTTTGTGATCATATTTGACATGGGTATTCAAGTACTTTTGCATTGGCTCGTCATGAACTTCCAATGTAAAAAAAATTTGATTAGGAAGCACATTGAGGACTTGGGTCGGGTGAATGATTTCCACTAAAGCCACTTCCCAATGGGCTTCGTGATCTAATGGGATGGCCTGAGGTAATTTGGCCGTGTAAAAGCACAACGTGTTGTGGGGAAACACCTCCATGGAACTGTCACTGGGTAAGGTTAAGTAAAATTGGTTGTTATTGCTCATAATTCCAGAGTGTTGTGGCTGTCAGAGGGGTTACTGGAGGTCAGAGGTGTATCTCCGCCCAAAATGGGGTTATTGTTGTTATTGGAGTGGTGACTGGCACTGGCACTGGACACAAGGTTCCCGTTGTTCCCGTTCGAGTTGAATTTCAGGGAGGGATTAGGAAGCAGGTAACCGATGCAACTGCTCAATAAAATGGTCCACAATTGTTTGGCTCCATGTTGCAAACTCAAATTGGCAATGGCTGCCCCGATGACACAATACACCACAAAGATTTGGCAGAAAAAGACGATTTGCGTTTTAGGCACACGTTCTCCACACCACACCCACAAGGGTTGTTTCTGTAAATCTTGCAGAGAAGAACTGGATAAAGGAGTGGTCGACGTAGCTGCGTCTGTGTGAAAGGGCATGATGGTCACTTCTTTTTATCGTCGATGACTTGCGAAGCGTCGATCCAAGAATCAAAACTGGGTGGATATCCTTTCCAACGTACTTTCACTTCTTTGACACGTCGTTTGCCCACTTTACGGGTTCTGCGTTTGAGAATGATTTCGATGTCGTACACGTCGTCTTCTTTTTTGGTGACACGTTGTAATTCGGGCAAATAAAACGTTCCTTTGAGCACTTCTCCGTTCATGTCTTCCAATTTATAGACGGCAGGATGACGACTATGCACTCGTCCAGTGACACAAAACAAGTCGGTGCTCCAGTTAGGTAAGTAACCTTTGTCGAAAGTGCGTTTGGTTTTGCCAATGCGTACCCAATCTCCTACGTCCAACACTTCACTTTTCTTGGGGACAGCCCCCGTCGGGGACGCACCAAACAGGCGCTCAAACATCAGCACTTCGTTTTCGGGAGTCACTTCTTGCGGGGCACGTCCAGTGCTTCGATGGTAAGATTGGTTGTACGCTTGCACCAGGTGTGGTATGATGTCGATGTACTTCAGAGTGTGGTGATGCGTAAAATATTTCCACAAGCGTTCTTTCAAAGTGCGTTGAAAACGTTCCACGATGCTGGCTTTGGTTTCAGGATTCTCGGTGGTAAAAAAATGAATGTCACGTTTCTTTAATTCTTTTTGGAAAGCTTGGTTCAGAAATTCGGTGCCTTTGTCCGTTTGCCATCGAAGAGGGTGACGACCGCTTTGTTTCAACACTCGTTGCAGGGCTCGCACTAACTCGCTGCTCGATTTGGAAGTCAAGGGTACGACCCAGGCAAATTTGGAAAAGACGTCGATGACACAAAACAAATATTTGTAGCCACGACTGTAGCTGGCCAAATGAGAGACATCGGCTAAATCGGCTTGCCATTGATGATCGATGCCTTCCACTTGGGTGCGACTTCTGGAAAACTTGCGTCGAATGGGTTTGTGTAAAGTGTAGGTAGCTTGTTCTTGTAACCATCGTTGCACCTGAGGCAAACGGAGACTTTTCAGTCGAGTTTTGGCAGCACGATACAATTTTTGAGCTCCTGCGTGACCTGCAGGATGGGACAGATCGTAGTAAATGCTGGCTAAGACTTTTTCCATTTGTTGGTTTGTGTGTTAATAAGACACCCACTCTTGGAGGATGCTATTCTTTTTCTCTTGGGGTACTTTCTTGGATTGCAATGCTTTGCGTGTGCGACCGGCAATAGGTGTCGCAGAGGAGGATGTCTGAACAGGGGATATCGGTTCTTGTTTCACTTCTGTCTTCACCTTCTTTTTCTCTTCTGATGAAGAAGGGGTGGTCATCATCTTTTTAATTCATCCAATTCTGGAGATAGGTGGTGTTGTTAACTTGCGTACTTTTTCTGGTGGAGTTTGTAACCCTTCCTCTTCTTCTCCTTTTTCTGTCTTGGTCACTGGTAGTGGTGGTAGTGGTACTGGTGATGGTGTTGGACTTTTCATCAAGGTCTTAAAATCTTTCAGAGTGGGTAGAGCTGTTTTGTCTAAAGCTTTCTGGTGAAAGAGTTGCAGTCGTTGCAAGAGTTGACCGTGCTTTTGCGATTGTTCTGTTTCGGACAAATCTTGGCGATCCATCAAGGACTGCAATTCGTGTTGTGACTGGGACATTTCGCTCAAATTGGGATTGGGAGGTAAATGTGCGTTGTTCTTGGGAACGATGGTATTCCATCCATCGTTTGTAAGACACTAAAGCTAGTTTTCGTCCTTCCATGGGATGTCAGGGGTGGATTCTGAGATCTTGGGACTTCAGAGGGCCTTTTAATATTGCTCCCACCAGTCCTCCCAACATGGTTCCCAAGACTCCTTTCAGCAATGGGCCTAGCAACAGGGGTAAAATTCCTCCACGTTGGACCAACATCTTCTTTTTTGACGAAGGGGAATTTTCCTTTGAACCATTTGGCGAAGAACGTGACGATGTTTGCCTAAGCATTGTTTCTGGTGTTTGGACAAAGGGATCGTGCCTTTCAACACGTTCAAACAACATTCGCACACGGTATCGATGACCTCTTTGGAGGCTGATTGAGTTTTTCTCGTAGGGGTGGAGAAGCTTTGGACAGGACAGATAACATGTCCCCATGTTTGACTAAACGAGGAGGCAGTCCTTTCCTTTTCTTTCCTTGGGTTTTAGAAGAGGGATGTTTTCTGAAGGGTGACATCTTTGAGTCTTCAGCACCAAAAACACTGATACCCCTACTTAGTCACAGACCTTTTTTATACTGGAATGCGTCGCCACTGATTGTCTTTACGTCGTATCAACATGAGGACAGGCATGACACGTCGTGCAGGGGTACGCAACGGACTAAATCGAGCCAGTTCTTGCTTGGACAAATCCAGTAACATGCCCAATCTCTCTTGGACTTTGATTTTGGGAGAAGGTACTTTGTGAACAGCGGCCACTGCCGCTAAATTGGAGGGTCCTGCCACTGAGGAAGTTCTTGGGGTCATCAACGGAGACGTTCTTGGTGTGATCAACGTCTCCAGGTACTTTTCAGTTCTTGGTGTCATCAACGGAGAAGGGACTAAACCTGAGGCTACCGGAGACGCGGTCACCGTCGTGACAGGTCGTGGTTTCCGAGTGTAAGGTTGCGTCCTGGTTCAAGTGCCAATCTTGCGACTAGTTTCTTCTGTTGGCTTTTCTTTTTCTGGGCACTTTTTCTCTGTTTCTTTTTCTGGGGGCTTTTCTTTTTGCGGGGTGGTGTATGGTAAGACGAGGGTCCAGCCACTGGAGAAGTTCTTGGAGACACGTTTTTCCTTGCGGACCTGGTCTTGCCACCGTGGCTCTTTTTCTTCTTCTTCAAGCTTCGTTTGACATCTTTTTTCTTGGTAAGAACTTTGGGAGCATTAGGATCCCATCTTAAGAGAGAGCGAATGATGACCCCTCCTAGAGTACAGCTCCCTCCAGATTTCAAAATGATTTGCTTTTTGGTTTGAGTGTCGATGCGGGGATCGGGCAGTTGGGTCAAAACGACTTTGTTTCGATCAAAAAAGCATTTGGTTTGATGAGGAATCTGAATGATCCCTTGCAGTAATTGACGTGCTGTCACCGTGAACCATCGTAAGACTTCTTTGAGACTAGCTTCTAAGACACGAGCTCATATTTGTGGATTTTTTTCTCGACTGATGCCATACAAGGCACGAATCAATTTGACGGGAAGATGCGACTGAAGGGACGTCATGTTCAAACTGGGTGAGACAGACGAAAAGTGTCTGAGGTTTTTATAGATATTTTTTGGAGTGAAATTAAGTCGAGGATGGAGACGTGTACAGGACAGGCCCTCCGTCTTGGCACCAGTGGTGAAACAAGTGGGTACGAAATCGCAAATCCTCGGGGGTCGTAGGTTTCAAATCGACGAGTAAATAGGCGTGTGGTGTTTGGGTGGCATCGTCGTAAGCCTGAGTCAGCCAAGGCGTTCCTGTTTGGCTAAGACTTGCACTTGCGATTTATCTCGAGGGCTTTCAAACAAGACCGCGTAATGCGCATTGAGACTGATGGTACGATGGGCTTTACTTTGTTGAAACAAATTTTGGGTGATGTAAACGACACTAGCATTACGGTGATGCCCTTTGCGCGTGAACCACAGTTCAATTTCTTCTTCGTCTTCTCCTAACATCTCGTCGAAAATGACCAAATGGGTTTGACGGGAGTCAGAGACGATGCCATCGTCTTCTTTACGAATGCCTTCCACAAACACGATGGATTCGCCTTGACTTTCTCGCAAGAGACTGTACGCCGAATGCCACCCTTTGTAACACCACACGACACGTTGAGGTGGACGATCGATCAATTGATGTTTATGTTCGATCAATCGTTTGACGAATTCGGTTTGACCTGAACCGCTAGGTCCAGCAATGAGCATGTTAAAGGGATGGCGAAGATACAAAGCCTCCCAACTGGCACGATCTAAGTGTTCGTCGATGACTTTGACAGTAGAGGAAGAGGGAGCAGAAGTAGCCATAGTGTGAGGAATGTCACTTGTGACACGAAAACAAAGAAGACAAGAGTTTATATACTTTTTCAGGACACGTTTATTGAATGTTTTAAACATGAATACGAATACAAAAATGCATAAAAGCCAAAGGCTTAAGTACAACGATAAAAGGCACATCGAAATTATCAACGTGGAATAGAAACAAGTGTCTGTACAACATGTTTTGGGTAAAGTTCTGACCAGTTCTATTGGGGGTAAGGTCACACAAGTGTCCTCCCGAAAGGGTCTTTCAGGCATGTCCACGACAGTCCTGTCCTGGGTGACTTTTTTTTTGGCACCGTCACTAACACAGGTTGAAAAGTGACTTTTTTCCTTGAACAACTCTCGTGCATACTGGGCCACTTCTTGGGTCCAAGCCTCAAAATCCCATTCTTTCCAGGCACGGACATCTGTCCAATGGGGGTGTAAGTCACAAGCTACACACACATCGTCATACACGTCTTAAAAGTTGACGAATCTTTTTTTCCCGTAGAGGTCGAGAAGTATGCAGATGAAAACGCAAGGCTTTGAGCAAAATGAGTCTTTCGTGACCATTTAAGGCCATTGTTATGGTAAGTACTGATCGTAAAGAGTCCACAAGGAATCGGATGGTAAACGAAATCCTAGAAAACAAGTCACTAAGACATACACCACTTGTCGACCCAAATTGAATGGATGCAGTTCTTGTAATAATCGATGGTAATGATCAACGGTTTGAATATGGTCGTTGAGTTCCTTTCACGGAATCTGTTCAATTACATGTGATAAAAGTCGTGGTATGGCAGCCTGTTTTTATACTCTCTTTGTTTCGGAAACAATACACGTACTTTCTAGCCAGAGAGCTTCGTTCTCCAGTGGGAAATATAAATCTTGCATACTGTAACCGAAACGTCAGAGTTCGATTAGAAGTTTCCTCTTCCGCTAAGTAGATTCCACGTAAAATATGTTGGTAATCCTTTAACTTGTCTTCCTCAATGCGTTGCTCTAGGTGAATCTCGAAGTAACGAAAATTATGAACACGTGGATCATCGGGGGCCTGGAAGTATTGAACAAGGTCTGACCACTGAAACAATTTCTGACGAATCAGTTCTTTTATACCATTCAGGTACCAGTGGTTAAAGATCTGGTGACGTAACGGATGCAACTGTTCTTTACGTTTGACTTGTATTTTGACCAGCTCTCGGTAAATGCGTTCTCTCAACTCCACAGGCAAAGCACGAATGTTCTCTTGTAAAGTATCCATGAATAGGTCATACTAAATTCTCTTTCTGACACAATAAATGTACTGTTTGCACAGACATAGTTTTAATTAATTGTCGAATCTAAATTGTTTAGTCACTAATTCACATTACAATTCGTTCAGAAGTTTTCTCTTTCACTAAGTCGACATTGCGTAAAAGATGTTGGTAATTCGTTAACTCTTCCTCTGGAATTCGATCCAGTAAGTTTACAATGTAGTAGATAGAATCATCAATACCAAACCAATTCTTTTTAAAACCAGGGGGTCATTGATCAATGTCACTCCAACGGAACACTTTCAACTCAATCAGTCCTTGTATAGCATTCAGGTACCAGTGATTAAACATCTGGTGACGTAACGGACGCAATTGTTCTTTACGTTTCACTTGTATTTTGACCAGCTCTCGGTAAATGCGTTCTCTCAACTCCACAGGCAAAGCACGAATGTTCTCTTGTAAAGTATCCATACACAGGTTATGGTAAGTTACTTCAATGTCTCGGTCCCACTAAGGGTAAGTAATGACAATTCGGTGACCATCGAGCATGTTCTACGTAGGCCGAATCTTGTGGTTCCCAGTGGTGAAGTGACACACCGCAACTGAAGCACCTGACTTTATCTCCTTCGCCCAAGTAGAACAATCCGGCTCTGGCTAATTCTTCGGGGGTCGGTCCTCCCAGATACTTAAGCCATTTTCCTTTGAACGATTGAAGACGATTTTCAAAGTCGCAGTATTCCGACAAACGCACAGGGAACGAATATTCGTCTTTCACAGGTTCGTTTCGATGAGGGTTGGGTGACATGGACAGGAGTTTGCTCAGGGCTGGATGACATCCGTAGGGGGGGTAAACGTGAGGGTGAACATCCACTTTTAAAACGAAACCCAGTAAAGTGTCCAAGAGGACGAGCGGCATCGCTTTCGCATCCCTCAGGTTTGGCACGCACAGCATCACTTTCCATGATAGGGGTAGTGAAAACAAAGTTCCCATGATGCTTTACGGCATCGCTAAGGTCACAGCGTACAGCATCGTTCCCATCGCAAGGCTCACAATCGCATTCTACTTCAGAAGCCCCACACTTAAAGTGTGCCTGTCTGAACTTGTTTTGTGTTTTTCTGAAAGTATTCATCTTGTTCGCTTAGTCTTGGTAGTCCCAATGAACTATCGATCTTGCCTAGGGTTCATTTTTATATACAGACCAATACCGACGTGTCCATACGGTAAGGTGAAATGATTGGGAAGTCGGACTCGCTTCTGATACACGATTTGATAGACTTTTTCCAAGGGTCGACTGACGATGTGGTGAGTGGGTAAACGTACAATCTTGTTGGGTTGATAGGTGGTCACTTTAAAGTGTTTATCTTTTCCAGACTGCAAGGCTTCTTTCAATACCACAAAGTTCACCACTCGACTGGTACGATAATTCAGTGTCAATCCTTTCACTTTACACTTCGTATGCACTTCTCCTTGTGGGTCCCGGTATTCGTAGCCGTAATTCTTAGGACCGCCACTGGCGAATCTTGTCGTCGGGGTGCTCGTCTGTCCAGGCACCTAAACGGTCTCCTTCGATGTCAGGGTGCTGTTGACTCGAATGATCGATATAAATGCAACTGTCCGTGTCAAAGTACAGGACACGTTCGCCTAACAGCTCTAAAGCTTCGTACAATTTTAAGCGAGCATGAGCTGTCACGTAAGCCGCAATGATGACATTTCCAAAGGGGTCGTCTTGTACAAAGTCCAGATCTTCTTCGTAATTGACCAAGATCAAATCTTCGCGAACGACGTCCACGTGTTTCATGAATTTGGTTTTGTCGTGAATCATCTGGAAGTAGCGGGAAGGTTCTGTCAAATACTCCGTCTTGGGTAAACACGGGCGTTGTGCCATTTTACCCCACAAGCAATTTAACATCACTTTGGCAAACGATCGCCTGCCTTCGTTTTTCTCGATGTGGTCTAAAGGGATGCCTTCTTGTGCCCAGTATTTCTCTTTGAATGACTTTTGGTCTTCGGGAGTGTGACACCAGGAAGGATAGCCGCTGGCTTCTTGCTTCAGTTTCAAAAAGGCATCCACGTAGTCTGCGAAAATGCCTTTCTGTGTGAGGTCACCCTTGTGGCATTGTTGTGTCTTGGGAAAGTGGCAAATTTCGTACACTTCTAACAGTTGGTATCCCATGTCCAGAGCTTTGAACAATTCTACGCTGACCCAGGTTACCGACAAAACCCGTTCTTCCTGGGTGTGCTGACAAGGATGATCATGGTTGCACGTTTCGGCACAAGCACGGCACAAGGGAAACATCAGTTTGCCTTGGCAATGGTGAGGTAAGACGGGATGGTATAAGTTCGGGGAGGCAAAACTTTACACTTGATCAAGCCTTCATATTGTCGAATGTTTTGCAGGTCGATTTGTTCCGTTAACAATTGTGGGTGTCCTGCAGGAAAGCGGTAATATTTGCACACGTACGGATACAGCGAACACACGTCCAAGTATTTGATTTCTTCTCCTTTCTCTTCGTCGGCTTTGTACAGCAAACAGGTGGCATTGGTCCTTCCTCCGTACAAACTATCCCTTGGGTTCAGGGGGTCCATGAACTGGTAACTTTCCACGAGCCGTTTAAACTCGGGATCGGTTTTCAAACGGTGATCGTATTCGTGTTCCCACATTTCCACCACTTGGTATCCTTACTGTTCTAACTTTAGGCGTCGCTGAAAAGTGTCCTGGTACAAGTCTTCCATGGTTCGTTGTAAAAACTGATTTTTAGTGTCACGATCAGGATAGCAGGCGGGACATCCGTGAAATAAGCAACCGTTAAACTCGTACACGATCTTGGGGTTTTCTAAGTCCCAGCCATCCACCGAATGCGTTCCGAATGGTCTTTTCGCCTCCTCCGTTGCGGGCATACTGAATCCACTTGTCTTCCTTGTCGCACAAGTAATGAAACCAGCGTAGGGCTTTGACCGAGTATTGACGTTTGACATAGTTGGTCGTTTGAGGACTGTTGACAGCCACGGTGTTTTCAGGCCTGAATCGTTGTCGATACACTAAGGAACACGCTTGGCAATGGTGCAAGCTTCTTTCAAAGGATCGACCTCTCCGTGTTCCATGAACAGCTCTCGAAATTTTCCACAGCAACGCCGTAAAATGTCCACATCGGAACGACAATTCTTTAGCATTTCTTCCTGAAAGTCGAAAGGGTCCGAGGCGTGAGCCTGGTACCAAGCGTAGAAAGCTTCTCGTTGCTCGGTGCGCATGTTGTCAGGGTCGTAATCTTGAGCCTCCGGCAAATGGGGTAGAACGGCATGTTGATTGGCTTCCGTATTGAAAAAGTGTGGAAAGTACCCGTTAGCCATTTCTGTCATTCCAAACGTTTTAGGCATTCGACTCAAAGGCATGGCCAAATAGCTCATCGAATCTTTAAACTGTACTTGTCCCACTTGCATGAAAATGATTTTGGCTCCGTTCAAAGTCACTTTAGGACGTTCGGTGCCATGTTCCGTATAGTACCTCAAAAGAAACTGTCCATCGTATCCGGAGAAATTGTGAGCCATCACCGTGACATGACGATGACAATCTCCGTAACGTTCGATGTCCTCTTGGCTCCATGTCTTGTCGATGGGGTCTAAGACCCATCGTGCGAAATCGGCTAGCGTGTTCGGTCCTCGAAAGATTTTTTCACGCCCTACAGGAATTTTGCTGCATTGAGGGCAATGACTGAAAATAGGTCCTTGAATGCACTTTTCGCACCCTTGATGAGCCACACAGAAATTAGGAATGTGAATACCGGTCTCTTGCATGCATTCGAAATCGAAAAATATGAAATTGCCTTTATTCTTCTTCTTGTGACCGTCATCTTCCTCTTGATGGGGTTGGTATTTTTGCATGTAACATTGATCTTCCAAGTCCACGATGTGGTGACAAATGTGACATTTTTTCTTTCCTGAACATACGTGTGCCTTGGCACTATTGGTACATATGCCTTGTCCACACGTAGGGCACAATCTCAGCAGTTGACAAGCGCATGTTGTTGGTAACAGGCAGGACTGACAAACGTTCGCTGACAAGCAGGACAATGCACTGATTCTTGTCCTTCGCTCAAACAGGGTGGAGATGCCAAACATCATGAGCATTTCTATCCGCAATGTTTGTGTTGCTCTCGATTATTATAACCATAGTCACATTTCTCACAGTAATAAACGTATCCCAGGAATCCGGTGATACTAGTAATGGTATCGAAATGGTCATCGTGATGACAGACGTGAATATATTTTCCATCCTTAAAGTCTTTCCCTCGAAACAACAGAGGCCCACGCATTTCTTGAGGGTGCACTTTCAAGGTGTAGCGTGGAGCTAGGACATCTTGCAATTTTTGCATTTCAGGAATGCCACAGGGTTTGTCTTTGGGCAAGTCGGCTTGCTGTAACAGGAGTTCTGCTTCGTTTCGTTGTTTGGCTCGGTCCGATTGTCGAATAGTTTTCCAGGCTCTTGTTGACATAAGTTCGTCCCACCACGATAGCCCTGGCTAAACACATCTGGTCTTGACGGTTGTTAATTCGGACGAGACTTGTTTTGGTGCTGCGAAGGTCGTCCACCAATAACATCTTTTTGCGTCCAGTCCCTTGAGGAGGAGAGACGTGGGTCATGTCTAGTGTGGCTTTTCCATCGATGATGTCAAACTGGTGATTGATTGTTGTACGTGTTGAATCTTGTCCATGACTTTGGAAGCGGTCAATTCTGCAGGGGTGCTAAACTCGATCCAAACAGGGGATTTCAAACCGTCGTGTTGTATGGAAAGTCTCAAGCGATCGTCTTCTTTGGGTTGACATTGTCGCTTGAGTGTGGTAAGTAAAGAATCCCACACCCCGGTGATGAACCCTTCTGCTTTTTCCAACGGTACTTCGGACTTGAAATCTTTAAACTTCACCGTGTATTTGTAAGCCGTGGTTCTAAATTTTCTAAAGGAGCGCTTTTCTGTCTCTCAAATGGAATAGTAATTTTCAGGGTTGACTAAGGGCGGTGAACTTCGTTTAGAGGGTTTGGATTCTGGTTCACTCATGTCCTCTTCAAAATCACTGGCATGAATTTGTGCCAAGACTTCAGCCCTGGTACGAGGCGATAGATCACGTTTCTACCTCTTACTTTCTTCTTCTTTCTTCTCAAATGAATTGGATCGTTTCATCTTGATAGCAAAAACGTCAAATGACTAAAGTTTAAACACCATGGACTAATTTATAGTCCTAGCAAACCAGCGTATATACAAGGGTGTGTGTCTTGTCCTTTCACTATTCATTTCACTCTCAAACCGAGCACAACGATGGAAGAGACTAAACAGATTGAACGTTTCATCAGAGCTTTGCGAGGGGTCATCCGAAAATTCTCTTCAGACCAGCCGACGGAATACTCTCCTTCCTTGCGATATAAAAGTCAAGATACTTGCTATATCTGTCAGAAGAAAGGGCATGGTCTTCAGAGTGTCCAGACCGTCAAAAAGGAAAGAAAGATGACAGAAAAGACAAAAGTCAAGATACCTGTTATTATTGTCAAGAAAAAGGACATTGGTTTCCAGATTGCCCAAAAAAGAAACAAGAAGAGTCAGAAGAAGAGAGGGATTCTTCAGAGGAAGAAGAGGAAGAAAACAAACAGGTGAAGAAAAAGAAACAGGAAAAGAAAAGAAGAAGGGAAGAAAGTGAGGAGGAAGAGGAGGAAAAGACTGTGACGGTGAAGAAATTCAAAAAACAGAGAGAGTGAACAATGAGACAGAAGAAGTGTATGAACTTTTTAAAGTGTTCTGTTGAGAATTGTGAATTGTGAATTGGATTGTAAATATTTGTAAAAGAATAAATTAGGTATAAAAAGATAAGTGTCTTTGAGTTTTGATTTTAAAATAAGAAGCTAGACTCACGCACACTCATACACAGACATGTACTATTGCGTAAAATGGGTCTTTTTAGTTATTGGCAAATTAAAGTCTATCTCTTTTCGAGAGACGTGGGTGGCCCTGAAAAGGGCCTTTTTCTTGGTGTAGGAGTGAGTTTAGGCAATCAACTTTAACTGCCTTAAGCCTTTGCCACGGCCAAGGCCTACTTCTGGACTGCGTACTGTTGATAATGATGATGATGATTTGGTTGAAATCACTAAGGGTGGCACGGTAGGCTTAGTTACAGGGTTGGAGTGTTTAGCTCGGGAAGGTCGTATTCTCTTCGGTCGTGATAAAGACGTCTGATACAATTGTTTCAGACTTCTTAACTCCGCTAAAATGTCTAACAGTACCGTGACAGTTTGATTTTCACACCCTTGTTTCTTTGCTAGTGCTACTTCTTCTTTTTTTGTTTCTTTCTTACCTCTTCTTCTTGCTGCTGTTGCTGTAGGAGAAACGCTTGTTCCGCTTCCTTTTGTCGTTGTATAAATTTCTCCAATTCTTCTTTCTGTCTCCGTCTAACATTCTCCACTTGCGGTAATGAAGAAGGTGACGAAGGTTCCGGAACAAATTCTTGCGAGGTAAGAAAATCCACAAAATCCCAATTCACCTCTTCTGAAAGTATGTCCGGGTTCCCTTGGGTGGTCTCCACTGCTGGTGCACCCCAATTGATCGTTTTCTGAGTTTCCGTCATGTTGAATCATTGTCGCATAGATTGACTGCACACAGGCGCTAGCGAATCTATATAGACCACGTGACGTCACAGACTGCTCTCTTCCGATTGGACGATGGCTGACTGAATTTTGTAACGCGTGTTTGAATTGGTCAATGATCTCAATCCGTTTCAATCCTTCCTCCCCCTATAAATAAGTGCAGTTCACTGCATTGATTCACCTGTTCTCGGCGCCTCAACATGTGGATCGACGTACTCTCTTCAACGCTTGTGTCAACGATGATGTTCAGGACGGACATACCGATGCATGTCCGATCCGAGTGGACAGTTGTCCATAGGACCGACACGAGCCTATGGATACGTAGGATTTACGTGGAGAGGCAAGGATGCCTGAAAAGAGTGTTAGTCTATGGACCTACCATTCGACGAAGCCTAAGACGAAGAAGATGTTGCAGATGCCCTTTATGTTAAGGGCATATTAACATAAACCCAAAGGCCCTTTTCAGGGCCACTCCAATCTCTCGAAAAGAGATAGACTTACAATTGGCTACCCCTTTTTTATTTATTTAAAAAAAATAGAGACCCCTCCCTGTTTCAATTTTCGCTTGTTCCCTTTCCATAGACCCATCAGGTCGGAACCGTATTAAAATAGGGTCCCGACCCTGTTCCATTTTCCCTTGTCGCTCAACAGACCCACAATCTATTCCCATGTTAAATTCCCCTTGAGGCTAGAGTGACCCAAGACTTTCCCATGTTAAATTCCCCTTGAGGCTAGAGTGTCCCATGATTTTTCCCCATGTTAAATTTCCATTGAGGCTAGAGTGTCCCAGGGGGTTCTGTGATGCTAATTCCCATTGAGGCTAGGTATCCCCATTCACTACTTGCGTTCTTCCCGGGTGTGCTGACAAGGTCGGTCTTGGTTGCACGTTTCGGCACAAGTACGGCACAAGGGAAACATCAGTTTTCCTTGGCAATGGTAAGGAAAAACGGGATGGTACAAGTCCGTGGGAGGCAAGACTTTACATTTGATCAAACCTTCGTATTGTCGAATGTTGTCCAGGTCGATGTGTTCGGTCAGCATTTGCGGGTGTCCTGTGGGAAAGTGTCGATATTTGCACACGTAAGGATGCAGCGAACACACGTCAAAGTATTTGATTTCCTCTCCTTTTTCCTCGTCGGCTTGGTACAGCAAGCAGGTGGCATTTGTCCGTCCTCCATACAAACTGGCCGGCGGGTTCAAAGGGTCCACCAGCTTGTAACTTTCCACGACACTTTTAAACTCGGGATCAGTTTTCAAACGGTGATCGTAACCGTGTTCCCACATTTCTACCACTTGGTATCATTGCTATTCTAACTGCAAGCACCGCTGACAAGTGGCCTGGTACAAATCTTCCATAGTCCGTTGTAAAAACTGATTTTTGGTGTCACATTCAGGGTAGCAAAGGGGACATCGGTGAAATAAACATCCGTTAAACTCGTACACGATCTGAGGGTTTTCTAAGTCTCAGCCATCCACCGAATACGTTCCGATGGTCTTTTCGCCTCCTCCGTTTCGGGCATGTTCAATCCATTTGTCTTCCTTGTCGCACAAGTAATGTAACCAGCGTAGAGCTTTGACTGAGTATTGACGCTTTACAAAGTTAGTGGTTTGAGGGCTGATGTTCCATGAACAGTTCTCGAAATTTTCCACACAAATGCCGTAAAATGTCCACGTCGGAACGACAATACTTTAACATTTCTTCCTGAAAGTCGAAAGGGTCCGAGGAGTGAGTCAGGTACCAAGCGTAGAAAGCTTCTCGTTGATCGGTACTCATGTTGTCTGGGTCGTAGTCGTGAACCTCAGGCAAATGGGGTAGAACGGCGTGTTGATTGGCTTCGGTATTGAAAAAGTGCAAAAAATAGCCTTTAGCCATTTCTGTCATTCCAAATGTTTTAGGCATTTGGCTCAATAGCATTGTCAAGTAACTCATCGAATCCTTAAACTGCACTTGACCCACTTGCATGGAAATGAGTTTGGCTCCGTTCAAAGTCATTTCGGACGTATGGTAGTTTGTTCAGAATACTATCTGAGAAGAAATTGTGAGCCATCGTCGTGGCATAGAGATGATAATCTCCGTAACATTCGATGTCCTCTTGGCTCCACGTCTCGTCGATGGAGTCTAAGATCCATCGGGCGAAATCGACTGGCGTGGTTTGTCCCTGAAAGATTTTTTCACGTCGTCCAGGAATCTTGCTACAGTGGGGGTAATGACAAAAGATAGGTTCTTTGATGCACTTCTCGCACGCTCAATGAGCCACGCATAAACTAGGAATGTGAACGCCGGTCTCTTGCATGCATTCGAAATCGAAAAAGATGAAATTCACTTTATTCTGGGCACCTTCCTCCTCTTGTTTGGAATAATTTTTTTAATGTAGCGTTCGTGTTCCAAATCTACGATTTGACGACAAATGTGACATCGATTCTTTCCTCGAGAAACGTGTGCCTTGGCCTTGTTGGTACATATGCCTTGTCCACAAGTATGACACAATCTCAGGAGTTGACAAGCACTTTTCCGCTATGAACCTTGCGTCTTCAGATGTTGTTGGTAACAGGTAGGGCTGACAAACGTGCGCTGACAAGCAGGGCAATGCACTCGTTCGTCTCCATCGTCAAGACTAAATATCCCTCTCATTTCGATCCACAATGTTAGTGTTGCTCTTGATTGTTATAACCATAGTCACATTTCTCACAATAATAACCATATCCCAAGAATGCAGTGATACTGGTAATGTATCAAAATGTTTATCGTGATGATATACGTAAATGTATTTTCCGTCTTTGAAATCTTTGCCTCGAAACAACAGAGGTCCGCGTACTTCTTGAGGATGCACTTTCAACGTGTAGCGAGAAGCCAAGACGTCATGAAATGTTTGCATTTCAGGAATGCAGCAGGGTGTGTCTTTGGATAGCCCCACATGCTGTAACAGGAGTTCTGCTTCACTTCGTTGTTTGGCCTGGTTCGAATTTTGAATAGTTTGCCAGGCTCTTTTCCATTCTATAGTGTCGTTCTTGTCGACATACGTTCGTCCCACCACGATAGCACGGGCTAAATACATCTGGTATTGAATGTTGTTAATTTGAACGAGGCTCTTTTTGGTGCTGCGAAGTTCGTCCACCAATATTACCTTTTTGCGTCCGCTTCCTTGGGGAAGAGAAATGTGAAACTTGTCGTTGGATTGTTGCACGTGTTGAATCTTGTCGATGACTTTGGAAGGTGTTAATTCTGCAGGGTTGCTAAACTCGATCCAAACAGGGGACTTCAAACTGTCTTGATGAACGGAAAGTCTCAAGCGATCGTCTTCTTTGGCTTGACATTTCCGTTTCAGTGTGGTTAACACAGAATCACACACCTCGGTGATGAACCCCTCGGTTTTCTCCAACGGTACGTCGGACTTGAAATCTTTAAACTTCACTGTGGACGTGTAAGCCTTAGTTCTAAATTTTCTTGAGGAGCTCTTTTCCGTCTCTCGAACGTGGTAGTACTTTTCAGGGTTTACTGGTGGTGGACTTTGGTTGGGTGTAGAATCTCTGGGTTTGGATTTTGGCTCAGTCATGTCATCTTCAAAATCGCTGGCATGAATTTGAGCCAAGACATTAGCTACTGTGTGAGGTAATAAGTCACGTTCTGCCTCTTACTTTGTTCTCCTTTCTCCACGACATGATGAGACCGTTTCATCTTGGCTGCAGAAAAGTCAAATGACTACATTTGAAACGTGATGGGTTCCTTTAAACTATGTCAGACTAGTGTATATATAAAGAGTTAGTGTCTTCCCTTCCAGTATTCATTTCACTAACAAGCCGACAAGAACGATGGAAGAGCCCACACAGATCGAACTTCTGATTAGAGATTTACAAGGTGTTATACGAAAGTTTCCTCCAGACAAGCCGACGGACTACTCCCCCTTCTTTCGAGATAAAAGTCAAGATACTTGATATATCTGTAAGAAGAAAGGACATTGGGCTACAGAATGTCAAGACCGTGAAAAAAAGCAAAACAGGTGTCAGAAGAGACAAAAGTCAAGATACTTGTTATCATTGTCAAGAGAAAGGACATTGGTCTTCAGACTTCCCTAAGAAACAACAGGAGCAGGAGGAAGAGATATGTTATGAACAGGAAGAAGAGGTACCTTCCCCAAAGGAAGAATCCAGAAAAGTACAGAAAGGGAAAAAATAGAAGAAAAGAAGAAGAGAAGCCGGTAAGGAAGAAGAGAAGGAAAAAACTGTGCCAGTGAAGATATTTTTTAAAAAAAAGAGAATGAACAAAGACACAGAAGAATTCAATAAACTTTTTAAAATGTTTTGTGTGTTGTGAATTGGATTGTAAAATTTGTACCAGAATAGACCAGGCAGAAAAAGTAAGTGTCTCTTGGTCTTGATTTTTTAGAATAAGAACCTACACTCACGCACTCACTCACACGTACATCATGGGTAAACAAATGGATTTTGAGTTTGTCTCAGAGTAAAAATTCGCGAAAATCGCACGTTTCGGAGCCCGTAACTTCACTTTGGAAAAACGCAAAAAAGCCAATGATGGCTTGACGGATATAAAAATATCTCAGGAGTAAAACAAGCCATATAGTATGGACGTGTGCATTCAAAGACGGAAATAGTAGAAGTAAATCGAGGGTCATGGGTGAAAAGAAGTATTTGGAAGTTCCGTACCTTCTCTCATATATTATGATAGAGAGGGTCCTATGTCAGAACGGGTCATGTGGGTAATCTAAGGTATTTTTGTCACTCTGTATGATATTTTTCCTTTAGATTATTGTTTTCTTTCTCAACATCAGGCTCGCGTCGAGCACCTGTGGCTTTATCGAATACATCTTCTGAGCTCATCTTTTGAGCTGCTGTAATCGTTTGTCATACACTTTCCCTGTTGTGTATCACGTGAGGGTGCATATAAACACCGGAACGCACCGAAACGCCGGAACGCAATAGAAACACCGAAACGCACTTCAAATATATCGTATATACCATAGTGTATATTGGCTGTGTATGTATAATTCATATCTGTGACATTTAGTTAAATAGTAAATTAATACTTTCTTTTCTGCAAGTGATGCAACACCAAACTAAACAGAAGCTGGAAACTGCTCATTTTGGCGAAAATTCGTAAAGTAACAAATTTAATATTAACAGCGTGTATTGCAATTTATACACGAATTTAATGCTTCAGCTATTAATAATAAACACATATTAATATTGATTTATTAAGCTGATTATTATATTGTGGTTATTAATAATTATATTTTTCTTATTATCTTAAGTTCCGGGGTGTGTGAGATTTGCGCAACCCAACAGGTGAAACAGCTGTATAGTTTAAGAGTAACTATCATGAATTATGCGCGATAATGGTCTAAATGCAAAGAAATATGCGAGAATGACGTGTCAAATCATTTCCGTCTTTCGTTGATCGTTTTTTAAACCTACTCTGCTATTGGTAGATACTGGATAGTGGCAAAATGGGTTTAATACACAAAGACAATTTTTGAACATATTTCTAAAGGTATTTGTTTCATATAACACAAAAGTGTTTAAAAATTAATATACAAATAAGGCAAGTCGGACTTGCCCACACGGAGAGAAAAAAGATTAAATGTAGCAACAACACGAATCAACACATCCCAAGTTGTATCCCAAGTTATATCAATTAAACTGATAAGAATTTGGCCTCTATATACAACTATCAAAGTCGCTGTTGTCGTGCACGAAGACCGGTCCTATAAAAACTAGTGGTTGTCCTGTACGCTGTCTAATTACAGAAAGTTGTTTATAAGAAGTCACTGTCACATGCATGTCACAGAGATTAAATGTTTTATCCACTCCTAAAACAGTCTGTCCAGTGCAGTACATATTCTTTATGTCAGTTAGCTGTTCATCGTCATAAGTAAAATGCATGGCGTTTTTCCATTAGTCTGTATTAGAGCTCTTACAAAAGGATGGCTTCGTGTAATCATATTCACAAATTGCTGAATATGATCCGCGACAGTTTTGCTATGTCCGGTGGTATGTACCTTCGACTTTTCATACTTCTTTTTGTCAAGTGTTTGCTTCATTCCAGTCGGTCGCGTCACCTCGTCATATTTCCTCTTAAGCTTTGCATAGATCATTTGTGGTTTGTCTGTAACATGTCCTTTATTTCTGTCATTACAAAGTCTTGTGTACGTAATTATTCTGATACTAGATTTTTTAATTGGGGGGGGGGGGCTAGACCAGGAAATGTGCCATTCTACATCAAGTCGACTGGTTAATCCCCCTTCCCCTAACCAAGTAACTCTTTTCTTATACAACTTATCTGCTCTTAGCGAAGTATAGTACCTACGGACCACAACAACTTTGTTTGATTCTGGTTGAGGGTCCATTGGTATATTCTTCCGTTCCATCTGCCCATTTTCTCCTTTAACTCTGGAATGATTATAGAACTGACCCTTGTAAAATTATGTTTTCTTGAGATCACCGTTTGCACATAATAAATAATAGGATTTCGGTGAGGAACCCAAAGTCGTGTTCCAACTACCGCAATCATCAGAAAAGGTACTCGTTGATTTCTTGCTGCGATTTATGATATTGGATCCGTTGTCAATAATAAAATATACATTTGCGTGGACGGTTTAATGGACAGAGATGTTGCCATTATTGAGTCTACTGGACTTTATTCTACAGTACGTACTATGCCCATTATATGATCGGTCTTTTCTTTCGGTCCACGATTTATATGATAGTAAGGTTGAAAAATCCCGAGACTTTTAATATTAAAAATAACGTGTTTGAGTGTCTTTGAGTATATTTAAGTGTATTTCAATATATTTGAGTGTATTTGAATAAAAAGACGCGCACGGCCTCCTATACATTATAATAAAAAATAGTGAACACGCAATGAAAATAATAGTAGTTAAGTGGGGCACTATACGTACAATGGAAATTAGCATTACGGAGACCCCTGGGTGAATATACGTACAATGGAAATTTAACATGGCGAAAAATCGTGGGTTAATATACGTACAAGGGGAATTAACATGGGAAAAAAATTGTGGGCCGATATACGTACAAGGGGAATTTAACATGGGGAATAGAGTTTGGGGGTTGTTTAGGGACAATGGGGAATTGAATATGGGATTTTTATTTTTTTTTTTTTAAATTTTTTTTAAATTTAAATTTAAATTTAAATTTAAAAAAGGGGTAGGCAATTGAAAGGCTATCTCTTTTCGAGAAATATGGCTGGCCCTGAAAAGGGCCTTTGGGTTTATGTTAATGTATTCATTAACATAAAGGGCACCGCATTGGTCTTCTTCTTGTTCTTAGGCTGCGTCTCACTGTTGGTCCGTAAATCAGCACTCTATTCAGGCATCCTTGTCTTTCAACGTAGATCCTACGTATCCACAAACTGGTGTTTGTCCTGTGGACAACGGTCCACTTGGATTGGACATACATGAGAATGTCCGTTCTGAACATCATGGAAGACACAAGGGTGGATGATTCTACTGTGGTCCACATCTTGAAGTGACGAGAACAGGTGAATCAATGCAGTGAACTGCGCTTATTTATAGGTAGAGGTAGGATTGAAACGGATTGAGTTAATTCACCAATCCAAACACGCGTTACAAAATTCAGTCAGCTCGCATCCAATCCGAAGAGAACAGTATGTGACGTCACGTGGTCTATATAGATTCGTTAGCGCTTGTGTGCAGTCAATCTATGCGACAGTGATTCAACATGACGGAAACTCAGAAAACGATCCATTGGGGTGCACCAGCAGGGGAGATTGCCCAAGGGAACCCGGACTTACTTTCAGAAGAGGTGAATTGGGATTTTGTGGATTTTCTCTCCTCGCAAGAATTTGTTCCGGAACCTTCGTTATCTTCCTCATTACCGCAAGTGGAGAATTTTAGACAGAGACAGAAAGAAGAATTGGAGAAATTTATACAACGACAAAAGGAAGCGGAACAAGCTTTTCTCCTACAGCAACAGCAGCAAGAAGAAGAGGTAAGAAAAAAACAACAGCAACAACAGCAAGAAGAAGTAGCAGCAAAGAAACAAGAGGGTGAAAATCAAACGGTCACGGTACTGTTGGACATTTTAGCGGAGTTAAGAAGTCTGAAACAAATGTATCAGACTTCTTTATCACGACCGAAGAGAATACGACCTTCCCGAGCTAAACACGTCAACCCTGTGACTAAGCCTACCGTACCACCCTTAGTGATTTCAACCCAATCATTATCATCATCAACATTACGCAGTCCAGAAGTAGGCCTTGGCCGTGGCAAAGGCTTAAGGCAGTTAAAGTTGATTGGTTAAACTCACCCCTGCACCAAAATAAAAAGGACCTTTTCAGGGCCACCCACATTTCTCGAAAAGAAATACAATTTCAATTGCCAATAACTCAAAAATATTAAACAGCCCATTTTACCCTTATAGTACGTGTCTTTGTATGAGTGTGTGAGTGTACGTTCTTATTTTAAAATCAAAACTCAAAGACACTTACCTTTTATCATTAATTTATTTTTTTATCATTCTTACAATCCAATTCACAATTCACAACACAACACTTTAATAAAAAGTTCATTGACTTCTTCTTTCTCCTTGTTTAATCTCTCTGTTTTTTGAATTTCTTCACCGTCTTTTCCTCTTCTTTCTCCTCATTTTCTTCCCTTCTTCTTTTCTTCTCCTGTTTCTTTGCCTCTTGTAAATAGAATTGTCTTCTTTCTTCCTCTTCTTCCTCTGAAGAATCCCTCTCTTCCTCTGAAGAATCCCTCTCTTCCTCTGAAGAATCCCTCTCTTCTTCTGAAGAATTCCTCTTTTTTTCTGATTCCTCTTGTTTCTTTTTTGGGCAATCTGGAGACCAATGTCCTTTTTCTTGACAATAATAACAGGTATCTTTACTTCTGTCTTTTTTACCCTTGTTTTTTTTTTCTTTTTTGACGGTCTGGACACTCTGAAGACCAATGCCCTTTCTTCTGACAGATATAGCAAGTATCTTGACTTTTATCTCGAAAGGAAGGAGAGTAGTCCATAGGCTGGTCTGAAGAGAATTTTCTAATGACCCCTCGCAAATCTCTGACGAAACGTTCGATTTGGTTAGTCTCTTCCATCGTTGTGCTCGGCTTGAGAGTGAAATGAATAGTGAAAGGACAAGACAAACGCCCTTTTATATACGATGGTCTGCCATGACTATAAATTAGTCTATGGTGTTTAAACTTGAGTCATTTGACGTTTTGCACTCAAGATGAAACGATCGCATTCATTCGAGAAGAAAGAAGAAAGTAAGAGGCAGAAACGTGATCTATCGCCTCGTACCAGGGCTGAAATCTTGGCACAAATTCATGCCAGTGATTTTGAAGAGGACATGAGTGAACCAGAATTTGAAACCTCTAACCCAAGTTCACCACCCTTAGTCAACCCTGAAAAATACTATTCCATTCGAGAGACGGAAAAGCGCTCCTCTAGAAAATTTAGAACCACGGCTTACAAATACACGGTGAAGTTTAAAGATTTCAAGGCTGAAGTGCCGTTAGAGAAAGCAGAAGTGTTTATCACTGGGGTGTGGGATTCTCTGCTCACTGCACTCAAGCGACAATGTCAACCCAAAGAAGACGATCGCTTGAGACTTTCCATACAACACGACGGTTTGAAATCCCCTGTTTGGATCGAGTTTAGCACCCCTGCAGAATTGACCGCTTCCAAAGTCATGGACAAGATTCAACACGTGCAACAATCTAATGACCAGTTTGACATCACCGATGGAAAAGCCACATTGGACATGACCCACGTCTCTCCTCCTCAAGGGACCGGACGCAAAAAGATGTTATTGGTGAACGAGCTTCGCAGCATTAAGCGTAGCCTTGTCCAAATTCACAATCCTCATGACCAGATGTGTTTAGCCCGTGCCATCGTGGTGGGACGAACCTATGCCAACAAGAACGACACGACAGAATGGAAAAGAACCTGGAACACTATTCAACGATCCGATCGAGCCAAACAACGAAACGAAGCAGAACTCCTGTTGCAACAAGCTGGCCTGTCCAAAGACACACCGTGTGGCATTCCTGAGATGCAAAAATTGCAAGATGCCCTAGCTCCACGCTACACCTTGAAAGTGCTCCCTCAAGAAACGCGCGGGTCTCTGTTGTTTCGAGGCCAGGATTTTAAGGACGGAAAATACATTCATGTTTATTATCACGATGACCATTTCGATACCATTACCAGTATCACCGGATTCCTGGGATACAGTTATTATTGTGAGAAATGTGATTATGGTCATAACAATCGAGAGCAACACAAGAATTGTGGATTGAAATGCCCAGGATGTTTGGCCTCTCCACCCTGTCTGAGCGAAGAACCAGTGCCTTGTTCAACTTGTCTGCGCACGTTTGTCAGCCCTAAGTGTTACCAGCAACATTTGAAAACACAAGGTTCACAGAAGAAATGTGCTTGTCAACTCCTGAGATTGTGCCCTACCTGTGGACAAGGCATACTTACCAACAATGCCAAGGCACACGTATGTCGAGGAAAGAAAAAAATGTCACATCTGTCACCACATCGTGGACTTGGAACACGAATGTTACGTGCAAAAATACCAACCCCCACCAGAGAAAGAGGACGGTCACAAGAAGAAAGGCAATTTCATCTTTTTCGATTTTGAATGCATGCAAGAGACCGGCATTCACATCCCTAATTTCTGCGTGGCTCATCGTGCGTGCGAGAAGTGCATTCAAGAACCTATCTTCAGTTATTGCCCTCACTGCAGCAAGATTCCTGGAGGACGTGA
Organism: Sinohyriopsis cumingii; assembly: GCA_028554795.2. NCBI lineage: Eukaryota > Metazoa > Mollusca > Bivalvia > Unionida > Unionidae > Sinohyriopsis > Sinohyriopsis cumingii. Next base: position 7,543,741 of record CM068834.1, on the reverse strand, counting down.
AAAAATCTTTCGGGGACCGAACACGTTAGCCGATTTTGCCCAATGGGTCTTAGACCCCATCGACAAGACGTGGAGCCAAGAGGACATCGAACGTTACGGAGATTGTCATCGTCATGCCACGGTGATGGCTCACAATTTTTCCGGACACGATGCACAGTTTCCTTTGAGGTACTATACGGAACAAGGCACCGAGCGTCCTAAAGTGACTTTGAACGGAGCCAGAATCATTTTCATGCAAGTGGGACAAGTGCAGTTTAAAGATTCGATGAGCTATTTGGCCATGCCTTTGAGTCGAATGCCTAAAATGTTTGGAATGACAGAAATGGCTAAAGGGTACTTTCCACACTTTTTCAATACGGAAGCCAATCAACACGCCGTTCTACCCCATTTACCTGAGGTTCACTATTACGACCCCGACAACATGCGTACCGAACAACGAGAAGCTTTCTACGCTTGGTACCTGACTCACGCCTCGGACCCTTTCGACTTTCAGGAAGAAATGCTAAAGTATTGTCGTTCTGACGTGGACATTTTACGGCGTTGCTGTGGACAATTTCGAGAACTGTTCATGGAACACGGAGGGGTCGATCCTTTGAAAGAAGCTTGCACCATTGCCAAAGCGTGTTCCTTAGTGTATCGACAACGATTCATGCCTGAAAACACCGTGGCTGTCATCAGCCCTCAAACGACCCACTATGTCAAACGTCAATACTCGGTCAAAGCCCTACGTTGGTTACATTACTTGTGCGACAAGGAAGACAAGTGGATTCAGCATGCCCGCAACGGAGGGGGCGAAAAGACCATCGGAACGTATTCGGTCGATGGCTGGGACTTAGAAAACCCCAAGATCGTGTACGAGTTTAACGGTTGCTTATTTCACGGATGTCCCGTTTATTACCCTGACCGTGACACTAAAAATCAGTTTTTACAACGGACCATGGAAGACTTGTACCAGGACACTTGTCAGCGACGCCTAAAGTTAGAACAGGAAGGATACCAAGTGGTGGAAATGTGGGAACACGAATACGATCACCGTTTGAAAACCGATCCCGAGTTTAAACGCCTCGTGGAAAGTTACCAGTTCATGGACCCGCTGAACCCGAGGGATAGTTTGTACGGAGGAAGGACCAATGCCACCTGTTTGCTGTACCAAGCCGACGAAGAGAAAGGAGAAGAAATCAAATACTTGGATGTGTGTTCGCTGTATCCCTACGTGTGCAAATATTGTCGCTTTCCTGTAGGGCACCCGCAATTGCTGACGGAACACATCGACCTGAAAAACATTCGACAATACGAAGGCTTGATCAAGTGTAAAGTTTTGCCTCCCACGAACCTACACCATCCCGTCTTACCTCACCACTGTCAAGGCAAACTGATGTTTCCCTTGTGCCGTACTTGTGCCGAAACGTGCAACCAAGACCAACCTTGTCAGCACACCCAGGAAGAACGTGCCTTGACGGGAACCTGGGTCAGCGTAGAATTGTTCAAAGCTCTGGACATTGGATACCAACTGTTAGAAGTGTACGAAATTTGCCACTTTCCCAAGACACAACAATACCACAAGGGTGACCCCACACAGAAAGGCATTTTCGCAGACTACGTGGATGCCTTTTGAAACTGAAGCAAGAAGCCAGCGGCTATCCTTCCTGGTGTCACACTCCCGAAGACCAAAAGACATTCAAAGAGAAATACTGGGCACAAGAAGGCATTCATTTAGACCACATCGAGAAAAACGAAGGCAGGCGATCGTTTGCCAAAGTGATGTTAAATTGCTTGTGGGGTAAAATGGCACAACGACCGTGTTTACCCAAGACGGAATATTTGACAGAACCTTCCCGCTACTTCCAGATGATTCACGACAAAACCAAATACATGAAACACGTGGACGTCGTTCGAGAGGATTTGATCTTGGTCAATTACGAAGAAGATCTGGACTTTGTACAAGACGACCCTTTTGGAAATGTCATCATTGCCGCTTACGTGACAGCTCATGCTCGCTTAAAATTGTACGAAGCTATAGAACTGTTAGAAGAACGCGTCCTGTACTTTGACACGGACAGTTGCATTTACATCCATCACCCGATTAAACATCACCCTGACATCGAAGGAGACCGTTTAGGATCCTGGAGAGACGAGCATCCCGACGACAAGATTCTAAGTTTCGTCAGTGGTGGTCCCAAAAATTACGGCTACGAATACCGGGACAAACAAGGAGAAGTGCACACGACGTGCAAAGTGAAAGGACTGACTCTGAATCATCGTACCAGTCGAGTGGTCAACTTTGGGGTATTGAAAGAAGCCTTGCAATCGGGAGAGGATGGAAACTTTAAAGTGACCACCTATCAGCCGAACAAGATTGTACGTTTACCCACTCACCACATCGTCAGTCGACCCTTGGAAAAAGTCTATCAAATCGTGTATCAGAAGCGAGTGCGACTACCCAACCACTTTACTTTGCCGTATGGACACGTTGGTATAAAACATTGGTTGTAAGAGGATAGTCACTCGCTAGAAGAATGACTTCTCCACAGCAAGAATCCAGTGAGAAACCCGATGAGAACTCCAAGTTCAAACCATACCATTTTTCAGTCTTCTTACCTGACTATTGTGATTGTGCCCGTCGATTGGACACGTTTCAGAAATGGCCTACGGATAGGGAAGGATTACCTTCTTCGCATGTTTTAGCTAGAACAGGATTTGTCTACTTGGGACCTGATTCAGGATTGGGATACGAGGTACAGTGTTTCGCTTGCGGACTGAAGTTACGAATGGATCTATGTATCTATAAAGATTCAGCTATTCTGGAACATACTCGATGGTGTCCGCATTGCCTTTACCTTTCTTTGGCCTTTCCACCCATCACAATGTTGACGGTACCTTAGAGACGGTACCTTCCGAAACAAGACATAAAAAACGTAAAAAAGGAAAGATGTACAAGCTGGAGACTGCATTGCGACTAGTATAAAAAGGGGGCTATGGTCAAGATCGATAGTTCATTGTGACTACCAAGACCGAGCAAACAAGATGAATACTTTCAGAGAAACACAGAACAAGTTGTTTAGAAAGGCACAATTCAAGTGTGAGGCTTCGGAAGTGGAATGCGATTGTGAGCCTTGCGATGGGTACGATGCTGTACCTTGTGACCTGAGCGATGCCGTAAAGCATCATGGGAACTTTAGTGTCCCTACCCCTATCATGGAAAGTTATGCTGTGCGTGTCAAACCTGAGGGATGCGAAAGTGATGCCGCTCGTCCTCTTGGACATTTTACTGGGTTTCGTTTTAAAGGGGAATGTTCACCTTCACGTCTACCCCCCTACGGATGTCATCCGGCCCTGAGCAAACTCCTGTTCATGTCACCCAACCCTCATCGAAACGAACCTGTGAAAGACGAATATTCGTTGCCTGTGCGTTTGTCGGAATACTGCGACTTTGAAAATCGTCTTCAATCGTTCAAAGGAAAATGGCTTAAGTATCTGGGAGGACCGACCCCCGAAGAATTAGCCAGAGCCGGATTGTTCTACTTGGGCGAAGGAGATAAAGTCAAGTGCTTCAGTTGCGGTGTGTCACTTCACCACTGGGAACCACAAGATTCGGCCTACGTTGAACATGCTCGATGGTCACCGAATTGTCATTACTTACCCTTAGTGGGATCGAGACATTGAAGTAACTTCTTACCATCATCTGTTCATGGATACTTTACAAGAGAACATTCGTGCTTAGCCTGTGGAGTTGAGAGAACGCATTTACCGAGAGCCGGTCAAAATACAAGTGAAACGTAAAGAACAATTGCATCCGTTACGTCACCGGTGTTTGAACCACTGGTACCTGAAGGCTATACAAGGACTGATTCAATTGAAAGTGTTACATCGGACAGACATTGATGAACGATCCTCTAGTTTTAAAAAGGATTGGTTTGGTATGGACGATTCTACCTACATCATTGTAAACGTACTGGATCGAATTCCAGAGGAAGAGTTAACGAATTACCAACATTTTGAACACAACGTCAACTTGGTGAAAGAGGAAACTTCTGAACGAATTGTAATGTGTAGATTAGTGACTGAACGATTTAAATTCGACACTGAAGTAAAACCATGTTTGTGCAAACAGTACATTTCTTGTGTCAGACCAAAGAGGATTTAGTATGACCTATTCATGGATACTTTGCTAGAGAACATTCGTGCTTTGCCTGTGGAGTTGAGAGAACGCATTTACCGAGAACTGATAAAAATACAAGTGAAACTCAAACTCAAAGTGATTCATCCGCTTTTAAATTATGCTATGTTCCAAAGTACAAGAAGACTGATTATGAGTGGATATTACATTAGGCACAAAGTTAAACGAGGTTTTTGGCCACCACCCAACGATTCCAAAAACAGTGTATATACTTATGGATACATTAAAAGAGAACATTTTGGGCTTGCCTGAGGAGTTGAGAGAAAGGATTTACCGAGAGCTGTATTGCTTCCGAAACAAAGAGACTATAAAATTAGGCTACCATGCCACGGCTTATGTCACAAGTGATTGAACAGATTCCGTGGAAGGAACTCAATGACCATATTCAAACCGTGGATCATTACCATCGATTATTACAAGAACTGTATCCATTCAATTTGGGACGACAAGTGGTGTGTGTCTTAGTGACTTGTTTTCTGGGATTTCGTTTACCAGCCGATTCTTTGTGGACTCTTTACGATCAGTACTTACCACCTCAATGGCCTTAAATGGTCACGAAAAACTCCTTTTGCTCAAAGCCTTGCGGTTTCATCTGGATACTTCTCGACCTCAACAGGAAAAAAAGATTCGTCAGCTTTTAGCTACCCAAGACGTGTTTGACGATGTGTGTGTAGCTTGTGACTTACATCCCCATTGGACAGATGTCCGTGCCTGGAAAGAATGGGGTTTTGAGGCTTGGACACAAGAAGTGGCCCAGTATGCACGAGAGTTGTTCAAGGAAAAAAGTTACTTTTCAACCTGTGTTAGTGACGGTGCCAGAAGAACCCGTCACCCAGGACAGGACTGTCGTGGACAGACCTGAAACACCTTTTCGGGAGGACACTTGTGTGACCTTACCCCCTACTATAGAACTGGTTAGAACATTACCCAAAACATGTTGTTGTTGTACAGACACTTGTTTTTATTCCACGTTCATAGTTATCATGTGCCTTTTATCGTTGTACTTAAGCCTTTGGCTTTTATGTATTTATGTCTTTCGTATTCATGTTTGAAAAAAACATTCAATAAACGTGTTCTGAAAAAGTATATAAACTCTTGTCTTGTTTGTTTTCCGTGTCACAAGTGACATTTCTCACACAATGGCTACCTCTGCTGTCTCTGCTCCCTCTTCCTCTACTGTCAAAGTCATCGACGAACACTTAGATCGTGCCAGTTGGGAGGCTTTGTATCTTCGCCATCCCTTTAACATGCTCATTGCTGGACCCAGCGGTTCAGGCAAAACCGAATTCGTCAAACGTTTGATCGAACATAAACATCATTTGATCGATCGACCACCTCAACGGATCGTGTGGTGTTACAAAGAGTGGCAATTGGCGTACAACCTCTTGCGAGAAAGTCAAGGCGATTCCATCGTGTTTGTGGAAGGCATTCCTAAAGAAGACGACGGTATCGTCTCTGACTCCCGTCAAACCCATTTGGTCATTTTCGACGACATGTTAGGAGACGACGAAGAAGAAATTAAATTGTGGTTCACGCGCAAAGGGCATCACCGTAATGCCAGTGTCGTTTACATCACCCAAAATTTGTTTCAACAAAGTAAAGCCCATCGCACCATCAGTCTCAATGCGCATTACGTGGTCTTGTTTAAAAGCCCTCGAGATAAATCGCAAGTGCAAGTCTTAGCCAAACAGTTCGGAACGCCTTGGTTGACTCAGGCGTACGACGATGCCACTCAAACGCCACACGCCTATTTACTCGTCGATTTGAAACCTACGACCCCCGAGGATTTGCGATTTCGTACCCACTTGTTTCACCACTGGTGCCAAGACGGAGGGCCTGTCCTGTACACGTCTCCGTCCTCGACTTCATTTCACTCCCCATAAAAAAAATCTATAAAAACCTCAGACCCTTTTTCGTCTGTCTCACTCACAGTGTGAACATGACGTTCCTTCAGTCGCATCTTCCCGACAAATTGATTCGTGCCTTGTATGGCATCAGTCGAGAAAAAAATCCACAAACACGAGCTCGTGTCTTAGAAGCTAGTCTCAAAGAAGTCTTACGATGGTTCACGGTGACGGCACGTCAATTACTCCAAGGAATCATTCAGATTCCTCATCAAACCAAACGCTTTTTCGATCGAAACAAAGTCGCTTTGGTCCAACTGGCCGATCCCCGCATCGACACTCAAACCAAAAAACAAATCAATTTGAAACCTGGAGGGAGCGGAACTCTAGGAGGGGTCATCATTCGCTCACTCTTAAGATGGGATCCTAATGCCCCCAAAGTTATCCCCAAGACAAAAGTCCAACGAAGCCACAAGAAGAAAAAGAAAAAGACCAGTTCCCCACGAAGAACTTCTCTAGTGGCGGGACCCTCCTCTTACCAGACACCACCCCGGAAAAAGAAAAGAAGCCCCCAGAAAAAGAAATAGAGAAAAAGTCCCCAGAAAAAGAAAAGTCCACAGAAGAAAACTAGTCGCAAGAGAGGCGCTTCGGCCAGGACGCAACCTTACTCTCGCAAACCACGATCTGCCACCACGGCAGTGACTGCGTCTCCGGCATCCTCACGTTTCTCCACTTCTCCGTTGATGACACCAGGAACTGAAGAGTACTTGGAGACGTTGATCACACCTAGAACTTCTCCGTTGATGAACCTCAAAAGAACTTCCCCAGTGGCAGGACCCTCCAATTTAGCGGCAGTGGCTGCTGCTCACAAAGTACCTTCTCCCAAAATCAAATTCCATGAAAGATCGGGCATGTTACAAAGTTTACTGGATTTGTCCAAGCAAGAACTGGCTCGATTTAGTCCGTTACGTACCCCTGCACGACGTGTCATGCCTGTCCTCAAACTAATACGACGTAAAGACAATCAGTGGCGACGCGTTCCAGTATAAAAAAGACCTGTGACCAAGTAGAGTATCAGTGTTTTTTTGGTGCTCCTGAAGACTCAAAGATGGCACCCTCCAGAAAACCCCAAGGAAAGAAAAGGAAAGGACTGCCACCACGTTTAGCCAAACATGGGGACATGTTATCTGTCCTGTCCAAAGCTTCTCCACCCCTACGAAAAAAACTCATTCAAACAGCCTCCAAAGAGGTCATCGATACCGTGTGCGAATGTTGTTTGAACGTCTTGAAAGGCACGATCCCTTTGTCCAAACACCAGAAACAATGCTTAGGCAAACATCGTCACGTTCTTCGCCAAATGGTTCGAAAGAAAATTCCCATTCCTCAAAAAAAGAAGATGTTAGTGCAACGTGGAGGCATTTTGCCTCTCTTGTTAGGCCCCATACTGAAAGGAGTCTTGGGAACCATGTTGGGAGGACTGGTGGGAGCAAGATAAAAAGGCCTTCGGAAGTCCCAAGATCTCAGAATTGACCCTTGACAACCCCATGGAAGGACGAAAACTAGCTTTAGTGCCTTACAAACGATGGATGGAATACCATCGGTGGCAAGAACAACGCACCCCGCATTTACCTCCCAATCCCCATTTGAGCGAGATGTCCCAGTTACAACACGAATTGCAGTCCTTGATGGATCGCCAAGATTTGTCCGAAACAGAAAAATCGCAAAAGTACGGTCAACTCTTGCAACGATTGCAACTCCTTCACCAGAAAGCTTTAGACGAAACAGCTCTACCCACTCTGAAAGATTTTAAGACCTTGATGAAAAGTCCGGCACCATCACCAGTACCAGTACCAGTACCAGTGACCAAGACAGAAAAAGGAAAAGAAGAAGAAGAAGAAGGGTTTCAAACTCCACCAGAAAAAGTACGCAAGTTAACAACACCACCTACCTCCAGAATTGGATGGATTAAAAAGACGATGGCCACCCCTTCTTCATCACAAGAGAAAAAGAAAGTGAAGACAGAAGTGAAGACAGAAGTGAAACAAGAACCGATATCCCCCGCTCAGACATCCTCCTCTTTCTCTTCAACACCTATTGCCGGTCGCACACGCAAAGCATTGCAATCCAAGAAAGTACCCCAAGAGAAAAAGAGTAGCATCCTCCAAGAGTGGGTGTCTTATTAACACACAAACACAAAAAAATGGAAAAAGTCTTAGCCAGCATTTACTACGATCCCTCTCATCCTGCAGGTTACGCAGGAGCTCAAAAATTGTATCGTGCTGCCAAAACTCGACTGAAAAGTCTCCGTTTACCTCAAGTGCAACGACGGTTACAAGAACAAGCTACCTATACTTTGCACAAACCCATTCGACGCAAGTTTCCCAGAAGTCGCACCCGAGTGGAAGGTATCGATCATCAATGGCAAGCCGATTTAGCCGATGTCTCTCATTTGGCCAGCTACAATCGTGGCTACAAATATTTGTTTTGTGTCATCGACGTCTTTTCCAAATTTGCCTGGGTCGTGCCTTTGACTTCCAAATCCAGCAGCGAGTTAGTGCGAGCCCTGCAACGGGTGTTGAAACAAAGTGGTCGTCACCCTCTTCGATGGCAAACGGACAAAGGCACCGAATTTCTGAACCAAGCTTTCCAAAAAGAATTAAAGAAACGTGACATTCATTTTTTTACCACCGAGAATCCCGAAACCAAAACCAGCATCGTGGAACTTTTTCAACGCACTTTGAAAGAACGCATGTGGAAATATTTTACGCATCACCACACTCTGAAGTACATCAACATCTTACCGCACCTGGTGCAAGCGTACAACCAATCTTACCATCGAAGCATAGGACGTGCCCCGCAAGACGTGACTCCCGACAACGAAGTGTTGGTGTTTGAGCGCCTGTTTGGTACGTCCCCGACGAGGGCTGTCCCCAAGAAAAGTGGAGAGTTGGTCGTAGCAGATTGGGTGCGCATTGGCAAAACCAAACGCACTTTCGACAAAGGTTACTTACCTAACTGGACGACCGAATTGTTTCGCGTCACTTGACGAGTGCATGGCCGTCATCCTGCCGTCTATAAATTGGAAGACATGAACGGAGAAGTGCTCAAAGGAACGTTTTATTTGCCCGAGTTACAACGTGTCACCAAAAAAGAAGACGACGTGTACGACATCGAAAGCATTCTCGAACGCAGAACCCGTAAAGTGGGCAAACGACGTATCAAAGAAGTCAAAGTACGTTGGAAAGGATATCCACCCAGTTTTGATTCTTGGATCGATGCTTCACAAGTCATCGACTATAAAAAGAAGTGACCATCATGCCCTTTCACACAGCAGACGCAGCTACGTCGACCACTCCTCCTTCACCTAGTTCTTCTCTGCAAGATTTACAGAAACAACCCTTGTGGGTGTGGTGTGGAGAACGTGTGCCTAAAACGCAAATCGTCTTTTTCTGCCAAATCTTCGTGGTGTATTGTGTCATCGGGGCAGCCATTGCCAATTTGAGTTTGCAACAAGGAGACAAACAATTGTGGACCATTTTATTGAGCAGTTGCATCGGTTACCTGCTTCCCAATCCCTCCCTGAAATTCTACTCGAACGGGAACCTTGTGTCCAGTGCCAGTGTCAGTCACCAGTCCAACCACAACCAGAACCCCATTTTGGGCGGAGACACGCCTCTGACATCCACTAACCCCTCGGACAGCCACAGAACTCTGGAATTATGAGTCACCAAAACCAATTTTACTTAACCTTACCCAGTGACAGTTCCATGGAGGTGTTTCCCCACAACACGTTGTGCTGTTACACGGCTAAATTACCTCAGGCCATCCCCTTAGATCACGAAGCCCATTGGGAAGTGGCTTTGGTAGAAATGATTCACCCAACACAAATCAAAAACATCACTGAAACTCAGAACACTTTTGACGTCGAAATTTTGGACCCAGCACTGCAGCAAACCATGACGGGCAGTCCTCAACATAACTTACATCTTGCAAAGGAGCTATTACCCCGCAGCAGCGACTCTTCTCCTCCTCCTCTTTTCGTTTATCACTTTAAAATTAATTCAGGCCACTATTTTAGTGGTCAACATCTGGTGGAGGCCATCGCTGACAAATTTTATGCAACCTTTGACAAAGTTCTGTCCAAAGTAGGTAAACGTGTCACCATGGAGTACCACAAACAGTCTCACCGTCTACTCATCAAATTTCAAAGTGAGGATAGAAGTATACGTATTAAATTTTGCCCTGAATTGTATGACATTTTGGGTGGAGACCTCAATATGGTCACGGATAAGCAGACCAAAAAAATTAAAATGGCAGAGATTGACAACGACATGCAATTTGCAAGGTATTTTCGTTACCCGGTAGAACTGAACCAAGGACTGAATTTGATGTTCGTGTACTCCGATGTGGTGGAGTACAACGTGGTGGGACACACCTCCGTACCGTTACTGCGTGTCATTCCTTTCAAAGTAAATTCTGCCACGACCACTGACGAGGGAGGTGGAAACACTTACCACGTCCACCGCGAATTTGTCCATCCTCATTATTTACCCGTCAGCAAGTCGTATTTGGACACGGTCAACATTGCTATAAAAGGAGATTTGGGACAAAATATTCCATTCACCAAAGGAAAAGTCACGGTGAAACTCCATTTTCGAAAACGGTTCTCTCACGACTCGTAAGTCATGTATCCAGTGTACCGAGGGGTTGCACGACAGCGAGGACACGGTTTAGGAGACATGTTAAAATCGGCCTTTCGTTCGGTGGCCCCGGTGTTGAAACCGATGGTGACACGCGGATTGCACGCCTTGAAAGATGCAGCACTGACGCATGGCAAAGAATTTCTCCAAAATGTCATCATCGACAAACAAAACCCTAAAGAAGCCTTCATGAGGGCAGGCAAAAATGTCTTGCTGCAAACGGGTAAAGACATTTTAGGCCGACGAGACACACCTATAAATGCCCTGCACGCTACCGAGTCAGGCATTCAGGAAGTACAAGGCAGAAAGAGACGACGAGGAAGAAAACACCCTTTCACCAGACTTCAAGCGAGAAAGGCCAAGAAAAGAAGAACCGTTCCAGACTTAGACGTTTTCGATTATTGAGAAAGAACAAAAAAAAAACAGAAAAAAATGATGCACCGAGAGTCTTGCGTTTGTTCCAAGACGGAACTGGATCTGTTTGCCATGCCCCCCACCATGATGACCATGCAAGAATCCCAGTGGGTGGAATTTCACCCCGTCTCATCATTGACCGATTCCGCTCTCATCGAGTTTGAAATCAAAGGACAGCCCGAAGATTACATCGATCTGAAGAGCAGTTACTTGTACTTGAAAGTCCAAGTTCTAAAAAAGGATGATGGTGGAGTAGAAGACGATGATAATATAGCTCCCGTCAACAATTTCATGCATTCCTTGTTCAGCTCAGTAGATTTGTACTTGAATAACAAACTAGTCAGCAGCAGCATGGATACATACCCTTACCGTGCCTACCTGGAAAATCTCTTGACGTACGGAATAGATGCCAAGGATACTCATCTCAATGCCTGCGTGCTGTGGGAACCTGACGAAGCGAAGGTGTTCGACAAAGTGGATGGAACCAATCCCGGCTTTGAGCAAAGAGAACTCAAAATCATAGATAAGAAAAGTTTAGAACTGATGGATCGTTTGCATTTGGACATGTGGTTGCAAGAGAAATATTTGCTGAACGGAGTCAATGTCCGCTTGAGTCTGAATCGCAGCAGTACCGCTTTCCATTTGCTGGGTGATCCTGCTAAGGCTCCTAAAAGCAAAATCGAGGAGGCCAAACTCTACGTACGACGCGTGGAAGTGTTACCCAAAGTGGGTAACGACATCAGCCAAACGTTGAGCAGAACGACCGCCAAGTATCCCATACGACGTGTGGAAGTGAAAACGTTCACCATTCCCAAGGGACAGCATTCTATGATCGAAGATCATCTGTTTCAAGGACAGTTACCCAAGCGTTTAATCCTTGGCATGGTCTCGAATTCAGCCTTCAACGGAGCCTTCGCTGAAAATCCTTTCAACTTTAAACACTTCGACGTGAAGAAAATCGAAGTCAGTCGCGATGGCAAGACCTTGTGTACCCGACCTTTCGAACCTGACCTTGATCCCACAAAAATGAATTACTTGAGATCGTACTTGTCCCTGTACGAAGCCACCGGACAGTTAGGAACCAACACCAGTCACGGCATTACGTACGAAGATTACGCAGGAGGCTATGCTTTGTGGGCTTTCGATTTCACTCCAGACCAAGGCAGCGACGAGGGACATTTCCACCCTATAAAATCTGGCCAGATTCGTGTGGAACTTCAGTTTGCAAAAGAACTACCAGCGACAGTGAACGTCATCCTGTATGCAGAATTCGATAATACGATAGAAATCAACAGTTTGAGAGAAGTCATTCTAGATTACTAGAAACCATGGAAGACTGTTATCCCACTTTACCTAGTGGAGAAACTTTGGAGATGGAATGTGAGGAGACCGTGGAAAAAGAAGAATCGCAAGACAAAGACGAAGAAGTTGTCATGATGAAGTCAAGATGGCCAGAACAAGAAGACCATTTAGTCTCCTGTTTTGCCAAACACTTGGTCTATAAAATGACGGAATTGATCAAAAAAAATTGCTATGGATGTCAAAACGATCATCCCAGTCAAATTCGACACGATAAATGCCTGATGTTAAGTCAAGAAGAAAAATTGGACGAATATCTGGACGAAGCTTGGAGTCTCATCTCGAACAAAGACGTGTTGCACCAGTGGTATAAAGACTTGCGTGAACATTCTTGTCCACCATTAACCACTCAAGAGATCCATCGTATCGAAGCTCTCCTGAATCAGAGTGAGGAAACAGAACGAATAACCGTTTATTCGTCAGACATTTTCAAGCAAAAGGTCAGGATCGAATTGACGACTTATTATTACCTGTGAAGAAGAAGAAAAAAGCACACACAAATCAATGGATACCTGGGAACTTCATTACCTTTTGAACCACAGTTCGTATACGGCTTCTTGGAATCATGTCGTCTGTGCTAAAGATGAACTCCCTCATCGTAAACCTAAAGACCATCAAGCTTACGTGATCAACACGGACGACAGTCATCTCCCAGGAACCCACTGGGTAGCCGTCTACTTTCCTCAAGAAGGATGTGTGGAATATTTCGATTCGTACGGATTGCCCCCTTTGGAAGACGATATCATCGACTTTATGAGAAGAAATGCTCAAACCACCCGATTCAATAACGTGAAATTACAAGGCACAGATTCCTTGGTGTGTGGACAATACTGTGTGTATTTTCTGCATCATCGCAGCCTAGGCTATTCCTTAGAACATTTAGTGACTCATTTTGATCCTCGTTCTTCTTCTAGAAACGATGTGAAAGTAGATCGATGGTTTTGTGACCATTATGCTTATCTTTTGTCTCAAGCTAGGAAACGTAGTGTCCATCAATGGCCTAATGATTTCCAAAAGTGGAAATCACAATTTCATTCACAACGTTGTCAGCCCTGTTTAAAGTAGATTGTCAATTGAGAAAAAATTGTTTGATGTTATATTGTTGGATTATTGTTAAAAATGTTAGAGTTGTTGTTTAGTGTTAAGTGATTTTTGAATAAAAAATGTTGTGTTTTGAAAAAAATGCCTTTGTCTTTTGTTTAGCTATAAGAATGTTGGATTGATGCTCTTTGACTTTTTACTATCCCTCTCATGACACTCACTGTACATTGCGACTCGAAAACCGTGTGGGGGATGTTTTCCTTCACGTCCGCGCTTTGACTTTAAGAACCGGGGGTTGTTTCCAGTCTAACCATCCATTGTCGACTCATCCTCCTAAGAAGATGTGCTCCAAACTAGCTAAGCTCAACGAAGCCTACGTGAATTTGCATAGGGTCAGACACAGTCTGATACCGAAGCCAGAAGAAATAGAGAATGTGAGAATGTTAAAAGTCACTGAAGACCTGATAGAAGAGCTCTTCAGAGAAGAAATGAACAGGGAAAAAGAAGAATGGACAGAGAAGTACAGACTTCAGAGACAGCAGGAACAGCAACAACAGCAACAACAACAGCAGCAACAACCTGAAGCTGACAGAGGCTTTGTCGATTGTCGTATCGACACCAAAGAGTTCTTCTTCTCTTTCCGAAGAAGCAGACCTATCGCCAGAAAGTCTATCCTCAGAGGACATCGCATTCTTAGAAACTAAAAAAGAATGCCATACCAAACAAAAAAAAACAGCCCTTTTCAGGGCTACCCAATACTCTAGAAAAGAAATAACGATCGATTTGCCAATGTGTGTAGGTAGAGTAGTGTGAAAATAAACACTAACTCTTTTTTTAAAAAATGTGAGGGTATGTGTTTGTGTGTTAGTGTGTTTGTGTTTGTAAGTGTTCAAGTACGTTGGTATGGATAGTAGATTAAAATGATGTCTTTTTTGGTGTTTGAGGTGTATATTTGATGTTAGATTGGATTGCTTTGCGTATGTGGATAGTCTATTGAAGTGATTTATAAAAAATTTTAAAATAGTGATGGGTAGCATAAAAAAGTGAGTGTTTCTTTTAGGTCCGCGCGTTGTTGTTTTGGGTCATGATCTATGTTTTTAGGGGATGTTTTCCATCACGTGAGCGCTTTCACTATAAATTGAAACTCGCTGGACAGTCTAGCTACCCTTGTTGATTGATCAACACAAGAATGAATAGCAGAATAAGCAAACTTCTTGAACTCCAGATACATCTGGAATATGTCAGGCGCCTGTTAAATGAACTGGCCTCGGAGGCTATAGTAGAAGAGGAAAGAATGAAGAACGAAGAGGAGGAGAGAAGACAGAGGGAAGAGGAGGAAAAGAAACTAGAAGAGAGGATGTCGTACAATAATCCCGAGACAGAGGATTGGGGTGTTGAAGCGAATCATCCTCCCTCTGCGCTCCCCAGAAGAAAGGTGAAAGGAGACTGGGGAAGAAGATGCGTGTGTGGCGCCAGGCCAGGAAGGTGCAACCATTAGATAGGTGCATCTGGAGTTCAAAAAAACAGCCCTTTTCAGGACTACCCAATACTCTAGAAAAGAAATAACGATCGATTTGCCAATGTGTGTAGGTAGAGTAGTGTGAAAATAAACACTAACTCTTTTTAAAAAAATGTGAGTGAATCTGTGTTTGTGTGTTAGTGTTTGTAAGAGCTCAGGTATGTTAGTGTGAATAGTAGATTATAGGTTTCTTAGCGTATGTGAAGAGTATAGTTAGGGTTTTATTATATGAAATGAGAAAGTAGGGGATGTTTTCCTTCACGTCCGCGCGTTGTTAGGTCATGATCTAGGTAAGATCAATTTTATGTTTTTAGTGGAATGTTTTCCATCACGTCCGCGCTTTCACTATAAGAACCCACCAAGTTTGTCGTTGGAACCATTCTACGGAAGAACCCAAAAAAATGAGTATTGAACTATTTAATGAGCTAAAGGATAGTTGGTACTGGATGACAGATGCAGCCTATGTGGTGGAAAGGCTAGAGAAGGAGTGGATGCATGAAGTTACTAAGGACTTTGTCAAAAGTCAAGTGACGAGTCTAAAACTTGCCAGGGATCTGATTGTGGACATGATTGAAGAGGAAGTTAAAAAGTTAAGAGGCTTCATAAAACTTGACTATGTGAAAGTAGGTAAACTGAAAGAGGCCCTTGATTATGCTATTGAAGTGAGGTGTTTTTTAAAAGATATTTTGGAGTGGACTGAGTGGTCTTATGTGAAATGGGGTTTAAACCAAATGATGAAAGCAGAGGAGATGATGAGGAAAGTGATGAGAGAACAAGTAAAGATAATAAAAGAAAAGTGGTCAAAGGAAAGAAAAGAAGAAGAAAATAGAAAAAAAAGGATGAACTAGAAAAACTGAACACAAACTGGATGAAAATCCAAGAGAAGTTCCGGACCATGGGCCACCCGGACTGGCTGCCGGAAACAGAAAAGAAGAAGAAAGGAATGATGGACAAAATAAGAGGATGGTGGAAAAAGTTAAGAAGTTAAAAGAAGAAGAAAAAACCCAAAGGCCCTTTTCAGGGCCAGCCATATTTCTCGAAAAGACATAGCCTTTCAATTGCCTACCCCTTTTTTAAATTTAAATTTAAATTTAAATTTTAAAAAAATTTTAAAAAAATAAAAAAATAAAAATCCCATATTCAATTCCCCTTTGTCCCTAAACAACCCCCAAACTCTATTCCCCATGTTAAATTCCCCTTGTACGTATATCGGCCCACAATTTTTTTCCCATGTTAATTCCCCTTGTACGTATATTAACCCACGATTTTTCGCCATGTTAAATTTCCATTGTACGTATATTCACCCAGGGGTCTCCGTAATGCTAATTTCCATTGTACGTATAGTGCCCCACTTAACTACTAATAATGTTATTCTTTATGTTTGATTTTTTGTAAGAAACTAAGTATATAGTTCAATTTCGTTTATTACTTGAAATAAAGAAGCAGTTGTTACTGACTTAGTTTGAGGAAAATATTATCTTGTACACATGAAGACAATATTTTTTAATGTAAGCTACATTCAAAGTAGTTTGAAACTTAACTTCATTGAAAACATTTACTAGAATGAAGAATAATAACATACTAAATAAAACTATTTAAATCCTCTTACCTTGATAAAGCCGCTACAGCATCATACTCATCACCTTCAAATGCACCGGATTTGCAGAGGAATTGCAGTGATTTTAAAGACCAAGATTTAAGTTCTTGCTGAGACACAGCAACACATCTATGGTACCATTTACAACAACCTGAGCACTGAATGGTATCATGGTCAAATTCCAATTTACACTTGCCACAGGGAATTTCAGCCATCTATATTGAGTCACTAATGAGCATAGCCAACTGACCAAACATTTGCAGAGTTAAAACACTTTTATGAAAAGAAACATGAAATAGTTCATACATATGCCCCGATTGCAAAGTAACCATGCCAGCCTAATGTTTTATCAATATATGCCGATAATGCTATTGACAAAGTAACCATGCCAGCCTAATGTTTTATCAATATATGCCGATAATGCTATTGACAAAGAAGTGAAGACATATGGGTATTGAAGAAAAACTGTTATAATAGGAAAACTGTTTGTACTTTTTAATCTTATTATTATCATTGAACAATCAATATGGAAAATGCAACTCTTCTGAATCACGGGCCAAAACATTTTGTTGTGATGCAAATTTCAAAAATAAATACGGAAATGATTTGCCATGCCATTTTTGCATGTATCTTTGTATTTAGATCATTAAAATAGTTCTTGATAGTTACACTGTACAGCTATTTAAATTGCTGATTTTCATGAAGTTTATTCATCCCGGCAATATTAATAAATCATTACTAATATGTATTTATTAGTAACAGATTAAGAAATAAACTTAAACTTATGTAAAAAATTGTATTCGACACTAATAATAGTAAATTTTATTTTCTGTAAAAGAAAATGTCTCAAATTTCACAATTTCCAGCTATGGTATTTACGATATTTACTCCATCAAGTCGTTCCCCCGTAATTCTCGCGGAGGTGGAATTGCTGTCATCACAAAGAACTCCATGATAAAACATCTTAACCACACCACAACATTCAATTTCGACCACACATCGTTTGAACAAGTCCAAACCACACTCACACTGGAGCAAAGGTCAGTCCATTTTGTCTGCCTATACCGCCCTCCTCCTAGTAGAAAAAACAAGCTGGCTGACTCTCTTTTTGGAGCAGTTTCTGAATCTCCTGGACTATGGAAATTCCATAGGTGGCAACCTGGTTATTCTTGGAGATTTCAACTTTCACTTTGACTGTCCAGGAAACTCAAATACATCAAAACTAATAGGTTCCATTAATGTTTTCAACCTCAAACAGTCAGTTAACCAACCCACCCATAAACATGGTCACATTTTAGACCGGATTCTTCATAGACCTGATGATAACATTCTACGGTCCTCCCTGGTATCCCATGACCTTGCATCAGATCACCTCTGCATTATATGCCATCTTGACGTATCAGTCCCTAACCCTCCGCCTTTATCTGCTACTAAGAGAAACCTCCGTATGATAAATAGAACCAAACTAATGCACGACATCCAAGCTAACCTAACAACTTGCTTACCACCTCCCGCAGAACAACTCGATAACTGTCTGCGTTCATTACTTCACAAATATACCCCAGCTACCAAGTGCAGAGTATCAATTCAAAAGTGTTCTCCATGGTATAGCAGTGTTAGGGACCAGCTTCGCACTGCTAAAAGAGACCGCCGTAAAGCTGAGAGGCTCTGGCTTTCCACCAGACTCACTATTCATAAGCAAATCTATGAAGTCGCTAAGAAGAATGTCAGAAATATAGTCCATGCAGCGAAATCAGCCCACTACACTACTAAGATCATGAAAAGTTCCAGCTGCAAAGAGCTCTTCAAGATTACAAACAAGCTAATGTCAAGGAACAAATCAACACCACTTCCAACTACCTTCTCTCCAGTCGACCTTCCAGACATGTTTGCAAATTTCTTCCATGACAAAGTACAAACCATTAGAGATAAGCTTGACACCACAGTTTCGATTGACTCGTCGTCACCATACAGTTGGGATACAGAATTTGAGCGACAACCATTAGCAGCATTTGAACCTGTCTCTATGGATTTCGTACGTACAATCGTGATGAAGAGTGCACCAAAGTCATGTGAACTTGATCCAATTCCAACATCACTGCTGCTTGAGTGCTTAGATCCAGTATTGCCTTCACAGACTGATGTTATTAATACCTCTCTCTCTCTCATCTGGGGAATTCACATCATTTTTCAAAACTGCCATTGTAAAGCCTGTGCTGAAGAAACCAACACTAGACCATAATGATTTAAAGAACTACCGCCCAGTTTCTAATCTCCCATTCATGTAAAAAATCTTAGAAAAGGCTGTTCTATCCCAGCTTGTATCTCATCTAAATTCAAATAGTCTTTTTAGCAATGTACAATCTGCATATCGCCCTTGCCACAGTACTGAAACAACTCTTCTAAAAGTAGTTAATGACATTCTCTCTGCGTTGTATAGCGGAAATATTACAGTCCTCACCCTCCTCGATTTGTCTGCAGCATTTGACACAATAGACCATGATATATTACTTCACCGTCTCCAGCATGTATTTGACATTCATGATACAGCCTTACTGTGGTTCAAGTCCTACTTGGTCAACAGGACACTAATTGTATCTGCAAATGGAATACACTCCAGCCCAGTTAATCTATGCTGTGGTGTTCCACAGGGTCTGTTTTTGGACATGGTCTCTTCATTCTGTACGCACAGTCGCTCTCAAGTGTCATAGATCATCATCCAGTGTCAGTAGTGAAGTGGGATACTATAGGGTCTATGGGATTTATCATTAAAAAGACCCCTGGGACAATATAGGGTCTATGTAAATTTAACATGGAGAAAAATCGTGGGACAATATAGGGTCTATGGGAATTAACATGGCCAAAAAACCCTGGGACTATATAGGGTCTATGTAAATTTAACATTAACCACCCTGGGACAATATAGGGTCTATGTAAATTTAACATAGCCAAAAACCCCTGGGATTATATAGGGTCTATGTAAAATTGAAACAGGGAGGGTCTCTATTTTTTTTAAAATAAAATATAAGAAGGGGTAGGCAATGGAAAGACTATCTCTTTTCGAGAAATACGGCTGGCCCTGAAAAGGGCCTTTGGGTTTTCTTCTTCTTCTTCTAATTTCTTCTTTTCCTCCACCAAGTTCTTATTTTATCTCCTACACTCTTCTTCTCTTTCTTTTTTTTCTTCTCCTCCTCTTCTTTCTTCTTCTCTTCCTCCTCTTCTTTCTTCCTCTTTTCATTTTCTTCTTCTTTTTCAATTTTTTCGTTCCATTTGCGTATTCTTATTCTTTCCTCTTCATCCTCCTTCTCCTCCTTGATCTCTTTCATTACAACACTAATCTTGTCCTTTGCTTTCCTTAAGTTATTAATTTCCATCTTCACACGATGGGGACTATAGGAATAATGGTCTTCAACCAGTCTTAATAGCATCTGTTCCATTATTCCTAAGTTGTCTAAAACGTCTTGCAAGGTTTGTATTTTGTCCATTTGGTTTGACGCCATCTTCTTTTTATTCTTTGCAGAATGGTTTGAACCACGAATACTGTGGGTTCTTATACTTAAAGCGCGGACGTGATGGAAAACATCCCCCTAAAAAACATAAAATTGATCTTACCTAGATCATAACCCAACAACGTGCGGACGTGAAGGAAAACATCCCCACTTTTCTCATTTCATATAATCAAACCCAAACTATACTCTCCACATACTCTAAGAAACAATAAAGAAACCCATAATCTACTATTCACACAAACATACCTGAGCTCTTACAAACACAAACACAAACACACAAACACATACCCATACATTTTTTTAAAAAGAGTTAGTGTTTATAATCACACTACTCTACCTACACACATTGGCAAATGGATTGTTATTTCTTTTCTAGAGTATTGGGTAGCCCTGAAAAGGACTGTTTTTGGAACTTCAGAGGCACCTGGCTAATGGTGACACCTTCCGGGTCTGGCACCACAGACACAACGCCTACTCCAGTCATTGGTCCAATTGACTGAAGTTGTTGGAAGAGCTGACGGGGGGTGAGTGGCTTCACTATCCCACTCCTCCGTTTGCGGAATAGTGAACATTTCTTCTTCCCTTTGTCTTCTTTCTCTTCTATTCCTCATTCGAGGATGAACAATTACCTCTTGTTGTGGTTGTAACTGTGGTGCAGTCATTGCCTGTGGAGGTTCCATCACCCAGGGCTTCACCTCACATTTCTTTATCATCAACACGTGAGACCTTATCCCTCTCTTTTTTTCTTCCTCTTCTTTCAGTTTTCTTTCTTCTTCCTCTTGTTTTATCCTGGCTTCTTCCACAAGGGCCTCTGCAGCCAGCTCATTCAGGAGGCATCTGGCATACTCCAGATGCATCTGAAGTTCCATCAATTTACTCAGTCTGCTGCTCATTTTTCTAGTGTTGAACAATCAACAAGGGTAGCTGGACTGCCGAACGAGTTTCAATTTATACTGAAAGCGCGGACGTGAAGGAAAACATCCCCCTAATAACATAAAATTCATCTTACCTAGATCATAACCTAATACAACAACAACGCGCGGACCTAAAAGAAACACTCACTCACTTTTTTATGCTACCCATCACTATTTTAAAATTTTTTATAAATCACTTCAATCCACTATCCACATACTCAAAGCAATCCAATCTAACTCCAAATATACACCTCAAACACCAAAAGACATCATTTTAATCTACTATCCATACCAACTTACTTTATCACTTACTAACACAAACACACCAACACATACCCTCACATTTTTAAAAAGAGTTAGTGTTTATTTTCACACTACTCTACCTACACACATTGGCAAATCGATCGTTAATTCTTTTCTAGAGTATTGGGGTAGCCCTGAAAAGGGCTGGTTTTTTTTGTTTGCTATGGCATTCTTTTTTAGTTTCTAAGAATGCGATGTCCTCTGATTATAGACTTTCTGGCGATAGGTCTGCTTCTTCGGAAAGAGAAGAAGAACTCTTTGGTGTCGATACGGCAATCGACAAAGCCTCTGTCAGCTTCAGGTTGCTGCTGCTGTTGTTGTTGTTGCTGTTGTTGCTGCTGTTGCTGCTGTCTCTGAAGTCTGTACTTCTCTGTCCATTCTTCTTTTTCCCTGTTCACTTCTTCTCTGAAGAGCTCTTCTATTAGGTCTTCAGTGATTTTTAACATTCTCACATTCTCTATTTCTTCTGGCTTTGGTATCAGACTGTGTCCGACCCTATGCAAATTCACGTAGGCTTCGTTGAGCTTAGCTAGTTTGGAGCACATCTTCGTAGGAGGATGAGTCGACAATGGATGGTTAGACTGGGAACAAACCGGTTCTTAAAGTCAAAGCGCGGACGTGAAGGAAAACATCCCCCACACGGTTTTCGAGCCGCAACGTTCATGAGAGGGATAGTAAGAAAAAAAGAGCATCAATCCAACATTCTTATAGCTAAACAAACCACAAAGGCATTTTTTTCAAAACACAACATTTTTTTATTCAAAAATCACTTAACACTTAACAACAACTCTAACATTTTTTAACAATAATCCAACACTATAACATCAAACAATTTTTTTCAAATCACTAACATCTTTTTTCTCAATTTACAATCTACTTTAAACAAGGCTGACAACGTTGTGAATGAAATCGTGATTTCCACTGTTGGAAATCATTAGGCCATTGATGGACACTACGTTTCCTAGCTTGAGACAAAAGATAAGCATAATGGTCACAAAAACATTGATCTACTTTCACATCATTTCTAGCAAAAGAACGAGGATCGAAATGAGTCACTAAATGTTCTAAGGAATAGCCCAGGCTGCGATGATGCAGAAAATACACACAGTACTGTCCACACACCAAGGAATCTGTGCCTTGTAATTTCACATTATTGAAACGGGTGATCTGAGCATTTCTTCTCATAAAGTCAATGATATCGTCTTCCAAAGGGGGTAATCCGTACGAATCAAAATATTCCACACATCCTTCTTGAGGAAAGTAGACGGCTACCCAGTGGGTTCCTGGGAGATGACTGTCGTCCGTGTTGATCACGTAAGCTTGATGGTCTTTAGGTTTGCGATGAGGGAGTTCATCTTTAGCACAGACGACAGGATTCCAAGAAGCCGTATACGAACTGTGGTTCAAAAGGTAATGAAGTTCCCAGGTATCCATTGTTTTGTGTTTTTTTCTTCTTCACAGGTAATAATAAGTCGTCAATTCGATCCTGACTTTTTGCTTGAAAATGTCTGACGAATAAACGGTTATTCGTTCTGTTTCCTCACTCTGATTCAGGAGAGCTTCGATACGATGGATCTCTTGAGTGGTTAATGGTGGACAAGAATGTTCACGCAAGTCTTTATACCACTGGTGCAACACGTCTTTGTTCGAGATGAGACTCCAAGCTTCGTCCAGATATTCGTCCAATTTTTCTTCTTGACTTAACATCAGGCATTTATCGTGTTGAATTTGACTGGGATGATCGTTTTGACATCCATAACAATTTTTCTTGATCAATTCCGTCATTTTTTCGACCAAGTGTTTGGCAAAACAGGAGACTAAATGGGCTTCTTGTTCTGGCCATCTCGACTTCATCATGATCACGTCTTCTTTTTCCACGGTCTCCTCACATTCCATCTCCAAAGTTTCTCCACTAGGTAAAGAGGGACAACAGTCTTCCATGGTTTCTAGTAATCTAGGATGACTTCTCTCAAACTGTTGATTTCTATGGTATTATCAAATTCTGCATACAGGATGACGTTCACTGTATCGTCCAGTGGCTTTGCAAACTGAAGTTCCACACGAATCTGGCCTGATTTTATAGGGTGGAAATGTCCCTCGTCGCTGCCCTGGTCTGGAGTGAAATCGAAAGCCCACAAAGCATAGCCTCCTGCATAATCGTCGTACGTAATGCCGTGACTGGCGTTGGTTCCTAACTGGCCCGTGGCTTCGTACAAGGACAAGTACGATCTCAAGTAATTGTTCTTGGCAAAGTCGGGTTCGAAAGGTCTGGTACACAAGGTCTTGCCATCGCGACTGACTTCGATTTTCTTCACGTTGAAGTGCTGAAAGTTGAAAGGATTTTTAGCGAAGTGTCCGTTGAAGGTTGAATTCTCGACCATGCCAAGGATTAAACGTTTGGGTAACTGTCCTTGAAACAGATGATCTTCGATCATGGAATGATGGTTAGCGGGAATGGTGAACGTTTTCACTTCCACACGTCGTATGGGATACTTGGCGGTTGTTCTGCTCAACGTTTGACTGATGTCGTTACCTACTTTGGGTAACACTTCCACGCGTCGTACGTAGAGTTTGGCCTCTTCGATTTTGCTTTTTGGAGCCTTAGTAGCATCAGCCAACAAATGGAAAGCGGTACTGCTGCGATTCAGTCTGAGGCGGACATTGACTCCGTTCAGCAAATATTTCTCTTGCAACCACATGTCCAAATGCAAACGATCCATCAGTTCTAAACTCCTCTTGTCT
The DNA here is from genome assembly GCA_028554795.2 of Sinohyriopsis cumingii. NCBI lineage: Eukaryota > Metazoa > Mollusca > Bivalvia > Unionida > Unionidae > Sinohyriopsis > Sinohyriopsis cumingii. Next base: position 7,519,622 of record CM068834.1, on the reverse strand, counting down.
AAGATTTTGAGTTCTCTTTGCTCAAAGCCGCTATTGGTTCCATCTACAAGGTCGAACTTGCCCGCTTCGTCAGGTTCCCACAGCACACAAGCATTGAGATGGGTATCCTTGGCATCTATTCCGTACGTCAAGAGATTTTCCAGGTAGGCACGGTAAGGGTAAGTATCCATGCTGCTGCTGACCAGTTTGTTATTCAAGTACAAGTCCACTGAGCTGAACAAGGAATGCATGAAATTGTTGACGGGAGCTATATTCTCAGTGTCATCTATTCCACCATCATCCTTATCTAGAACTTTGACTTTTAAGTACAAATAACTGCTATTCAGATCGATGTAATCTTCGGGCTGTCCTTTGATTTCAAACTCGATGGGAGCGGAATCGGTCAATGAGGAGACTGGGTGAAATTACACCCACTGAGATTCTTGCATCGTCATCATGGTGGGGGGCATGGTAAACAGATCCAGTTCCGTTTTGGAACAAGCGCAAGACTCTCGGTGCATCATTTTGTTCTGTTCTTTCTCAATAATCGAAAACGTCTAAGTCTCGAACGGTTCTTCTTTTCTTGGCCTTTCTCGCTTGAAGTCTGGTGAAAGGGTGTTTTCTTCGTCGTCTCTTTCTGTCTTGTCCTTGTTGAATGCCTGACTCGGTAGCGTGCAGGGCATTTATAGGTGTGTCTCGTCGACCTAAAATGTCTTTACCCGTTTGCAGCAAGACATTTTTGCCTGCCCTCATGAAGGCTTCTTTAGGGTTTTGTTTGTCGATGATGACATTTTGGAGAAATTCTTTGCCTTGCGTCAGTGCCGCATCTTTCAAGGCGTGCAATCCGCGTGTCACCATCGGTTTCACCACTGGGGCCACCGAACGAAAGGCCGATTTTAACATGTCTCCTAAACCGTGTCCTCGTTGTCGAGCAACCCCTCGGTACACTGGATACATGACTTACTTACGAGTCGTGAGAGAACCGTTTTCGAAAATGGAGTTTCACCGTGACTTTTCCTTTGGTGAATGGAATATTTTGTCCCAAATCTCCTTTTATAGTAATGTTGACCGTGTCCAAATACGACTTGCTGACCGGCAAATAGTGAGGATGGACAAATTCGCGGTGAACGTGATAAGTGTTTCCACCTTCCTCGTCAGCGTTCGCGGCAGAATCCACTTTGAAAGGAATGACACGCAGTAACGGCACGGAGGTGTGTCCCACCACGTTGTACTCCACCACATCGGAGTACACGAACATCAAATTCAGTCCTTGGTTCAGTTCTACCGGGGTACGAAATAACTTGCTAAAAGACTCGTTGTCGTAAACGCTGGGTAATTCGTTGTTCTTGAGTATGGTCATTCTCATGTTCATGTCTCCGCCCAACATGTCATACAATTCAGGACAAAATAAAATGGACAGGATTTTAGTCGGTTCAAATTTTATTAAGAAGCGACGAGCTACTTTGTGGTACTCCATGGTGACACTTTTGTTCTTGACAATGTCAAAAGCTTTCCCAAAAACGCCATTAAACTTGGTAGCTATGGTGTTGACCAAATGTTGACCACTGAAATAATAACCTGGGAGAATGGACAAGTGGTAGGTCGACTTTTGAGTTTTCTCATTATAGGTTTTAATGTCAGATATGGTAACTCTCTTATCCAACTCCTGTTGCAATTGCTCGTCATGAACTTCCACCGTAAAAAAATTTTGATTGGGAAGGACATTGAGGACTTGGGTCGGGTGAATCATTTCTACTAAAGCCACTTCCCAATGGGCTTCGTGATCTAAGGGGATGGCTTGAGGTAATTTGGCCGTGTAACAGCACAACGTGTTGTGGGGAAACACCTCCATGGAACTGTCACTGGGTAAGGTTAAGTAAAATTGGTTTTGGTGACTCATAATTCCAGAGTTCTGTGGCTGTCCGAGGGGATATTACTGGACGTCAGAGGCGTGTCTCCGCCCAAAATGGGGTTCTGGTTGTGGTTGGACTGGTGACTGACACTGGCACTGGACACAACGTTCCCGTTTCAGGAGAATTTCAGGGAGGGATTGGGAAGCAGGTAACCGATGCAACTGCTCAATAAAATGGTCCACAATTGTTTGTCTCCTTGTTGCAAACTCAAATTGGCAATGGCTGCCCCGATGACACAATACACCACGAAGATTTGGCAGAAAAAGACGATTTGCGTTTTAGGCACACGTTCTCCACACCACACCCACAAGGGTTGTTTTTGTAAATCTTGCACAGAAGAACTAGGGGAAGAAGGAGTGGTCGACGTAGCTGCGTCTGCTGAGTGAAAGGGCATGATGGTCACTTCTTCTTTTTATAGTCGATGACTTGCGAAGCGTCGATCCAAGAATCGAAACTGGGTGGATATCCTTTCCAACGTACTTTGACTTCTTTGACACGTCGTTTACCCACTTTACGGGTTCTGCGCTTGAGAATGCTTTCGATGTCGTACACGTCGTCTTCTTTTTTGGTGACACGTTGTAACTCGGGCAAATAAAACGTTCCTTTGAGTACTTCTCCGTTCATGTCTTCCAATTTATAGACGGCAGGATGACGGCCATGCACTCGTCCAGTGACGCGAAACAATTCGGTGGTCCAGTTAGGTAAGTAACCTTTGTCGAAAGTGCGTTTGGTTTTGCCAATGCGCACCCAATCTCCTACGGTCAACTCTCCACTTTTCTTGGGGACAGCCCTCGTCGGGGACGTACCAAACAGACGCTCGAACACCAGCACTTCGTTCTCGGGAGTCACGTCCTGCGGGGCACGTCCGATGCTTCGATGGTAAGATTGGTTGTACGCTTGCACCAGGTGCGGTAAGATGTCGATGTACTTCAGAGTGTGGTGATGCGTAAAATATTTCCACATGCGTTCTTTCAAAGTACGTTGAAAACGTTCCACGATGCTGGCTTTGGTTTCGGGATTCTCGGTGGTAAAAAAATGAATGTCACGTTTCTTTAATTCTTTTTGGAAAGCTTGGTTCAGAAATTCGGTGCCTTTGTCCGTTTGCCATCGAAGAGGGCGACGACCGCTTTGTTTCAACACCCGTTGCAGGGCTCGCACTAACTCGCTGCTCGATTTGGAAGTCAAAGCCACGACCCAGGCAAATTTGGAAAAGACGTCGATGACACAAAACAAATATTTGTAGCCGCGATTGTAGCTGGCCAAATGAGAGACATCGGCTAAATCGGCTTGCCATTGATGATCGATGCCTTCCACTCGGGTGCGACTTCTGGCAAACTTGCGTCGAATGGGTTTGTGTAAAGTGTAGGTAGCTTGTTCTTGCAACCATCGTTGCACTTGAGGTAAACGGAGACTTTTCAGTCGCATTTTGGCAGCATGATACAATTTTTGAACTCCTGCGTAACCTGCAGGATGGGAGGGATTGTAGTAAATGCTGGCTAACACTTTTTCCATTTTTTTTTTGTGTTTGTGTGTTAATAAGACACCCACTCTTGGAGGATGCTACTCTTTTTCTCTTGGGGTATTTTCTTGGATTGCAAGGCTTTGCGTGTGCGGCCAGCAATAGGTGTCGAAGAGGAGAAGGATGTTTGAGCGGGGGATATCGGTTCTTGTTTCACTTCTGTCTTCACTTTCTTTTTCTCTTGTGATGAAGAAGGGGTGGCCATCATCTTTTTAATCCATCCAATTCTGGAGGTAGGTGGTGTTGTTAACTTGCGTACTTTTTCTGGTGGAGTTTGAAACCCTTCTTCTTCTTCTTCTTTTCCTTTTTCTGTCTTGACCACTGGTACCGGTACTGGTACTGGTACTGGTGATGGTGCTGGACTTTTCATCAAGGTCTTAAAATCTTTCAAAGTGGGTAGAGCTGTTTCGTCTAAAGCTTTCTGGTGAAAGAGTTGCAGTCGTTGCAAGAGTTGACCGTACTTTTGCGATTTTTCTGTTTCGGACAAATCTTGGCGATCCATCAAGGACTGCAATTCGTGTTGTAACTGGGACATCTCGCTCAAATTGGGATTGGGAGGTAAATGCGGGGTGCGTTGTTCTTGCCACCGATGGTATTCCATCCATCGTTTGTAAGGCACTAAAGCTAGTTTTCGTCCTTCCATGGGGTTGTCAGGGGTCGATTCTGAGATCTTGGGACTTCCGAAGGCCTTTTTATCTTGCTCCCACCAGTCCTCCCAACATGGTTCCCAAGACTCCTTTCAGTATGGGGCCTAACAAGAGAGGTAAAATGCCTCCACGTTGGACCAACATCTTCTTTTTTTGACGAATGGGAATTTTCTTTCGAACCATTTTCCGAAGAACGTGACAATGTTTGCTTAAGCATTGTTTCTGATGTTTGGACAAAGGGATCGTGCCTTTCAAATGAGTTTTTTTCGTAGGGGTGGAGAAGCTTTGGACAGGACAGATAACATGTCCCCATGTTTGGCTAAACGTGGTGGCAGTCCTTTCCTTTTCTTTCCTTGGGGTTTTCTGGAGGGTGACATCTTTGAGTCTTTAGGAGCACCTAAAAACACTGATACCCTACTCGGTCACAGGCCTTTTTTATACTGGAACGCGTCGCCACTGATTGTCTTTACGTCGTATCAACTTCATGACAGGCATGACACGTCGTGCAGGGGTACGCAACGGACTAAATCGAGCCAGTTCTTGCTTGGACAAATCCAGTAAACTTAGTAACATGCCCGATCTTTCATGGACTTTGATTTTGGGAGAAGGTACTTTTTGAGCAGCAGCCACTGCCACTAAATTGGAGGGTCCTGCCACTGGGGAAGTTCTTTTGGGGGTCATCAACGGAGAAGTTCTTGGTGTGATTAACATCTCCAAATACTCTTCAGTTCCTGGTGACATCAACGGAGAAGTGGATAAACGTGAGGCTGTCGGAGACACAGTCACCGCTGTGGCAGGTCGTGGTTTGCGAGTGTAAGGCTGTGTCCTGGCCGCAGTGCCTCTCTTACGACTAGTTTTCTTCTGTGGACTTTTCTTTTTCTGGGGACTTTTTCTCTGTTTCTTTTTCTTGGGGCTTCTTTTCTTTTTCCGGGGTGGTGTCTGGTAAGAGGTGGGTCCCGCCACTGGAGAAGTTCTTCTCTTTGGGGACCTGGTCTTTTTCTTCTTGGGGCTTCGTTGGACTTTTGTCTTAGGGATAACTTTGGGGGCATTAGGATCCCATCTTAAGAGTGAGCGAATGATGACCCCTCCTAGAGTACCGCTCCCTCCAGGTTTCAAAATGATTTGTTTTTTGGTTTGAGTGTCGATGCGGGGATCGGCCAGTTGGACCAAAGCGACTTTGTTTCGATCGAAAAAGCGTTTGGTTTGATGAGGAATCTGAATGATTCCTTGGAGTAATTGACGTGCTGTCACCGTGAACCATCGTAAGACTTCTTTGAGACTAGCTTCTAAGACACGAGCTCGTGTTTGTGGATCTTTTTCTCGACTGATACCATACAAGGCACGAATCAATTTGACGGGAAGATGCGACTGAAGGGACGTCATGTTCGCACTGTGAGTGAGACAGACGAAAAAGGGTCTGAGGTTTTTATAGATTTTTTTTATGGGGAGTGAAATGAAGTCGAGGACGGAGACGTGTACAGGACAGGCCCTCCGTCTTGGCACCAGTGGTGAAACAAGTGGGTACGAAATCGCAAATCCTCGGGAGTGGTAGGTTTCAAATCGACGAGTAAATAGGCGTGTGGCGTTTGAGTGGCATCGTCGTACGCCTGAGTCAGCCAAGGCGTTCCTAACTGTTTGGCTAAGACTTGCACTTGCGATTTATCTCGAGGGCTTTTAAACAAGACCACGTAATGCGCATTGAGACTGATGGTGCGATGGGCTTTACTTTGTTGAAACAAATTTTGGGTGATGTAAACGACACTGGCATTACGGTGATGCCCTTTGCGCGTGAACCACAATTTAATTTCTTCTTCGTCTTCTCCTAACATGTCGTCGAAAATGACCAAATGGGTTTGACGGGAGTCAGAGACGATGCCGTCGTCTTCTTTAGGAATGCCTTCCACAAACACGATGGAATCGCCTTGACTTTTTCGCAAGAGGCTGTACGCCGATTGCCACTCTTTGTAACACCACACGATCCGTTGAGGGGGCCGATCGATCAAATGATGTTTATGTTCGATCAAACGTTTGACGAATTCGGTTTTGCCTGAACCGCTAGGTCCAGCAATGAGCATGTTAAAGGGATGGCGAAGATACAAAGCCTCCCAACTGGCACGATCTAAGTGTTCGTCGATGACTTTGACAGTAGAGGAAGAGGGAGCAGAGACAGCAGAGGTAGCCATGGTGTGAGAAATGTCACTTGTGACACGAAAAACAAACAAGACAAGAGTTTATATACTTTTTTCAGAACACGTTTATTGAATGTTTCAAATATGAACACGAAAGACAAAAATACATACAACCCAAATAGTGATGTACAGGAATATAAAACACAGCAAAGCGATCAAAGTGGAATATAAACAAGTGTCTGTACAACATGTTTTGGGTAACCAAGATGTCCTAGGGACAGTGTGTAATGTTCTTACAGTCTCTACATGAGGTATTGTCACACAAGTGTCCTCCCGGAATGACCTTTCAGGAATGTCCATGACAGTCCTGTCCTGAAGCGAGTGCTTGTTCTCGGTGACGGGTTCTTCTGGCACCGTCACTAACACAGGTTGAAAAGTAACTTTTTTCCTTGAACAACTCTTGTGCATACTGGGCCACTTCTTGGGTCCAAGCCTCAAAACCCCCCTTTTTCCAGTCACGAACATCTGTCCAATGAGGGTGTAAGTCACAAGCTACACACACATCGTCATACACGTCTTGGGTAGCTAAAAGTTGACGAATCATTTTTTCCTGTTGAGGTCGAGAAGTATCCAGATGAAACCGCAAGGCTTTGAGCAAAAGGAGTTTTTCGTGACCATTTAAGGCCATGGAGGTGGTAAGTACTGATCGTAAAGAGTCCACAAAGAATCGGCTGGTAAACGAAATCCCAGAAAACAAGTCACTAAGACACACACCACTTGTCGTCCCAAATTGAATGGATAAAGTTCTTGTAATAATCGATGGTAATGATCCACGGTTTAAATATGGTCATTGAGTTCCTTCCACGGAATCTGTTGGATGACATGTGACATAAACCGTGGCATGGCAGCCTGTTTTTATATTCTCTTTTTTTTTTGGATGCAATACACGTACTTTCTAGCCAGAGATCTTCGTTCTCCAGTAGGGAATCTAAATCTTGCAAACTGTAACCGAAACGTCAGAGTTCGATTAGGTGTTTCCTCTTCCGCTAAGCAGATTCCACGTAAAATATGTTTGTAATCCTTTAACTTGTCTTCCTCAATGCGTTGCACTAGGTGAATCTCGAAGTAACCATAATCATGAACATGTTGATCATTAGCGACCTCAAAGTTTTGAACAATGTCTGACCATTGAAAGAATTTCTGACGAATCAGTTCTCTTATACCATTCAGGTACCAGTGGTTAAAGATCTGGTGACGTAACGGATGCAATTGTTCTTTACGTTTCACTTGTATTTTGACCAGCTCTCGGTAAATGCGTTCTCTCAACTCCACAGGCAAAGCACGAATGTTCTCTAGCAAAGTATCCATGAATAGGTCATACTAAATCCTCTTTGGTCTGACACAAGAAATGTACTGTTTGCACAAACATGGTTTTAATTCATTGTCGAATCTAAATCGTTTCACCACTAATCTACACATTAGAATTCGTTCAGAAGTTTCCTCTTTCACTAAGTTGACGTTGCGTGAAAGATGTTGGTAATTCGTTAACTCTTCCTCTGGAATTCGATGCAGTACGTTTAAAATGTAGTAGATAGAATCGTCAATACCAAACCATTCCTTTTTATAACCAGGAGGTCGTTGATCAATGTCTGTCCAATGGAACACTTTCAACTCAATCAGTCCTTGTATAGCCTGAAGGTACCAGTGGTTCAAACACCGGTGACGTAACGGATGCAATTGTTCTTTACGTTTCACTTGTATTTTGACCAGCTCTCGGTAAATACGTTCTCTCAACTCCACAGGCAAAGCACAAATGTTCTCTTCTAAAGTATCCATGAACAGATTATTATGGTAAGAAGTTACTTCAATGTCTCGGTCCCACTAAGGGTAAGTAATGACAATTCGGTGACCATCGAGCATGTTCTACGTAGGCCGAATCTTGCGGTTCCCAGTGGTGAAGTGACACACCGCAACTGAAGCACTTGACTTTATCTCCTTCGCTCAAGTAGAAAAATCCGGCTCTGGCTAATTCTTCGGGGGTCGGTCCTCCCAGATACTTTGGCCATTTTCCTTTGAACGATTGAAGACGATTTTCAAAGTCGCAGTATTCCGACAAACGCACAGGAAACGAATATTCGTCTTTCACAGGTTCGTTTCGATGAGGGTTGGGTGACAGGAACAGGAGTTTGCTCAGGGCTGGATGACATCCGTAGGGGGGGTAGACGTGAAGGTGAACATTCCCCTTTAAAACGAAACCCGGTAAAATGTCCAAGAGGACGAGCGGCATCACTTTCGCATCCCACAGGTTTGACTCGCACAGCATCGCTTTCCATGATAGGGGTAGGGACACTAAAGTTCCCATGATGCTTTACGGCATCGCTCAGGTCACAAGGTACAGCATCGTACACATCGCAAGGCTCACAATCGCACTCGTCTGCAAACTCCGTTACGCAATTACAATGGTAACCGCATGGACAATCGCAGTTTCCATCCGGACATTTTCCGTCGCAATGCCTGGGTCTTATCCATCCAGTATTAGTCACACCAGAGGAAGATACAACTTTTTTACAATCCCCAAACTGGAACGATGTCTCTTTCAAAGTATTCATCTTGTTCGCTCGATCTTGGTAGTCACAATGAACTATCGATCTTGACCATAGCCCCTTTTTATACTAGTCGCAATGCAGTCTCCAGCTTGTACATCTTTCCTTTTTTACGTTTTTTATGTCCTGTTCTGGAAGGCACCGTCTCTAAGGTACCGTCAACATTGTACCGTAGTGTGATGGGTGGAAAGGCCATAGAAAGGTAAGGACAGTGCGGAGACCATCGAGTATGTTCCAGAATAGCTGAATCTTCATAGATGCATAGATCCATTCGTAACTTCAGTCCGCAAGCGAAACACTGTACCTCGTATCCCAATCCTGACTCAGGTCCCAAGTAGACAAATCCTGTTCTAGCTAAAACATGCGAAGAAGGTAATCCTTCCCTATCCGTAGGCCATTTCTGAAACGTGTCCAATCGACGGGCACAATCACAATAGTCAGGTAAGAAGACTGGAAAATGGTAGGGTTTGAACTTGGAGTTCTCATCGGGTTTCTCACTCGATTCTTGCTGTGGCGAAGTCATCTTTCTGGTGGGTGACTATCCTCTTACAACCAATGTTTTATACCAACGTGTCCATACGGTAAGGTGAAATGATTGGGAAGTCGAACTCGCTTCTGGTACACGATTTGATAAACTTTTTCCAAAGGTCGACTGACGATGTGGTGAGTGGGTAAACGTACAATCTTATTCGGTTGGTGAGTGGTCACTTTAAAGTTTCCATCCTCTCCAGATTGCAAGGCTTCTTTCAATACCCCAAAGTTGACCACTCGACTGGTTCGATGATTCAGAGTCAGTCCTTTCACTTTGCACGTCGTGTGCACTTCTCCTTGTTTGTCCCGGTATTCGTAGCCGTAATTTTTGGGACCGCCACTGACGAAACTTAGAATCTTGTCGTCCGGATGCTCGTCTGTCCAGGCTCCTAAACGGTCTCCTTCGATGTTAGGGTGATGTTGAATCGGGTGATGGATGTAAATGCAACTGTCCGTGTCAAAGTACAGGACGCGTTCCCCTAACAGTTCTAAAGCTTCGTACAATTTTAAGCGAGCATGAGCTGTCACGTAAGCCGCAATGATGACATTTCCAAAAGGGTCGTCTTGTACAAAGTCCAGATCTTCTTCGTAATTGACCAAGATCAAATCCTCTCGAACGACGTCCACGTGTTTCATGTATTTGGTTTTGTCGTGAATCATCTGGAAGTAGCGGGAAGGTTCTGTCAAATATTCCGTCTTGGGTAAACACGGTCGTTGTGCCATTTTACCCCACAAGCAATTTAACATCACTTTGGCAAACGATCGCCTGCCTTCGTTTTTCTCGATGTGGTCTAAAGAGATGCCTTCTTGTTCGTAGTATTTCTCTTTGAATTGTATTTGGTCTTCGGGAGTGTGACACCAGGAAGGATAGCCGCTGGCTTCTTGTTTCAGTTTCAAAAAGGCATCCACGTAGTCGGTGAAAATGCCTTTCTGACTGGGATCACCCTTGTGGTATTGTTGTGTCTTGGGAAAGTGGCAAATTTCGTACACTTCTAACAGTTGGTATCCCATGTCCAGAGCTTTGAACAATTCTACGCTGACCCAGGTTCCCGTCAAGGCACGTTCTTCCTGGGTGTGATGGCAAAGCTGGTCTTGGTTGCACGTTTCGGCACAAGTACGGCACAAGGGAAACACCAGATTGCCTTGACAATGGTGAGGTAAGACGGGATGGTATAGGTTCGTGGGAGGCAAAACTTTACACTTGATCAAGCCTTCGTATTGTCGAATGTTTTTCAGGTCGATGTGTTCCGTCAGCAATTGCGGGTGCCCTACAGGAAAGCGACAATATTTGCACACGTAGTGATACAGCGAACACACGTCCAAGTATTTGATTTCTTCTCCTTTCACTTCGTCGGCTTGGTACAGCAAACAGGTGGCATTGGTCCTTCCTCCGTACAAACTATCCCTCGGGTTCAACGGGTCCATGAACTGGTAACTTTCCACGAGGCGTTTAAACTCGGGATCGGTTTTCAAACGGTGATCGTATTCGTGTTCCCACATTTCCACCACTTGGTATCCTTGCTGTTCTAACTTTAGGCGTCGCTGACAAGTGTCCTGGTACAAGTCTTCCATGGTCCGTTGTAAAAACTGATTTTTAGTGTCACGGTCAGGGTAACAAACGGGACATCCGTGAAATAAGCAACCGTTAAACTCGTACACGATCTTGGGGTTTTCTAAGTCCCAGCCATCCACCGAATACGTTCCGATGGTCTTTTCGCCCCCTTCCGTTGCGGGCATGCTGAATCCACTTGTCTTCCTTGTCGCACAAGTAATGTAACCAACGTAGGGCTTTGACCGAGTATTGACGTTTGACATAGTGGGTCGTTTGAGGGCTGATGACAGCCACGGTGTTTTCAGGCATGAATCGTTGTCGATACACTAAGGAACACGCTTTGGTAATGGTGCAAGCTTCTTTCAAAGGATCGACCCCTCCGTGTTCCATGAACAGTTCTCGAAATTTTCCACAGCAACGCCGTAAAATGTCCACGTCGGAACGACAATACTTTAGCATTTCTTCCTGAAAGTCGAAAGGGTCCGAGGCGTGAGCCTGGTACCAAGCGTAGAAAGCTTCTCGTTGTTCGGTACGCATGTTGTCGGGGTCGTAATAGTGAGCCTCGGGTAAATGGAGTAGAACGGCGTGTTGATTGGCTTCCGTATTGAAAAAGTGTGGAAAGTACCCTTTAGCCATTTCTGTCATTCCAAACGTTTTAGGCATTCGACTCAAAGGCATGGCCAAATAGCTCATCCAATCTTTAAACTGCACTTGTCCCACTTGCATGAAAATGATTTTGGCTCCGTTCAAAGTCACTTTAGGACGCTCGGTGCCTTGTTCCGTATAGTACCTCAAAAGAAACTGTCCATCGTATCCGGAAAAATTGTGAGCCATCACCGTGGCATGACGATGACAATCTTCGTAACGTTCGATGTCCTCTTGGCTCCACGTCTTGTCGATGGGGTCTAAGACCCATCGAGCGAAATCGGCTAACGTGTTCGGTCCTCGAAAGATTTTTTCACGTCCTCCAGGAATCTTGCTGCAGTGAGGGCAATGACTGAAGATAGGTTCTTGAATGCACTTCTCGCACGCACGATGAGCCACGCAGAAATTAGGGATGTGAATACCGGTCTCTTGCATGCATTCGAAATCGAAAAAGATGAAATTGCCTTTCTTCTTGTGACCGTCCTCTTTCTCTGGTGGGGGTTGGTATTTTTGCACGTAACATTCGTGTTCCAAGTCCACGATGTGGTGACAAATGTGACATTTTTTCTTTCCTCGACATACGTGTGCCTTGGCATTGTTGGTAAGTATGCCTTGTCCACACGTAGGGCACAATCTCAGGAGTTGACAAGCACATTTCTTCTGTGAACCTTGTGTTTTCAAATGTTGCTGGTAACAGGTAGGGCTGACAAACGTGCGCAGACAAGTTGAACAAGGCACTGGTTCTTCGCTCAGACAGGGTGGAGAGGCCAAACATCCTGGGCATTTCAATCCACAATGCTTGTGTTGCTCTCGATTGTTATAACCATAATCACATTTCTCACAATAATAACTGTATCCCAGGAATCCGGTGATACTGGTAATGGTATCGAAATGGTCATCGTGATAATACACATGAATGTATTTTCCGTCCTTAAAATCCTGGCCTCGAAACAACAGAGACCCGCGCATTTCTTGAGGGTGCACTTTCAAGGTGTAGCGTGGAGCTAGGGCATCTTGCAATTTTTGCATCTCAGGAATGCCACAGGGTGTGTCTTTGGACACGCCAGCTTGTTGCAACAGGAGTTCTGCTTCGTTTCGTTGTTTGGCTCGATCGAATCGTTGAATAGTGTTCCAGGTTCTTTTGCATTCTGTCGTGTCGTTCTTGTTGGCATAGGTTCGTCCCACCACGATGGCACGGGCTAAACACATCTGGTCATGAGGATTGTGAATTTGGACAAGGCTACGCTTAATGCTGCGAAGCTCGTTCACCAATAACATCTTTTTGCGTCCGGTCCCTTGAGGAGGAGAGACGTGGGTCATGTCCAATGTGGCTTTTCCATCGGTGATGTCAAACTGGTCATTAGATTGTTGCACGTGTTGAATCTTGTCCATGACTTTGGAAGCGGTCAATTCTGCAGGGGTGCTAAACTCGATCCAAACAGGGGATTTCAAACGTCGTGTTGTATGGAAAGTCTCAAGCGATCGTCTTCTTTGGGTTGACATTGTCGCTTGAGTGCAGTGAGCAGAGAATCCCACACCCCAGTGATAAACACTTCTGCTTTCTCTAACGGCACTTCAGCCTTGAAATCTTTAAACTTCACCGTGTATTTGTAAGCCGTGGTTCTAAATTTTCTAGAGGAGCGCTTTTCCGTCTCTCGAATGGAATAGTATTTTTCAGGGTTGACTAAGGGTGGTGAACTTGGTTTAGAGGTTTCAAATTCTGGTTCACTCATGTCCTCTTCAAAATCACTGGCATGAATTTGTGCCAAGATTTCAGCCCTGGTACGAGGCGATAGATCACGTTTCTGCCTCTTACTTTCTTCTTCTTCTTCTTCTTTCTTCTCGAATGAATGCGATCGTTTCATCTTGAGTGCAAAACGTCAAATGACTCAAGTTTAAACACCATAGACTAATTTATAGTCATGGTAGACCAGCGTATATAAAAGGGTGTGTGTCTTTTCCTTTCACTATTCATTTCACTCTCAAGCCGAGCACAACGATGGAAGAGACTAACCAAATCGAACGTTTCGTCAGAGCTTTGCGAGGGGTCATTAGAAAATTCTCTTCAGACCAGCCGACGGACTACTCTCCTTCCTTTCGAGATAAAAGTCAAGATACTTGCTATATCTGTCAGAAGAAAGGGCATTGGTCTTCAGAGTGTCCAGACCGTCAAAAAAAAAAACAGGGGCTAAAAAAGACAGAAGTAAAGATACCTGTTATTATTGTCAAGAAAAAGGACATTGGTCTCCAGATTGCCCAAAAAAGAAACAAGAGGAATCAGAAAAAAGAGGAATTCTTCAGAAGAAGAGAGGGATTCTTCAGAGGAAGAGAGGGATTCTTCAGAGGAAGAAGAGGAAGAAAGAAGACAATTCTATTTACAAGAGGCAAAGAAACAGGAGAAGAAAAGAAGAAGGGAAGAAAATGAGGAGAAAGAAGAGGAAAAGACGGTGAAGAAATTCAAAAAACAGAGAGACTAAACAAGGAGAAAGAAGAAGTCAATGAACTTTTAATTAAAGTGTTCTGTTGTGAATTGTGAATTGGATTGTAACAATGATAAAAGAATAATTAATGATATAAGGTAAGTGTCTTTGAGTTTTGATTTTAAAATAAGAACGTACACTCACGCACTCATACAAAGACACGTACTATAAGGGTAAAATGGGCTGTTTAATATTTTTTGAGTTATTGGCAATTGAAATTGTATTTCTTTTCGAGAAATGTGGGTGGCCCTGAAAAGGGCCTTTTTATTTTGGTGCAGGGGTGACTTTAACCAATCAACTTTAACTGCCTTAAGCCTTTGCCACGGCCAAGGCCTACTTCTGGACTGCGTAATGTTGATGATGATAATGATTGGGTTGAAATCACTAAGGGTGGTACGGTAGGCTTAGTCACAGGGTTGACGTGTTTAGCTCGGGAAGGTCGTATTCTCTTCGGTCGTGATAAAGAAGTCTGATACATTTGTTTCAGACTTCTTAACTCCGCTAAAATGTCCAACAGTACCGTGACCGTTTGATTTTCACCCTCTTGTTTCTTTGCTGCTACTTCTTCTTGCTGTTGTTGCTGTTGTTTTTTTCTTACCTCTTCTTCTTGCTGCTGTTGCTGTAGGAGAAAAGCTTGTTCCGCTTCCTTTTGTCGTTGTATAAATTTCTCCAATTCTTCTTTCTGTCTCTGTCTAAAATTCTCCACTTGCGGTAATGAAGAAGATAACGAAGGTTCCGGAACAAATTCTTGCGAGGAGAGAAAATCCACAAAATCCCAATTCACCTCTTCTGAAATTAAGTCCGGGTTCCCTTGGGCAGTCTCCCCTGCTGGTGCAGCCCAATGGATCGTTTTCTGAGTTTCCGTCATGTTGAATCACTGTCGCATAGATTGACTGCACACAAGCGCTAACTAATCTATAAAGACCACGTGACGTCACAGACTGTTCTCTTCGGATTGGATGCGAGCTGACTGAATTTTGTAACGCGTGTTTGGATTGGTGAATGAACTCAATCCGTTTCAATCCTACCTCTACCTATAAATAAGCGCAGTTCACTGCATTGATTCACCTGTTCTCGTCGCTTCAAGATGTGGACCACAGTAGAATCATCCATCCTTGTGTCTTCCATGATGTTCAGAACGGACATGCTCATGTATGTCCGATCCAAGTGGACCGTTGTCCACAGGACAAACACCAGTTTGTGGATTCATAGGATCTACGTTGAAAGACAAGGATGCCTGAAAAGAGTGCTGATTTACGGACCAACAGTGAGACGCAGCCTAAGAACAAGAAGAAGACCAATGCGGTGTCCTTTATGTTAATGAATACATTAACATAAACCCAAAGGCCCTTTTCAGGGCCAGCCATATTTCTCGAAAAGAGATAGCCTTTCAATTGCCTACCCCTTTTTTAAATTTAAATTTAAATTTAAATTTAAAAAAAATTAAAAAAAAAAAAATAAAAATCCCATATTCAATTCCCCTTTGTCCCTAAACAACCCCCAAACTCTATTCCCCATGTTAAATTTCCCTTGTACGTATATCGGCCCACAATTTTTTCCCATGTTAATTCCCCTTGTACGTATATTAACCCACGATTTTTCGCCATGTTAAATTTCCATTGTACGTATATTCACCCAGGGGTCTCCGTAATGCTAATTTCCATTGTACGTATAGTGCCCCACTTAACTACTTTTCTGTTTCCCATATTTCAGTGAAGACGATTTTACTGCATCCGTTTCAGTCATTCGTTCTCCACTTGCTCGTATAGTTCGTTGCTTTTTCCCAGCCTCGTATTGTTGAGGTTGACTAACGGCAGACTCTAGAGTTTGATTCGCATCTAATTGCAGTTTTGAATCTCGAAGTCCAACTACAGGTTGATTTCTGATCATTTCATCATGTAGTGGCCCGAAATTACAATTATATGCTAACACACAGATAGCTGTAACAAAACTGTCCACTGTTTCTCCCTCTTCCTGTTTTCTCTGATTAAATTTTGCCCTTTCAAAAATTACATTTCTCTTTGGAATGAGATATGGCACGAATCTATCTGTTACGGGCTTCCACTTCTTTTGATGTTCATCTGTCAGGTTGAACGAAGACATAATGCCATCAGCCTCACTTCCCATGGAATAAATCAAGGTATTCACTTGAATTTCTTCCTCTTTTTCACTAAGTCCAGACGCTTGACGAAAGCGTTCAAAGCGCTGAAACCACTTTTTCCCAGTTTCAGGTCTCGGAAAGTCAAATTTATCCGGATTTATAAATAGAAATGAAGCCGTTTTCAACTCTGATAATTTCAATCCTGTGTTTTTACCGCTTACCACCGTGTACTGTTATTTGTTATTGAAGAATAAAAGGCGATTTATACTATTTATTAAATGCAAGACATCAATACCGCTAGAAAAGGGAGTAAAGACTGCCCTGAGAGTAAATTTCCCACGGAACTTCATCCCTAGTAAATGTATAACATAAACCAGCTGTTGGTGTGTATCAGTTCTAGTCCAGTGTGGAATATCTGATTACTTTTACTGTCAGTTGATATTTCAAAGCTAATTAGAGTAAGGCTGACACTACACTGGTGCAGAGTGCATGCTCTTTTACTGACACGGAGTCATATTCCGTTTGTAAGGCTTCATATTATACAATTGCTTACCCTGAAATACCAACACTTTATATATATCATCAACTTTATTTAGTGTTTATATGCAATGCATTCCTCTTTTACATGATACGCAACAGATTTTATTTTATTTATGATGCGCCATTTCCATGTCACTGTCAAGGTCAGACACATTTTTGGTCCAAATGGGATAATACAAATATTTACTATTTGTAAAGGAACTTTGAACAAATAAGGAGTTGATGTTTACTGAATCTATATGACCATATGATCTAAGTGGAAATGTACATAAAAAAGAATGTTCTGCATTACACTGATTAAAATTAAATTAAAACAGTTCTGTTATTGTTTGTTTAATATGTTGATTTATGGTCTTTACCTCAATATCTGTCTCTCATACTTACAAATCTATTTAAAACCCCTTTCTACTTATCCATATCTCTATCAACATACATGGACATAGCGTTGTTTGCACTTACAACTTTATCTGCATTTTAATTCTGTCTCATATATGTATTTATTGACATGTATTATTGACATCTATATTTTTTAGAATATAATTATGATTATCATGACATTGTTTTAAGGTGAAAAAGAGATATCTCACTGGGATTTTCCAACGCTATATACGATTTAATATTTCTTGCTGGAACACCTAGATTTGTTTAGGCAACCTGTCGTTGACATACATTTTCGAGCTAGAGTACGTGCACTGACAGCTGGTGTTACCGATCGTAGGGCAATCGCTGCAATACTGACTGACAAAACAATGTTGCTTGAAGGCGTAGGTGGCCAAATGAGAGCCATTGATGCGCCAGCTTAAAACATGTAAATGATAATTAGAGCATTCATGATGTTATAATGTCATATCATCACGTACGTGTTACTCTGACACCTGGTTAGATTTTTTTTTTAAAAACTGCTATCCGCATCGAAGAAGACTTCTGGGGCAAATATAACTCTGAAATCACAGAATTGCAAGGCCCAAATAAATTATCATTGACTAAACGTAAGCTCAAAAACTACAATGAAGCCAAGAAATCAAAACCTGGCGTTCCATATGATCTTTCTGCTAATGCGATCAGAAACAACGAAAACCGGCGGTATATTTCCGTTCCAGGCGGCGATACCAGCTCTAATTTCATCAGCGGCTCCAGCTGTTGCAAAATCAGCTGCACTTGGTGCTGTTGGAACAGCTACCGCTATGGCACTGAAAAAAAAGCAGCAAGACATGGAGTGTACTGACACGGCATAAACACTCTAAAAAGGGCTGGGTCAAGATTGCCAGGAACACGGTATGATCAAGGTCTGAGACTGCCGGGGACGCTTCGCTAAGCTTCCCATGTCCAATTTTGATTTACATGATGCTGCTCGTCGATTAAACATAACACACTTCAGAGGTGTTTGCATTCGTGATGAATTACCGGGGAAAAAATCGTGTTGAAAGCGGTATCATTATTTCGATGGCCGTTCTTTTCCAAGTACTCATTTTGCCTACGTAGTTGATCCACATGCTGTTGTTTATAGCGATTCGTATAAATTGGCGCCAACAAAACATTTTCACGGTATAGCAAAGTGCGGAGCACACTGATCTGGTATTCAACATTATCAACGCGAAAAATACGGATCCACCAATATGCGGTTAAGAAGAGCTTGTGGTTCTTAACGCCGTATCAACATTATCAGCGCCGACTTATAAAGTTGTGCATGAGTATACCACCCGTCGTTTTAAACAGGTTAATAGTTTATACTGATAGATATTTACGGGAGATAAGCTAGGGTGATATTGCAAGATTTGTAATCTGCGATCTTACCAAAATGCATATATCAACACCTTTATTTAGCTTTTACATACCTTTACATATATCAAGACCTTTATTTAGCTTTTATATGCAGTGCATTCTTCTTCTGCATACCTGTCAACAATTTATTTCATCTATTGTATTATTTCAGTCTTGTAGTCAATGTTAAATTCGGTCGTGTATTTTCCCATCTTAGGCATGATAATTAGAATATTTACATTTTATAGCATGTTTTGACAATTAAGGAATAACTATTTGTCTGTTAACATATCATTTGCAGTGTAATCCTAATATGTGTATGTATGATTTGATGATATTCAGGTTCTAAGTTAGCCTCGTTGTCATTGATTTTCAAAGATTCTTTTGATGCATCTCACCATTTTTATGGCAGCTGGTTGTTAATTGCTATAAGTACGGCTCATAAGGTTTCTTTGACAGGCATTTGTTTGGAAATAAAAGGCACCCATCTCTAACGATTAATTACAGGAGGATTTCGTTCAGAAAGTGATTATCGTAGGAAAATTTAGTACCCTCAGGCAGTGTTCATGATATGTTGTTTATGTAATAATTGCAGGAGACTCGATGCATACTGCTTGGCAAACAATTAAATGTTCCCAACGCATTTCAAAAGTTGGATTCTCAAATATGTCGATGCATGTCATTGATTTAAAGCAAAGTATATTATCATTGTTAAAAATATAATGAAATAAATGTTAACAAATCCCTGAGTTTTGAGTATAAAAAATAAATAGTTTTCATTTAATTGATTCTCTCCCTCTGAAAGAATGTAGCTATATCCAAAATCTTTTCTGCCTATTCCTTTTTCAATCTTCCAACTATGCATTTGTGAACTCTTTGGAATCTGTAGATCTATATATGCAAGCTGTCTTTAATAATATATAAATTCCTGAAAATACTACTGTAGCTTTATTCACAGTGCAGGTTCTTTTACTGACACGGAGTCATTCAGTTTGTAAGGCTTCATATTATACACTTTTTTACCCTGTAATCCCAACAGAGTACATATATCATCACATTTATTTAGTGGGTATATGCACTGCATTCCTCTTTTATATAACACGCCACAGATTTGTTTTTATTTATGATGCGTGTCATTCCAATTTCATAGTCACTGTCAAGGTCAGACACATTTTTGGTCCAAATGTGATAATACAAATATTTACTGTTTGTAAAGGAAGTTAATACATAAATAAGGAGTTAATATTTGCTGAATGTATATATCCATTTGATCTAAGTGGAAATGTACATAAAAAAGAATGTTCTGCATTACACTGATTAAAATTAAACTAAAACAGTTGTGTTATTGGTTGTTTAATATGTCAATTTATGGTTTTACCTAAATCTCTCTCTCTCTCTCTCTCTCTCTCTCTCTCTCATGCTTATAAATATATTTAAAACCCTTTTCAAATAATCCATATCTCTATCAACGTACATGGACATAGTTTTGTTTGCACTTCCAACCTTATCTGCATTCTAATTCTTTCTCATCTGTATATTTATCGACATGTATTATTTACATCTATATTTTTTTATATACACATGATTATCAGGACATTGTTTAAAGGTGCAAAAGAGGTTTAACAAAAATGAAAAGTTAAAATAATATAACATGATTTTCTTTAAATATCTCATTTTACCTTTTTTTCTTTCTTCTACAAATGGTTGGGCACTAGCTAAATTACAGAGCGTGTAAGGTCTCTTTGGTAATAGTCTTCATATCCTGGTTGTTGATTCTGCTTTCTACAAAGGGGAACCGAGAGAGAAGGTCCGCATCCAAATTCCTGGATCGGGATCTGTCAATGATGTTGCATTTTCTTCTGACACTTACATGCTTTATTCTGAATGCATGGCATTAATTCCGATAATGGTCTGGCTATCTGTGAAAAGTTCTTCACAAACTTTGGATAGTAACAGCACTTCCAATGAATTGCCCATCTTCCTCACTGCTGTGTGGAGCTAGCCAGTTCATGATCTTGTCAGATTGGTTAGTATTTTCTAGTCAGCTCTTCCTTGACAGGAGATGCACCAGACAAACTGGCAAAGTCTGCATCTACATCGTGAAGTATTCATGAGTATCAGCCTTAGGCTTAGCCCTTACTATGTTTTGAACTTCTTATGTGAACTCCTATCTACTCACAAACTATGAGAACCACGAAATACACGAACGTTTGCAGAATATAGTAAAACAGATCTATTGAATAATAATTGTAACATGTGTAATTTGAATATTTCTACCACAAAGTTCAGAATTAAATAAATGGTAGAGAAACACACACACACATATCCTGTTAGTCAACAATTTTGAAAAGAATGATCACTCGTAAAGAAACCTTTTCTTTAAATAGTCAGTATTGTTCTATTGGGAACATGAAAATGAGCGATAACAAAATTAAGTGAACAAATTTAAAGATCAGGAAGAAAATTTCATTAATATGACCTTATATTACGCTGAATAGCCATATGATGGACTTCAGATATAAATGCAGAAAAATATCTAACAAGTTCAATTATTCTGCAAAAAATAAAAATTAATTAAACTTGCACCGTTGATAAACAATCTTACATACTTCATCAACGTATAATTTGATCCGGGTCAAAGGCACAAACAAATTATAAAGTGTCCTAATGTGTCGCCATACATGGGTCTGATTTTGATTTTTAACGTAGCTTTAACACATTTCCGGTCATATCGCTATGATGTCTGCAGTGTAGTAGTTTATAGTGATATCTAGCACTGGGGCATCATGTCGCCGACATGTAGCATGATGTTCCACCCAGCCACATTATCCTGACACCAGTCCGACCAGTCCTAACACTAACCTCTTAATGCTGAGCACCAAGCAAAGCAGCTGCTATTATCATTTTAAAAAGTTTTTGATATGACTTGGTTGGGGTTTAACTCGCGATCTCCAACAGAAAGGCGGACGCTCTACCTATTAATTCAAGGTAGAGATCGTTGTTGTTGTTCTTGTGTTTAACGCCATTTTTCAGCACAAGATAGGCTATACATGGCGGCCAGTATAACTGGTGAAGGAAGAACCCTGGAAAACCCAGGGAAGAACCACCGTCACACGAGAAGCTACTGGCAGGCTTTCCCACGTACCCACGCTAGCCGAGCCTTGGACTCAAACCTATGCAGACAGAGGTGAGATAGCAGTGATCCGAAACGGTGAGCGCTTTAGACCACTCGGCCACTCGGGGCCCCACTTGTGTTAGGATCATGTGACTGGGTGGAACATCATGCTACATATCTGCGGCATGATGCCCTAGTCATATGCATCACTATAAACTGCTACACAGCAGACATCGTAGCGATGTGACTGGAAATGTGTTAAAGCTACGTTAAAAATCCAAATCACACACACACACACACACGTGTATTGTGACATATCGTAGTTTACTTGCTAGTTCTAACTAATAACTGCTCCCCTTAGTAGCTGCAAAATTAGATAGGGACTGCTCCCGGAGGCTGGGGGGCGCCGCGATACATCATGGAAGCTTATTGATGTGTACTCAGAACGTGTGTGAATAAATACTGTTTGTGTAACAACTTGAGACTCCCTCATTTTCATGACATGGTGTCAGATGTGACTCCAAAGGATACATAAACTTTTGCAGTGAATGAAAATGGCGAAATTCCAAGCACCGGAGAGCTTTAACTTTGGGAAGCCAGTGGAGTGGCCGGATTGGAAACAGCGTTTCGCGCGCTTTAGGATCGCCACCAAACTAAGTAAGGAAGACGAGGCAGTTCAAGTAAGTTCACTAATATAAGCAATGGGGAAAGAAGCAGAACAGATATTTAAATCGTTTGAGTTTGCTAACGACGAAGATGCCGACAAGTACGCCCCAGTTTTGCAGAAATGTGATGATTACTTCGTCCCCAAGAGCAATGTAATCCACGAAAGAACATGTTTTCACCAATTTAGTCAAAAACCAGGAGAGTCTGTGGAGGAATTTGTAAGAAAGCTGTATGAAATCGCCGACCATTGTGACTTTGGGGCACAAAAGGATGAAGTAATAAGGGATCGTCTTGTAATTTGAATTCTGGATAAAGAGGTTTCGGAAAAGCTACAAATGGAGGCCGACCTTACCTTAGTAAAGGCCATACAGATAGCGAGACAGTCAGAACTGGTAAAAAGTCAGATACGCGACCAAAGTCAGACGGTCAAAGATTTGGATGAAATCTCTAAACAGAACAAGGCATCAAGCACTAAACCAGGATCAAACAACCGAAATGGACAGCGTCAGCGGCGCAAACTAAATCAGATTGGTCAAACAACAGCACAACAAACATGTCACAATGCAACAGGAGGCATGGTAGAGGTGAGAGATGTCCCGCTAAAGGAAAACGGTGCAGACGTTTGCCATTGTCTGTCGCTCAAAAAGAATAAATGAGGTCACATTCAACGAAATACCAGCAACAGATTATGCAGAATACCAAGAAGCATTCTTCCTCGGCTCAGTAACTATGTGTGATGATGATAAGGAGGCATGGCGTGTGATTTTGAACATTTATGGAGCCTCAGTTCACTTCAAAATAGACACTGGAGCGGACGCAACAGTTATGTCTGAAGCAACATACAACTCTCTTCCAACAAAACCAAAGCTGAGACAATCAGAATCCAAGTTGTGTAGCCCTGGAGGAATTCTGGATTCAAGAGGCGAGTTTATGGCACATACTACCTATAAGAAAGTATCATTCAGTTTCGGTATTTGTCATCAAGGGACCACGTGCCGATAATCTCCTTGAACGTGCAGTTGCACATGCAATGGGTCTTGTGAAAAAAGTTGAAGAGATCAACAAAACAGCCTTTGGGCACTTTGGCCTGTTGAAGTGTGAGCCAGTAAAGATCATTCTCCAGGATGATGCCAGACCATACAGTATAGCTGCACCCAGATGGGTACCATTTCCCTTGTTGTCGAAGGTGAAAGAAGAACTGCTCCATATGCAGCAGGAAGGCGTCATTGAGGAAGTAACTGAGCCCACAGAATGGTGTGCGCCTATAGTATCAGTCCCTAAGAAAAATGGCAAAGTCAGAATTTGTGTTGACTTGAAGAAGCTCAGTGAGGCTGTCAAACGGGAAAGATATATGCTCCCTATATGCTCCTGATATATATCACCGAAGCTGATAGGCTCCACTATCTTCTCCAAACTTGATGCAGAAAGTGGATTTTATCAAATACCTTTACATCCAGAAAGTGCAATTCTGACCACCTGTATTACATCGCTTGGTCACTTATGCTTTAAATGTGTTCCATTTGGTATTACGTCAGCTCCAGAGATTTTTCAGAAAAAAATGACAGAGCTGCTGACTGGCTATGAAGGGGCAGAGGCCATTATGGATGATATACTCATTTATGGCAGAACGTTAGAGGAGCATGACAGACGCGTAAATTTGGTACTGGAAAAGCTCAACAGGAGTGGTCTCAAGCTCAACAAATAAAAATGTGAATTTAGGAAGAACAAACTGGAATGCTTCGGTCACGTGATTAGCTCGGATGGCATACTCCCCAGTCCAGCAAAGGTTTCCGCAGTGAAAGAGCTACCTGCTCCATTAAATATCAGTGAACTTCGTCGCACCTTGGGCATGATCAACTACCTTGGTAGATTTCTCCCAGACTTGTCTACAATAATGCGACCAATTATGGACCTGCTGTAACCAGATACAGCCTGGTATTGGGGCCCAGACCAGGATTATGCCTTCACGAAAGTCAAGGAGATGCTGACATCCACACCAGTCTTAGCATTTTATGACCCTGGCAAGTTAACAGTTGTCAGCGCTGATGCCAGCAGTTATGGAATTGGTGGGGCAATATTCTAACAACATGGAGAGAAACTCAAGTCAGTTGCCTTTTGTTCCAGAACACTCACCCCTGCAGAGGTTAAATATGCACAGATAGAGAAGGAGTGCCTTGCATGTGTGTGGGCTTGCGAAAAGTTTTCACGATATCTTGTTGGACTGGACTCGTTCAGATTGCATACGGACCACAAACCTTTAGTGCCATTGGTCAACGCACATGATTTAGATTAAGCTCCTTTAAGGTGTCAACGACTGTTGATGCGGTTGAGACGCTTCAACGCAAAGGCAGAGTATGTAGCTGGGAAGCTTTTGGTAGTTCCAGACACCCTGTCTCTTAGCTCTCTCCTGAGCCAGGAAGCCACATACGAAGATGAAATCGAAGTTTTTAAAGAGTCAGTGGAGGCATGCAGGCCAATTTCCGACATGAAATAAGAACAAATAAAAGAAGGTTACAGGAGTGACCACCATCTGCAGACTGCAATGACTTTCACCAGAAATGGATGGCCGGATAAGAAAAATAGCTGTCCCCTAGATGTATATCTATACTTTGCTGTACGCAGTGAACTGTCGATTCAGAACGACCTATTTCTCTTCAGGGACAGAGTTATCATACCTACAGTCTTAAGGCCCTGAAATCTTGATAACATTCACGAGGGTCATCAGGGATTAGCCAAATGTCGTGAGAGAGCCCAAAGTTGTGTATGATGGCCTGGAATCGCGAGACAGATCCAAGACAAAATAGAAACATGTGAATTTTGTCAGATTAGGAAGCCAGCACAGAGGAGGGAACAATTGAAGACAACCCCTCTACCAGACAGACCATGGCAGAAAATTGCAATTGATATTTGTGAAGTCAAACAAGAAAGATACCTGGTAGCTATTGACTACTTTTCACGCTATTTGGAAATTATGCATCTAACAAAAACAACCTCCCAGCAGGTAATTGGAAAGCTAAAGAGCACATTTGCACGATTTGGAATCCCAGAAATCGTAGTTTCAGACAATGGGACCCAGTTCACTTCCTCAGAATTCAAGGAGTTTGCTGAGAAATACGACTTCAAACAAGTATTCACCAGTCCTCACTACCCACAAGCGAATGGTGAGGCAGAAAGTGGTGTCAAAATAGCAAAATCCATACTTAAGCAGGATGATGTATTCCTTGCCTTGATGGTTTATAGAGCCACACCGACGACTGCGACAGGTGCCAGCCCAGCGCAATTGATGATGGGACGCCAGATGAGGACCACCTTGTCCATTATTGAAAAGAAGTTAAACCCCAAGTGGCCAAACCTCAAAATCATCAGGCAGAGAGACTTTAAGACAAAACATAAATATGAATTCTTTTACAACCGGCGCTACACTAAACATAATTTGCCAGATATTACTGAAGGAGACAGCATGAGAATCAAATGGCATGGAAATGATAACAAGTGGTCAACACCAGGCATAGTTATTCAAGCCGACAAAGACCGAAGAAGCTACTTGGTAAAAACTCCCCAGGGATATACAGACGCAATCGAACCCATGTACAGCGGATGAAAAGCCCTGAGAATCTACTTCCAGTCGAGACAAATACGTCTACAGACATTGCAACAGAGTCCCCACAGTGTCCTGTCTGGAGTCATTTGGAGTCCATCACAAAGTCTCTCAATAATATGGAGCCCGTGCCACCATCTGATGATTGTACCACCCAGTGTGACCCAGTCCAGCCAACCCCCAGCAAGCCAGCTGTACCCAATGGGCCCAACAGTCCAAATACTCCAGTGCGGACGTTAAGTGGGAGAGTCGTTCGAAAACCAGCCAGATTCAGTGAGTTTGTCTAAGAAAGCGACTTTTATAAATGTGCCAAGGCATAGTTTAGTATTGGATTTCGAAATTATTGTAATAGAATTGGACTTTTAGGTTTCTATAGTATTAGAATCAGGCCTATCATGTGCAAGTTTACAGTAACCCATTATACAAATCAATTCCGTAAATTCTTTCAGTGGACAGTTCAAATACAAAGACAGTAAATTCATTGCTTACTTATATAATGTTTTCATATTGGCGGAATTGATTCATTGTTTTTTCCTATCTACTCATAAGCAAAATTTTATATTCAGATACTCTTAAAAGAGGGGAGATGTGACATATCGTAGTTTACTTGCTAGTTCTAACTATTAACTGCTCCCCTTAGTAACTGCAACATTAGATAGGGACTGCTCCCGGAAGCTGGGGGACGCCGCGATACATCATGGAAGCTTATTGATGTGTACTCAGAACGTGTGTGAATAAATACTGTTTGTGTAACAACTTGAGACTCCCTCATTTTCATGACATGTATTGACTCATTTGGACACATTACAATTTGTTCGTGCCTTTGAACTGGACCAAATTATAAGTTGGTGAAGTAGGTAAGAATGTTTATCAACTGTGCAAGTTGAATTTGCATTTATTGCAGAATAATTGAACCTGCTAGATAAAAAAAATTCTTCATTTATATCTGAAGTGCATATTATAGCAGCCCAGCATAATATAAATTCATATAATAAAATTTTCTCCCTGAACTTTAATTTTGTTGACTTTATTAATTATGTTAGCTTTCATTTTCTTGTCCTTAGTTCACTTTTAGGAAATTAACACTTAAGTTGTGATTTGGGTTTGCATCTTTAAGACTGCATTATACAAGAATTTCGAATACAGATAGTTCTTGTTCACTGGATTCGACAAGACTTTATTTTCCCATAGATTATATTTCGTTTCAAATAGTACAATATTTACTATTAAAGAAAAGGTTCTTTCAGAGTGTTCATTCTTTGCAAAATTGTTGATTAGCGATATATATATATATATATATATATATATATATATATATATATATATATATATATATATATATATTCTTTTATTTTTTTACTATTTCTGGAATTCCGAACTTTTGTGATAAATTTCCTCAAATAACACTTGCTACAAGTATTACCCAATAGAACTGTTTGCACATACTATATTCCGCAACCGTACGTGTATTTCGTGGTTTTGATAGCGCAGTAGTTAAGAGTTCACAGAAGAAGTTTAAAATATAGTTGGAGACTTTAAGGCTTTAAAGGTCAAGACTAAGACTACTATATATGTCATACTACCACAGGAGATGACCGCTCTGGCGGCCTAGTGGTTACAGCGGCCGCCTCAGAAGGGGGAGGTCGTGGGTTCGAACCGAGTCATACCAAAGACTTACAAAAATGGTACTAACAGCTGCCTCGCTTGACGCTCAGCATTAAGAGGTTAGTGTTAGGACTGGTCGGCCTGGTGTCAGTATAATTTGACTCGGTGGGACATCATACTACATGTCTGCAGCATGATGCCCCAGTGCTAGACATCACAGTAAACTGCCACACTGCAGACATCGTAGCAATATGACTGAATTTTTAAAAAATATATTACCGTATAGTTCTTGCTTTAGCTTTAAGTAACAGATTCACGTAGAACTTTTTTCTTTCTTTTGGGATATAATACGTCTAATATATGAAATAAAGAGAGGTCACCTTTTCCTTACTAGTCTTTATTTTGTTTTTCAAAGTGAGAATGAATAACAATGACTTGTTCCTTTCGGTGAACGTGTGCACAGGTTTGAAAACACATTTCATGCTCGATTTAATTAGGTTGTAAAATATAATAGGTAAAGAAAAAACTGTGAATAAATTTGAAACTAATGTTGAATTAGATAAATATTTTTCGAAGTTATAAAGATCATGAGCTTTTGGGCGTCTGTAGGAAAGATTCCCAAAGGCAAATCGTACATGGGAGAAGGAACATCTGGAGAAAAGAAGTACAGCAGAGATGGAAGTGATGCTGTGGGAGTTACGTAGACGATAATGAAATGCACCACATCTCCTGTGAAAGAGGGTTGCTTTAGTTTTTATAACGCTTCCAATTTATTTTTTCTCTCCAATCTCTCCGTATCTTCAGTAGAGCAATTATTCCAGACTTGATAAACATAAACATTATATGTCTTGGCTAGGTCTAGAGTTCATATCTCTTGACTAGGTCTATAGTTTTATGTATTGACTAGGTCCTGAGTTTATGTCTTGATTAGGTCTATAGTTTTTATGTATTGACTAGGTCCTGAGTTTATGTCTTGACTAGGTCTAGAGGTTTTATGTATTGACTAGAACTAGAGTTTATGTCTTGACTAAGTCTAGAATGTATGTCTTTACCAGGTCTAGAGTTTATATCTATTCACTAGGTCTAGAATTTAGGAATTATTGACTTGACTAGATCTAGAGTTTATATCTTGACTAGGTCTATAGTTTTTGTGTCTTGAATAGGTCTAGAGTTTGTGTCTTGAATAAGTCTAGAATTTATGTCTTGACTAGGTCTAGAGTCTGTATGTTTTGACTAGGTCTAGAGTTCATTTCTTGACTAGGTCTAGAGTTTATGCCTTGAATAGGTCTAGAGTTTATGTCTTGACTAGGTCTAGAATTTATGTTTTGACTAGGACTATAGTTTATGTCTTGACTAGGTCTAGAATTTATATCTATATGTCTTGACTAGGTCTAGAGTATTTATGTCTTGACTAGGTCTAGAGTCTATATGTGTTGACTAGGTCTATAGTCTATGTCTTGACTAGGTCTAGAGTGTTGATGTTTTGACTAGGTCTAGAATTTATATCTCATGACTAGGTCTAGAATTTATGCCTTGACTAGGTCTATAAGTTTTATGTTTTGACTAGGTCTAGAGTTTATGTCTTGACTAGGTCTAGAATTTATATCTCATGACTAGGTATAGAGTCTATATGTCATGACTAGGTCTAGAGATTTTGTCTTGACTAGGTCTAGAGTTTATGTCTTGACTAGATCTAGAATTTATATCTCATGACTACGTATAGAGTCTATATGTCTTGACTAGGTCTAGAGTCTATATGTCTTGACTAGGTCTAGAGTTGATATCCCATGTCTAGGTCTAAAGTTTATGTCTTGACTAGGTCTATAATATATGTCTTGACTAGGTCTAGAGTTTATGTTTTGACTAGGTCTAGAGTGTTTATGTTTTGACTAGGTCTAGAATTTATATCTCATGACTAGGTCTAGAGGTTTTATGTCTTGACTAGGTCTAGAGTCTATATGTCTTGACTAGGTCTAGAGTCTATATGTCTTGACTAGGTCTACAGTCTATATGTCTTGACTAGGCCTAGAATATATATGTCTTGACTAGGTCTAGAGTCTATATGTCTTGACTAGGTCTAGAGTCTATATGTCTTGGCTAGGTCTAGAGTCTATATGTCTTGACTAGGTCTAGAGTCTATATGTCGTGACTAGGTCTAGAGTCTATATGTCTTGATTAGGTCTAGAGTCTATATGTCTTGACTAGGTCTAGAGTCTATGTCTTGACTAGGTCTAGAGTTTATGTTTTGACTATGTCTAGAGTCTATATGTCTTGTCTAGGTCTAGAGTCTATATGTCTTGACTAGGTCTAGACTCTATATGTCTTGATTGCTTAAGTTGAAAGCTTGGCTGATCATGTGAATAACATAAAGTTTTGTAATACATTTTGATTCAAAGCCTAAACGTTTTGTGATGCAATTTTTGTTTGAAAGTCACACTTCTACATTTATTGCTGCATGCTGATGTGTGATGATTCCTATATTGCTGAACAGAAAACATGTCCATGTCTTCCCTGTGATGCCTGCTTAAACAAACTTGCAAACTGTTTACATTGTGGTCAATTTTTTGTGTGAAAGTTTTAAGTCAGGTAAAGTAGATATACTGATGATACGTGTGGCCACAGGTCAGACAGTGTTTTGTGTGACATGTCTTTGATATATATATATATAAAGAAACTGTAGGAAATAGGAAATAAGAGAGTTTTAGCAGGGCATGTGTACATTTTATTATTCTGAGTGGAAACAGAGAAAGATGGAGAGAATTAACATGGGGGGGTTGTAAGAGCAGAGGTAAGGAACATCTTTCTGTTTTTTGTCTGATGGGAGTTCTGAATGCTTTATGTGTGTGAGTACATTTGCATTTCATGAACATTTTAGTTATGTATCCTTTGTGTGTGCTGATGAAAAAAATGTGACAAAATTAATAAATTGTATTATACTATTTAAAAATAAATCAAGAACAGATCAAACTGCATATTCATAGTATGGGGGAAAAAAGATCATGTTGTTATCCTGTTTGTACAAGAAAATTATCACTTGTAGTATCACTTTTCCAAAATAAACAAGTGTAGTAACAACTAGTTGCAATTTGTAAAATGGTTTCTCGCATAAATAAGACCTATTGAGCAATACAAGATAAATTGCAAATTCATTTCAATTTTTACAATTATCTGATGACCCCCAATGTTGTAAAGCGATTAAAGCTTCTAAAGATTAGGCGCTATACAAAGTCCTCAATATTATTATTATTATTATTATTATTATTATTATTTCAATTTTTAAAATTATCTGATGACTCCCAATGTTTTTGTATATACTTTCAACCAGAAGAGGTTTACCAGACAGAACATGTTATTTACAAATGCTAATTATCACCATATTTTCAAAGACAAAATCAAAGTAAATTTTTGTCACCATTTTATCAAAGTCAAAATCAAGCTAAATGTTATCACCATTTTATCAAAGCTAATTGTTATCAAAATGTTATCAATTTAATTCATAATGCAGATCAGGAAGGGTCTTTGTTGTTTGTTTTAGTGACAACTCCTATAGTAAAGTCATACAGGTCATGTATGCACATTTACTAATTTTAAATTAAATATAAATTATTGTTTTAAAATTTAACACTAATTTTGTTTAATAAAAGTCTATTTAGTCCTGATTATTGATTGATCTGCACCTTAACTGCCATCAAGAAACTTTCAGATGAAAATTTCTATGGTCTTTTATAATGGTGGCCATGTACTAAACTTGGGTCAAGAAAAGAGCGTATGAGATGGACTCGTCACAATACAGGGTAGTATGAATTTGTTTATCGTTATGAATAGCTTTCAGTGTGACAATACAGCATGCGACATTCAATCCAGATTGTACTGGATCACACCTGTAGATTCATTTTGTCCAAAAATGTCTACATACTTTAAGATTGATTTTGCTGTATGGGTGTAAATAAAGACCTTCCAAAATGAACATTGATGTTTAAAAATCAAGTGAAGTGAATACTTGTCATTTAAAGGTATGATGACTCAAATTATAAAAAATGACACTCATTACTGAAGTAGTGCTGCAAGCATACATGACATGTGTGACTCTTTCTGTAACAAACTGCTTAGACCTAAATCTGCTGGCAGATTATTCAATGACATGCAGACCTTGGACTAGATTTATAAGCCATTGTGATTTTGTGCAGTATGTTAACAAGATATATTCAAATCATGGCGTGCATCAAGCCAATGACATGGTTTTATCGGGTTACAGCATACAATATGGCTTTAAACTTTGACATACGGTCCGCGCCGTCGAGGACGTTGCGTATTCCTTTGTTAAAGTGACAGAGTAGTTGCATATTCCAGTGTTAAAGTGACAGAGTAGTTGCATATTCCAGTGTTAAAGTGACAGAGTAGTTGCATATTCCAGTGTTAAAGTGACAGAGAGAACAGTTAACATGTAATGTACGATATATTATGCTGACAAAGATAAATACTATTAACAATCAAGAATAAGTACTGATCTTATTGCAAGAACGGCAACAGTGACAGACCCTCCACTTCGAGTTGCATGCAATACATACATGGGTTGACCCTTTTAAAAGCTTGTAATCAATTGACAAATAAGGGACGATAACTTCAAAAGAGGCTGGCCTCTCTATAATTAAAGTGATCCGGTTTTACTAAGTTTCATTTGCAGAAGCAGAGGAAGGAAAGAAAAAATGGCTGTTTAGATATTGTGTGCGACACGCTACATTTGGAAATAAAAAATAACACGTTTTTTTTTCTTCTTCTCATTGCTGTGCTTTTACATAATTTGATGTTGACACTGTTACCGTGTTTTTGCCTGTTGCAATGCTTTTCACGAGACTATACTATTCTCGCTTTGCAGAAGTCAGAATTCTTGTACATTTATTCTAGCAAGATTTACTTGCTTTGGATAAGAAAGCTTGCCAGTAGCTTCTCGTGGGTCAGTGGTTCTTTCTGGGGTTTACCCTGGTTCTTCCTCCACCATTAATACTGGCCGCCATGTATAGCCTATCGTGTGCTGAAAATGGTGTTAGATCCCACAACAACAAAAACAACTTGCTTTGGAGATCCTATTCCTATAAAAGACATATTTTTAATTTAAAAATAGATTGTTGTCAAGGTTTTGTTTTATTGTTATAAAAAAATTCATTTTCTCATTTTATTGAACTTTGAATATAGTGATTTAGTTTCTTATTAATTCAACGTTGACCACTGTTGCAGTGATGTTGTATGTTGCTGTTCTTTTGTGGCCATTTCAAGCCTATAGCATAACGTATCAGTAAACTTTATGAGGTCACAAAAAGGCTATTTTGCATGCATCCGATCAGAGCAATGGTTACATAGATACAGGCTGTCAAAAACTTATTTTCATACTTGTATGAAACTTTGGACTGTCACCGATATTTACGCGATGCACCATGCTGGGTTTTTTTCTTTTGCATTTTATCTTGTTCAGAGGAGAAACTTATTCTTTAATTTTGCACCGTATCTTAAGCACACTTTTCAGAAAGAGAAGATACTCTTTGTCTATACGCACGTCTAAGATGGAGAATATTAGATTACAATATTGTCATTTTTCCTGAACGCGAGTTGTTCACCATCAAGAGTTACCAAAATCTGAGAGTCGCTCGCACTTGGGGTAAGAAAGAATCGCCCACATCGATCTTGTGGTAATGTGGTGAAAGGTTAATGTCACTGCGACTGGAAGAAGAAAGATTATTTCCTCAATAACTCGAGTTCCCCGCCATCTACAGTTGCTAAACATTGTGTTTTGCACATCGGGTAAGAACCCTATTGATTTCGGGGTCAACAGATAGAAGGTTAAGGTCACTGTAAATGCGAGAAGACAAATGATTTCCGCATGGTAATAGTTGTTTTTTATTAAATATCTGAACTACATACTGTGCATGTGGTTCAAGAAGCCTGTTAATTTGCGGGTCAAAAGGTAATTGAAAAAGGTCAGTGACTAAGACGACTTAAAAAACAGTTTCCGCACAATAACATTCGTTATGTATGATGGACCTAAACCAAATTCTTGTATATGGCTTGTACTTGGATCAAGAAAAAAACCTTTAAATGTCAAGGTCAATATGTCAAAGATCAAGGCCGTAGTGACTGAAGGGCTAAAAGGGGTTTCTGCACAATTTTTTTTTTTATGAACCATGTGTCTTAAGCAAAGGTTGTGTATGGTTTGCATATTGCATATTGATTTTGAATTAAAAGGTCACTAGTCAAATCACTTTGAAGAAAAATGTTTCTTTGCTTGATAATTTTAGTACACTGACTAAAGTCTGTGGTGGGATTTCACTTATGGCATGGTTCTTTGACGTGATCAGAGAATAGAAGATTTCTTCACATCGGTGGTTTTGCCTGAAAGTTTCTGGTATGAATCTGTTTCTAAGATCTACACACAAAAGGACATTGTAAAACAACAAAGTAACAATCATCTTCTTTTTATCTTTTATGACATAACATACGTTGATTTGGGGGATGCCATTATGATAGCCTTCCTCTGTAGCTGAGTTGTGAGTCAGCTTAGTGCATTTTGTAGATGGGTAGGTAAATTAATAGTTGTATAAAACCGAACGGAAAATGTATCATAAAATTTTCTATAGTGGTATCCCTTGTTTGATTTATTTAAGGCTGAATTCCAATCCTGAATTAAATCGTCTTTAAGACGTTGTCTAAAATTCAACAAAAATACTTTTTCATTTTCTACATCCTGTGCGAACTAATTACAGCCAAATCCATATCTGAATAGTATGTCTTTAACTTTCGAAGCCTATGTAACTTTACCCGACTGGTCGTTTTTTCAGCATAATATAGCATTCTCTTGGATATTTGTTATCACCCATTCTGATCAACCTAATCTCATACTTGATGCATTTTAAATAAAAGCTAAAAATCCAGATCACGCATATTTTCAGTAATAATTTAAACAGAGAGGTAGTCTTCCACATTCTCCTCTTGGTAAAAGGGAGTATGTATGTCTCGAAAGGTTTAGAAATCTAGTGCAGAGCCTATCATGTACCTTTTCAGTTGTATCAAAAAGTTCGAAAACTTCTGTCATGGAAAATTTGCCTAACTTATTTTGAATGATACTCACTGAGTGTAGAGACTTGATTCCTTGAATTGCGAGTTCTTGCTTTGCTTTCGTCCATTTAAGTTTAAAAAGCTAATCATTGGAAACAAGGTAGCCTGGAACGCTGTATTATCGCGGTACTTAACCTTCTTATCGGTACATATTAAAACTGTTTTGCTATTTCTGCTTACTTATTATTTATGAAGTTTCAATGACTTTCCCTTTTTCTATTCCTATAAGAATGCTTTGTCAATCGAAGCTCATAAATGTAAATATAACAGCATATGGTAACTGACCCAGATTAACGTACCATGGGGGAACAACTCTATATTATTATCGCGGTATTTACCTAACTTACGTATGGTAGTAGCACGCGGGTATTATAATGAATATAAAACACCACTTACCTATGAAAAGAAATGTCCACGCTTGTACTGGCATAATATTTCCAAAATAAATGAAAGGATCCAATAATTTTCACTGTTTCATTACAACGTTCTTCCAATCTATCACAATATTTACAGAGGATGTCATGACATGGTCTAGTCCTACATGTAAGACATAGCACATTTTGATTTTGTTTAGGTGCTCTGTCTTACTATCCAAATAACGGCATTGTATAGTGTGTTCCGATGTTGTTGACATCGGAATGAGTAATCAAAGTTTCAGGAATATCTCACACATTTGGCAGCCAATATCGAAAATTTTCCACTAATTTATGTGTAATTAATATACTTACTGTGCTGTCTTTATCCTGGTGGAATGAAAATATGACACTAGCAAATGGATGCATGTTCACGTTCCGTTGACATACATTTGAATTTGTTGCAATGCGACGGTAGTCGAGGTATGCCGAAGTAAGTTCAAGTAGGTTCATGTTGGGGATATGTTTCTTGAACGAAACGAACCGTTGCTTACAGTTCCAATAGGCATAATATATTTTTTATTCGTTTCGTTAAAAAATAATATTTCAACTTTATCCGATTTCGGCATTTTCGGCTTTCATCGCTTTCCAGCCAACTGAAATGTAGGCCACAGAAACTTGAAAACGGGTCCATTTCTTTTGTGAGAATTTGAATTTATTAGAGAAAAGGCATCATAGTAAGTAAAGTCTGACTAAAACATTATAACTTTACTTTGTAGAAAAGCGTCGTTATTTTAGTTGTCAGTTGTGTGAAATATTCCTGAAAATTTTACTTTCGTAACGATGTTAGTCGACATCAAAACACACTACACAGCGCCATTAGTAAGACCCTGACGCCCAAAACATAAATATCAGCGTCAGGTCTTACAGGTAGGACTAGACATGGTCTTCTTGATAATGCATCGGCATTCTTATGAATCTTTCCTTGTCTATACTCATTTTCATAGTCATATGCCGACAGAAACGTTAACCATCTGGCCAATTGTCCTTCCTCTAATTTAAAGTTCAAAAACAATCTCAAACTACCATGGTCAGTTCTCACTATGAACCTACGACCATACAAATAATTGTGAAAATGTTTAATGGCATTTACAATGGCCAGTAACTCTCTGTGAGTTACACAGTATTGTCTCTCAGGTTTTGAAAAGCATTTGCTAAAGTAACAGATAACATTCTCCCTTCCATCTTGGACTTGTGATAGGACAGCACCATATCCAATATTTGAAGCATCACAATTAAGGATGAATGGATCATTTTCAGTTGGGAAAGCAAGTATCGGAGCTTTTGTTAAAGCTTGTTTCAGAGTATCAAATGACCTTTGACATTCCGCAGTCCATTTGAACTTTACATTCTTTTCTGCCATTTGATGGAGAGGTTTAGCAATATCCGCAAATCTGTGAACATATGATCTATAGTATGAACACATTGAAACAAAACTTTTGGTTTGTTTGGCATTTCTTGGCACAGGCCATTCATTAATGGTTCGTATCTTTTCAAGCAAGGTCCCAACACCTGATTCATTTATCAAATGAGCTAAGAAAGAAACTTGCTTCTGAAAAAGACAACACTTCTTGGGATTAAGTTTCAAATTGGCTCGTCGCAATCTCTCAAAGATAATGGTGAGATTTTCAAGTTGACCCTCAAATGTTTTCGAATAACAAATCAGATCATCTAAATACAGGATCAAACATTTCCATATTAGACCAGAAAATACAACTTGTGTCAATCTGGTGAATGTGGCAGGTGCATTGCAAAGACCAAATGCCATTCTTTTCCACATCCACTGTTCACCACCAGGAATTGAAAAAGCAGTTTTTGGTCTGTCTAGTTCCTTAATTTCACATTGCCAATAACCTGATTTCATGTCAAGGCAATACCACCATTTTGAACCAGAAAGTGCATCAAGACTATCATCAGTGCGAGGTAAAGGTTGTGAATCCTTCAATGTCACATCATTCAGGTGTCTAAAATCACAACAAAATCGAACAGATCCATCTGGTTTATTTACCATTACTACAGGAGCATTCCAAGGACTTTGGGGAC
This sequence comes from Sinohyriopsis cumingii, assembly GCA_028554795.2. Lineage (NCBI taxonomy): Eukaryota > Metazoa > Mollusca > Bivalvia > Unionida > Unionidae > Sinohyriopsis > Sinohyriopsis cumingii. The sequence goes on along the minus strand of CM068834.1, from coordinate 7,482,675 downwards.
ATTTTTCAATTATGTCAGCTTCTGCCATTTTCTTAATTTCTTCTTCGGCAATCTTTCTTTTTGCTAGTGGAATTCTGTATGGATAAAGTCTAATTGGCTGAGCATCATTTGTGTTAATTGTATGTTGGGTTAGTGTAATGTGGCCTATGTCATTAGAATTTTTGGAGAAAACATCCTGATTTTTATCAGAACATTTCTTAGTTCATTTATTTGTTCATCGCTTAAATTCTTTGAGGACCTTTTAAACATGTCTCTTAGGTGTTTGGGCATTATTTCATTCATTTTACCATCTGTCTCTGAGACATTATTTGAGTCAGAAGTTGTACAATCATTTACAGATGCAGGATGATATTCAGCTACTACTGTATTTTTAAAGACTTTGCATGGTTCAGTTCCAAAATTTGCTATTCTAATGGGTAATGTATTTCTACTAGGATCAACTAGGACCTTTGCTACCAACAATCCCGTCTTTTCAGTAAATTTCACTGCAGGTTCAATCAATCCATAGGAGCCTTCTCCCACAATTCCTAATGGTTTGCTGTTTGCTATAATTTCGGAATGTGGAGGAACCTCAAAAATTTCAGTAACTGCCACCCGGCAACAAACAGGTCCCTTTACATTGTTAAAGAAACGTGTAACTTTTTCTCCATTTACATTTAAACATCCCTTGCTTATCATCAAGTCACATTTGTTTGTCCTCGTGAAGTCCATTCCCATGATCCCTTCTTGTTGAATTTCTGCAATAAGCATCTCAGTTTTAAATACTTTATTCCCAAGTTTTATATCCACATTTGCTTTACCAAAAAATGGTACAGTCTCTCCAGTTAATGTCAGTAAGCTGGTATTTACTGGATTGATTTTTAGCGGATTTGACCATTGTTCTGCAACACTCTTTCTTAAAATAGACACACTTGCCCCTGTGTCACAAAGCAATTTCATTTCATTATGGTTTACTGTGCCCAGTACAAAGTATCCTTAATCCTTTCCCAGACTATTAAGCTTAATTGTTGGGGACCCTATATGAGAGGAGGACGAGTTTCGGTCCCTACGCTCGCCCCCTTCCAGTTTTCCTGGTTTTTGCCTCGGACCTTGATTTCTGTTTTCTCTCCAGTTACCCTGAAATCTTCGTGAATTGTCATAATTTGATCTGTAATTTGAATTATATCTGGAGTTATCTTCCCATTTAGGTTTGATATTATTTTGCTGATGGTTAAAACCACCAGATCTTTCCCTTGACTGATTAGCATCATTTCTATCAATCATCTGACGTCTTGAGCCATGTAGATTTTGTGATTTATTGCTTTGCTGGTTGAATTTTACTTGTTGAACAAGTTCACCTATTGTTGCAGTAAGCTTTTCGAAGTTTTTTTTGAGTTCATTACTCCCACAGTTGTGTTTGCAATCTTCACACCCTTTACCAAAATTCTCTTGAACAGAACCAACCGTTCTGTTTCTTTGTCTATTAGCTATTCTGTGTGCTTCTAGTTTTACAGCCAATGTTTCAACTTCTGATATGGTCTCTGAGCCATGTTCCCTAAGTCTCAGTCTTATATCTGAGTCATTGAAGGCTTCAGTGAACTGTTCTATTGCTAAAATTTCAACCACATCAGTACTTGCAGAAGGATAGGCTAATCCTGTAAGTTTTCTGATATTCTGAGCTAGTTCAGGAAGTGTCTCCCCTTTTTCTCGGTATCGAGATTTCAACTTTGATCGAAAGATCTCTGCTCTGTGTATAGAACCAAATCTATTGATGAGAGCTCTAACTAGAGTATCATAGTTTGTTATCTGTTCATTTTCCAATTCACTGAGCAGTGAGCGATCTACCCCGGACAAACTGCTAGCTAGGTACAATGCTTTTTAGTGATTATTCCAACCATTGATTTCTGCGACAATGTTAAATTGAGTGAGATATTCATCAATGTCGATATTTCCATCAAATAACTGAGGTTTCATTTTAGGGGTTGTGTTTGTTCCACCATTCTGGGACAATTTATGCAATGCATGCACATTATGTGTTACCACTTTGCTTTCTGTTTCTTTTGCAACTCGATTTGCTTTTGAGTTTTCTTTAATAGACGAGTTACTTTCTACTTTTTCAATCCTTTCTTGCATTTCATGCAGTTGATGAGAAACATTTTCAAATTGCGTACTCATTGTCTCACTCATAGACCAAATTGTACTTTGCATCTGATGTGCAAATTGACTCAAGTTTCTATCCAACTTTCCTCGAAGGAAGTATTCACTTCCCAATTTTCATTCATATTTCTGTTTTCATTTTCAGTATCAATTTCACTGGAGAGAGATACACCTCCACAAACACTTTCTAGGGAATTGCTTTTTCTTCTTTCATCCATTTTTTTTTACCACCAATACCTGGTTAACAAGTAAAGATACAAAACTTTTCTAATTTGATTTAATCTTTTATATTTCAAAAATTGTGTTTTTAATTTATTTTTCAGAACCCCACATCTGACACCATTTGTTACGACTGTTTGCTACGGTTCTTTCAGTCATAACATATTCTGGGTTCGCCTGGTATTGGCTTGAGGTGAAATGAATGTTGCATTTTGCTTGTGGTGTTTGTATTGATATTTCTGTACAATACAAGGCTAGAATAACAGAGGAGATTATAGAGAAGAATGAAGAAATGTGTGATATTTATGTTGTAAATAAATACTAAATAAATTATGTTTTACTTTTTATTGTGTTCTCTTATTTCCTTTTTCTAATACTCACAAGATCACAATTACATTGACATACACAATAATAATTTGACTTCATGACCATACATTTTCTATACAACATAAGCCAAACAAGATTGTTTATTTTTTAATACACAAGTTTTCATGTATACTTTAAGAAACCGCAATTTTAGCATAAATAATTTTATAAACTAAATTTAATATAATGTAGATTATGTTTTTATAGCATCAAAATATAATTATATTGGTGGTGAATTGTACTAACCCTGTTTATAGAAATTATCATGCAGTTGGTGAGAAACAGTTTCTATACAACATAAGCCAACCAATGCAGGAATTTCGGGGCCTTCTTCCCTGGGTCACCAATGGAGTTTACCTTCCCACAGACTCCTGTTTTTATATACCTCACCCGTAACCGTTACTAAATGATCTTTCTGGATCCGCCCCTGTATCATGCACCTCTAAACAGTCGATCCTCAGTGCAAGTCTCAAATCATTAAATATATACAAATGCTTTGCGGATTTTGCCGTTTAATTCCGAGTCATCTCTCCTTGATTGCCTGCATGCACCTATCCCAGAACATATCCAGTGCCTGTTCATTAAAATCCAATCTATCCTCACGTGGATATTCGATGTAAGAGTTTGACAGAAAAACGTCTCTCATGTTGACAACCCTGTAGATCTGCTCGGCCGGGATATCTTCGTAAAGAATGACAAAGAACGTGTCTCGGCCACTGTGAATGGCTTCCTGACGCGCCATTTGGAACTCATACACACACCACTTGCTCAGCAAAAAGTTTTCGGTGAGAATCATGACAGTCTTTCTGCTGTTATGAATGGCTTCGATTATGTTGGAGGCAATCTCTCTACCGGGTACAAAGTCACGAAACGATACACACAAACGCATCCCTCTTTCGTGTTCCATTTTCTTTAACATAAAATCTCGAACGAACCCGCGATCTTCATCTGCAAAGGAAACGAAAGCATCGTATACAAAGTTGTTGTCAGTATCAAAATTACTAATTGGATGGTATCCTCTAGACCTATTCATGGTCATGAAATACAAGTACCTTAACTTCCATCTGTAACGGTATACAATACCCACGACAACTATGACAATAGCCACAGAAATACTAATAGTTGTACCCAAAATCAGACCGAATTTTGACATGCATTTCTTATCCAGCGTGTTTATATCGCGAATGAAGTCATTCTTGTTTCTTATCACTGCCTTCGTGCCATTTGCTAACACACAGGATGTCATGCCAACAACATTGGTTTTCGTATCGCGAAGCCAAATCATAAATTTAGTGGTCGAACACACGCATCTGAGTTGATTGAAGGATATGTTGACGTTAATTATCTCAGTCGTCATAGAAGCGATGTCTTCCAGTGCTATACGTATTGGATAGTGCACAACCTGCAGCATGTTTTTCGATAGATCAAGTACCCTAAGTTTTATCATGTGACCTATATTCACGAGAAACATGTCTAAAAGATTGTTGCTGAGGTTAAGAAGTTTTATGCTGACCAGTCCCCGAAATATATTTTCGTTCAAAGAAGGTATTTTGTTGTTCGACATGTCAAGGTACCGAAGAGTTGCTAGGTTCTTAAAGATTTGCCCGGAAACGTCTTTTGGAATCACTATTCCCAACAGGTTGTTGGACACAAGCAAGGTGACTAGGCGTGGGAGATGGTCAAAAAACTGGAAGGACAGCTCAGAACAGTGGTTGTTAGAAAGATCCAGGTAGATCAGGTTATCAAAGCCGTATACAGGTCCTGTCCATTGGTACAGCATAGAGTAAGAAGCGTCCAGATATTCAAGACTGTTTTTCCCGATTCCAAAATTTAGTACTGGAAATGCTAGTTTTGAGTGACTGAAGTTAGCTACTTTTAGATTTTCTGGTATTTGAATGGTGAGGTTCGTCCAGTTTGTAATGTCCAGAATAGCAGTGACATCTCTTTTCTTAAAATTTATCGCATTAATAGGCGAGAAAAACTGATAGCTTGCATCAAAAACGGTAAGGTTTTTCAAAAGGACCGTGAGCAAGAGGTAGTCACCCATCGAAAATCGGTTAAGGGAAACGTTAAGTTTAGTGAGATTTATTGGCATAACTGCAAAGGTTTCACTGTCAATCATTTCTACCTTGTTTCCAATAAATTCCATTTCTGTGATGCTTGTATCCCTAAGCATTTCTATGTGCTCTCGTTTGATCCTAATCCCGATGTGAAAATTAGGGTAGATGTTATTTAGCTTCAACACTTTTATGCTCGTGTTCTTCAATCCCTTAAAACCGAGGGCAGATCCATTTATCTCCAGTTTCTTATTGCCAGATAAGTCGAGAAGATGAAGGTGCGACAAAGGAGAAAAGGCTTGTTCGTGTATGTACTCAACCTGGCATTCCCAGATAATTAATGATTTTAAATACGGCACATTTTTGAACATATCAGAGGTAATTGTTTTGAATCCACAATATCCAACATTTTTTTCTCCAGAGAAGATTATAGTGGTCAAGTTCACAAGATTGCGGAACCCTGGACCAAGCGTGCTGTTGATGAGGCCATCAATGTAAAGAGTTTGCAACGACTTCACTTGCCCCAAAACTTCATCGGGGACAGAGATATCCATTCCTGGTGTGCCGTTGACGTTCTGATTCAGTTTTAACACCTTCAGGTTCGTCAAATCGTCGGAAAATCGCATGGATTCTGATCTCTTGCACGTCAGTAGTTGATTGTGACTTATATTCATGACCTCTAAGTTTTTTAAACCGACAAAAGCGGACTTATCAACTCTCTTTATATTGGCATAAGATAGATCTAGAATTTCCAATTTGTCCAATGCAGAAAACGGGCTTTTAAACAGTTCACCGATTGGGTTATGGGAGAAATTTAAGGAAATTGTTGAGTTAGGGTATACGGTAGGTACCGTGGATGAATTTAGGTTCCTGTTGGAACAGTCAACATGCCATTGATTGAATCTGACCAACGTACAGTTACATAAGTCACAGGCATCCTGGTACATTTTGACATCGGCCCTCGACAAACAGAGTATCACAATGCAGAGGAAATGGTGCAGATCCCTGTAAACATGATAAATGAAACTAGATTACTTTGCATTGTCCTAAAGTTATTACTGAGCTTCTTGTATTACAAATGTGCTACTATGTTGATTACATGTAGCAGAGAGACCGGAAGTAATGCAGGTAAGCATGTCGAGAGGTAGATAGTCACTATCATAACGTGGATTACAGACGGAGTGAAATGAAATTTAGTCCGAATTTTAACTCTTTAAGTCTTTTGTGTCTGATGTCAACAATTTAGCATTTCATGTTTGTTTTTTATTATCTAACTTTGAACTTGACGTTGAAAAGAAGCAAAGCTTTTGCTTCATAAAAAAAAATCCCCACAAAGCAGAACTCGGTAAAGCATCTAGAGAATGAAAGGTCTAAAATAAAGAAAAATACTACAGAACCTCCATTTTTCGAGGGCGGATAGTTTATAAAAAGTTCGCAATAATGATTGTACGTAGAATAACTTTGAATCTGATGTTATAAGATGAAAGTTTGAGTACACATTTTAGCCATCAGAAAGAGCCTAAACTTAATTAACATTTGAGATATATTGATATCATGTAAACAATTAGAATCCCAATGACGAAATGATGACGTATAGGTTCAAAGACATCACCACACGAAATGATTACGTATAGGTTCAAAGACATCACCACACGAAATGATAACGTATAGGTTCAAAGACACCACCACACGAAATGATAACGTATAGGTTCAAAGACACCACCACACGAAATGATAACGTATAGGTTCAAAGACATCACCACACGAAATGATAACGTATAGGTTCAAAGACATCACCACACGAAATGATAACGTATAGGTTCAAAGACACCACCACACGAAATGATGACGTATAGGTTCAAAGACATCACCACACGAAATGATAACGTATAGGTTCAAAGACATCACCACACGAAATGATAACGTATAGATTCAAAGACACCATCACACGAAATGATGATGTATAGGTTCAAAGACATCACCACACGAAATGATAACGTATAGGTTCAAAGACATCACCACACGAAATGAGACATTCAGATGTTAGTGCATACTAGTTTTAGAAAATTAGTATCTTTTGTCCGATTTTTATCTGGAGATTGCAAACTAATGAAGAATAATTCGAGCCTAAACAAAAAATAAACATGTTAATTTAGTTCAGTCTCTTTTTGTTTTGTGTGTGCGTAGGATGAGATATCAAACATGTACGATTCGGTGGGTTCGGCCAAGGTTAATTGCACTAAACATCCCAGTCATTTCAATCAGCTGTTTTTAGAAAATGCAGTACAAGTCCTTGTATACGAAGTCTTGTATACAAAAGTCCTTGTATACGAAGTCCTTGTATACAAAGTCCTTGTGTACGAAGTCATTGTATACGAAGTCCTTATATACAAAAGTCCTTGTATACGAAGTCCTTGTATACAAAGTCCTTGTGTACGAAGTCATTGTATACGAAAACGAAAAAAATACTTCCCTTTTAGTACAATGCAGGATATTTTAGTGAAATAAATAGTTAATTTTAGTGAAATAAATATTTAATTTTAGTGAAATAAATAATTTTAATTAAATAAATAATGACAACTCGTTTGTTCAGTAAACGTGCAAGTCATCCGTTTAAGGCATCTCTTCACTAATTACCTTTCTATGTATTTCCTACATTTGTTTATTAAATCCGTTGTATTAGTTATAAGTTTCGATACAGGTAGACCGTGTTACTAATGCCGGGCACTAAACTCGGTGCTAGACATGACTATAAACTGCCACACTGCAGACATCATAGCGATAATACTGAAATTTATTTAAATCTTCATTAAAAATCCAAATATCACACACACACACACACACACACACACACGCGCGCGCGCGTTTCTTATGTTGCGTGCTAGAAAAACAGAGACACACACACATGCTAGTTGGGCGTTGGCGACATTTAGTTTATTTATTATTTTTAAAAAATTATTGATTTCTTGATCACTTTTGAACGAATGCACTTATGCACTTTCTAAAGTCTAATTGCAACTTTTTAGTGATACTGCAGCGTTACAATTCCTCAGTACAAAAATTATTATTTTATTATTGGTTACTTAAGACTGATTGGTGAAAACATCACTTTCTAAAAACATAATATTGCCATATGTTAATTTCATTTTAAATTCTAGATTTTTCTTTCCTATTGTTCAACCACAGCACAAATTACACGCATGACTACTGAGTAATCATGAATGAGGAATAAAATGACTCAGCGATACAGATATGACTGCGCCAGAAACTACTCCGCTCTATTGCCTCAAAACAGTATTGTCTTCCAAAATGCTGTAATTAACACACACACACACACACACACACACACATATATATATATATATATATATATATATATATATATATATATATATATATATATAGATAGATAGATATATATATATATATATATATATATATATATATATATATATATATATATATATATATATATATATATATATATATATATATATATATATATATATATATATATATATATATATATATATTCGTATTTTCAATGCGTGTATGGACATTTCATCAGTCAAAACGGGGAGGAAACTGTTGTATGACATCCAATCCAATGCAGTAAATTCTGTTTTTGTTTTGATTCACATAGTACGTGTTGTTGAAAGGTCAAGGTCACTAATAATGTGCCTATATCATAACAACCTCTGAGTGGGACATGAACTGATACTTGCCCACAGTCTCTAGATGGGCATGACTTTCAAACATCTTAGAAGAGTATTTGTATATTCCTTTACATCTACATTACCATTTTGAAACGACCCCTTAGCTAAGATGAAAATAATCTATCAGGGTTACAGCATAAAAAAACCCGAATAGATTATCACAAAAGTGAAACCAAACTGTACCAATATTACAGAACACATTGAAAAATAAAGAGAAATATGCCAGTGAAATAAAGCTTTACGTACAGTCGGGTTTAAAAGTACAATAATATTCAGAGCTGTCTTTTTATTATCATCCGTACTGAATACAAATTTAATAAAACCTAACAATGACATAAAGATCTAATTTGGGGGGGGGGATAATGAAAAGTTCCATATTTAATACATTCATAAAGAATTTGGTGAAAAGCAAAACTGTTAAAATATTTGTAGATAAAAATCAGTCTATTGTTAAAAAAAATAGATCATTTGCAAGGAGAAAGAGTTTTGGCGTTGACTTGATTTAAATCAATGAGAAAACAAAAAGACCAAATTAACTACACCCATTTACAATTAATGTTACAGTGTTAGAGTTGGTATTCTATTACATAAAGTAAATGTTACAGTGTTAGAATGAGTATTCCAACACAAAAGATAAAAAAAAAACTATTTATGGTTAATATCACATTGTTAGAAATGAGTATTTTACAAATACGGTTAACAAGCCTATTTCCGGTCAAAGTTACAATGTTTGAATTGAATATTCTGCCAGTCATGCTCATTTACGTTTAGTGTTAGAAATAAATATTCTATTACAAAAGGTGAATAAACCTATTTACATTTAGTATTGCAGTGTTAGAATTTAGTATTCGACTGTGGTATAATATCAGTATTTTCTAGCACTTAGTACTACGTATCCTCTAAAATATAAAACAAAACTCTTGTTTTTAAACCACTATCTCCGGGGGAAAAAAAGAAAACAAATACAATTTCTAACTTTTTTAACCTCAATTTAACTATAAAACTTTTAACAGATGAACTTTTTTGGATGCTTGCATTGTGCGTTTGAGGTCCATAGTTTACCTCCGTACTAAACCACTCAAACCAAATGAGTATTATTTTAACAAAACGTATATATAAATAATGAATAGTAAAATAAAATTTGGTGAAATAAGGTTTGACAGAAAGTGATAGTAGCAAATATTCTATTGCAACAAAGGGGTTTAATCATGAAATTAGTGGAGAAACAGTAGATATTTTGAGCATAATATGTGCCGTCAAATTTATATGTATTATTCTTAGGATACATTTTGTAGTCATAATCCTTTCTATGTATTTCAAAACTGCACAATATGCCTAACTGATAATAATGAAATTAATAGATATAAATCTAAAAGTGCTATGCAATTTTTGAAAAATCGTGTAAGATGGATTATGGTTGCAACAGCAGGAAGTGGCATATCGATGTGGTTTGCTTTTGATACTAGATTATCAAAATTAATTGGATCATTATATTATTTTAAAATTTATTATCGATTTAGAAAACGTATATCTAAAGCATGAATAGCTGTATCAGGACATACAGCTAATAATAATCATATAAAATTAAATCAATCCTAAAAAAATGTTGGAATTTATTTCATATAGATCCAAGTAATGAGCGTTCATATTGAAATAACATACGTTTAACTACACCCTCCATGTACTGGAAAGCTTGGGAATCATTATTTGCTGAAGAAAGATATCATGATATCGAATTTAACTGCAATTATATTTTTAAAGTGCAGTAATGTTTAATATTAGTATAAACACTTAAATAGATAAAGATATTGGAGATATTTTTCTATTGAGCAATCGAAGTTTTACATCAAAATGAATATCAAGACTAAATCAAAGTGTACTATTTTATGTATTAGCATTACTATGATCATACATATTTATTGAATAGATAATAACAGAATTCTTGAAATTAGTCAAATAAAAAGTTTTAATGAATTTGTAGAACTAAAGTAGTTAGCAAATAGTTTAGGAACAATAAATGGATAGCTGTTTAGACACAACAACAATCAAATAAAGTGAACTGCAGATGTGAAGTTAAGACTTCATGCTATTAATTGTTTAATTCAGAATGTGGTTATAAAACCTTTGGAAGAATCAATGAACATAAAATTAAATATTATAAAGGATAATGAAAACAATAAAAAGTTTTGTTAATTAGCAGCCTGAACCATATCCAATATCTCATTTCGATAAACGTGAAAATGTTTTTACAATAATTTATAGAAAATAAAACTTACACAATTAACATAATATTTATTTGCATCATTAGGAATAGGATCTGAAATTTCATATTTTGTCAAATTTTATTTGTTTATTTCTTATCTATAATTTTCTTTTGTTAAATAGTAATTAAATAATAAAGTTGTCAAATATTAGTGTTATTGGTGCTATGGAAGATGAAATAACAATGACAGTATAAATACTAGAATTATAGCTGTTGTAATAGCAGATATTCAAAACCACGTAACAGTTTAAGAAATCCGTGGCAGAGCACCTGAATAATTGTCTGCTAAAGTCTGTAAAGCACCAACAGCGTGCGAAGCCAACGGCATGGTGTAAGCATTTGTCTGGGATATTCTTGTGTATGTTTTTGTGTTAGTCTTCTAACTCATACCGTTAAATTTTCACAAATTCTTTTTCCTTCTGATTTCTTATCTTTCCTATAATTCCTTTCCATTTGTACATATGTTTTCACTTATACAGGGGTGTTCTAAAGATACTGTGATAGAGAGGGGTGCGTTGAAAATACTATGATAGAGAGGGGTGCGTTGAAAATGCTATGATAGAGAGGGGCATATGCAACTGCCCATGCGCTAGTAAATAGAACAAGTGCACTATATGTAAATATACCAATAAAATCTATAGAGGAAAATCAATCTCATAAGAAGAAATATTCATTAATTTTTAAATGAATATGCAAATAAGATGAAAATGTTATAAATGACATAACAAAAAAATATTATCATTTTCAGATAAATAAAGTATACCGTCTGACTCACATTTGCAAAATCCTCATTTCAGTCGTTACACTGCGCACTGCGAAATGCACCTCTATTCAGACTGCAACTTGCTTTAATGTATACCGGACATTGTGTTGTTGCTGATCGTAAGCCACTGTTTGACAGTCTGAGTGCATTGTCGTGCTCTACTAGCCCGACAAATATTGAAGTGACTAATGTGTTTCTATCTTTACATAGAAACTCGCCATTATTGTTTTCTCATCCTGATTTCGGTATAAAGTCGTGCAAAATAATCATAATAGTGACAGTGTTAGTTTTCATGTTTCGTTATAAACAAATATCGGATAAGAAAGGGCGAAAAAATACCATATCCGGCCGTTAAAGTATTTGGTAATATATTTTAAGATGGGGTTCGCTAAGGGGCTATGGTTTTCACATTGATCAAAATGACTTGTATATATGTTAGATTTGCAATTATAAATATTGCTAATATAATTTTTATGTCATATTTTTGGAATATCAAACCAATGAAAGAGAAAAGAAAGACATTTTACAGCAAGATGCTGTAAAATTTACCGACAAGAGTGTATATTTTGCGACAGTTAGTCATTCACTCGCAATGCGTGTGAGTTATCGAATGAGTAAAAACATTACTTGAAGGCATACATTGATCATATATAATTCTTTATTTATTAGAAAACACAACTCGAAGAAAATGTTTAAATAATTAGGAAAGTCGTTAAAGATATGAATTTTGGTAAATGCTCAGCTCTGGATGGATTAACCGTACCATTTTTTTGTGTGTGTGCATATTTGATAGCATTTATATGGAGATTAATAAATTATGGATATATGACAGATTCATTGTTAATTACTCGGAACTAATGTAACAATGCATACTCCAATACGTTATTTGCAATTGTATGATATATATTGATACAGATAATGTAGTGAAGAAATCTCTTTTGGCTACATATAAGTCAGCCGTGATTTTCAATTACAACGTATAAAACTGAGCAAATGAAATTAATTATTGAGTTACGGTTAGTAATGTACCATATTTTGAATGTATATGAATGTAAACTATATTCATGAATCTTGCATCACATTTTGTACAATGGTTTACAAACGCCATGGTGCAACATTCCTATGCAAACTGAAAAGAAATCATCCTGTACTGCTTTTCTTTTGCTCTACAAAATTCACAAGAACCAAATGTTTATTTTTCTTCTATCTACTTATCGTATATTCAGCGCGAGCCCAACTCACTTACCTACAACCTATTCGACTCCTCGGCCATCTTCTATCTACTTGTCGTATATTCAGCGCGAGCCCAACTCACTTACCTACAACTTATTCGGCTCCTCGGCCATCAAATTGTACTTGACCCAAAATCTTAATCGAAAATATTCTGATCAAACAAAAAACTATACTTGGACATATCGAGGTTGATTTTCCTATCTAGAGTAACAGATAGTACTAGAAATATTGAGTAAAGTTTGATGACGGTTGGGCCTGGTTTTCACAGTGTTGTACAGTCTGATTTCACACCCCCGTGTTCAATATTTTTTCTAAATATCTAAAACTGGTGAGAAATGATAAAGGAATAAGAACACTATTAACACTGTCAACTTCACTCCAGGTGGCACACCCACGTTACGAAACATCACTTGCCACCACAAGTTTAAATCAGCCACTTTTTTTTGCAGAAGCGCCTGCTCTTGTTTTGGCTTAGTTTAGCTCTGTTATTGTTAACTTTTAATTTTTTATCGTCAGAATTCAAGGCAAAAACTACTGTAATGACAACTCAGACGAGACTTACTCTGTAAGTTTACGGGAATAACTCGCCAAGAAACTGTCCAATATAAAACGAAGCATATTTAACTCTATACAAAATAACTGTAAATGCCAAATTAACAAATGAACACATGGAAATCACAACTCTGGAAAGCATATTACAGTGTGGATTGAAAGAACAAACTGGTACAGGGCCATCTGCTGCGTCCTCACTACATTGGCGGCCGGATAAAATAGACAACCTTCTTTAGTTCCAGCACTTTTCTAAAAAGATCACTTCAGTTTAGGTATCATGAGAATGCAGACAACATGCAAAATCTACGTAACTTAAAAGAAGAAAAACTGTGAAGATTTGATAAGCATTTGCAATTTTACGTTTTGCCAAAACATATTAACACATTTTTACCAAAAGTTTGACTTACAGTAGTTGAAATTACAATCGAGGCTTGTATGATTGATATTAGCAAATCATCATAACAAAGAAAGCAAAGAGGCCATTGTGAAAAATGCTCAACTAGTTTTATTTCTCAGAGATCATTACATCCAGTATCGCAAAATCCACGAGGGTGAAAGTATACGCCCTCCAAGGAATAGTATGGGGACGTACAAAATACACGTCGAAGTAAATTACAAAAAGATGAAAACACATTTTCAAAAAATTATGGCGAAAGTTTCAACTGGTTTTTTTTTAATATACTTCTGCAATCTTTACATTTATCTGTCTTTACATTTATGTTCGTGTTTTGTTTTTTCTTTAGATGTGCGAGCTTCTTTATTTTAAGGCCAAAATAAACTATCCTCTGGAACGGGTAGGAAAATACAAGCAATCAATTCGACTGTGCTGGTTTCCCCCTGCTGTATACTGGGAAATAACAATTTTGCTCCCTGCCTGAATAATGACTCTGTGTTAATGTGTAAACACGGCACTCAGTTTAATTTTAAAATATTAAAAATAAAAATAAAGTGAGATAAAATAAAATAAATCTATTATTTAGGCTATTTGTATTATTTAAAGATAGCGTGCATATTAAGACAGATAAGATTTTGTATTTTTGTGATGGTTGTGGATAAAATGTACAATTCTGACACATTATAGAACTTATTGATTCTAGTCCGGTGGAGGGCTCAGACTAGAATGACCTCGATACTTTGAATCGAAACTGTTAATAAACGGATTTCCCTTGGACTTTCTGCAGTATCTACGCACGCTGTACTTATGGACTTGATTGTAAAGAATTGGGCCGTTTTCCGAAAAATTAGTCACTCAGTCACTGGTAAAGGGAAACACATTTATGACTAGTTTCAGCGATTATAGACTTTGTATGCACATAATTAAACACTTATATATGTACAATTCATAATGTAGACCAACATATTTATTCCTATTTCCAGCATGAACCAGGATATTCAGATTTCTCTCACAGTCTGAATAATATTTTAATATGAAGGCACGTCTGATCTTAACCTTAGTTTTACTTTTAATTATTGTAAAATTTGCCCCTTCCTTTGTTGAATCCGAGAATTATTCCTACTGTACTATTTCTACTTATTTTTAAACAAATTAATAATCATTTCTAAACGAGGTTTCGTTTGAGTGTAGTTATTACTATTTCTAAGATTATCTCCGTTTGACTCACCAACCAATTTGTGAGTAAAGAATATTATTAAAGTAACAAAGATTGTGAAATTTATGACGGTCTGTTGATGTAGGTCAGCCGGTTGCCTCGCATATATTTTAGCAGATGTACTTCTCGTTAGACCAGTCACGGTTTTTCCCTGCTTCAAGTTGCAAATGTTCTAATCTGAGAGCTTCTTCAACCATACAGGCATCCCTTCGAATGCCTAAATGGAACAACTCGCATATTTTTTTAGCAGATGTACTTCTCGTTAGACCAGTCACGGTTTCTCCCTGCTCAAGTTGCAAGTGTCCTAATCTGGGAGCTTCTTCAACCATACATGGATCCCTTTTAATGCCTACATGGAACAACTTTACAGATTTATTTTGTGAACGAAGAATAGAGCCTGAAAGTCCAAACAACCTACTATTATGTCTTCAAACTACGCGACAGCTGGAAGAAATTTAGAAAATTGGCAAAAGAACGTTCGCATGTCAAAGAAAGTGCTACAATCAGAAGGCAGAACAACACAAATGTAAGAAGGAGACATTGTATTTGTTCAACAAGCATGTACAGTTCCTGCAATGAAAAGAACCATATATTGTTGAGGAAAATATCAGAATGTTTGATGTTGTTGTTGTAGGCTTTAACGCCATTTTTCAGCACACGATAGGCTATACATGGCGGCCAGTATTAATGGTGGAGGAAGAACCCGGGAAAACCCGGAAAGAACCACCGACCCACGAGAAGCTACTGGCAAGCTTTCTCACATACCCACATTAGCCGAATCCGAGACTCGAACCCACGCAGACAGAGGTGAGATGGCAGTGATCCGTAACGGAGAGCGCTTTAGACCACTCGGCCACTCGGGGCCTCGTTAGAATGTTTGACAGCTAGATCAACGTGAAAGGAAAGCAAAAGATTGTTCACACTTATATTCTGAAGAAATTTGTAGAAAGAGAAGAGTCTGTGAATCCAGGAATAGTATACTGTTGTCATCACCTTGTGATGCATATCCTGTTTAACGCGGATAATACCTAAATCCAAACTATTTCCTTTATATTAAGAATTTGTCTCAAAGCTAATTTGTGATGAAATTAAACTAATTTGTAAAGGAAAATCATATATATTGGAGGAGGAAGGAGAAGGTGCATAAATATGTTGGCAAGGAGTCTTGGAAAGAAACCCATGTGGGTCCCTGAGGTGTGAGAGCATTGTAAACCTTTCACCTAGCAGCTGCTATCACCATTTTTTAAAAGTCTTTGGTGTGACTCGGCCGGGGTTTGAACCCGCTACCTCCCACATCCGAGGCGGACGCTCAACCACCTAGGCTAACTGAGCGGAAGATACATCGTATCTTGATTTCTTAGATCTAATATTTTCTACAGCTGTTGAAATCGTGACTGTAATGTATTATAATTTTCAAGAGACAGCTTTATTTCGAGCACGTCACTCTCTACGGCAGATCTTGCAGCAAGTATATTTGGTTCAGTTTGTCGCAAGTATTGCTGTACATTTTCTACAGGCATAAATATGATAGTGGGGGATCCTGGCGTTAATGGTAATTAGCATTACAGAACCCCCTGGGCCTGAATAGCGTCAAGATTTACAGCGTCAATGGGAATTAGCATTACAGACCCCCCTCATTGGGCCTGTATAGCGTCAAGACTTTGAAGTACACCCTGGGCCACTATAGCGTCATAGGAAATAGACCATGGGGACTATTGGATTTTGTATTAAAAAAATTGTAGGGGTTAGGTAAGAAATTCAATTTCTTTTCGAGGCAAATGAGGGGCCCTGAAAAGGGCATTTGTCTTCTTCTGCTTCTGCTTCTACTTTCTCCAGTTGTTCCACCATCTTCTAATTTTTCCTAATATTCCTTTCTTCTTTTACTTTTCTTCATTTTCTGGCATCCAGTCAGGATGGCCCAGTGCTCTGAACTTCTCCTGGACTTTGATCCAGTTGTTGCTGAACATCTCAAACTCTTCCTTTTTCTTGTTGTTTTCTCTTTCTTTTCTCTCATTTGACCACCTTTCTTTAATCTTTTTCACTTCTTGGTTCAGCACAATTCTCATGAGTTATTAGGCTTTCTTCAGCTGGTCCAACCCCCATTTTATAAAAGACCACTATGTCCATTCCACCATATCTTCTTTTAAAAAAACCCACCTCACTTTTATTACAATATCTATGGCTTCCTTCAAGTGACCCACTTTCACATACTCAGGATGAATAAAGCCTCTTAGTCTCTTCACTTCTTCCTCTATCATGTCTTTCACAAGATCCATAGCTAATTTCAGGCTAGTTACTTGCCGTCTGACAAAATCCTTGGTAACTGGATACCTCCATTCACGTTCAAGCCTTTCCAGTATATAGGCTCCATCCACCATCCAATACCAAATGTCCTTCAACTGGTTAAACAATACTGATACTGCTGTCATCTTCTTTCTTGCTTATTCCGTAGAATGGAGCGAATGGCGAACGCTTTGAGCTTTATATCTAAAGCACGGACGTGAAGGAAAACATTCCCTACTTTTCTCTTCTCATATTATATACTATCCACCCAAACGTAATGAGACAGTTAAACATAACCAAAATCTACTATCCACACATGGGAAAAAGCAAAATCAAACCCAAATTATACTATCCACATACGGTAAGCAGCAAAAACAAAACCATAATATACTATCCACACACGCGAAGCAGCAAAACATCGAACCCAAATATACTATCCACACACAGGAAGAAGCATAATCAAACCCAAATTATACTATCCACACACGCGAAGCAGCAAAACATCAAGCCCAAATATACTATCCACACACGAGAAGCAACAAAAACAAAACCATAATATACTATCCACACACGGGAAGCAGCAAAACAAACTCTTACTTTACTATCCAAAAACCCCATTATATACTATCCACACACGCGAAGGAGCCAAAAATTAACACTATCTACTATCCACACACGCGGGGGGAGCCAAATCAAACCCCAAATCTACTATCCACACACGCGACGAAGCAAAATCAAACCCAAACTATATTATCCACACACGCGAAGAAGCAAACCAAACTCTTACTTTACTATCCCCTCACCCTTTTATATGTTATCCACACAGGCGAAGGAGCTAAATCAAACCCAAACTATACTATCCACGCACGGGAAGAAGCAAAACAAAACTCTTACTTTACTATCCACAAACCCCATTATATACTATCCACACACTGGAGAAGCAGAAACATAACCATAATCTACTATCCACACACGCGAAGAAGCCAAAGATCAAACCCAATAATTTACTATCCACACACGCGAAGGAACCAAACCTAAACACCAATCTACTATCCACACACACGGAGAAGTAAAACCTAAACCTTATTATACTATCCACACACACGGAGAAGCAAAATCATAGTCATAATATACTATCCACACGCGCGAAGAAGCCAAATCAAACCCAAAATATACCATCCACACAGAAGGGAAGGTTAATAACCGCACACTCTACTATCTACACAAACGTGAGCGCTTACAAAACCCAATAATCTACTATCCACACACGAAAAGAAGCAAAATAAAACCCAAATCTACTATCCACACACGGGAAGCAGCAGATATCAAAACCATAATATACTATCCACACACGGGAAGCAGCAAAAACTAAGCACTCATCTACTATCCACACACGCGGAGAAGCCAAATCAAACCGAAACTATATTATCCACACACTGGAGAAGCATAAACATAACCATAATCTACTATCCACACACGCGAAGAAGCCAAAAATCAAATCCAACTATACTATCCACACACGGAAGAAGCAGAAATATAACCATAATCTACTATTCACACACGTAAAGACGCCAAAAATCAAACCCAATAATATACTATCCACACACTTGGAGAAGCAAAAACATAACCAAAATCTTCTATCCACACACGCGAAGAAGCCAAAATATAACCACCAATCTACTAGCCACACACGCGAAGAAGCAAAACAAACTCTTACTGTATTATCCACCAACCCCATTATATACTATCTACACACGCGAAGGAGCCAAAACGAAACACTCATCTACTATCCACACAGGCGGGGAAGCCAAATCAAACCCCAAATCTACCATCCACACACGGGAAGCAGCAATAAACAAAACCATAATATACTATCCACACACGGGAAGCAGCAAAACAAACCCAAACTATACTATCCACACACGCGAAGAAGCAAAACAAACTCTTACTTTGCTATCCACAAACCTCATTATATACTATCCACACACTCGAAGGAGCCAAAACTAAACACTCATCTACAATCCACACACGGGAAGAAGCAAAATCAAACCCAAATCTACTATCCACACACGGGAAGCAGCAATAAACAAAACCATAATATACTATCCACACACGGGAAGCAGCAAAACAAAGCCTTACTTTACTATCCACAAACCCCATTATATACTATCCACACACGCGAAGGAGCCAAAACTAACTCCACATCTACTATCCACTCACGCGAAGAAGCCAAAAGCAAACCAAATCTACTATCCACACACGCGAAGTAGCCAAGTCAAACCCAAACTATACCATCTATACACGCGAAGAAGCAAAACAAACTCTTACTTTACTATCCACAAACCCTATTATATACTATCCACACACGCGAAGGAACCAAAACTAAACACTCATCTACTATCCACACACGCGAAGAAGCCAAAACATAACCACCAATATACTATCCACACACGGGAAGCAGCAAAATCAAACCCAAATATACTATCCACACACGGGAAGAATAGTATATTTTGGTTATGTTTTTGCTGCTTCGCGTGTGTGGATAGTATATTTTGGTTATATTTTTGCTGCTTCCTGTGTGTGAATAATAGATTATGGTTTTGTTTTTTGTTTTTTTGCTTCTTCGCGTTTGTGGATAGTATAATCTGGCTTTGTTTATGCTTCTTCCCATGTGTGGATAGTATATCTGGGTTCGATGTTTTGCTGCTTAATGTGTGTGGATAGTATATTATGGTTATGTTTTTGCTGCTTACCGTGTGTGAATAGTATAATTTGGGTTTGATTTTGCTTCTTCCCGCGTGTGGATAGTAGATTTTGGTTATGTTTAACTGTATGATAATAATAGTAATAATAATAATAATAATAATAACGAGGACTTTGTATAGCGCCTAATCTTTAGAAGCTCTAAGCGCTTTACAGATTAGACAATATCTATACGATAAAAAACATATACTAATATTATTACAAAAACAAACACCATGAAATTAGAAAAACATTAAAAAATAAAAAACATGCTTAGAATATTTCAGGTAGGAAATATTATTAGGTCTTTAAGTTTGTTCTTGCTGTCGAAATAAGTGAGTTTTAAGAGCCCTCTTGAATGTGATCACTGTGTCTTTGGGTCTAAGTTCAGTGGGCAATTCATTCCACGTTGCTGGGCCCTGGTATGCAAAAGAACTCTGTCCATATGACTTTGTTTTCATAGTGGAAATAATGAGTATACGATTATCAGAAGAGGAGCGTAAGTATCTTGCTGGTGTGTACACACGGGTGAGGTCGGATAGGTATGTTGGACTAGAGTCCGAGAGTGAAACGTAGCACAGAGAACAAATTTTGTGTTTGATTCTGGATCGAATGGATAGCCAGTGTAGGGTCAGAGCAGCAGGGAGGTGTGCTCTGAGCGTGGTACTCTAAGTATGATCGAGCAGCTGTGTTTTGAACTTTTTGAAGTTTCTGAAGTAGATATTGAGATGAACCAGACAGAATTGAGTTACAATAGTCCAGTCTTGAAAGTACTAATGAACACACAAATGTTTTATGGCATCAACTGAGAGATATTTGCGAACTGAGCTGATGCGTCTCAGCTCAAGATATGCAGCCTTGCATATGTTCATGACATGTTGGTACAATGTGAGAGTACTGTCCAGAGTAACACCTAGGTTTCGTAATGATTGTGTGAATTTAATGTTGGCGTTGCTGATATTTATTGTCTGAGGTAAAGGATCTGAATGAGAAAGTATTTGTGTTGTGATCAGAATGGCGACAGTTTTATCATCATTCATCTGCAGCTTGTTACATGTCATCCATGATTTCACATCAGAAATGTACCTCTCTACACCTTGGATGGTAGCATCAACTTCATTTGGGTGGCTAGATTTGTATATTTGGGTGTCATCAGCGTACAGTTGGTGAGTTGTTGTTGTTCTTGTTGTTCTAGGGTTTAACGCCATTTTTCAGCACAAGATAGTCTATACATGGCGGCCAGTATTAATGGTGGAGGAAGAACCCTGGAAAACCCAGGTAAGAACCACCGACTTACGAGAAGCTACTGGCAGGCTTTCCCACGTACCCACGCTAGCGGAGCTTTGGACTCGAACACACGCAGACAGAGGTGAGATGGTAGTGATCCGGAACGGTGAGCGCTTTAGACCACTCGGCCACTAGGGGCCCCACAATTGGTGAGACACTGGATGATGATCTATGACACTTGAGAGCGACTGAGTGTACAGAATGAAGAGAACAGGTCCAACAACACACCCCTGTGGAACACTACGACATAGATCAGTGATTCTCAAACTGTGTGCCGCGAGAGATTTGCATGTGTGCCGTGTGAGTTTTTAAAAAATATTTAAAATTGCTAGCGTTTTAAAACCTTTAACATATCGAAAAATTAAATGGTAAATCATTGTCGCAAAAGTTAAAAAGTAACATATATAAGGTTGAACCAAGTTATTCAAGTTGTAAACTTCATCAAATCTCGACCGCTTCAATCTGGACTTTTCTCTCAACTCTGTGAAGCGATGGATTCAGACTACAAATACCTGCTGTACCATGCCGACGTTCGTTGGCTTTCAATGGGGAAAAGTGTTAAAGCGTCTCGTCCATCGCAAGATTGAAGTGATTTCCTTCTTGGAGGTTGAGAAAACAAACTTTGGATTCTCTCTTCATGACGAAATCTGGTGGCTGAAGGTTCAGTTTCTCTCCGATTTATTCGACAAATTAAATTCGCTGAATTTAAGTCTTCAAGGACCATCTGAAAACATCATCACTGCAACATCAAAACTGAAGTCATTTGATGAAAAGTTGTCTCTGTGGCAAAATATGGGCTCGAAGGGAGACCTCGACTGCCTTCCTATAGTCAACGAATCTCATTCAAACAAGAAAATCATCACATGCAAGCGAGGAATATGGATGGGTGATCAATCCATTCGGAAACAACGAAACTAAAAATCTTACAACCGAAGAAGAAGAACAACTCACTGATTTAAAAAAAAACGATAAATTGTTCAGTCAATATTTCTCGAAAAGAGCCTGGATGAGTTTTGGATCTCAATCAAGAAGTCATATCCTGCAATCAGTTCAAAAGCAATCAAAATAATCCTGCCACTTGTGTCTTCGTGGTTTTGTGAGTTTGGATTTTCAGCATTGACTGAAATCAAATCGAAAGAGAGAGAGAGAGAGAGACTTCTTAAAATCGACGATGAAATGCGCGTTTGTTTGTCGACTTTGGAGCCTCGCTTCAATCTGATTTGCTCTCGAAAGCAGGCACATCCTTCACATTAAATTTAAAATTAAATATATATGTAAAAACAAATAAGTTCTTCACCACAAAAACTGTTAAATCTTTTCAGGTGTGCCGTGAAATTTTTTAGATCTTTTTGGTGCGCCGCAAGACAAAAAAGTTTGAGAAACACTGACATAGATCAACTGGCTTGGAGTGTATTCCATTTACAGATAGAATTTGTGTCCTGTTGACCAAGTAAGACTTGAACCACAGTAAGGCTGTATCATGAATGCCAAATACATGCTGGAGACGGTGAAGTAATATATAATGGTCTGTTGTGTCAAATGCTGCAGACAAATCGAGGAGGGTGACGACTGAAATCTTTCCGCTATCCAACGCAGAGAGAATGTCATTGACTACATTTAGAAGAGTAGTTTCAGTACTGTGGCAAGGGCGATATGCAGATTGTACATTGCTAAAAAGACTGTTTGAATTTAGATGAGATACAAGCTGGGATAGAACAACCTTTCTTAAGATTTTTTATATGAATGGGAGATTAGAAACTGGGCGGTAGTTCTTTAAATCGTTATGGTCTAGTGTTGGTTTCTTCAGCAGAGGCTTTACAATGGCCGTTTTGAAGAATGATGGGAATTCCCCGGATGAGAGAGAGGTAGTAATAACATCAGTCTGTGAAGGCAATACTGGATCTAAGCACTCAAGCTTATCATTACGTTTGTGTGGATAGTTGATAATATGAGAAGAGCAAAGTAGGGGATGTTTTCCTTCACGTCCGTGCTTTAGATATAAAAACTCAAAGCGTTCGCCATTTGCGCCATTCTACGGAATAAGCAGGGAAGAAGATGACAGCAGTATCAGTATTGTTTAACCAGTGAAAGGACATTTGGTATTGGATGATGGATGGAGTCTATGTACTGGAAAGGCTTGAACGTGAATGGAGGTATCCAGTTAACAAGGATTTTGTCAGACGGCAAGTAACTAGCCTGGAATTAGCTATGATCTTGTGAAAGATGTGATAGAGTAAGAAGTGAAGAGACTAAGAGACTTTATTCATCCTGAGTATGTGAAAGTGGGTCACTTGAAGGAAGTCATAGATATTGTGATAAAAGTGTGGTGTTTGTTTTAGAAGATATGCTGGAATGGACATAGTGGTCTTTTATAAAATGGGGGTTGGATCAGCTGAAGAAAGCCTAAGAACTCATGAAAAGTGTGCTGAACCAAGAAGTGAAAAAGATTAAAGAAAGGTGGTCAAATGAGAGAAAAGAAAGAGAAAACAACAAGAAAAAGGAAGAGTTTGAGATGCTCAACAACAACTGGGTCAAAGTCCAGGAGAAGTTCAAAGCATTGGGCCATCCTGACTGGATGCCAGAAAATGAAGAAAAGAAAAAGAAGAAAGGAATATTAGGAAAAATTAGAAGATGGTGGAACAACTGGAGAAAGTAGAAGAAGAAGCAGAAGAAGACCCTCATTTGCCTCGAAAAGAAATTGACCTTTTTGCCTAACCCCTTCAAAAAGATAATAATTAGAAAACCCAATAGTCCCCATGTTCCATCTCCCTTGACACGATAGTGGCACAGGATGTACTTCAAAGTCTTGACGCTATACAGGCCCAAGGAGGGGGGTCTGTAATGCTAATTCCCATTGACGCTATACTGACCCAGGGGGTTCTGTAATGCTAATTCCCATTGACGCCATGATCCCCCACTACACTACTGGCCTTGTTTTTATTGCAGTACGTCTTCTACAGGCCTTGTTTGTATTGCCACACGTCTTCTAAAGACCTGGTTTGTATTCCGGTTCGTCTTCTACAGGCCTTGTTTGTACTACTGTACGTTTCTTACAGGCCTTGATTGTATTACTATACGTTTTCTACAGGACATGTTTGATACTTTTTTCCTCCTATGTCAGCCCTAAAAGAAGAAAATATACAACCAAAGCCATTCAATTCTTGCATTGATACACCATTCATATCAGATTTAAACATTCAAACTCCGTTCTTGATATATAATATTATTCTATATCTGTTATCATTTAGACAATCTCTTCTGTAATAAACTGTTTAGTTTATTTAATATTACTGTACAATTTGTTGGGTTAACGCCTGTGTACAGATATCCTGCGTCGGTCATTTATAACTTAATGTTTTCACGCCATAATGGTTCACTGGTTGTTTAAATATATATATATATATATATATATATATATATATATATATATATATATATATATATATAAACTTAGTTTCTTAAACTGTAAAGACACCATACGTTGCGAGGGCTTATTTTATTTTCTTACTCTTTAAAATAACTAATACATTATCTGTCATCTATTATTGTTTTTCTTGCAAATGAACTATCTTTTTCAAGTTTACAATATTTATATTCATCAGTATATATTTTTACATTAGTTCTCTTTCTTAGATTTTCTGCTTTCCAAATATAGCATCATTTGTTAAATTCTTTTTTAATATAATTTATCAGTTACTTTTTGTCTTTACGATGTATGAAGCTCTGTGTATAATTTTAACCAGGGCTCTTGTTCGAATAAGTTATACGAGTCTCGTTTAGTTTCTTCGTAACTGAAGATGTATTTTCAGATTGCGATAGTGAATTTCTATGTTTTGTTATAACTACATTATAATGTAGTTACTGAAGGTTTTGTACTCTTTTTATCAAATTAATTTCTGGGTTGGGGTGGGGTTGACTGGGGTTAGAATTGATACTCTATCCCAATGTTTGCATTCTTTGCTCTGAGACACGGAACTAGTCTGGTTCCCTGCTTAGTATGCTACCTGCGTTGCACCCCACAACGCAGGGCGCATACTAAGCAGGTAACCAGACTAACACGGAACAAGCGTTGTGTTTGGAAAACTCTTCAGTTATGAAAGTACGAAAATTTCTCATCACGGGAGGTAATTCAGATTCATATTGGCGTTGGGCTTAAATTACGCTAGACGTTAAAATTGACTTATTCTGGTACGCATCAGTTCCTTGCAAATATATGTGTACATATTGATAGCGTGAATTGATATTCACAAAGAAATGCAAACAGTGGCATTCGGAGAACCTATCCTTCCGTAAAATATTTTCTAGGATTACACAGTTACGAAGATTGAATTTAAGAAATTCAGTTGTGGATCTGTGATCCTTGAAAATATTGCTCGGAACTGTAGATTGTAAGCTTGAGACGGTATGTAAGCAGTACAGAACGGTTATGTCCAGCTTTTGGTGGTTCATAGGTAGCCCTTCACTGCTTCAGTGAGGGATCAATTCTGATAGTTAATAATGTAGTACCTTGCATCACTATTGAGTAGACGTCTAAGAGACCGTAGTCCTACGTGTAAGACATAGCACGTGTTGATTTTGTTTAGGTGCTTAGGTGACGCCCACAACATAAATATCACCGCCAGGTCTTACATATAGGACTAAAGAGACCGATAATTAAATTTTCGTTGGAATGTGATAGGTCTTGGATATTTGTTTAATAAAAATTTAGTTTCTCAAATAACTTTTGAGAAATTCATGTTTGATTTATAGAAGATATGAACCATGCAACTCCATTATATCTGTGGAGTAAAAACATTCTTGAGGTAAAAGAAAAAGAAAAAAAAGACTGGAAAGAAACGACAGGTACAGCCTGCACCAACCAGCTCTGTGCATCTTTGAAGTACCGCCATGTTGGCCTGTTATGCGCGTTGGGTAATTCTGCGCAACAATACGTCATTTCTGTAAACATTTTATCACGTGCTGTTTTGGGTCAAAAATCCATTTTGTATCCAGAAAGAAGAATCATACATTAATTAAGAAAAGTGATATTCATGAAGTGTACAAAAATATCCAAAATTTAGACTCGAAATGCACATAAAAATGTGATTTCTAAATGGCAATGTGAAGACCCACTCCATGATCTTCTTGAACCGGTAACCCAGAAAATTCGATTTACTATGCGTACCTTAAAACAAAGCTATTTTAATCCAAGTTTCCAATTTTGCAAATTGTCCCACATGTATGAAATTGTCTGCTTCCCAACTCATCTACTTGACGTTACACAATAAATTCTCAACAAATTACCCGGTGTATAGTCTGTTTCTAAATTCTGTAGTAATTTTTCCCCATCAACAAGACTTTGTAAACACATTACATCCTATTCATTGTTATTTCTCTTCCATGCAATTTTTCATAAAATGTTGAACTTTACTAACTTTTTTACAACATCGGTTTAGTTTGCTTAATATCTCTTGCCATTTATTGGCATTTTTACGTTGAATTTTGTAAAACTAGCTATAAACATGACCTAATTAATCGACTGAACTGCTGACAGAAATAGTCCAAAGTAATATATTTCATTTCTGTAGCAAGATGGATAAACATTACATCTTTCAAAGCATTGCGCAGAATAGGCCGACATATCGTGAGTCAGGAAAAATGAGGGGGTGGTATGTGTCCAAAATTAATATTATTTTGAACAGAATATTCTGGTGACAATGGCATCTTTTCAAATGGTAAGCATTGCTGTATTTTATTTTTGTCAATCGCTCAAATTCGGTATGCATTTTGCTTCAGTATTGGAAATGATAACCTTAGGTGCGCAGAAATGCCCAACAGTAGTGTAATTGTAGTCATGAAAAACTTCTTGTGCACTTGATTTAATTCTGTAGATCGATGGCATATAGTCACACTAGCATTAATTTGACAACAGAAATACTGAGGCAAGTTACTTGTCAGTGTCAGAATGAGTTGCCTTGTAAATAGAAATACTGAGGCAAGTTGCTTGTCAGTGTCAGAATGAGTTGCCTTGTAAACAGAAATACTGAGGCAAGTTACTTGTTAGTATCAGAATGAGTTGCCTTGTAAACAGAAATACTGAGGCAAGTTGCTTGTCAGTGTCAGAATGAGTTGCCTGTAAACAGAAATACTGAGGCAAGTTACTTGTCAGTGTCAGAATGAGTTGCCTGTAAACAGAAATACTGAGGCAAGTTACTTGTCAGTGTCAGAATGAGTTGCCTGTAAACAGAAATACTGAGGCAAGTTGCTTGTCAGTGTCAGAATGAGTTGCCTTGTAAACAGAAATACTGAGGCAAGTTGCTTGTCAGTGTCAGAATGAGTTGCCTTGTAAACAGAAATACTGAGGCAAGTTGCTTGTCAGTGTCAGAATGAGTTGCCTGTAAACAGAAATACTGAGGCAAGTTACTTGTCAGTGTCAGAATGAGTTGCCTTGTAAACATAAATAGAGAAGATAGAAATGCAATACTTTCCATTGTTCTTTATATCAAGTAGGACAATTGAGTGCAGCATTGGTCAATGCGTGTACTGACATTTTGTGCATACTGACTGGGTGCGTCTCCATTTCATGGCAGGAGGAACCCCAAAATTTTCTACTTGCCCTGAATCAACATTGTCATCAGCTTTAGCAAAATTTGTGATTTTCCTTATTGTATCTAAAAAAAATATAAATAAGAAAATTTTACTTGCCCAGCAAAATTTTCAGCATGTCTTAGGATGTCAGCTAGAATACTTTTTTACTGATACATACACTAATACTACATGTGACATAGATATTGTGCATCGGTTAACAATAGCATTATTGGTTACTTTGGTACCTGGCTCTGTAAGGGAGAAATTTGTATGCACAATTCTTTTTTGATGGCTGGGAAAGACAAAGCTAAGTAGTATGTTACAAGGATGGGTGGTTTGGTTTGATGTTTATGGCATAGCAAAACAAGAAAGTTATTGAGTGCAAAGGTTACTGGAGTAAAGTGTTCTGCCAAAGGAGACATCCAGCAACTAGAACTGATCCAATGGTAGGAGACAGGATTCTCCAGGAATCTGAAACCTGTGTATTGATGAAAATTCTCACAGCGTGGTCCTTCGTATGCAAGTTTTTTTGTCAGCAAAATTGCATTTTTCTAGATGCATTTCTACAAAGAGAATTTGAGTCATGTAGTGTGCAATATATAGAACAGGGGTGCACAACCTTGACCCCTGTTCTATATATTGACAAAAAAAAGTTGTGCACCCCTGTTGTGTAGAACAAATCTGAAGCAGTTGTAATGGGATTAGATGAAGTCACATAGGTTAAATCTTATCCCATTTAAGACATTTGTTAAGTGTTAGTATTTCATATTGATCATTTTGATCAAAAGACTTACATCACATGTGATTTGATACCTTTGCCATTAAATTTGTATTAAAACTTTATTAGGGTAGAAAATGTAACTCATATAACAGGGACAGTTAAAACTAAATTGTATTTCTCTATCTAAAATTCATAAAATATCTGGGAGTCAGCAGTTGACAGGTTTGGTGCTGGAAATAGCTGCCACCACATCTATTAATAATAATTTGTATTTAGCTTTATCATTGCCTCTTAATTTGCCAACTTTCTTGACAAATTTGACTGTTAATGGTAATGATGTAATCTAAAACAGAAATATTGAAAACTGTATTAATTTAGTATGTTGAGTCTGTAATGTATTAGTACATGTATGTACTTTCAAATATTGATATAGTCCTATATTTATATTTTGTTGAATTATTTTCATTTGCAATATATAATATTGATTCTTTATGTACCTCTTGGCTTTTATGTATGATCTGTCATATGCCAACTTGCTTAGGGTGGCTTCTGAACTAAGCATTTGATGTCAAAGGAAACTTTGGTCCTTTAATTTTAATTGTTGATCTGATACTGTTGTTGCTATAAAGTCTCAATCAGTGTAAAATCTTTGACAATCTGATTTTGAGCAAGCAGTGTTATACATGTATTGTGTAACTTTCCTAGACAATAGACAAGAATCATGTTACTATGACTGCTAATTCTGTTTCATAAATGTTATGCAGATGCACTTTATATGTATACTGAGGTAATCTAATTATACACAATCCTTAATTGGAAATGCAGTATTTATATCAGCTTAATTAGGCACATGTGAGTGCTATCTTCTTGAAATAACACAGATGAGAATCATTAAACAGTAATCAAGTTTTATGAATGCCATTTTTGTTCCAATGATTTGCAGACAGGTTGGTCAGAAATAACATTTTGATTGTACTGCATAAAGTGCAAATGTCAATACTAAGGTCAGACAATCAGATAAATTGGTATAGAATTTCAGATAAATTGGTATAGAATTTCAGATAAATTGGTATAGAATTTCAGTTATGTATATTAACATTGCAGCTGTTTATACACAATAATATAACATGGACAAACACTTAGGTTTGAAAATGAGGCTGGTTTTGATGTCAGTCATAAATAACCATCTTGAGAGTGCTGAAAAATACTGGTGTTTCCTCACTGAATTTTTTCATTTTAATGGTCATCATGCATTTGTAAATAGAGTTAAATAATTTATGTTAAGTCTATTTGCTACCCATTTAAAGAATTTTCTTATTTTGTCACATATTACATTATTAACCAGTTCACATAGCAGTCACATAATGTTTTCATGGACGTTCTTAGCAAGCATCCTGATCAACTGTAATCAACGTCTGATTGGCTGCATCATGATTTGACAACAGAATGGCAAGTGTGCCATGTGCAAATTGAATGCCTTGTGCAGTTGTTTGGGGTTTCAGTAAAAATATAACCCAAAATTTGACTCATATATGCAATGGTGAAAGTGGATGGACACAGACAGTTTGTCTGTAAATTCATAAATTTGTCAAATATTGAATATATAAAAGTATGTAAGTTTTCTCTATTCAAACACAATATAAAATGACTCCACAATGCACATCTTACTATTTATTTACTGAAAGTTTCATGACAGGTCAAGTTGCTGAACATCACTTAACTGGTTGGACAGACGCATCACATGTAACAATGGGGTGATGCAAATTAAATGTTTTAATATTGTTTTTTCATCCAGCAAGACAATTTTTACAGGTTAAAAATCAGAATACACAAGTTTGTACTAAAAATCCACAGTTTATTTACTTCCAGTGATAAAAAGCTATTTTAATTTTGTATGTAAACAAGTAATATCCCATTTTGATTTGTCTGAAATATAATGGTTTTGAAGATGACGGAGGAAATTATTAAATATCAAACACATATTTTATGTCAAAACTGTCTTTATTTTCATAGTAGCACATGAAAATATATAATAATTAATTATTTTTGAGTAATTTGAGTCAGAAATGCTTTTCACAGTCTCTTTTGTACAGACAATAGCATCTGACAGTCGACTATACACACAGCCACTTATCAACAACCTTCATTTTTTATTTATTTATTACATTACTAAATATTACATGATGAATGAGCATTATGCAGTCTGATAACATATAATGGAGACACAATAATGCATGCATAATGTTCTGTATTATTTCATGGAGAAAAGAGCATAATTATTGGGACTCATTAATTTTAGAAATGGGATCTCGGGTGAATTTTTTGCATGAATTTCGGAGAAAGCAATGTTATATCACTCGTTCGTGATCATATGATTAGCAACAGTAGAGCATAAAATATCTTTTTTGAGCTTTTAAACTTATGTTTGAGGTGAAAGTTAAAATTGAAATGTCAGTTTTCTTTCATGCTTTCTGTTGAAACAAGGAGGAGGGTGATGGTCTGAATTCAGATCCAGTGGTAATGATAATTCGACCAATTGCAAAACTTCTCTGCCTTTTGTAGTTAAAAATGTAAATCTGATTACTTATATACTTAACAATGCAACTGAATTTGAATAATTTCAGATTCCTTATCTCTAACAAAAGCATGCACAGAATGGAAGATATTCCTATAACATCTGTCAAACTGCTTTGATCATCAAATCTTATGCGTCAAGCAACAAAGTTGACTTTGATACACATTGCCATGCCTGAGTGTTCCCATCCATAATACAATATATACTGTCAAGGGTTAAACAGAATCTCCACTTTACATTATTGGCATTGCCATAACAATAAATATGGCTGTGTCATTCTTTAAGATGTGAAATAATGATGCACAGAACAACAGGAAGATAAAAGTCAGTAGATCAAATAAAACATCAGAGTTTTGTAAATTAGTTCATGATAAGAACAGTTAGCCTAAATTTCCATTGATTAAATACTTAATAATTAGGAAAGATATGGCATTTTTATTTTCCACAGAGTTGCCCTAGATCTTTATATATTTTATATATATATATATATATATATATATATATATATATATATATATATAAAAAGAATACAAATCATATGGCGAATTACAATCCTTTCAAGTTCATTGGATCCAGCAAGGGATCACGTGTGTCAGAGATTGATTAAAATAAATGCAATAAACTGACAACAAACAGTGCGAAACTAGTGTCTAGCTAGCCTGAGTGCTTTCGACTCTAATGAGTTTTTTTTTTCAAAGGCAAATACAAAACATACAAAAGACAAACAAATAAAACAGAAAAACGGTTATGTTTGCAAAACTTTACATGGCTGTTTCTACAGGAATTCAACCTTTTAATTATATTCTGTGTCAACTAGTTTATTTCAGCTTGTTGCTGATACTGGATAATATTTGTATTGACCAAGAAATCGATGAGCCATAATGACATCTATTATTTTATGTAAATTTATGTAAGCGCAAATTATGTCCTGGATATTTCATTGTTATAGTAGTCTTAGGCTATTAAGCAAATTTAGAGAATTATTTAAAAGAAAATATGTTGGCTGCAAAAGATAATTTTATTTTTGTGCATGGTTGTCTTTTTCTGGTCTTCTTGGTTTAAACCACTTGGTTTCAATGTTTTAAGGTGGCATATCCAGTAAGATTCCTTTTCTTTCCTGGTTTGGGGACTCCAGTTGCGGTTGTGAGCAATAGCAATAAGTGTTATATCACTGAAAGTGTGGCCAGGGGAGGAGAAGTGTTCTGTGACCGGGCTTCTGTACAGCTTCTTTGTCATCCAATCAGATCTGTGAAGACTGATCCTTTTGTGTAGCTTTTCAGTTTATCCAACATTTTGAAGGCTACAGATCTTACATGTAATGAGATAAATGACATTCTCTGTTTTGCACATTTTGTTTGGACCATGTATGTTTAATATTTCTCTAGTCACTGTGCTAAAAAATGTCCTGATCTCTATCATATGTTGACATGTTTTGCACTTTTTATCACCACAGGGACCAGATTGACTAGGGTGGTCTTGATTAGTGATTGGCGTTAGCTTTGCCATGACTAGGATATCCTTGAGGTTTTTTGGATGAGACAGTCTTGCTTGTAGATCTTTCACCAACTGATGATACCCAAGGAGAGGTTGAAATAGTTATTGTTGTTTAAATGAGAGAAAAAAATAGAACAAAAAAAGTACATAGGTAAAATAACAAGCTCCCTTTTTATATTTCCAATGTTCCTGGCCCGAGGGCCTGGGAAGTGGATTCTTTCAGCCTGAAGTAGGATCACTGGTTAGCTTATGCCTTCCTACCCTTCAAAATGATCCCACAGGTACTTCACAAAGTAAGGAATTCCACTATTCAGCTCATTTGGATAACCTCTCTGTGGCCTCAATAAGCATGGTTCAGTGATCATCTGGATAACCTCTCTGTGGCCTCAGTAAGCATGGTTCAGTGATCGTTTGGATAACCTTTCTGTGGCCTCAATAAGCATGGTTCAGTGATCATTTGGATAACCTCTCTGTGGCCTCAATAAGCATGGTTCAGTGATCATCTGGATAACCTCTCTGTGGCCTCAATAAGCATGATTCAGTGATCATCTCATCTTGCTGATAGACCAACCCAGGACACTACTCCAGTGGAGGGTTGTTCTGTTACATCACAGGGGTTGTCTCATCCACAACATTCCACAGATTCTCCAACTTTTGCACTTGGTTCATTGTTCAGTCCGGGAGGCGATCTACATCCAAAGTCTAAGACACCAAGTTAAGAATCTTTTGTCATTAGTGTAAGTATGAAATGGGTTAATCCTAGCTGCCCCCCTAGAAGCATAGTAACCGATTTTTTTCTTTCCCTTTTTGAAGAGAAACAATACTAAGCACCGTGGCTGATTTTCTTGTTTCCCTTTTTGAAGAGAATCTATGCTCAGTTTCTGCCATCAAAGGGCAGCCCTGTCCAGCACAATTGAATTTTTGAAGGGCCCAAGCATTAGTGGGGATTCACACATAGCAGACCTGATCAGATATTTTGAGCTGCAAAGACCTGTGTCTCACTTGCTAATGCCAAGACGGAGTCTCTCATGTTTCTTGTGGTCTGTAACTCTCAATAATCCTTGAGTAGAGCTTCTTTTGAACCTTACCCTGAAGACTGTTTTCTTGCTGACCTTTTTGTCTGCAAGATGACGAATGAGCTTCATGCCATAGAGTAAGGCTGTGTAATGGTTAAATGGAAATTATGAGTTTCTTTTGCCAACCAGGTTTCCTAGCTTTCAGTTTTATTTGGCAACTTCTAAAGGGAGAAGGAAGCACTTTTTTCCTCTCCCATAAGGGCTCCGCTGATATTTCAGCCTCCATCATTTTGAGGTGGGTTACCATAACTGTCAAGAAAGCTTATCAGTCCCTTACCAAGAGGGACCTTTCATTCATGAAGATTAAAAGCCCATGAGGTTTGAGTCATGGCTGCTTCATGGGACTATCTGTGTCCAGAGGATGTGATTAAACCATGTTTTGTTGATCTCACACAACTTTTTCTGCTTTTTACCTTCACTTGTTGGCTCACCAAAGGAAATGCACATTGTCTTTGGGGCCAATAGTTCTACACAAACAGTGACCCATACCATACCATCCAACAGTAATTTACACTTCTACACTGCGGGTGAATATTCCTTTTGTGTTTTCTTCTTCCGGTGTGATGGATCAAAGTATATAAGATCCAGAATGGTACTGACCGATTGTCCAATGATATATTTTTGGAAGAATTAGGTTATAATTTATTAGAGGCCATTACTTGAAAGAGAAAAACATCATTCAGACTGAGAAAAGGAAAAACTATTCACTTTAAGAATCATCATTTTATTAGAACGGTTGGACAGAGAATGTTATAACTTATATCAGCTGTGAATATGAATTGATTTAAATACAAGGTATATATACATAGCATTCTTGTCTCTGCTTTATATACTCGATTATTAGTAAAGTCTTGACTGCAAACTGTAGAGAACCAAATCTGTCATTGCATAATATGCTGGCAGATCTGGGTCTGTGCAGTTTGTTAGGAGTAATTATTTGAACTAACATTCATTAACACTGATCTGCAAGCATGTTAAACAATGGCAGTAAAGGGTCTTTATTGCTTGCTGTTGGATTCGACTTATAAGCAAGTTTATATGGTATTTGTATCTAGCTAACTCGACTTATAAGCAAGTTTAGATGGTATTTGTATCTAGCTACCTGACAGGTAGGGGCCCCGAGTGGCCGAGTGGTCTAAAGCGCTTTCTGTTATGGATCACTGCCATCTCACCTGTCTGCGTGGGTTCGAGTCCAGGATTCGGCCAATGTGGGTGTGTGAGAAAGCTTGCCAGTAACTTCTCGTGGGTCGGTGGTTCTTCCCAGAGTTTTCCCGGGTTCTTCCTCCACCATTAATACTGGCCGCCATGCATAGCCTATCGTGTGCTGAAAAATGGCGTTAAACCCCACAACAACAACAACAACAACCTGACAGGTACTATCAGTCACAAATGTTCCTGCTTATTTGGGTAAGCATGTGTATGCATCTACTTAGTGGGTACTAACTGCTTATTTAATTTGAGTTTGTTTATACTGCAGCTAGTACTTGATACAAAGCCCACACTAATTTGTGATTTCTTATAATTTTCAATAGTTTTTTTTTCACAGTTGAAAGCCAGACAGCTGAAAAAGTCCCATCATCTGTTGTTGCATGTTGTGATATAGAACCAACTAATAACTTGTGTGGTATCAGATAACAGTAAAGATGGAGAAGAACGGTGATGAGACTGAGCAGGGAAAGGTAAGAATCACTTCTGTTAAATAAATTATATCAATTTCACTGCGATTTTTAACAACAAGATTTTGTGATGTAATATGTCTTGCAGTACTGCAATAATTGGACTAAACAAGGTCACATTTACTTATGTTTGACCTGTCAAAGTCAGTGACATTACTTTTAATGGTCAGCATCAAAGCCAGTTGCCAAACAAGGGTGGTGTTTGTTGGTCTATATTTCATAACAAACAATCCATTAAAATGTATTACTTGCAGAGATTGATTGCCTGATTCATTAGCATGACCTTATTTAGTCTCTTGGTGTCAGCATGACCTCACTGATTTAATCTGTTTGGCATCAGTATGACCTCATTTATTTAGTCATTGGTGTCAGCATGACCTCACTCATGTAGTCTCTTTATGGCATCAGCATGAACTCAGTCATATAGTCTGGTGTCAGCATGACCTCACTCATGTGGTCTCTTTATGGCATCAGCATGAACTCAATCATATAGTCTGGTGTCAGCATGACCTCACTCATGTGGTCTCTTTATGGCATCAGCATGAACTCAGTCATATAGTCTGGTGTCAGCATGACCTCACTCATGTGGTCTCTTTATGGCATCAGCATGAACTCAGTCATATAGTCTGGTGTCAGCATGACCTCATGTGGTCTCTGCGGCATCAGTATGACCTCATTCATTTAGTCTCTGTTTGGCATCAGCATGAACTCAATCATTTAGGTTTAGAATCTTAATGATGTTGTACTACCAGTGAAAATCTTGGACTTTTGAGTGCATGTGGTTTAAATAAAATAAAAATGTCCCAATATTTGAAGGATATTATATTTTTTTGCTTCTCCTTTTTATTTTATAAATTTTGTAAAGAATTTTTACATTATTACCTTTCATCATTGATCTTGTACTACTTCATATTTATATTTGTTTGGAAGGGTTGATCTTCCTAAGGTTTTTGTAATTCTTTATATTTGTATTTTAGAACTTAATTTAGAACTAAATGTGTATAAGGTCTGCTCTGTTTTGTCTTGCAAATTTAGACCATGGGCGAGACCAGTCTGACAGCCACTCTACATGTGTAGTTTTCTCTAGTTTTTATTCCTAAAATACATGTCAGACTTGCATATTATGGACAGAAGTCAATCATAGCTTGAGGGATGAAAACATTTGCTGGCACGTAAGGGTTTGCACCATATCATATCTGGGTAGCAAGATGGAGAGCAGCAACAAGCATCAATTACATATCAGAATTATGGCCCAGATACATGGATCAATATCCTTTACTCCTTCCCAACCTCAGAAAAGTAGACACTGTCATGCCAGCTAAGATGGTTATGTTACTTCATGACTGGACTGGCAATATAACTCTGGTTGCAATGGACCATGACCACAATTGATCATACAGTATCAGACACCTGAAAATGAACTTGCCTATTTCCATGACTCTCATAGTGTTGCGCCAAGCTTTTCTTGAGTATGATGCCCAGTTCAGTGCTATAATATCCAAGAATCCACTTCATGAAACCAGTTATACATATATGTCTCACTGGCATAGTGCTGCTAGGCACTTCCCGCAGATGATGCCCAGTCTATACAGGCACTCCCATGGACTAGTCAACCGCATAGTGCTGCTTGGCACTTCCTGTGGAAGGTGTACAGTTTATATAGACACCCTTATGGATTAATCTAATCTGCATAGTACCTCAAAACACTTCTGGCATATGGTGCCCATCATGACCTCAGTTTTCAAGAGCTGTCTCTTCACTTGCCCTCAGGCATCTGCCACCCTAGAGACACTATCTAGTGACACATTAGAAGTAATGGACTGCAAGTGTATTGGTCCACCATCATTGACGTTTTTCTCCAGCTTCTTTGTAGGTAGCACAGGAGATGCTGACATCACTACCTTAATCTATAATGACAAAATGGGGATTCAGCTTCCCTCGTTCTTATTAGATCTTACTTGGATGAGTGAAACTCCACCTGCAGGCTTGGACAAATGTTTTTCGACCAATCCCATCAGTGTTTTGTCCTCGTGTTTTCTACATCACCTGCTGGGTCTACAGTTCTGACATCATTTGAAAATTATCTACAGAAGATTCGGCTTTCCATTGCTTCCATGATCTGAACAGTTACTGATATTTTGGGACTGAGTACATTGTCAGTTACAAGTTCTAAGCATGTACGGATTTATTGTATTACATATGCCTTCTGTTTTTCCATTTGAATACCCATGAGTTGATTCGCAATGTTGTGACTGTGAGATCAACCTTATATCCAATATATATGATGATCCTCAATATGCAGACCACAGCTTACGTCTCTCTACCCCAAAGCTCACTGGAATAAGTGGGAGCATATTCATGGGAGGGTCCACTTCATAACATAGAGATACAACATACTGTAGCCAAAACAGGTGGATAAATATACTGGGCTCTCTCCCTTCATCTTACAGACCAATCATGGCCCAATATACACTTGCAGACTTCATCATGTATTCGCTTCCTTAATGATCAGGTTGACAGAATTCAAAACAATCTGCCAGACCTCCAAGTCTCAACTGTAGCAGAGGGATTTACATGGCAACCAGCAAAGTAGCTGGGATGTCCCTAGAGTGCATACCACTGGGAAACAGTCCTGCAACTCCTGAACTAAGAGTCAGAATGAGATCAATAGTTTTTACCAGTGGTCCACAAGACCATCCCTATCTTACTGACATGCACATAGGGCTCCCATCCCACCCTTATCACAGATCCCGGTAAGGAGAAGGCTCCAATCTGTCACGGCTGAATGGGGAAAATTTACCATGACAACATGGGAACCCAACAGTAGTTTCCTGGGTAGCAGACCCACTAAGCCTTTGGCCAGTGTTCATTCAGCTACAATGTAACTTGTATCAGTTGGTTTTTGAACATTCAATCATCTCTGTTACTCTCTTGGGTTTGCAATGGAATACAACAATGGGTCCTAATGCCATCTATTGTGGAGGTTGTGCAATCAGCATGGACTTTCAAGAGGAGCGATGTGGACTTGTAAGAAAAGTGATTTCAAACCATCAACTCAAACAGCTTCCAGAAGTTCTGTAATTTGCTTCAACAGGCTACAAGAAGCAGCCTAATTATATTTTGGAGCAAGACATGATTTCATGTGTTACCTTTCTTTCATTCTCAATCTCCTTGTCAACAAGAGTATCTCCGACCTTGTACCCTTTCAAGATCCAGTCAAATAGGTCTGGAATAAATGTTCCAATAGAATGAATGTGTCCCTCAAGAACGAGACTTTAAGCTGTATGCCTATTTGGAGTATCTGCTTAAGAATCCTTTGCCAGCTGATTTTTTCTTAATGCACCAGCAGGCATCTTTGTCTTTGGTCTCTTTATTGGGCTCCCATATCATTGATTACATGGTCCAAGTGGAGACTGCCTGTTGACCATTGGACCAATGCTCACAATCAGCATCCATATGAGGTTGCATCTTGAAGGCACTTTGGACTTGTGTTGGTGATATCTCTACAACCACATCGTACAGCAATCTTGATGGCTACGGATGCAAATGCGGATAAATTGGGGAGCAACCTGTGTGGGAATGCAGTTTTAATTCTGTCTGATAACTTCACCGTGGTGACTTATCTCAAACAGCAAAGTAGAACTGGTACTTAAACCTTCGTAATCTTGTTTGGGATTTTCTAAAGTTGTGTCCTTATTCACAATCCAGGTTTAAGTTAGACATCCTAGGCTGGCTAATGTATTGGCAGACTCATTGTTCTGCAAGAAGGAACTAATAAAAAAAATGAAATGGTCTCTTCATCCCTCAGTTTAATACAGTAGATGCTTGATGGGATTGACTTATGATGGTCATATTGGAAACAAGTTGGAATACCAGAAAACCCAATTTTTGTCTCACCAGTCCTGGACTCAGAGGCCTGGATAATCGATGCTCTTTCTTTAGATTGAAATGGCAGAATGTATACAGTTCTCCAACACCTTAGATTCTGAATGTGACACAGGAACCAAAAGAACCTGAGTGTCTTTTTATCCTGATTATTCATCTCATATGGGGAATACTGGATCAGACTGGTCAGTCTAGCAAGAGAATTGTCAGGAATTGAAGTATGCTATCATATGCGTTAAGCAAACATGATGGCAGGTGTTTCACCCAAATCCAGATTTACAGAACCTACAAATTGGGATCTTATTAAAACACCCTTTAGAACAGTTCTTACAACCAGTGGTGCAGAATTCCTCAAGTGACATGGCCATCCACCTGAGAGGCCTAATAGGCAATGGAATATAATCTCAGTAGCACACACCAGAGTACTTTATAGAAATGTAGGCATCCATTGCCACAATTGCTAACTTTCTATGGCTCTTTGATGAGAAACAAGTAGCTCCAATCACAGTTAAACTTTTTAACAATCAGTGGCTGTTTGATGAAACAGTACCAATCAAAGTTAAATCTATTATTTCTCGATCACTGGCATGCTGTGCTTTAATGGAGGAGAGGATATCAGACAAATCAAAGATCTATCTGATATTCTATTCATTTGGATTTCACTTGTCCAGTGACACTGGGCCCTTGAAATCTATCATGGGTAGACACGGATTGAACTGATCTCAAGAGTTTAATTAGTTCACCTATGTTATAATCCCAGATTTCTCACTACAAAGTCAGTAATACATTTCTTAGTGGTGGACCCATCTACTTGCAGTTCTAACATGATATATCACTATATCACTCATGAAGCCCCTTGCTTTCATTACCAGGAACAGGCTTCCATTCATGAGGAATCAGATATTGGTAATAATTCCTGTCTATCCTGGACACTTCATCTCATGATCATCAGTAGGACCCAGTGCTAGCTCTGAGGTGGTATTTCAGGAGTATTGAGCCATTGCATCAAGGGAGATCATTCTTCATTTTACCTTCAAGAGGGAATGGATTATATATCAACATAGACATTTTCATCAGGAAGTGGGCTGTCTGTCTGCCTTATCAGGCTAAACCCACACCAATGAATTTGCTTTGTATACTGGCTCACGAAGTTAGAACAGTCACCATAATCACTGCATATCAGTGAAACTGTTCCGTAAATACTAATACTATTAATGTTGCCATTCTACTTTCACCATTGCCTACTGTCCTCCTACTACTACTATTAGTGTTACCATTCTACCTTCACCTTTGCCTACTGTCCTACTAATACTACTATTAATGTTGCCATTCTACCTTCACCTTTGCCTACTGCCCTACTACTACTACTAGTAATGTCGCGGTCGGATATTTGCTATAGATAATAATCTCAATTACATGTATATGTATTTGTCATTAAAATCTTTTACTGCTGCATGTATTTGTATTTTGAGAGAATTCATAACTTACCTCTGGGATGTATTTTAAATATATACCATTTGAGCTGACATTGTTACAATATTGTATTGTAAGAATCATTTTCTTTTAATACCTCATTAGCATGTGTCAATGTATACAATATTATGCCTTCATTAATCATATCAGCCGCATATCTCTTGTTTGCTTTTATGTACTTTTCACGATGACTTCTGTAACTAAATACATGTACTGTTTAAACCAACTTGTTGACAGGTTTTCATTTCCCTCTGAATAGCCCCATCCCCTTGGTAACCACAATAAGATGGGAACAGACTGGCTAAAATCATGGCCAATTTAAGTACATATACTTGAAGTATGTAAATAACAACTATGCAACCATGTGCTGATGCCAACATTGTATATCAACGTGAATGTTTTTCATATCAGGATGTGACCGATACAATATTTTATTGTAGACTTTATTACACAAAGGTAACCAAAATGTAATTTGTCAATATACAAGTGTATTTTACACTGGTTTTATCTTCATGTATTCAAAATTTCCATTGTTTGTTTTCTCAATGTGTAAATGCTACTCACTGATGACAGGTTACCCCTTACTGATGAATTTAACTTGTATCAGACCCCCCCCCCCACAAACACTTATATCGACATCTGCCTACGTCGACAATATTTCCTCGGGCCCGAGGATGTCAACATAAACGTGTAGGAATGTACTCCTATTGATGTTGTGACTACACCATCATCTTTGCCAACTGCCTTACTATTACTACCACTACTACTATTACTACCACTACTACTATTACTACCACTACTACTATTACTACTAAAACTATTAATCCTGCTTGTAGAATTACAACTGTTGCCAGAACTGCTGTAGAATAGGTTCTGTTTCTATTACTACTATAGGCAGTCAGCGGTACAGACCCAGAAGGGTGCAAGGCCACAGTGACCGAGTTTTTGAGACAAAAACATGAAGGGATGCAGCTCAGACAGCAAGCACAGCAGGCTCATGGAGGTTCATTCTCAGACAGTGATGATGAAATTGTGTTGCTGGGACTGTCAGAGATGGTATGTTTGTTAGACAAGATTTATTGATACAGATCACAGATCTGTAGTTGTGTTTTCTTCCAATTCTGTATTATAAGAATGCAGTTTAGGATTTCACTTGATATATTTTAAGGGCTCAGTGTAACATTATCTACCTACCTACTTCAGGCTTTAACTCTCAGTCCACGTAATTAAGTTTACTTTAAGGTGAACATTATGTCATGCATTTAAAAGATGTTTGTTTTATGCTTTTGAATGACTGTACTATTTATATGCCATAGAATTATCCATGCTGTGAGTGGCTGTATTATAACTGATTGAATCATCCATGTTATGTGTGACTTTATTATATCTGCGACAGAATTATTCATGCTGTGAGTTACTATTATAAATGCAATGTAAATATCCATAGTATGAGTGACTCTGTTTTAACTGTGCTGGAATTGTCTATGTTATGAGTGTCTGTTATAACTACAGTGACATTATCCATGCTCCAAGTGACTTTGTTATAACTGTAATGGAATCATCCATGCTCTGAATGACTGTTGTGACTGTGATGGAATTATCCATGTTATTAGTGGCTCTGTTATAAATACAGTGTAATTGTCCATGCTTCAGGTGACTATGTTATAACTGTAATGGAATTATCTATGTTCAAAATTACTCTATAACTTTGATGGAATTATCCATGCTATGAGTGATTCTGTTATAACTTTTATGGAATTATCCATGCTGTGATTGACTATTATAACTGCGATGGATGACTCTGTTATAACTCTGATGGAATTATCCATGCTCTGAGTGACACAGTTTTAACTAATGGAACTATCAGTGTTATGAGTGACTACTATAACTGCCATGAAATTATCAGTGTTATGAGTGACTACTATAACTGCCATGAACTTATCAGTGTTATGAGTGACTACTATAACTGCCACGAAATTATCAGTTATGAGTGACTACTATAACTGCCACAAAATTTTCAATGTTATGAATGACTAATCTAACTGCCATGAAATCATCAATGTTATGAGTGACTACTATAACTGTCATGAAATTATCAATGTTATGAGTGACTACTATAACTGCCATGAA
The DNA here is from genome assembly GCA_028554795.2 of Sinohyriopsis cumingii. NCBI lineage: Eukaryota > Metazoa > Mollusca > Bivalvia > Unionida > Unionidae > Sinohyriopsis > Sinohyriopsis cumingii. The sequence continues at coordinate 7,439,851 of CM068834.1, read as the reverse complement.
ATTATCAGTGTTGTCAGTGACTATTATAACTGCCATGAAATTATCAGTGTTATGAGTGACTGTAGACGTTGCCTTTTGATATATCTGACTTGTTTCTCTTTTAGATGTGCAAATTAAATTCATCCGTACAACACAAAAATTATGTAGACTTTGCCTTTTTGCTAAATCAAATAATGAAGGAAATGCTTCTGAATTCCTTTTAGAATAATATTTGGTTTGTGTTCTGTAACAGGCCATGGATATGGAGAAGCCGTCAACACTGTCAGGGTAAGTAAATTAGCAGGAGAACAATCCAAGGGTTTTTAGTCTGAAGCATAAGCATGACCTGTCATTCATTATTGTTCATCAGCTACACATCATTAATATAATCCTTTCTCATTATTGAGTGGTCAGTTATTAATTATTATAATCCCTTTTCATTATTGAGTGGTCAGTTATTAATTATTATAATCCCTTTTCATTATTGATTGGTCAGTTATTAATTATTATAATACCTTTACATTATCGATTGGTCAGTTATTAATTATTATAATACCTTTACATTATTGATTGGTCAGTTATTAATTATTATAATCTCTTTTCATTATTGATTGGTCAGTCATACATTATTATAATCCCTATTTTATTACTGATTTGTCAGTTATGAATAGAATTGGTGAGATTACTGTATATTCAGGGTATTTTGTATCCATAATATTACCAGTAAGTAATGAAACTGAATCCAGGTCTGTACCTGCCTTATAAAGGGACAGTTGAATAGTGAGCTGAGTTATAGTGAGGGCATGATGAGCAAAGCTTCCTTATATACATACTTACAAGTCAAGGCATACTAAGAGCTGAAAACAACAATGGTCCTGATCTGTCAGTGTATAATGTGCCTGCAGATCAGGGTCTATACTGTTTGTTCTACTGATTACTCCTAAAAAGCTACACAGACGCAGATTTGCTAGCGCATTATACGATGGCAGATCTGGGTCTGTGCAGTTTTCATTTGAGTTTTAAGCGAGTGTATACATTAAGCATAAAAACTGGAATGATGCTTTTACTTATGGATGAAAGAAGAGCAAATTAGAATATATGGTTTTTAAAGTGTATGCTTATTATGGAATGCAGCATTTGTCAGAATAATACCTTATGATTTTGTTGAACTTGAAGTCATTCATAAAAGTTGAGCAGTTTTAACATTAGTACTCATTTAAATACAATACCTTTAGCAACAGGCCATTTGGCATCTGTATCTATAGTAACAGGCCATGTGGCATCTGTGTCTATAGCAACAGATAACAATTAAAAAATGTTACATCATTAGAAAAGATGCAGCTTAAAGGTTATTTAGGTCAGTACACATGTTCTGACTGTTTACAGTCATTAGAGCATTTTCTAACAAATATTTGCTGTCCGTTAGATGCTTTGAAAGATCCTGTAGCAGATTTAAATGGTCATTGATTTGTAGCATTCTGGAATCATTTTCAGCTTTGTTAATTAATTTTGTCATTTGGAGTGATTGTGTGTTTGATCTCTTACACTCCAGATTAATGTTCTCAAAATCGACCATAATATTTCTGCTGCAAGTACGTGACCCTTTTTTCCACTATCCAGCAAATGAATAGCTTCAGTCATTTCCTGTACATGATAAATACCACCTTGCTTTTGAGGCCAGCATGTTGACACCTTTGAGTTTGACAGTGTGACTGTACATGATAAATACCACCTTGCTTTTGAAGCCAGCATGTTGACACTTTTGAGTTTGACAGTGTGACTGTACATGATAAACACCACCTTGCTTTTGAAGCCAGCATGTTGACACTTTTGAGTTTGGCAGTGTGATTGGAGAACAATCAAGATATGAAATGATTCAATAGAAGTTTAATTGTATACTTGGAGCAATGCCAATACCCTACAATTACTGCTTGAGGTAGGGTGAAACAATTGTTTGGTTATTAAATATCTGACCATTACTTAAAGGACATTTATATGAGATACTTGCTGAGGGAAAATTATAATGGCCGTTGTGACTAGCTGACTTCTGAATGCAGGTGACCATTATGACAGGTTTGACTATATATTTCTAATCACACAATAAACTTGTAAACCTCCATCAGTCCTGCCAAAGGAAAGTTAAGTCAAGTTTACACACACATGTAATCTTGAAAGATCAACAAATAAAAGATTATTGCCTACTGCAGTGGTCTAGTGGTTAGAGTGTCCACCTTGGATGCAGAAGGTTGTAGTTTTGAATGCCGGCCAAGTTATACCAAAGATTTATAAAAATGGTACTAACAGTTCCCTTGCTAGGTCCTCAGCATTAAGAGGTTAGTGTTAGGATTGGTTGGCCTCATGTAAGGATAATGTGACTGGGTGGAACATGATGCTACATTTCTGTGGCATGATGCCCCAGTGATAGACATTACTATAAACTGCCACACTGCAGACATCATAGCGATATGATTAAAAAATTTTTGCAGCTAAATTAAAAATCCCACTCACACACACACAATATTAGCAGGTAACTGTTATGTAAAATTGGCCCCACCTTCTACCAAACTTACATTTTCCCTACAGAAAAATGAAATTTTAATCCCCTGAGTCTGGAAAAGTCAATTAGAGATGAAAGACATCATGAATAGCTTCATTTTACTGTCTCCTCCATGCTGCATTCAGAATTCAGAGTCTTTGTTGGCATCTACTGCTCTTCCTCGAGCATAATACCGGATGTGATCATGCTTACTCAATTAGTGTAGATGAGGCTACAGAGAAGGTTCCATATTACTTATATTACCTTTCACCCCCCATCCTCTCTTTTCTTGTGGGATGCATTCAGGATCTGAAAACGTCATCTTCTCATCCTTTTGATACATTTTGCAAAATATGACTATACCCCCTCATCCGAATTGATGTAGATGGAGTTAGTGTTATAAGGATACCATAATTATAATGGAATGTTGGAATGATGTAATTACACACAAATGGGCAGATTGATGGACAGACATGATCTATCACAATATACAGGGCTCAAAATTAGCGGTAGTCTGCTAGCCCGAGGCTAGCAGATTTGCTGTAAGTCAAGCAACTTTCATAATGTTATTAGTCCGATGGGCTAGTAACTTTCGGTTATCAATATTCAGCGTATGTTTACGCCATTCCCTAATAAAGACTTGACTTAGCAGATGTTCTGTAGAATCAAAGCAGTGGCCATTGTAAACACGGTTATAAAATATTAGCATGAGAAGATGAAGTCGATTTCTGCCTTGCAAAGGTGCGTTTCTATAACAAGAACCCATCCGATTTTGTGCATTTCACTTAACAGCGCAAATTATGGTGCCATCATTAACAATGGAAGTTTGGTAATTGGTCCAGATTAATCTGATAACGAATTAAATGCAAAAATGACTTGATATCACACTTTATTCACTTAACACAGTAACAAACTATAAAGCTGTATAGCACACAAAAGAACACAGCAAAAACTATTCTAAGAAATTAGTTTGCACGTTTTTTTTGTTTAAGGTTCTTTTCTTTTTTTTTGCTCACTACCCAAACGCTCCAACAGTCACAAACAGGAAACTACATATTTTACATTTCCATCGAAATAATTATAAGAATTGGATCAATTTATTACGATTACGCTATGAACACATCCTTTTCGTACAACTACTTTTTCAATGATGACAAGAGTAGTTTTTATATTTTTCCCTTACAAACAAAAACAAAATAATTGAATACACATGGAGATATCCAAGCAGAATGCCATACATTTGTTGGGAATTAAAATCTCTGAGCATGGGCATCTAAGATTTGAGGGGCCCCGAGTGGCTGAGTGGTCTAAAGCACTCTCCATTACGGATCACTGCCATCTCGCCTCTGTCTGCGTGGGTTCAAGTCTAGGATTCAGCCAATGTGGGTATGTGAGAAAGCTTGCCAGTAGCTTCTCATGGGTCGGTGGTTCTTCCCGTGTTTTCCCGGGTTCTTCCTCCGCCATTAATACTGGCCGCCATGTATAGCCTATCGTGTGCTGAAAAATGGCGTTAAACCCCACAACATCAACATCATCTAAGATTTGAAAATTTTCCACCTTATTATTAATTTCAACAATACATTGAGGTTTGATTAATTAGGAACAATTACCAAACTTACGACTTATGATACCGTAATTGGAGCTGTTAAATACAACGTGCCGAGTGTCAGATGGCTTTGTTTGATGGGAACACACCTTTTCCAAGCTGAAACTAATACTATCTTCTGATGCTAATATTTTATAACAGTGTTTACAATAGCCACTGCTTTGATCATGCAGAACATCCGCTGAAGTTAAGTCTTTGTTAGGGAGAGGCCATTTAATTGTGGGAGGGGGCAAAGACGTGTCTTGAAACTGACTTTCTTATATAAAGGACACTGTGCCATTTCTTTTCTTGCTTTAAATAATTTGCATCAGCTATACTGTAACATCTTGTATTTCAAAGCAAGGCAGAATTCCCTCCTTACAAGACAGGCAAAATGTGGCATTTGATAGAAAGTGTTCATCCACCGGAAAAAAAAGCAAAGTTGAATGAGAATGATGAGGAATAATTCTTATGATAGGGAAAAGCATAATGGAAAATTTCAGAAGAAATGGACAATTGACAGGGAATGGCTGAATAATGACGAGGAAAGGAACATTATGTGGTGTAACTGGTGTAAGCAATTCGCAAAAACAATCACACAGAAAACATCCAGTTTTGTTGCGGGTTGTTCGAACTTTAAAATTGAATCTGTAAACGTAGATGAAAGTTGCGTTACATTGTTTTGTGAACAGGACTAATACAGATTTGGCAGGACTAGTAAATTTCTCAATATACTAGTCCTTCTGGCTACAAAGAAATCTGTGTTAAATTTGAGCCCTGATATATGTGGAAAAGTGGGTACTTATCTGACGTGTATGACTTAACCAAATATATATCAGTACTTTCAGGTTTTGAATGCTAGATGAATCCAGTGTTGATGGATCTTTCAGAATGCAAGTATTCAAAGTTATTGTGACTGCTGACATATTAAAGTGCTAATATAATGACTGCTGGCATATTAAAGTGATAATATAATAACTGTTGACATATTAAAGTGATAATATAATAACTGTTGACATATCAAAATGATACAATGACTGCTGACATATTAAAATGATAATATAATGACTGTTGACATATCAAAATGATACAATGACTGCTGACATATTAAAGTGATAATATAATGACTGTTGACATATTAAAGTGCTAATATGACTGTTGATATATCAGAATGATAATACAATGACTGTTGACATATTAAAGTGATAATATAATAACTGTTGACATATTAAAGTGATAATATAATAACTGTTGACATATTAAAATGATAATACAATGATTGCTGACATATTAAAGTGATAATATAATGAATGTTGACATCATAAAATGATAATACAATGACTTCTGACATATTAAAGTGATAATATAATAACTGTTGACATATTAAAATGATAATACAATGACTGCTGACATATTAAAGTGATAATATAATGACTGTTGACATATTAAGATGGGTTATAATTGTTGCAAAAAGGGAGCTTACAAATTGTAGTCAGTTCTCTTAGGAGAGTTGGATATGAAGTTTAAAAAAGGATGGTAATTTAGAAATCTTCTGTTTGTTGGTTAATTGAACAAGTGGTAAATATTTAATAAGACTTACAATTGGGAATACATTTCCATTACAGCACTGGGTTTGTGTACGATGAGATTTTTACAGAGCACAAGAATTTGTGGGATCTCAATTACCCTGAGAAGCCTCAAAGAATCTCCCAGCCCTACAGCAGGTGTTGTGAACTGGGACTAGTTGACAGATGCATGAGAGTTGGGGTAGGTACCTCTAGTGTAGATAATGCCTTAGGTAAGTAATTCTTTATACAATTATATTTACTGATATATCTTTCATATCTACAAGACAGTAATTCTCACATGTACATAGATGCTGTGCTTCATTTGTCCTAGGAAATAAATAAGAAAATAATTCCTGTAATATCAAACTGCAGATAACCAACTTTTTTAATCCATTTTAAGTAGAAACACAGGAAGTTCAAAGGTGATAATCATGTATGTTAAACTTTACTGCATTTATCTGGCCTGTTCAATTGAATATTGGCTCTGGCTATAAACTATAGTCTACACGTACCACAAGACACAGCCTCTCAGCATTTACTCGATATCGGTTCCAGAAGTTTAATTTTATAATCAGTAATACTGTACAGTTTGCTATTGCATAGCTAGTATTTTTGGGGGAGGAAAATTCCCTGACCATCTGATGAAAATTTCACCTCTCATTAGGGTGAACCAGGAGATTCCATAACACTGGATTGACTCTATGATACCCAATACATTTTTACCCATGTGTACTGCCCCTTCATTATTTTCTTGTTGATCAACAAACGAATTCACTATTTCCTTGTGTGCATATTATTTGTGTACATTTGGATTATAAAGGGTTCCCACACTCTCGGGAAAAAGTTGGGAGAAATGATAACTTTTTTCCCGACTGTAAAAAGTCCTTGAATTTTGCAATGTTGACGAAAGTCAGGGAAAACCCCGAGTATTCTCTCCACAGCTGGACGCTTGAAACAATTTCGTAATTGAGTCATAAATGAACTGATTGTGAGTTAAATTTATCGAATTCTGACCAGAATATTAGGAGGTTACAGTATGGATCATTTGGCTGCTTGCCATAAATATATTTGTTGAGACAATCCAAACACTCAGTGGATTAGATTCATCTAATAGACTTTTTGTTTCACAGGTAGATAACCTTATTTTTTATATAATTTTATGGAAGGTGTGAAAACCAGTCTAGCATCATTAGAGGCCAACATGGTGGCGTTAAAGTATTGCTGCTTAGCAGATGGCTAGGAAACTTAAATGTTGTTAAATCGATTTATACCTGCATGAAACTGATATGAAAATTTAAAATTGTTATGTCTTTAATCTGCTGAATGATGATAAGACTAATGTGTTGATGAAATTTGAGCTGGTATTAGCTATTTTGATTTCTAGTTACACGAGAACACAGAATCTCACATCCATCATTTTCTGGAGTTTTGTTCTAACACATGACTACCATGTTGACATGTGCTCTCTCGCGCAGGGAGCATACGAAGCAGGGAACCAGACTACTCTGCTTGATGAATCAGACTGGCCAAGTTTCTTGTAGTTGTTCTCGAAATAAAAACATTGAGAATTATATGTTCTTTCTGGTTTTTACAAAAGGTGTCAGACTTTCATTTAATATAATTGAAATTTTGTACAACAACATTGAAAAGGAGTTTGTTTTTTTATATCCTGTGACTTTTGGACTTCTAATGTCTTTGTTTAAGATTTGTGAAGTCATGTGGGTATTAACACAAATGGTTGTTGTTGTTGTTGTTGTGGGGTTTAACGCCATTTTTCAGCACGATAGGCTATACATGGCGGCCAGTATTAATGGTGGAGGAAGAACCCGGAAAACCCCGGAAAGAACCACCGACCCACGAGAAGCTACTGGCAAGCTTTCTCACATGCCCACATTGGCTGATAACACAAATGGCTAGTACCGGGTCAGGTTTCATCTATGCTGAGTTTTGTCTAGTCTGTCAGCGGATTAAAGACATAATGATTATAATACTTGACATTTTTTAGAAAATAAATAATTTTCCAACTAATTTCATGCAGGTATAAGTCGATATAACATAGTTTAAATTTGCTAGGCCCACTGGTAAGCTATCTTACAGTGGCAGAAGATTCCAAATTTTTTATATGTAATTGCTCTGAACCCACACTCCATCCTAAATGTCCATATGTGAAAAATGGGATTAGAATATTCGGAGGAAAATTGGATTGGAAAAATGTTAAATCTCTGAGGTGATCTTTATTGCAAAATTATTACATAGTTACCACAGGGGCTCGTATCGTTCCTTAAAATTGACATGTCATACATGTCCTTTCTCGTGCGACCCATTTAAAAATGAATGCTGTTATTTCAAGCCACATTTCATGTAGCTTTGTAAATTTGGTACCAATTTTTAGCTCAGGCATTCGACTGTGTATTCCTATCAAAAGTTTGACTTAATATCATACCTTTAAGGAATGCCATATCATTTTCCAATGGTACCACTCGATATGTACCTGATTGCACCAGCTTAATGTGCAAGAACAAAGTGCTATATGTTACTTTAAATTGCCGTCAGTTCCATCAGCAAGTTGAAAAGATGTCACTGACTGAGAAATTTACCAGGCATTTCCTTTCATTATATCTTACCATGTTCATAATACCCATGGGTAGCCTCGCTAATCTGATCTGTTCTGCCGAATCTTGACCATAAACAGGTGTTATCTTGGAATGACTGAATACAGATGCAGCATATTTCATTAGCATATAAAGCCACATCATTCTTTGAAAATCGACATGATAACTGAAACTTGAAGGAATTGCTTACCTAGTGGTATTAATTGAAAAATTATGTGACATATACAATAAAGCGATTCGGATGACAAAATCCATATATAAGTCAATATGGAATATAAGACAAAGCTAAGATTTTCTGGTTAAAAAGTATCGTCTTATAGGCCAGCAAATGGTACTTTTTCCTCCTTGTACATTTTCTTGTTATTTTCCAAAGCATTTTCTCATTGTGAAAGTCATTTTTTTAAAATGCTAGATCATGAACTACTGGTTTTTCCAAGATAAATAATTTTGATAATTCACTGGAGTTAAATATCAGATATATTTTCACAGTTGCATTATGACCAATAAATCTAAGCTATTTTAAGATGCTTGCATGTCTAGTGGTAAGTTTGGCCTCCTCACATTCAGTTGAACCCAGTGCCAATCCCACAATATATTCATACGTTTTAATCAATTTTTTTCTACTTTATACATATTGCTAGCCAATACATTAGAGCTAACAATGAAAAAGAAAATATGATTGCTCTGAGTGAATAACAAATATATTTCATCTTAAGTACTTTATCTTGTGGCTTTTCCACTTGTGAAAATACTTAGTTTTTCACTCACTCAATGAAATATATTCATTATTCACACGTTTCAAGCAAATATCCTCTCTATAATGTAACGATGGTAAATTTTACTTATCAGGTACAAAACATGTTATTATTCCCATGTACACATTGTTTTGTATATTTAAGTTGTATTGTGTTTTGGCTTTTCTCCATGATTACATGTTATGTATATCTCTGTTGTGTGATTGACCTTGGTCAGTAATCAAGTAAAGGGCCTACCTGACTACTCACATCTTTTTGATTTGTTATTTTGTAAAGAACATATTACATAGCTAATCCTTTTCTTTGATTTTAGGTTATATTTTAAGATCAGTATGACTTGGAGGTAAACATATTTTATGGCCTTTTGACTTTGGAAGTTTCTCGAAGGATTTTGTTTATGAATTTGATGGAAAATTCCATTAAGATGACCGAGTATATTCAGAAAATAGTAATTTTTACATGGATCAAGTGGAGAGGTATATAACGTTGTTTTCTTCAGAATTACTAATTCTGTTGTAACATCAGTCTTTAGTGGAATCAATCTTTGTGTTGTGTTTTGTGTTGTGAAGATTTATTTATTTAAATCATTCATTGGAATTACAAAGTGCTTATTAAACATTTCTTGGACTATATCACTATTCTGGGATTATTGTGAATTCATTCAAGGACATTTGTGATTATATCATTGTGATACATCAAGACTCTTAACATTTCGCTACATTCCAGGCTGTTGGTACATCAGTACATTCAGTTTCGGAATTCATTTGGAACACCATTGGAACTCATTATGAATACTCTATACTTTTGGGCTTTTGGTAGAACTGCTAGGACTATTTGGGATTTAACTCACTATACTGTGCATTCTCTTTAAATTTCCACCTTGTATTCTATGGAAATGAATTATTTGTTGAATTTTACAAAACTTAATGGTTTTCACTCTTCTCTGTTACTTGGTTTAGGCCCCCAGAATCGTAACAATGTTTTTATACCTAGATCAGTTGTTAACAGCTGTGAATTGATGATTGCATTCAGTTTTCAGCCTGTTACCTATTTACATAAACATTGACTTGTATATGTTTGAAAGCTTTGTATTATTAGATCTGTGTAGACCTATGGTATTAATGACTTGATAACAGAAAGATTGACTTTTGTTTGGTAATAGTGAATGGGGCCAGGTCATATCATTTTGTGAAACAAATTTGATAAATCAAGAATGAACATTTTCAAGAGTAAATTGCAGGCATTGGACATTTTACATGATTGTGAAATAATTTGCATTGGCATTGGTCCCATTTACAATGGAATTGATTACAATGGTCAGTTGCTGAAATGCTTGTGAAATATGTTACAATGGGATTGTGAATAATTTGGCCCCTGGGGACCTGCATGATTTTGAAATGTGTTACAGTGGGATTGGGGCTACTTTGGGGTATGAAAACCTCCAATAATCTGTGACAGATACTTAAGATAAAAAATATCAATTTGCCGCTTTTTGTGCAGTGACCAAAAGATTCATTTAAATCTTGTTTGAAAAAAAGAGTTTCGTGTATTGTGAGATATGGGAAACCTATGATAGGACAAAGACAACTTTGTTATTAGGAAAATGAGCATTTTGTCAATGAATTACTTATGTAATTGATTAATTCACAGATCTGCCATTGCATGGAAGACCAGATTCTGTTGGTGCACAACATGTCCATGATAGAGACTCTCCAGTCAACATCAAGCTTGACTCAGGAACAGCTGATGGAACTCTCAAAGAAATATGACTCTGTCTACTTCCACCCAGTGAGTTTGTGTGTGTGTCTGTGTTTGTCTGTCTGTGTGTCAGTCTGTCTGTATGACAGATTTACAGTGATTATTTGTTTTAGCATAAACCTTGATCTGCCATCATTTCATTTGCTGGTAGATCAGGCTTTGTGTTATTTGTTATATTGATTACTCCTAACAAACTGCATAGACACAGATCTTTTAGGGCATTAAGCAAAAACAAATCTGGGTCTGTGCATTTTGCTGATGGATTCAATTTATAAATGGGTATATATGGTAGTTTGCAATTCAAAAAATTAAAAATTACTTCTGTTCATTATTTTTGTCCGTAAATAATGATTGGAATGAGAATAATGGTGGTTACATAATATGTATTGAATGGTTTACAAGTTCAATCTTAAGACATATTGAATTGCATGTTACAAGTTCAAATAGTGGATACTTATTATATATTGAATTGAATACAAGTTCAGATAGTGGATACTTACTATACATTGAATTGAATACAAGTTCAAATAGTGGATACTTATTATATATTGAATTGAATACAAGTTCAGATAGTGGATACTTACTATACATTGAATTGAATACAAGTTCAGATAGTGGATACTTACTATACATTGAATTGAATACAAGTTCAAATAGTGGATACTTATTATACATTGCATTGAATACAAGTTCAAATAGTGGATACTTTATGTGTATTGAATTGTATTCAAGTTCTAATGGTGGATACTTTGTATGTATTGAATTGTATACAAGTTTTAACAGTGGATACTTTGTATGTATGAATTGTATACAAGTTCTAATAGTGGATACTTCGTATGTATGGAATTATGTACAAGTTCCCACGGTGGATACCTAATATGTAATGAATTGTATACAAGTTCTAATAGTGGATACTTTCTATGTATGGAATTTTATACAAGTTCTAATAGTTAATACTTAATATATATTGAATTTTATACAAGCTGAAAGAGCATAATGATAGTACTGATGGGAAGGATCATTTTGTATGCCTTTGATGGGTAGTAGGAATATGATTATTGAGGTTTGAAAGGACAAAGAGGTGATAGCATAGGTAAGATTTCCAGTGTGCCACTGTGACCTTTCAGAACATATTATAAAATATCTTATTACTGACATACATTACTTAACAACATTTACTTCCAGTCCACCTATGAATGCAGCTTGCTTGCTGCTGGCAGTATTGTAGAACTTACAGAGAAAATACTTAAAAAACAGGTTAGTTGAGAAGCTTTGAACTTTCATATTATGCTAGTTACATAAGATATTCTTGTGGGTCAGTGGTTCTTTCCGGGGTTTTCCCGGGTTCTTCCTCCACCATTAATACTGGCCACCATGTATGCCTTTCGTGTGCTGAAAAATGGTGTTAAACCCTACAACAACAACAACAACAACAACATAAGACATGTTTGCTGACAGCAGGTGAATCTCTTATTATAAGTAAATGCCCTTTTTAAATGTTTCACCTTTTCAGGTCAAATTTTTACAGAGTATTGTCCTTTTTCATTGAGATTACATACTGAAGAACCTTGTAACCAGCCTAGGAACCATTCAGTATATTTTAATGTAGTTTGGCATGTACAGTGTCTCATAGACTTTCATGTGCCTTGCTTAGAACAACTGTCACAGCCTTATTGTTAATCCTTTGGTTTCCATGATATAATTTTACTGAGATTTGATGGATTTCCATCTAATTTATCATGCAGCTTTGTATTGATGAGACTTTGAATGTGTTTAATTTGAACTGTTGCATATTCTTATTTAGAATAATTATGGCCCCTGATTGCTCTTTCTGCTAACTTTGCTTTCTACAGCATAACTTTATGAAAGAATATTGCATTCAGCCAAAGTTACTGTATACCTTTGTATTGATGAAATTTATTGAGTTGGATTCCAAACATTCCATGTCATTGTTTAGAAGTTCTGTTACCTGCAGTACTTTATTCATTATTCAATTCACACTTAAGTGTAATTTTAATTTACTGTATTTGTATGGGAAAATATGAATGAATGTTTGTGAGTAATACTTCTTGACCATGAGAATACAGTAATAGTCTGAAAAAACGAATTCTTATTTTCCCATAAAATACTGTAACCTTTTCATTATATATTTATTTTGTTTTTCTACCCAAGGCTTAAAAAAAAAAAAACACTGCAAGAAAAAATTAATTGAATTTATGCTGGATTCCAAAATAAATAAACAACCGTAGATTTATCTATACACAGTAATAATATAAATGCACACATAGCACTGCCCAGCAACCTCTGAACTTTGCCACGCCCTCGACATTAGTTTTTAAAAAAATCTTATTTTGTTCCACTTATAATTGAAATTGAGAGTCATATTGTGAATGCATGTGCATTGAAACAACTTTTCAAGTTGGTCTGGAATGGATGGATTTGTTTTCTCTTCGTCCACCTCAGTTTTGCTTTCCTGCTTGTTATGGACTGCATTTATTGGGTCAGGTCCATAGGATTGTACATGTGATTTGAGCAGTTGAATCATCTGCTCTGTTTCTGATTTGTCATTGAGTGTTTTGAATCATAATGTGGGGAAAATATGAATTCTTTTAATTGAAATCATCAGTAAAGTACATTTTGAGGAAATTCAAGATGCATAAATCATACATGCCAACCATTACTCTTTTGGCATAATCATTATGCTTTTGCTATAATCATTATGCTTTTGCTTAATCATTATGCTTTTTTAAAAATGAATTACATTTTATACTCACCTATATATGGATTACACATTTCCAGTACATTAAAAATAAAAATAAAGCAATAAAAAGATGTGTTTGTTATTTATATTATCATCTCTTTAATTCCACTTCTCATAAAAATTTGAGATTATAAAAAGAAAGACTGCAGTGTAAGAATAGCATTAGAGCTAATTTGTCCATCATTGATCTACATGTACTTTCCTAATCTATTTGCAGCAACTGTATGTGACCTGTCTCCAAGCATCAAATGGGTTTCTTTGATATGAAACTTTGCCTTGCAGATTCATTATATTGTTAATCAAGTTTAGTTATCCAACCAACCAGTCTGTACTTTTAAAGTAAATGGCATCAGATATTATGTCAAACTGGCTTTTATGGTTTTGACTTGATGACAATTCTTAGAGTAGATGGGTATTTTAAACTTGAAACAGAAAAAGGACATTGCAGAATTTGTCAACTTCATGATTATTTGGCAAAAGTTATGTAGACTAGTTAAAGTGAGTGCTGAATATAGATATTTTTTCAACATATTTTGTATTTTTATTATAGTTCTAATCCATATGGTTTTTGTTTGTTTAGGGTTGACATATGGTTGGTGTGTAATTTCATATGACTGTGACATAGTTCCACCAGACTTGCTGCCGTGTTCAATGTTAATTGAATTGCCTTTATTTGCAATATGTTCGTGTAAACTCCAAACAGTTGTTGGGGTCAGGAGCTCCTCAGCAGTAGCCCATTTTGAAGAACTGTTATCTGGATTAATTTGGCTCAGTAATCATGCGTGAGTTAATTGGGTTCATGTGGTGGTACAATCCAGTCTATTGTTCGGTTCCATGGGTCCTCAATAACAAACTCTTCTTGTGAAATATCTTTTAAAACATCCTGGGGTATAAACTCCAACTATTACTGGTGAGCATTGTTCATTGGTTATTCCAATTCTTCTGAATGTTTCCTTTTTTTATTATTTGGTAGAGTTAGTAGATATGAAGTACTTCAGTTCTTTCTCATGGTTTCTCCGATATTTTGTTCTTTTGAAGATTTTTCCACAAGCATTGGAAGATACTCTGATACCAGTGTGTGTAATCTTGATATGTCTTGCTAAAGATTGGCAATGTTTAAATTTTTATTCAGATTTCACACATTGGTAATATATTTTGTTATGCAGCGGTTGTATAGCAGAGTGATTGCAACGTAATTTATGATGTATTCCAAAGCTGGGACAGCATTTTGAAGACACTAATTTCCTTAGAATGAAATATTCCAGCATTATGTCTAAGGGACCAGAACAACTAAGTTCACATTTGAGGAAATATAATAAATTAAGTTAAAAGTGCCTGAACTTCCATTTAAACAGAGATGTTGATCTCTCCTGGCTGTAGAATATGTAATTGGTATACCCCAAAAAGGTCGCTATCTCTCCTAAAGAAATAGTGCTACTGGAGAGCTCTGGATCAGATTTAATAATTTCTATTATCTGATATTTAACATGATCTTCATTGTGGTCAGATAAATTAAAATGCTTAGTTACTGGGGAATCTTTATGATTACAGATATCCTTCAGGCATTCTTTTATTCTCACTAGGAATTCCCTTTTAATCTCACCTACATATTGTTTACCACATTTAGTGCAGGTGAGTAAATAGATGACTTACATGTGGTACAATGTCCTCTTAGTTTTAATTTATATTTGAGGTTCATAAATGTGTTTTAGATTTATCCATTTTCCTGCAGAAACTGAATTAATGGTCTTGCAATTTAATACTTTATTTGTGAATGTTTTTCCACACTCTTGGAGGTAGTCAGCCTTTTCTTTAATTTCACAATTTGGAATGAAGTTTTCTCACTTCTTTATAAAGCAGAATTTGATTGGGATGGTAGCAAACGCTTCAGTTCTGTGCATTCTGTAACTGGTTCTCCAGTTTTCTCTTTTTGTTTAAAGTCTCATTTCTACTGACAAATGTATGTCATTGTGCAGAAGAGCTGGACAAGAGTTCTGATGCACTCTTGTATAGACTCATTGGGCTCTCGTTGGTTATGGGATCGTGTAGATTGGATTCCTGCAGAGGGTCACCTTCACTTTATCTGACAACAACATAACTCCTTAAAGATTGTTCTTATCTTTTGGACTTGCATATTTAAATTGTCTGATTTTAGTTCCTTTTTTCTATATCATGCAGTTTTGTTCAATAATATTTTACAGAGTGAAGGTCAATATTTAACTAGTTTTTTCAGTTTTGTTTGAGTAATTATTGCTTTTTTTAACATGTAAAGCTTTAAAATTTTGTTGGTGTGAAACTCATTTCCAAGTGCATCCATTAATCTTGTCGGAATGCATTTTTACTCATTCCTTTTGATATGAGGGCATCAAATAAGTCTTGTCAGAATGCGTATTTACTAAATATTCCTTTTAATAATGAGTGCATCCATTAGTCTTGTCAGAATGCATATTGACTCCTATTCCTTTTAATAATGAGTGCATCCATTAGTCTTGTCAGAATGCATATTGACTCCTATTCCTTTTAATAATGAGTGCATCCATTAGTCTTGTCAGAATCCATATTTACTCCTGTTCCTTTTAATAATGAGTGCATCCATTAGTCTTATCAGAATCCATATTTACTCCTATTCCTTTTAATAATGAGTGCATCCGTTAGTCTTGTCAGAATCCATATTTACTCCTATTCCTTTTAATAATGAGTGCATCCATTAGTCTTGTCAGAATGCACATTTACTCCTATTCCTTTTAATAATGGGTGCATCCATTAGTCTTGTCAGAATGCACATTTACTCCTATTCCTTTTAATAATGAGTGCATCCATCAGTCTTGTCAGAATGCACATTTTCTCATATTTCTTTTAATAATGGGTGCATCCATTAATCTTGTCAGAGTGCTTATTTATTCATATTTTATTGACAACTTCAAAGTGAAAATCTAATCAAGTTATTTTTAATGGTATTAGGTTCATAATTAAACATGACCTTGTTTCTTAGAATCAAAATAATAGTATAATGTTCTTACTTGCAGATCAGAAATGGATTTGCTCTTGTTCGGTGAGTGGTTAGAAAGTTTACATCAAATTGCTGGAGAATGCTTATTCAAGATTTCCTTGAAAGTAACCTGCAAATCAAAATAACATATTTTATGTATTTTTTTATACCCTTCAATTTTTGATACACAATCTGTTTATCAAGATAATAATTATTTAAATGTATCATAATTTTTCATACATATCACTTTGTATTTTTCAAAAAAAAATCATTAAATTATTAGACAAAAAATTTATACTAAGACAATTTACTTTTGCAAAAAATATAAAAAATACTGTATTGCCATTTTGTTTTTACAAAAATTAATAATTAATTGTTGGTTAAAAAATAAAAAGATTGATGCACAAGTATGGGCGCCTGCAACATAGGTCAAGGGGTGTCACAAGGTCCCCCAGAATTATACTGCATATATATGTGTGTGTATATATATATATATATATATATATATATATATTCTGTGAGAAGTTTAATCATGCAAATGAAGCTGAAAATATTTCACAAGATTTAGTTACAAACGCTTAGCAAATATCAGCTTATGTTTCAGACTGCGTAATATACTAACTCTCCTCTCTCCTGGCTGTGAATGACTGCCCCTCCCCCACCCCCACCCCCACCCCCGCCAAAAAATCCTGTGGGTGCCCATGTGCATAAGCTCTTTTTTTGTCATTACAATATCTACTGGTGTTTATTAACAAATGGACAAAAGACTTCACAGACCATACCTTTAAGTATTATTGTTAATTAGTTCTCCTTATTAAGTCCATCACCATAACAAAACACCATGTGCATTTTAAAATGAGTTCAGAAGTCCTTCGATTTCTCCAACAAAAATTACATCTCAATACATGCTAAAGTGAAGACCACAGACCATTGGTCAACTAGTCTTATTGCAAATCTATTCTATGATATACCTCACTATTATCTTTATTTGTGAGTTTGAATAGCAAGTAATGCATGTGATTGCTTGTCCTTATAACATCTGCTGTGTGGACAACGGCTTCAATAGCACATTGACAGATTTTCATTTCCCTAAAGAGAGCCTCATTTCCCTACTGGCAGCCTTGCTGATTTGACCTCTTCTGTCCATTCTTGCCATCAATCTGGTTTCAGCTGGATAATCCAAGCTCTAAGCATGTTTAATTACCATGTAAATAACACTGCATAGCCATGTGGTTGTTGTGACAATGTATATCGCAATTAAAACAAGAATGAATTGTTGATTTAGCGGTGTTTATTGATAATGGAATATAGTAGGGTCGTAATAGATGAGGATTATCACAATCATCAGATAACTGAAAGTAGTCTTTTTTTCTCTATGCAAAAGCTACAAAATAAAAAACCACCTTGAATAAATATCGTCTTGTACACTGGCAAAATTTTTTGTTTCATCTCTCTATCTCTCTCTTTCACATGTGTGTCTGCTCATCTGCATTAACTAAAACGTGATTTCATGTCCTTTATTTTTTATTGCAGTTTGAAAATGAGATTATTGTTGCTGATCAAATACAAGTTGCAGTTAATTTCTTGACAAATTGGACTCGTATTGTTGCATTCAATTTACCAATAAATAATACCCATAACTAATACATGTTCAAACCATCTTAATCATTTTGCCAACATTACACAACATAACAGCTACATATACTCCAAATGCAGATGAGCTAGCACACTGACATAATCCTCTCTCTCTCTCGTTCACTAAGAACAAAATAGATCTTTTTCCATGCTTTTATTTTTATTGTAATTAGATTCTTGAGTTGAGAAAAGATTGAGACAGAAAATGTACATTTACTTTGTATGTTTGTACTGTTAGGTTGTAGAGTAGCGTGTGTTCCATAGAACTTGTTCAGGTACAATCTCTTTATTTTTACTACATGGTCAGTACCACCAAATGATAATTATTTATTTTACATATAATTTTTCATAGTGAAATTAATAATTATTTTTTCATGTACAATAAGTTACATGAAATACGGTAAGTATCATTAATATCAAACAAAAGTATTATTGTTTTTATTCTTTAAAAAAATTCTTTTATGACATTCATATTTGCCACACAGGCAAACCTGATAAATGACTTACAGTATAGCAGCAGGTAATGTTTACAAATTCTGAGATTCAGTCATGCCAATTTTCCTGTGTCAGTTTCATGTGTATTATTGTATGACTTGTCTTAGAATGGTTCACTGCTTATAAAAACTGGGTTTGTTTTTAACTATTGAGCACTTCACAACTTTGCAATGAACAAAGGGAAAGTAACACTATGTATGCTTTCCAAAAATTACAGGTGAGTGTACAGTTGCTGTTAGTGCTGTACAATTGCTATCTCCTATTGTGACCATTATTTTCAATGTTATGGTTAGTTGACATGACCATAAGGCTAAAATGAGCTCATGGTATGGCGCTGTGTTCATTGTGCATCTGGTGTCCATCTGTAATTTGTATTTAAAACTCTTCACCATCTCTAAAAAAATCCATTGAACAAAATTTTATCAGATTAAACTTAAACTATCATCATGGCAGCCGATGGCCTAGTGGTTAGAGTGTTAGCCTCAGATGTGGGAGGTCATGGGTTAGATCCCCAGCTGAGTCATACCAAAGACTTGTAAAAATGGTACTAACGGCTGCCTTGCTTGGTGCTCAGCATTAAGAGGTTAGTGTTAGGACTGGTCGGTCTGGTGTGAGGATAATGTGACTGGGTGAGACATCATACTACATGACTGCGGCATGATGCCCCAGTGCTAGACATCAGTATAAATTGTCACACTACAGACATCATAGCGATATGACTGAAAAATTGTTAAAGCTATGTTAAAAATCCAAATCACACACACACACACTCATCATGGCAGAATGATCTTTAAGTTTGTACAAACGATTTTGATCCACATTCAAATATGGCCACTGTTACTAAAAATAGAAAAGTTGCTACATGTATTACAAAAATAAATAGAAAAACCTTTAAGCAACACTGATGATAAGAATTGATTGTGTGTATGTGTATTTTTAATGTAACTTTAACAATTTTAGTCATATCACTATGATGTCTGATAAATACCTTTAGAATGCTATGATAAATACCTTTAGAATACGTCTCTAAATCTGCTGAATAAAATTTTATGAAACTTGATAGAAATCACATGACTTGAAGAATTTTCAAATTTGTACAAAAATAATGATCAACCATCAAATCCGCTGCTGTTACCAAAAATAGAAAATTGTAAACAACAACTTCGCAAAAATGCTTTTCATAATTTTGCCAAACTTTACAGGAAGTATCTTGACTCACATGGCGTTTAGTAGAAAAACATTCTGCTGAACAGAATTTAACCAACTTTGACACAAAGACTCATGCCATAGGGGCCATCATTATCGGATCAATGATAATACCATCAGATATGGATAGAGATAGAAAAATAAGTGAAACCTTGAAACACAATGTTACCATAAGCTATATAGTCAACAGCATTGGAAGAAATTTCAACAGAAAGCATTCTACTGACCCAGATTTCTTGGCCCATTGCTCATGCATTTGGCTATTTGTCAGCCTGTTGAGTGGTTACAATCCCACTTGGGTCTCTTGTCAGATGGGAACATGGGATGCACCTGATACACTGGTAGTAGTGTATGCGTGCGTGTGTACTTTGGTATTGTCACACAACTTGGTGAGGGGAGTGAAGAGACGAAGGGGGGTATGTATAATTATAAATATGTGGAAACATGGTGTTTTGTTGCATAGATCTCGCTATTTATTATTGTCATTGTTGTTGAGGTTTTTGTTCTTCTAGTTATTGTCATCATCATTTCCATCGTCATCAACAATAAAAACAATCTTATCATTCATTTAGTCCCCCCGGACACCATGCCATGGCAGAAGAATTTTGTGGATTTTGTTTCTTCAACAATGTAGCCATTGCTGCTAAACATGCTGTGGACAGTCTTGGACTAAAGCGGTAAACAAAAGTTGCTTTTGCTGTTTGCAGGCTTTTATAATTTTTTTTGTTTGAGCCTATGCATGAGAAAATCAAAGTTGTTGAACAACTTCCAGACTTTAATATTGAATAAACATAAAAGCCCTTGTCAGATGAGAAATTGCACTGGATTTGTTTATGAACAAATTGAAAATTTATTTTGTCAAATTTGAAAGAAATTAGAGTATGTTTATGTAGTATTTATTTGGTCAAATTTGAAAGAAATTAGAGTATGTTTATATAGTATTTATTTGGTCAAATTTGAAAGAAATTAGAGTATGTTTATGTAGTATTTATTTGGTCAAACTTGAAAGAAATTAGAGTATGTTTATGTAGTATTTATTTGGTCAAATTTGAAAGAAATTAGAGTATGTTTATATAGTATTTATTTGGTCAAATTTGAAAGAAATTAGAGTATGTTTATATAGTATTTATTTGGTCAAATTTGAAAGAAATTAGAGTATGTTTATGTAGTATTTATTTGGTCAAATTTGAAAGAAATTAGAGTATGTTTATATAGTATTCAAGTTAATCAGATTTACTGAAATAATGTAGTGTCATCAATTTTCATGGGGGACCAATTTTCTTGGTTTTCATTGTTGCCCCGAACCGCGAATTTACCCCCCCTCCAATGAGCCACATAGGATGATGACCCCCCATTTTCTTACAGTGTTTCATTCCTAGAGATTAACACAGCTACTAGTATTTGATAAGTCAAGGTCAGTACTGTAATCTGGTAATTAAATATTAGCTTTTACATGTGTTTGTTTTATTTTTTATTTTAACCTTTTGAAACAAGAATTATAAATCATTTTATATTGTTTCAATGCACACATTCAATAAGGTATCCGATAGCTGTAATTTTACACTCACTGCCTTAAATCGATATGTGAGGTAAGTAAGGATAGAGAGAAAATAGAGAAAATGCATAAGGTATTCAAACAATAGTAATACTGAAAATGAAAGAAAATTTTTTACAAAATAACAGTATATGAAAATTAAATTTAATACTTATTCAAATCAATCTTTCATTTGAGTACAATTATTTTTGAAATATTTAAACCCTTCTGAAACCACGATTCATTTTTTCCATGCATTTTTGATCCAAAAGAACAAAATCCTGTAAAATACTATAACTATTTCTTGAAACACTATTATTAATGAAACACCATGTATATACACTAATTACAGCAGTGTATTAAGCTCACACTTCACGGATTTTTGGACAAAGCCACTGTATCAGCATCATGTCAAGTCTCGTGGTACTCAAAAATGCTTCTCAGGTAAATATTCCCCCAATTACTGATTACTGAATTAAACAAGTCCAGCTTTCTCAAAACCATTGCTAATTAGGTCCGATCTTTCACTCATTGTCGCATGAGCTGCAATTATCCATTCATTGTGAATTGGCTTGATTGATGAGGTTGCAAGGTTATCTAATACTGTGCACTGATTGTCACCAGTAACATCTTTTTTCGTAATGGCATCCATGACCTGTTTAACATACCACTGGTGGAAGTGTGACTTTAATTCTTCTTTGTACTCTTTATTTGCTGTCAAGTCTAGTGGTTGAAGTCGGTCTGTACAAGGGGCAGACACAAACAAAGGAGTGATTCCACTGTCTTTCAATATATATCTTCTTCGCATTTGATGGGCTCTAAACAAATCAAATATTGATGGTGCAACTTGATGGACAGTGGTTTAAGTAAGAGATTATTCATATGTACTTTAATAACCGATTGGCCTAGTGTTGTTGGCAGCTTCAGCTTCTTTTTGATGTTGAGCACTCAAACAAAAACATAGTGAAAGTGATTTATCTTGACAGGTGTTTTATTTGTGCTCATAGAGATGGAAGTATTGTTTTAGTGTTGTTGGCTGTGTCGGATTTGACTGATGTTATTCACATTGTCGAAAACACTGTATAAATATTGAACTTGCCAGGTCTTTGATTTGTGCTTATACCGGTGGTAGTATTCTTTAAACACTAAAGTGACTGAACATTTGTGTACTTTTTAATTTTTTGAACATCAGCATAGTTTTGACTTTTTTGAACATCAGCACAGTGTTATTTTTTTTTAAAAAAATTTTGTAGGTATTTGTAGAGGTTAAACCATGAAATTAAATACCTACTAATATGCAAACTTTGACAGCCAGAACCACGAATTTAAGTTCATGAAAATGCCCTTTTTTTTTACAAAACCACGAAAATTGAGCCCAATGAAAACAAGTGATACTACAGTAACAGAAGAGTGATTTATGTCATCATTTTATGTCTGTTTTAATCAGTTTTAGTTTGTTATAATTAACAATTGTTGCCAGCCCCTGGAGCTTGTTTACAGCAGGTGAAAAAATGTGTATCAAGATGTTTTTGTCCGTATATTACATGTATAATTACTTTTTATGGGGTTGTTGTATTAAATTCAATTAGGGTGATATCTAAGTGTTCATATTGATTTACAATACATCATCCAGATATACAGGGTTTTTTCACCTCAGATTATTTTTTAAAATTTTATTAGATTGTGATTTGTCCCTCTTTATCCATTTGTCTTAAAGCTTGCAACAAGACATCACAAAACTGATCTGCATAGTCAATTGAAATTTGCATTGCATAATGATATGCATATATATATATATATCACCTGTTAAAATTTTAAAGCTTTTACTACCATTTTTCACCTTTTAGCACATTTGTGTACTTTTGACTTTTTTGAACATATTGTTGGCATGATTAAGTAAACACCACTCAATATGGTGGCATTTTTGAACATCTTGTTGGCATGATTAAGTGAAAACCACTCAATATGGTGCCTATTTAGAACATATTGTTGGCATGATTAAGTAAACACCACTCAATATGGTGCCTTTTTTAACATCTTGCTGGCGTGATTCAGTAAACACCACTCAATATGGTGCCTTTTTTAACATCTTGCAGGCATGATTAAGTAAAAACCACTCAATATGGTGCCTATTTTGAACAGATTGTTGGCATGATTAAGTAAACACCACTCAATATGGTGCCTTTTTTAACATCTTGCTGGCATGATTAAGTAAAAACCACTCAATATGGTGCCTATTTTGAACATATTGTTGGCATGATTAAGTAAAAACCACTTAATGTGGTACCATTTTTGAACATCTTGTTGGCATGATTAAGTAAAAACCACTCAATATGGTGCCTATTTTGAACATCTTGTTGGCATGATTAAGTAAAAACCACTCAATATGGTGCCTATTTTGAACATCTTGTTGGCATGATTAAGTAAACACCACTCAATATGGTGCCTTTTTTAACATCTTGTTGGCATGATTAAGTAAAAACCACTCAATATGGTGTCTATTTTGAACATCTTGTTGGCATGATTAAGTGAAAACCACTCAATATGGTGTCTATTTTGAACATCTTGTTGGCATGATTAAGTGAAAACCACTCAGTATGATGCCTATTTTGAACATCTTGTTGGCATGATTAAGTAAACACCACTCAGTATGGTGCCTATTTTGAACATCTTGTTGGCATGATTAAGTAAAAACCACTCACTATGGTGTCTATTTTGAACATATTGTTGGCATGATTAAGTAAAAACCACTCAGTATGGTGTCTATTTTGAACATCTTGTTGGCATGATTAAGTAAAAACCACTCAGTATGGTGCCTATTTTGAACATCTTGTTGGCATGATTAAGTGAAAACCACTCAATATGGTGCCTATTTTGGACATCTTGTTGGCATGATTAAGTGAAAACCACTTAATGTGGACAAATACAAATTGAAAGCCATGTTGGTATTCATATTTATATGTCCTGATTTGATTTTCCTGCCATTAGAGGAATCTTTTAAAATATTTATATGTTTGTAAACCTTTTGTAATTTGACCTTTTGTTCTGGGGGTATATTTATTTTGTGGGCATAAATAAAGTTATAACTTTTCAAAGTAAGAGGATGCAGGATTTCAGACTTTTTATGGGCATGTGTTTATTTTAATTTTTCTGCAGGGTATTGATTGTGGACTGGGATGTTCATCATGGACAAGCCACCCAGCAGATGTTTTACAATGATCCAAGGTAAAAGAACAACAACTAACAGCAACTGGTTGCCTTGGACACACTTAAAAAAATATTGAACATTTCATCAAAATTTATAATTATTCTTTAATTTGCAAAGGTTTCTAAAACAACTTCTGATTTCTAGTAGATATGTTAACAAAATCACTAAGCATTATATTTTTGTAAATGTTCTTATGTGCAACATATTTTTTTTTATTTTCCTGACCAAAGGTTCTTTGGAACTTTGCAATAGTGATGCCATTCTGTCTTTCCATCAGTCTTTTCATCCATAGACAAGATGGCTTCTTCAGTATTACTTTTGTTTGCTGTAGTCGCTTATTTTCAAATACCATATGCATCTTATCCATGGGTCGAGACAAAGGCCAGTAAGCTTTGGGGGTTTCTGAGTCCATGATCAAGCTCACTGGAGCTGAAAATATGCTTTTTCTTTTGGCTTGTTAATTCTAGTTTACTTGACCCATAAACTTTACAGGTAGACTACACTTGGGGCTTCGGCATCTCCCTGTTGATTCTGAGTATGAGAGGTCATGAGGTTTAAGGTCAGGGTCACTGGATATATCATTGTAATTCATTTGGGTTTCCACTTGATTAGTTAATTTTCCTGCGTTCAGTATTCATCAGACTTCGTAAGTTGTTGCCTACACTTTTTGTTTCTAGAATCAAAGCCCAGAGTCAGAGGTCAAGGTCACATGAGCTAAAATTGTCATTGTTTGTTCCACATGATAAGTTTACTTTCCTCAAGTTTCCCACATGCAGTTTTATCAACTTCACTGTTATATTACATTTGAGAAAATGCAGCCCTGTTGAGTCTGTGATCAATAGATCAAAAGTCATGGTCGCAGGACATGAAACGGCAAATTGTGATAATTTTACATTTGTGTCAGCTACAGTTGGTCATGGGGATCAGCCATTCTTCTATTTTGTAATAAAATGTTAGTATTACATGGTATATATTTATTAAATTAATATTTTTAACTAAGCTGCAACTTGGTTATTGTTTGATGTATATTGGGCATTAACACAGTAGGCACTTGGGAGTCCATATTTGCTGTCAGGTTTGGAGTATATTTAATATACATTGCATATTAATAAGTTCTGAGATGACTTCAGTAAACAAATGTATGCCTGTATTTGACAGAGTTATGACCATTTGTTCCATGTGTTATGTATATTTTTTGTAACTTATGATTTGTCTAATGTTTGTAATTTTTATTCATGACACTAAATTGTAGTGATTATCTATAGCTGAACTTGGTGTATGTGCATAGGTTCTGTTTTAAGAAATTAAAGAATGTGAAATTGCATAAGATCTATAAATAGATGCTTACATATGTGTTGACAATTACTGATAATAGAATTATTAGTAAATCTGTTTACGAGTTTTGGGCTTTTTCCCATTGGACAGATCACTTATATGGTATGTTAGCAGAATATTGTCAACTTCCATTTGATGGGTTAAATCCTGTGAATTCTTATATTTGTAATTTGTCTTGTGTGTAATAATAAAAAAGTGCGTGTGTGTAATAATAAAAAAGTGCGTGTTCACCCATTTGTGAAGCAGGACAATTCTAGTTATTATTATTTCTTGTATTCTTGTTGTAACATCAAGTCTGGCAATGTATTTTATGTTGTATTTAGATATTATTTGTGAGGAAAAAACGTTTGTTTAGATTATTCAGTGGAAATAGAAACAGGTCGTTGAACTATACTATTATTCTGAAACTATTGTGACTTATTCAGAGGAGTTCTGGACATCATTTTAACAGTGCCATGATTCTTGGTGGACCAGTAAATTTACGGTTCTAAAATGTATATGGACCTTTTCGTTCTTTTAGACTTTAGTAGAACTTTTTCAAGATTAGTTTCGATTCACTTCATAATACTGTATGTTCCTCTTGCATTTTCATTTTGAACTTTGATAGTTAAATTATTTGTTACATTTTATCAAACTTGTTGGTATTGCTTTATTATGTTAGGTTATGACTATAGAGTCATAACACATTTCAAGGATCTTTTCACTTTGAGATGTGCAAAATTTTAAAATACATATGCTGAGCTTGTTAAAGAGATATCTCTTAAAGCCATTGATTAAATCAGTTTAGAGATTTACTTTAAATTTCTTTATTTGCAAATTAACTCCCTTTGCAACTTGACTTTTTCATGAATGATGCGTTTGTTGAAAATTAAGTAAACTTTTGTTTAAAATTTTTTAAAAAATCCTAAGGAGTAATTTTCTATTTTTCGAAAGATTTTTAACTTGCTAAACTTTGAGATTGAAAATACATGTGTATCAGTGAAAATTATGTCAGTCCTTACAATTTGGTTTTCTCCATCATTGGTTTTCAGTTTAATTTTGAACGAATAATTTATTTACTGAAGTACTAAGCCTTAAAATCATTTCACTTCAGAGTGCTGTATTTTTCAATTCACCGATATGAATATGGAGCGTTCTGGCCACATCTGAGGGAATCAGATTATGACTACATTGGAGATGGGGAAGGAAAGGGATACAATATAAATGTTCCTTTGAACAAAGTATGTATACCAACAAAGTAGACATCATTTAATACCTGTGTTTGATTTATGGTCAGGCATGGAAGGATTTAAACTATTTTTATAACTTTATGGGGGAAAGGGAATAAATTTGATGCAATATCAGAATCTTGTTTAACAATGCTTGTATAATTGCAAGGTAATAGACCATGTAATTCTTCATATCTTCACAGTGGCAAATATATTGTGATAGGTCATGTCGTTCCATCCACTGTCTCATTTTATTGTAGCCTGAACTCCATCAACACTGATTGAGGGGAGTGAATATATTTAGTATGATGTTTTAGGAGGAGATGACAGGAAGGTTTCAGATTCTCATTGTAGTCCCTGGGTGGGTGGGTCAAAAGTCACATTTTCATAGGTAATATGGGCTCTTACTTGTGAACTGAGTCCTGTTTCATGAACTGCATCTGAAATTAATAAAAATTAAAGGACACAAGGAATACGGGTGATAAACACAAAATCAGAATGCACTTCCAAGACTGTAAATAAAAATTAAGTTGATGATAGCTGAAATGCAAACATTATTGGAATACATATGGCAGAATAAATGCAAATGAAGCACAAATAAAATGCATATTGGTTAGAATTACTTGTTTCAGGGTATGTAACCCTTTTGGCAATACATTTATTAATTGATTGAGGGTGTCAGTTGTAACATTGGGGAATTCAGGTGTATGATATTAGTTGATTGCATGAATGGAGGAATGAACTGCATAAATGCATAGGACTTGATTTAATAGGGAATCCTATTTTAACCTGTCAGTTTCATAGGCCTGTAGTGATACAATTCTCAGTGGCATTTTCAAAAAACAAATGACCCAATATGTGCTGATTTCAGCAGTACCACTCATTGTTTTATAAGTGTCTCAGTACTAGTATTTTCTGGTAGGTTACCATGTTTAACATAGTGGAGGGATAAATGTCAATTTCTTGTCTAACTCCGTGTCATTCTTTCCTGTCATCATGCTATTCTAGACAGGAATGCGGGACTGTGACTACCTGGCCATACTCCAGCAGATCCTCATGCCTGTAGCTTATGAGGTAGGTACTAATAACTATACCGTAATTATTCTCGTGATTTAACAGAGCATTGATACCTACACCTGTCCATCAATCTGTCCGCCCATCTCTCCATCTGTTTGTTTGCTGATAAAATCCTGATTTGAAATTTGCAAACTTTATAGTTATATTACCAAAATGTCAGATGCAACAATTTAAAATTACATTGACATTTTCAAGTATTTTCTGACCATAGTCTGTGTATGCAGTCTTTGCAGGAAGATCACAATTTCTGCATTATGAACCCTGGGTTACTGTCTGAGGTTATTGTGAGTAATAGAGGATGGGGTGGGGAGTGTATGGCTTGGGTTGGAATATGCAATTAAATAAAAGTTGGGGGATTTGTGAAGATAAGCCATTACAGTTGCTTAAGTTTGTTTTTCCCTCACTCTTGATCACATTAATTTAAATAATTTATATATTTTAATAATAAAATACCTTCCAAGTTTCAAAAAGAGCACTATTGGTTGATAGTTAATCCATTTCACTACAGTTTCAGGTATATATTTTACATATTACATTCACATGTTGTCCCCTCCAACTGAAGGTGCAAGATGGAATATAGTGATATATATCTGCCCATCCATTTATTTGTCAGTCTGTCCATCAATAGGCAGTATAACTTCAGTTTGCAGTGTCTTTTATTCTCAGACCCTATTTATAGGTTAGCCCTGGGTAGAAGCAGATTGATATTGGCATATCCAAGTACAGGGTCAATGTCAATGGAGTGGAAAATGTAATTTTCAGTTTTGCATAAGTTTCTTTGATGTTTTCAGACCCCATATGTCTTATACTTGGGTAGGATGGATCCATATTCATTTAAGGCTGTGAGGTGAAAGGTCAAGGTCATTGTAGCCAGCACTGTAATGTTTTTCATTTCTATTAAAATAAGTAAAGTTTCCTGGATCCAGTCTTAAGTTTTCCTGGCCAAGTTTTATCAACCATTATATTTGAGAAAAGGTTGCTTCCTATTGAGTCTACAATTAGTAGATCAGTGGTAAAAGTCACTGGATGTGAAATTGCAATTTGAAATAGCTTTAGTTGGCTGGAGGGATAAATCGTTGTTTAAGTTGCTATTTATGTCACTAGATAAAGAACTAGAGTGATATTTTCACATGTCTATCTTCTTTTTATGAAGAGAATTCAAACAGAAATCACACTTAAATAACTGCTACCTAAAATTATGTAGTTGAACAAAGGGAGAAAGAATTTCAAAAATAGGTACCCCATCTTGCACATTTAAAACTTTCTTTTCATGGTTCTTTTAATATTTCAAGCCACTTGTTGTATAATACTCTTTCAGCACAAGCTCCGTGTCTTGCAAGATTGACACAGTTACCTTGATCTTGAGTTTGCATCAGAACTGAAATTGCTAGAAAATGTTTTTTTGAGCAGTTGCAGGTAGCAGATGCATTTTTAACACTATTTTAACGGTTACCTATTGGCTTTGCATACAATCACCCTATTTTTAAAATCATTGCCTAACATCATTAAATATTGTGTTTATGTTATGTTGATAGTTTGGCTAAATACTGTAAGACTGTCTGAGAGATTTGTTTACATTTTACAGGTTTATTATTTAAAATTATGAAAGTTTAAATATTATCAGATTTATTAAAAACCACGTATAGTTATGGATATTTGTTTACATATTGTGTACATACTAACTCTTGAAGCACTTTTGATTAGCAAAGAGATAAGATACATTTGTTGGTATTAACAGCAGTCACAAGATTTTAGCCGTGGCTTAAGGGATGTTCTGGAAATAAGAAGAGAAGATTTAAAGCACTTTTTTCCAAATATTCCACCACCCATGAAATTTTACTTGGATGGTCAGTACAGAACATTTAGGTCAGTCTCAATTACCACTGAATAGCCACATAAATTTAAAAATATGTGCCTTCTAACTCTTTTTTTTTCTGGAATGACTCTACTTGGTACTATTAAAAAGTCAATGATTACCATTATGTTTATTTAAATACATGTGATACATCACTTTTGGATATATTTGTAATATTTAATGCTATTTATTATGTTTATCATACTTATAGTTTGATCCAGAATTAGTATTTGTTTCAAGTGGATATGATGCAGCAATTGGGTGCAGAGAGGTACCTCAGTCGTATATCCAGTCTTTTGATATCATGTCACTCTTGATTCTCTGGAACTGTCATTGTATGCATATGGACATGCTCTGTTTCAATTTTATCCTTTTCGTTTGTAAAGCTTAATTTTTGTCCCAATTCATGGACATTACATCCTGCATAATTCTAAAAACATTAAGAAAAGACATGACATTGTTTTCCATAACCATTTAGCAAACCTAAGCAGATTCTCAGACATTGAGTTGATTTCTGCTCAAAGGATTGGTAGTTACATTAGACCTCAGGCACTGAGCTGTCTATTTCACTGAAGATAAAAGCCAAAGTTTCATTTTTGACAGCCTCTTGACTGAACAAAAAAAATTTGGACAAGGGACACAAAATTGGTTGATTATCATATGCAGTTTTAAAATGTAATTGATATGAACATTGTTATTCACAACTAACTTACAAGTCCATATGCATGTTCTTGTTGCATGTGATATGTTTACAATACTCTGTATGCTACTATACATACATACATACATACATACACACAGACAGACATACATACTTACATACATACACACACATATATACATACATATACACACACACACACACATACATAGATGCAGATTTATAACGTAGAGATCTCCTTCTCTGTGGTAGATACTTACTACATAATGTTAACCACAAATATTTATGAAAGTAAACTAAATTGAAACTGAATTCAGAATTAATTATATAACATTTGTCATTCTAGTTCAACTTTTTTTGCACATATATTTTTCCCATAATGTTGTGATGTACCACGTTTATATGCACTAGGCAGTACTGTAAACAATTTTTGGAGTAGGCTGTATACACTTCCTCTGTATGTAGGTCACAAGACAGTTGGAACAGCATTATAGTATAGATTGTAAAAAGTCAAGTATTTTGGTGTGACCAAAGTATCCCATACTGAGTTTGGCTGCTAAATTTGATAATGTTGATCACAGTAAAGAAATCCAAAAGAGTATTCAATACATTTAGCCAAGCTGTGGTTGTCCACTAGTCTGTTCCAGACAACTGTGCAACTTGCAGGTCACTTTCTGTGGTGTTGTATTATATTTAATAAAATCTGGTCTGCTCAAAAGTAAAAAATACTCATTTTGTTAAATTATTATGAGTTATTATACCATAATTAAAATGAGTTTAGTGTACTCTGTGATGTAAACATTTAGAGTACTCTGTGGTGTAAAATAGTAGAGTATTATGTAGTGTAAACATTTAAAGTACTCTGTGATGCGAGCATTTAGAGTACTCTATTGTGTAAAAATTTAGTATACTCTGGTGTAAACTTTTGCAGTTTTTTTTTAAATGTGACATCCCATACCTCTCCATCCAGGTGAAGGAGACATCTTGGTTTTTGCTGTCTGTCATCTATCACACTTTCTTGCATGCAAGATGGCTGAAAAACTATTTAGCAAAACCAGACCGGATATAATATTTAGATACATTGGGTGGATCCCAGAACCAGATACCGTCCTTGTGACTGAACCTTTTATTTTTATATTACACATTTTTTAACTTTGTTTGGTTAAACTCTTTGGCAAAATCTTTGTTAAGATATTCAAACAAAAATTATGTGAGGTAGACAAATACAAATTGGCTACTTGTTCTTGTATCAGTTCTTTTTTTCTTTTAGATGTACAGCTGGGTTGATGTACGCTTTTATGTAGACACTTCTTTTCAGATATATCTCTATTTTCCAGATTTTGCACTAGCTTTTTGCAACTTATCTTAAATATGAGATATCAACTAGATCATATTTGATTAATATACTTCCTTTTTGTAGAATTCTATTGGAGAGACAAATTCCACTTGATTGAGATTGGCATTGTATATATGAACAAAAGAAAATGTGCCACAGAGAAGATTTCTATTAAAATGATCTGTTGAAATGTACATATATGTAATTGTATGTGTAGTAGCATCAATGAATAGATATTGTTTATGCTAACAAATGTCATGAAACTTCTCTCATCTGCTGCTGTCAAGTTTGGCATAATGTGAGAGGCAAAATAAATATCAAAATAGTTAAAAATAGAGAACATAAAATCAACATTAGTCTAAGTGCTTCCTTTGTCAGTGTTGCACCTGGGACTCCAGGGGCAGGAACCCCATGTTCCCCACCCTCCAAATTTGGAGGTCTCAAATTATTTTAAAGGGACAAAGAAATATGTCCTATGTCCTATGTAATGCACTAATAGAGCTAAAAAAAGGAGGTAACCTTTTTACTTTGAGTTTTAACAGGGTAACTTTGTCATTTGAACTGTACTTTGATATTTTCTTATGGGCATGTAAATTATTTCAATAAATATTTTATTATGTGCTCAAGAACTCATGAAAAATTAACGTTGAATATCTGGTTAACTTGAAATGAGCTGCTTCTAATAATTTTCACGTCCAGAACCTGTTTTTATTCATTATCAGCTTTTATCATAAGAAATAAACATATTTTCTTAATTATTTTTCTTTTCAAATAAAAATATAATTAATTACATGATAAATTGTGTCTTTGCTTAAATTTAGTATCATTTGTCAATTCAACCTCAAATTATAATAAATCTTCCTTACCATCAGCATGAATTTAATCCAAAAATACATTACACTGGAGCCCATCGTCTGAGACTTTAAATTGCAAATAGGTTGACTACTACCAATACTGAATACTTTTCATTGCCAAATACGTTGTTTTAAAATGGATATTCATTGCCATCCTTTAGTGTTATCACCTTTAACAACTTTGGCCATGGCCATTGGTGACATATAAATGGATGCCATATTTTATGATATTTTTATCTTGATGAATGCATACTCAAATGGCACCCTTGGTCACAATTAGAGGGACATAGAACAAAAAAATGTGCAGGAAGCATGGGATAAGGTGCAACACTGATTTTTCATGCACTGATGTGGCGGTGATGGTTTTATGAACATAAAATTACATTAGAAACATGTCTTAATTTTTTAGAAATGATAGAAGTTTCAAGACTTAGGAATTTGTTTTTCAATATAGCAAGCTTCTGGGAAAGCTGGTTTTGTAGTGTGTAACATAGTGCCAGTATGCCTATATTTTTTTAATTATCTAATGATCAGCACTGACCTGGTAACATCTATATCTCACAGTTTGATCCTGATGTTGTGCTTGTTTCAAGTGGCTATGATGCTGCTGTTGGGGATGAAAAGGTATCTTTTCTTCTCAGAAAGGACTCCATGATTTAATAAACACTATAGGAATTAAACGTTTTACATGTTGATCATGTCAAAAAAAATTTCATGTCTTAAAGAAGGTGCATATTTTGGTGAAAGGAGAAGATCCATAAAATTGTATTAAAGAGAAGATAGTGTTAGGAGCTTTTTACAATGATGAGGTCTGGGTTAAAACCATACTGACATTCTCGTCTAAGACAACAGTATCATCCCCATGATAATCATCTTGTTTTATACCATGGCTTTTAGATGCAAATTTAGACATATGGGTTTTCTTGTCTCCCCTGTAAACAAATGTAGCAAAATGTCTTATCGTGTTATACATTCTTCACAAAGTGTTGATTTGAATTATTATTTAAATGGCAATATCTCTTGTGTGCATGTGTATCAATATTAAACTATACTTACTAATTCCCCAGGGATCTAGAAATTGAGACTGTTGGATCAGAAAGTTAATAGTCAAGTTCTGATGTATGTCATCTCATTATGGTGATGGTTTTGTCATCAGACTTTGCACACAAGTGAACATGGAATACCACCATGGCCCTTAGTCCTGACACTGACTGAGTACAGACCAAGCCCTGTAGTCCTTGAAACTGAGTACAGACAAGGACCCATAGTCTTGAACTGAGTACAAACCTGGACCTATGGTCATAAAACTGAGTACAGACTAGAATATGTGGCCATGAAATTTAGTACAGAGCAGGTCCCTTAGTCTTGAAACCGATTAGTGCAGACTGGAACCCATTGTAATGAAACTGACTGACCCATTGCCCTGAAACTAGTTGTATATAGACCAAGAGCCATAGTCTTGGAACTGACTGAGCACAGAGTAGGACCTGTAGTTCTGACAATGAATACAGGGTAAGACCTGTAGTTCTGACAATGAATACAGGGTAAGACCTGTAGTCCTGACAATGAATACAGGGTAAGACCTGTAGTTCTGACAATGAATACAGGGTAAGACCTGTAGTTCTGACAATGAATACAGGGTAAGGCCTGTAGTTCTGACAATGAATACAGGGTAAGACCTGTAGTTCTGACAATGAATACAGGGTAAGACCTGTAGTTCTGACAATGAATACAGGGTAAGACCTGTAGTTCTGACAATGAATACAGGGTAAGACCTTAGTTCTGACAATGAATACAGGGTAAGGCCTGTAGTTCTGACAATGAATACAGGGTAAGGCCTGTAGTTCTGACAATGAATACAGGGTAAGACCTGTAGTTCTGACAATGAATACAGGGTAAGACCTGTAGTCCTGAAACTGACTTAGTACATACCAGAACCTCTAGTCCTGAAACTGACTGGGTACAGACCTGGAACGTTAATCCTAAAATTGATTGAGTACAGACCAGGACCCATAGTCCTGAAACTGACCAAGTTCAGACCAGGACTTATTGTCTTGAATTGCTTGAGTACAGACCAGGACCTGTAGTTCTGAAAGTGGCTAGTTCTGATACTGACTGAGTAGAGACCAGGATCATTAATCCTGAAATAGACCAAGTACAGACCAAGACTTATAGTCATGATCTGATTCAGTATAATATAGCAAGAACCTGTAGTTATGATAATTCCAAAATTTTACTGACTCTAACCTCATGCTAAATGTCTGGCCAGGATTTGAGATCATTAGATCAAAGGTCATAGTCATGAATTGTTTTTGTAGTGGTGATGGATGAATTCATCCATTATTTATCATCAGATCTTGAAAATAATTTTACATGAGAAATAAGGTCAAGATAACAAGGAGTGACAGTAATTTTTATTTTTACACATGTGCCATACTTAATCCAGATTTCAGTATTTTGTTAACCTATGTGTGCTTGCTTAATGATCATAAATTTACATTGCTGTTGTAAGTTACCAAATATGCTACTTTTTGTGCAAGCTTTCACCATAGTGTTTTGAAGAAGCTTTAGTCTGACAGGGAGCTGTAGGACAGTGTGATGTTTTAGATGTAGTGTTGGTGGGGGGGGATGATTAAAACCACTGTCTGAAACATCGGACTGTTTCATTGGCCCTTGTAAGCCATTTTATTATATTTGCTTACAAAACATTTGACATGGTTTACATTAGGATGATGTCAGCATTTGATTCTGGGTAGACAATAATTCAGTAAAACAAATTTATCCTAAAATCATTCTTTTGCAACAAAAACAACTGTCAAATGGAACTGACTTGCACGTTTCGTAAGTGAAAGCAAATTGGGAATATTCACCAATGTTCAGATTTCTCAAAATTTCTAAGGATAGGCAGTCTTACTGCAATAATTAATACCATTACCATAGAGATTTGCGGAATTTAAATATGTGTAAAAGAGTCATTGCTACATTGTTTCCTATTAAAGGCTGAGTGAGTATCATATTACAATTACTTTCCTTTGTCAGAATGTATGTATCATAATGAAGAGAATTAAAAACATTTCATTGGAACGAATTTGAAGAATAATAATGCATTGATAAAGTGTCAGTGATAAAGTGTAATTGGTTAAGTGTAATTGGTAAAGTGTAATTAATAAAGTGTAATTGATAAGTGTAATTGGTAAAGTGTAATTGATAAAGTGTCATTGATAAAGTGTCATTGATAAAGTGCAACTGATAAAGTGTAATTGATAAGTGTAATTGATAAAGTGTAATTGATAAGTGTAATTGATAAAGTGTAATTGATAAGTGTAATTGATAAAGTGTAATTGGTAAAGTGTTATTGATAAAGTGTAATTGGTAAAGTGTAATTGATAAAGTGTAATTGATAAAGTGTAATTGATAAAGAATAATTGATAAGTGTAATTGATAAAGTGTCATTGATAAGGTGTCATTGATAAAGTGTAATTGATAAGTGTAATTGATGAAGTGTCATTGATAAAGTGTAATTGGTAAAGTGTAATTGGTAAAGTGTAATTGGTAAAGTGTAATTGATAAAGTGTAATTGATAAAGTGTCATTGATAAAGTGTAATTGATAAGTGTAATTGATGAAGTGTCATTGATAAAGTGTAATTGATAAAGTGTAATTGGTAAAGTGTAATTGGTAAAGTGTAATTGATAAAGTGTAATTGGTAAAGTGTAATTGATAAAGTGTAATTGATAAAGTGTAATTGGTAAAGTGTAATTGATAAAGTGTAATTGATAAAGTGTAATTGGTAAAGTGTAATTGATAAAGTGTAATTGATAAAGTGTAATTGGTAAAGTGTAATTGATAAGTGTAATTGGTAAAGTATAATTGATAAAGTGTAATTGATAATATTGGACATGATGATAAAATTGAATTACAATGGTGGAACAAATTAAAGAATTCTTTCTTGATTATCATCAAATTTTGTTTCATTTTTTTTCATGGGAGCTACAGGTATGAAACAACCTTAAATTGATTTTAAATGTAAAAATCCGTGTAATCTAAGTTGTACTACTTTAAAGAAATTATAAATTCAGAAGATTGTACCATCTGTAGGAAACTATCTGTGAGATTTACATATCTAATGCTCCAGAAATGCCTTGCAAAGTTAAAACCACGAACTCAAAGCCCATGTCACTCATTGTAGGGAGAGATGCTGATCACTCCAGTAGCCTATGCCCACTTCATCCACATGCTGTCATCTCTTGCAGAAGGAAGGATGTGTGTAGCACTGGAGGTAAGATAATGTAGAATAGAAAATGTAACAAGTAGACACTTTTCTATGAATATTAGAAAGGAAACTAATTTTGTCAAATATTGCCAATAAAATGTTCATTCTGCAATATTATTTACAAACTTTGTAACAAATTGGGTTTAGTGTACTTTTTCCAGGGATTGCCCAGGGCTTCACCAATGTTGCAAATTGCGATTTGTTTTCCATATTTGTGACAAAATATACCATCGGGGATTTTTTTTGGGTGACAACCTCTTCAGCTGTCTAATTTGTACATAAAGTCATAGATTTTGAGTGGAGACATTCAATGGGACCACAAAAAGAAAGCCACAAACTTGGATACACTGGAATCTATATGTTACATCAACAAACCCATCTTTACAGTGTATTGTTGCATCATAATCCACTTATGTTGACATCTGGCCTGAGACTGTATGCTGTGATACATTCAGTCACAATGTTATATGTGATACATTAGAGTTGCATCGTTTGAGCAATGGATCATCTAAACTAGTTAGTATTTGCTCCACATTTAAAATGAGTACTGTAAATGAAAATGCATTGCCTTTACTGAGTTTTCGACAGATAAAAGTTCATCAGAGAATTTAATTTGGCCAGATGTGTGTATCATTGTAATCTTCATTGCTCTTGCAAAATTCAGAATTGCACCTTAAATTGCATGCAGGAAGCACTATTTGGTTTCTTCTTTAGATACATTGTCCAGTCATAACACCTTAGGTGTAAGACCATTTCCTCACCAATCCAGCCCTACAGAATTAACTTTGCTGTAAAAAGCTATAAAAGTTGTCTGGCCACATAGGTGAGAGCCAGACAGGAGTGATCTTCTCTTGAGTAAAGGGATTGACTCCAAATCTCTCCAGAACTTAACTTACTACTTCCCCATGTGCTAAAAAGCATGTTCATTTAGGGACCTTGGAAAAGATTTTTTTTCATCTGCACTACTGAATGAGTTTGAGTAGTTTCTCACATAAGGGAATATACTCTGTCAATATTTTTCAATTTATTCTGTCATAGACAGAGTGTTCTAACTTTATTAGAACAAAAAATTTGTCTTATGATATACATTTCAGCACCATAATAAAACACCATCCCTAATATGTTCACTCATTAATGTGTACATGACCTATTTTATCTTTGTGGTTACTGACTGGATAATATTTCAGACAAGAAAGACTGTGCAGATAATTACTACTGACTTTTTATTCACTAATGTCAGCTTCACAGTAAGTTTATGCAGTTCATTTTTTGGTCACTTACTGCATTAAGACGAGCTAGGTAATTCTATAGCCATTTACAGAAAATCTTCATTGTTCTCCCTTGAGTGTTAATTGGCTTAGGATAGATGTTTTTGGGATTGATTGAGACCTTGTCTATAGTAAATCTCCACTGTCCTCCAGTGTTAATTGGCTTAAGGGTATTTGTTTTGAGATTAATTGAGACCTTGTCTGAGAGTAAATCTTCATCGTCCTCCAAAAGTCACAATTTGCGACATTGGCGAAGCTCTGTGTGATCCCTGAATAAATGTTTTACACGTTTTTATTTGTACTTTTATGAAGGAAAAGCTGGATCGTATACGAGAAAAATACATTTGAAATTTTAGAAGCCACGCCACGATCATCTTGTATTATTTACACATGTTCTCTTCCCTAAAATAATTAAAAGCTTTTTACCTTTTTTTGTACTCTTTAGAAATAATATTTTTGTGTACGAGAAAAATACATGTATATGAAATTTTGGGAGCCACACCACAACCATATTATATCTGAGTTCATGTTAAAACAGAGTGTGCTATAGCAGATAACAGGGTCACACTGTATATAAAGGACTAGGTGAACAATTATTCATTCATTTTTTAAATCAGTCTGGAATCACTTTTAGTTGTTTTTCGGGTTTAATTTTAACAGGAATCATTTATTTAAATTCATTTGGAATTACAAAGTGCTCATTGACTTTTTGGACTAAAAACTGCTTTGGTATTATTGAGGACTCATTCAGAGACCTTCCTGATCATATCACTGTGATACATCAAGACCGTCGGTACATCAGCTCATTCAGAATACTCTATACTTTTGGACTTATGATAGAACATTTAGGATTTAATTCACAATATTGCAAGTTCCTTTAAAAATTCTCACTTTGTATTCTAGGGAAATAAATAGTTTGTTGAATTTTACTAAGCCTGTTGGTTTCACTTGTTTCAGTTACTTTGTTGAAGACCATAAGATAAGTGTTAGCAATTTAACTAATCTAGTCAAAAACTGCAGTATGTATTA
Source organism: Sinohyriopsis cumingii (assembly GCA_028554795.2). Classification (NCBI taxonomy): domain Eukaryota; kingdom Metazoa; phylum Mollusca; class Bivalvia; order Unionida; family Unionidae; genus Sinohyriopsis; species Sinohyriopsis cumingii. Next base: position 7,400,335 of record CM068834.1, on the reverse strand, counting down.
AGCCTAGTATCATCCATGGTATTAATATATCTTGTTTGTCAGTATTTTTTTAATAGTTTTGGTTTATTTTTGGTTTTGGTAAATAAGAAAGCTAGAAAAGTAAGTACACGTGAATATGCATCTTTTAACAAAACCTCAAAACTTGACATACGTTTATAGTGATTTACAGTTCATGTGAGGAGATACACCTGTCCCACTTCCAATTTAATGGTACCAAATTTTTGTTTGACCTACTACTATCCTGTCACCTCTTCACATGGTATAGATGTCTGTGGGTTATGCAGTATACCTTATAACTTCATGATATTAATTGTTTTGGAATATTGTTAATTTTTCTAAATATCATTTTCGGTTTTTTTAGAGAACCACAGCCTTAAGTAGATTCTTTTTATCAGACATAGATTCTCAAAAATATTTTTCTCTGAAGATTAAAACATGTTTATCAGATCTTGACGTATTCCTTTCCTAGGGAGGATATTGCATGAAGTCCCTTACGGAGGGAATAGCTCTTACTGTGAGGTCCTTGTTGGGAGATCCCTGTCCCATTTTGCCTGCAATGGAAGAGCCATGTGACAGGTAATACATGGCATCTGTAATATTTGTGCCACTTATCATCTGTTATTCTGTTAATTCCCATCATCATGCATGGCATTTGTAATATCTGTGACACTTGCAATGTCATTGTCTGTCACTCATCGTCATCAAAGATGAAAGGCTTGGAAATATATGTTTTAATGTGTAAACTTAATTCCATCTATATGAAATGAGTGATGTTCTTGGCAGTGATCGTTGTTTTCATAATCAGATTCCTTTAAATAGTAAAACTCAGGATATTAGTTAATTGTATTATAAAATTTTCCATTACTTATTTTTGGTCTTATGTACATGGTCTGGTTAGTTGTTGTTTTTTGTTGTTGATATGCTTTACCTCCATAGTGTTACTCATCTTTGTCCATTTGTCAGACCTGCCAACTCTTATGATTTTGCTCTAAGTCTTACAAAATTTACCCTTAAAATGCAGACTTAAGGCATATTAGCAAAAACTATGGAAACATGATTGTTGCTGAAAAATCCAGATAATTGGTTCATTACGTGTTTTATTTGGATCCAGGTTTCATCTTAGAATTAGTGAAATTAGTTAAGGAACCAGACTAACTTTACAGCAGCACCCCAGATGCTTTGAACTGTGCCTGTTTGTTTATGTGAAGCATCTGCATGATCAAATGTTGAATATAGAATTTTTTAAAATGGCATCCAGAAAGAGATGCATGTTTAAGACAAAAAGGAAAATAAGCTTCTAGAAAAGTGTCAATAATCAACACAGAAAATGAAAAGGAGTATTCAGATTCTTGTGAATAAAAGCTGGAAAGGACACAATTACATTTATTGGACATCACATGCCAATTTGAGTATGTCTCGAGGCGGGAGATATGATTGCCGTCGTCATGTGAAATGGAAGATAATTTCCAAGAATTACGTCAAATTGAGAGATAGCAACAAGTCATTGAGCTGCATAGTGTTAGGAACTAGAGTTTGTGCCACTGTACTAGTGGTAAATAAAGTCTATGCATACATTACAAACTTTTCATTTGAACATAATGTTTATTGTCGATGCATCAAATTTTTAATTACATTTTCCAGCTTTACAATAACAGTTATTGATATTTTGTTACACCTTACTGAAAACTGGTCAGTCTTACAGAAAATATCAGCTGCCTTACTGAGATGGACTCGTCAGGTTTGGCAGGTCTGGTATGTGCATCACATTTAGTTAGGTTTGCATTTAGGCCATTTCAGGTACCATGGTAGGGCATTGGTGTTCCATGAATAAAATTCTAGTTTCTTTTTTAATAAACACCTGTGTCAGATTTCTGTCTTTGGTCATATAGTTATCGCTAGAAGAAAAGGAAATAAGTAAGCTTGATATACCCCATTGTTGACCATAAAGGCTAAATGCAAAAAATTCACAAATTTCGAAACAGAATTAACAATTGCTATAATGGCATGGAAATATTATCAGATCTTTTTCATACACATACAGACATGCATATCAAATAACACCACACAGACAAAACCAGACAGGTGGTGCTAGTCCAAAAAATGTTGTGCTTAATGGCAGCACAAATCAGTGTTTACACTCATACAAATTTGTGACATGACCTTTAAGCTAAAAGTGTTGTATTAATATACAGAGCAAGAGAGAGAGGGAAAGAGAGAGAGAGGGAGGAAAAGATAGAGCAAAACTTAACAAGCTTTTGTCATTGATATTTATTACTTCATATCATATTGCAGTTCACTGATTGCCTAGCACCTTCCTTCTGGCATGTGGTCAGTACATAATTTATGTAACCACATCTACCAAATGTACAATTTTGCTTAGTGGTAACATCCATTAGTGTTATGATAAATCACTTTTCACATACATGCCTGGGGCCCCAAGTGGCCAAGTGGTCTAAAGCACTCTCCATTATGGATCACTGCCATCTCACCTCTTTCTGTGCGGGTTTGAGTCTCGGATTTAGCCAATGTGGGTATGTGAGAAAGCTTGCCAGTAGCTTCTCATGGGTCGGTGATTCTTTCTGGGGTTTCCCAGGTTTTTTGTCCACCATTAATACTGGCTGTCATATATAGCCTATCGTGTGCTGAAAAATGGTGTTGAACCCCACAACAGCAACAACAACAACATACATGCCTGGCCATCATATATAGCCTATCTTGTGCTGAAAAATGGTGTTGAACCCCACAACAACAACAACAACATACATGCCTATATATACAAGGTATTGGTACTCAACTACCCCCAGTCATCAGTTTAACAAAATCAAAACCTTTAATGAATTAAAAGTGATGCTATAAATGAATGAAATTAAGAAAGTGGATAAACTGGTGCAAAAGCATTTCAGTACAATGAAATCGGTGCTACACAGACCACATTTAGTATTGAACTACATGTACACTGGATGACATGTAAGCTTGTATATACAGGTAAACTTAAGTTGTTTGTTTCATGCTGTTGTCATTGGAACAGGATTATTCCCCTAATGTGCATGTGTGGATAGGACACAAGACATGTTGCAAGTGTTGCAACAATAGCGATTGTTGTATAATCATACAGTCTTTAAATTGAACTGATGAAACTATTCTTAATCTATTACATGTCTAGTTATGAACATATTAGTGGAACAAATAAAACTACCATATGGGAACAGAAATATGAACTTATTATGGGCAAACTATATCCTGTCCATCTCTCCTTGTTATTACAATGGACTTTAATATCCAAGTACAAAATAGGTTGCTTTTCTTCTGTACATACAGTTTCTTCAGTGTATGACTGACCAAAGACTTATAACAATGGTACTAACAGCTGCCTCGCTTGGTATTCAGCATTAAGAGGTTAGTGTTAGGACCGGTTGGCCTGGTGTCAGGATAATGTGACTGGGTGGGACATCATGCTACATGTGTGCGGCATGATGCCCCAGTGCTAGACATCACTATAAACTGCCACATTGCAGACATCATAGCAATATGACTGAAAAATTGTTAAAGCTACGTTAAAAATCAGAATCACATCACATCACACTCGTTGTATGACTGGGACATCCCTACGGCTGTTATTTACAATTTATTCTTGTGTCTTTTTTTTCTTTGCCCTTTTGGCCTACACAGATTCTATTGGTGCAGTAACATAATTTGCATTTCAGTGTACAGAAGCTAATTTCCATTTATGAATTTGTGTAAATAAATGCCATTTTTTTTAATGTGCATTTTGATAACATAAACCTTTGTTGCAACTGTCCGTGAAAAAGGTCACTTTGCTACCATAACATTTGAATCTGTCTTGCTAATAACTGTTTCTAAATATATTGCACTCAGGACACAGTGCACATTTAAATAGGACACTGCACTTAAAACAATGGCATTTAGCATGCAATTCGGGACACACTGCACATAAAAATGGAATTTAGCATTGCACTCAGAATACAGTGCACGTAAAACAATAGGACATTTAGCATGCACTCAAGACCCCATGCACATAAAAAAGCAGGGCACTTAGCATGCTCTCAGGACACTGCACATAAAGAATGGCATTTAGCAAGCACTCAGGACAGTGCACATAAAGAATGGCATTTAGCATGCACCCAGCACAGTGCACATGAAATGCATTTAGCGTACACTGAAGACCCCATGCACATAAAAAAGCAGGGCATTTAGCATGCTCTCAGGACAGTGCACATAAAGAATGGCATTTAGCATGCACTCAGAACACAGTGCACATAACAAATAGCATTTAGCATACACTCAGGACACTGCACATAAAGAACGGCATTTAGCATGCACTCAGGACACTGCACATAATGGCATTTAGCATGCACCCAGCACAGTGCACATAACAAATAGCATTTAGCATACACTCAGGACACTGCACATAAAGAACGGCATTTAGCATGCACTCAGGACACTGCACATAATGGCATTTAGCATGCACCCAGCACAGTGCACATAACAAATAGCATTTAGCATACACTCAGGACACATTGCACATAAAAATGGCATTTAGCATGAACTTGAGACACTGCACATAAAAACCAGGGCATTTAGCATGTAATCAGGACACAGTGCACATAAAACTGCAGGCATTTAGCATGCACTCAGGACAGTGCATATAAAACTGGCATTTAGCATGCGCTCAGGACACATTGCACATAAAAATGCCATTTAGCATGAACTCAAGACAGTGCACATAAAAAACGGTATTTAACATGCAATCAGGACACAGTGCACTTAAAACAATAGAGCATTTAGTATTACACTCATGACACAGTGCACATAAAACAACAGGGCATTTAGCATGAACTCAAGATACATTGCACAGAAAAAGCAAGGCATTTAGCATGCAATCAGGATACAGTGCACATAACACAATAGGGCATTTAGCATGCAATCAGGATACAGTGCACATAACACAATAGGGCATTTAGTATGCACTCAGGATAGTGCACATAAAACAAAAGGGCATTTAGTATGCACTCAGAACACTGTGCATATTAAAAATAGGGCATTCAGCATGAACTCAAGACAGCACATAAAACGGGATTTACCATGCACTCAGAACACATTGCACATAATAAACAGCGCATATAGCATGCACTCAGAACACAGTGCACATAAAAAACAGGGCATTTACCATGCACTAAGAACAGTGCACATAGCATGCACTCAGAATGCAGTGCATACAAAAAAAACCAGCATTTAGCATGCACTTAGAACACATTGCACATACAAAACTGAATAGAGCATGCACTCAGAACACAGTGCACATAACAAACTGCACATAGCATGCACTCAGAACACTGCTCATAACAAAACAGTGCATATAGCATGCACTCAGAACAATGCATGTAACAAATAGGGCATATATCATGCACTAAGAAATGCATTAAACAATGCATATAGCATGCACTCAGAACAGTGCACATACAAAAACAGTGCATATAGCATGCACTCAGAACACAGTGCACATAGAAACCAGCGCATACAGCATGCACTCAGAACACTGCACATAAAAAATAGGGCATATAGCATGCACTCAGAGCACAGTGCACTTAAAAAAACTGCATCTAGTATGCACTCAGGACACTGCACATAAAAACTTGCATATAGAATGCACTCAGAACACTGCACATAAAATTGGCATTTAGCATGCACTCAGAACAGTGCACATAAAAACCATTGCATATAGCATGCACTCAGAACACATTGCACATAAAAATTGGCATTTAGCATTTACTCAGAACACAGTGCACATAAAGAACAGGGCATTTAGCATAAGATATTTTAGCAGTTAGTGTTCACACAGATAGCTTGTAGTCCTATTGTTTTATTTCTCACTCCCTTTGTGTGGGGGCAAATGGCTCTGCAATGTTGATAAAGTTCATCAATAGAAGATAAGGAATGGATTTAATGAAATAGAAAAGAATACAATTAGATTATTCTAAATAAAGTACTTGTTGTAGTTAAATATAAGTTTCCCTACATGTAAGTTACCATGGTCATTGCAAATGAGCTTATCATTATTTGTTTACTCTTCTTGAGTGTAAACTTTTTCACATGCTCTATTGGGTGGAACTAATTACTCATGCTACTTTTTGCGCTGTCATTGTCATACAGTATAAATCTATTGAATAATTTTTGGTTTGCATTGTATCTGTTTATTATTCTAATCCTTAGAAGGGAACAGTTTCCATGTTCCATGAATTTTTGGGTATCGCACTAAAATGGATTCTGAAGATACAGATGTTGAGACTTACAGATGTACAGCAGTAAAACTGTGTGCCTCTTTTGCTATTTCAATGGTGGCATAATAAAGAATTTAGCTACAGAAATTTAGGTTGATAATAAAATATATATTTACTTAAACATTGTCATGGACAGATTTCACTTGTTTGTTTCCTTCATTCTAGTGTTACAGAGAGTATCCTCAATGTCATCAAGATGTTGCGTCCATACTGGAAATGTTTCCAGTATCAGTTTACTCTGGGTCTGGAGAGGACCTGTCCATTTCCTGGAGTGAATGAAATGCCACCAAGGTAAGAGGGATCTACAACTAGATCATGTACCAAATTTATGTGTATTTGTGAAAGTAGGTACAGAATCATTTGTTCCATGTGCCACTTTTGACATGCAGTATTTGTTTGTGGGATGCAAAAATCCATTCCTAATACATAGCACAATTTTATAATTGATGATATACAGTAGAAGGCTTGACCTTTTGTAAATTCCCAACCTAAAAATAGCAATTCCCATGAGTAAAAACTAACAGTATCTCACATTGATTAGTTGGTGTCCTTTGGAACTTTGTTGTATTTCAGACATGATCTTTGTCATGTTCTGTGCCTCATAATTAGGCTGATCAGTTACTGTAGAATGCATAAACCTTTTGGCTTCATGGAAGACTAGCTCACAGGCAGTGTGCAGTAGTTTGAAATTTGTCAGACACTACTTTGACTACATGTTTAGAAATGCCTCAGGTTAACTTTCTGACAGGTTTTCAAAAATGCCTTAGGTTAACTTTCTCACAGGTTTTCAAAAATGCCTCAGGTTAACTTTCTCACAGGTTTTCAAAAATGCCTCTGGTTAACTTTCTCACAGGTTTTCAAAAATGCATGAGGTTAACTTTCTCACAGGTTTTCAAAAATGCCTCAGGTTACCTTTGTCAGGTGTGGGATATAAAACAGGATATTGTTGAGATGGTGATGTTCCACAGAGCTCATCCAATATTGTGGATTTAATTTTCTCAGTGACTTATCAATTTTAATTTATTTGCCTTTGAAGGGCAGAATTCATGGGATGATCAATTGTAGACCTTTACAAAATAAGGATTGTGTGTTTTGTAATTTTGTTTCATACAGATACTTCTGCTTCTTATAGTATCTAATTCTGGTACTTCTACCAGTCTTTACTATGCCAACCACATTTTAAAAGGTCATGGGCCACATGCATACATGCCAAACATTAGGGCTATTTTTCTCACCAAATTACATTTTATGTGAGACAGCATTATGATAATGCTTCTTTGCTAAATAAAAGATAAAAATAAAGCAATAAAAAGTTGTTTTTGTCATTTTATTATCATCTTAATAATTCCACTCATAAATTTGAGAATATGGTTAAAAAGGTGAGTGCGGAGTGAGAATATCGATATAGTACTTTCCATATTTGCTATTTATAGCAACTGTTTATAACTCCATTTCTAAGATGGGGTTTTTCAAAAGTGAACTTTGCCTAACAGATTCATTTTATTGATAAGCTAGTTAGATACTGAACCAGTCTATATTTCTAAATAAAATAGTGCCAGATGTTAAGTGAAATGTTTTATGGTGTGAGTTGTGGGTATTATATGATGGAAAATGTTAGACAAAATGGATCTTTTCAAACATCAAAACACATCAGATCAGAAAAAGTGACAGATCAGCAGCACTTCACAAACTTTGAAAGAAGAATATGCGAGTAATGTAATACAATGCTTTGAGTACCTGACCACAATCATTGCAGAATTCCAGTTCACGTCCATTCAGCAAAAGTTGCACATATAGACTGGTTGAAGTGAGTGCTGAATATAAATCATTTTTCAGTATATTTTGTTTTTGTATTCTGGTTCTAATCCCAATCGATTTTGCCTTTTGTGGCAAGAATTTTGACCAGCTGCAGAACCAGGTTAGTCATAAAAATGTATCTTTTTTACACGTGCTGTAATTCTGGCATGTCGTTTAAGGATTACACTTTTTACACCCAAATTATACTTTTTTGCCTCTTGTAATAGCAATAATTACATTTATACCTCAGGGGTTGGGTGGTTGGCATGTATGCATTTGACACACTTAGATGCCAACCCAGTTGCAGCATCAGTAGTGCAAAACAGAGCAAAACTTGCAAGATTTTTCCCATATTGACAATGTGAGAGTTTGGTGAAATTCACTGTCAGAAATAAAAGATTAGTACATTAAAATTAGTATACATTGTTCATGTTTATGTCTGGTTCATATGAATTCATGCTGAGAAAACCTGAATTTGTGCTCCCTGATCTCTAAAGAGGTTTATCAAATACAGCTTGACAACATTCAGTATGTAGAAGTGCATATGTAGAAGAAGTGCATATACAGGAGTAGTGCATATGTAGGAGGAGTAGTGCATATATAGAAGTGCATATACAGGTGTATTGCAGATGTAGAAGAAGTGCATATGTAGGAGTAGTGCATATGTAGAAGTGCATATACAGGAGTAGTGCATATGTAGAAGAAGTGCATATACAGGTGTAGTGCATATGTAGAAGAAGTGCATATGTAGGAGTAGTGCATATGTAGAAGAAGTGCATATACAGGAGTAGTGCATATGTAGAAGTGCATATGTAGGAGTAGTGCATATGTAGAAGAAGTGCATATACAGGAGTAGTGCATATGTAGAAGAAGTGCATATACAGGAGTAGTGCATATGTAGGAGGAGTAGTGCATATGTAGAAGTGCATATGTAGGAGTAATGCATATGTAGAAGAAGTGCATATGTAGGAGTAGTGCATATGTAGAAGTGCATATACAGGAGTAGTGCATATGTAGAAGAAGTGCATATACAGGTGTAGTGCATATGTAGAAGAAGTGCATATGTAGGAGTAGTGCATATGTAGAAGTGCATATACAGGAGTAGTGCATATGTAGAAGAAGTGCATATACAGGTGTAGTGCATATGTAGAAGAAGTGCATATGTAGGAGTAGTGCATATGTAGAAGAAGTGCATATACAGGTGTAGTGCATATGTAGAAGAAGTGCATATGTAGGAGTAGTGCATATGTAGAAGAAGTGCATATACAGGAGTAGTGCATATGTAGAAGAAGTGCATATACAGGAGTAGTGCATATGTAGGAGGAGTAGTGCATATGTAGAAGTGCATATGTAGGAGTAATGCATATGTAGGAGAAGTGCATATGTAGGAATAGTGCATATACAGGTGTAGTGCATATGTAGAAGAAGTGCATATGTAGGAGAAGTGCATATGTAGGAGAAGTGCATATACAGGAGTAGTGCATATGTAGAAGTAGTGCATATGTAGGAGGAGTGCATATGTAGGAGTAGTGCATATACAGGTGTAGTGCATATGTAGAAGAAGTGCATATGTAGGAGAAGTGCATATGTAGGAGAAGTGCATATACAGGAGTAGTGCATATGTAGAAGTAGTGCATATGTAGGAGGAGTGCATATGTAGGAGAAGTGCATATACAGGTGTAGTGCATATGTAGAAGAAGTGCATATACAGGAGTAGTGCATATGTAGGAGGAGTAGTGCATATGTAGAAGTGCATATGTAGGAGTAATGCATATGTAGGAGTAGTGCATATGTAGGAGTAGTGCATATGTAGAAGTGCATATGTAGGAGTAGTGCATATGTAGACGTGCATATGTAGAAGTAGTGCATATGTAGAAGTGCATATGTAAAAGTGGTGCATATGTATGAGTAGTGCATATGTAGAAGTGGTGCATATGTATGAGTAGTGCATATGTAGAAGTGGTGCATATGTATGAGTAGTGCATATGTAGAAGTGGTGCATATGTATGAGTAGTGCATATGTAGAAGTAGTGCATATGTATGAGTAGTGCATATGTAGAAGTAGTGCATATGTGAGTAGTGCATATGTAGAAGTGGTGCATATGTAGAAATGGTGCATATGTATGAGTAGTGCATATGTAGAAGTGGTGCATATGTATGAGTAGTGCATATGTAGAAGTAGTGCATATGTAGAAGTAGTGCATATGTAGAAATGGTGCATATGTATGAGTAGTGCATATGTAGAAGTGGTGCATATGTATGAGTAGTGCATATACAGGAGGAGTAGTGCATATGTAAAAGAAGTGCATATTTTGGAACAGCAAATAAAGTAAACTGGAAAATTGGAATATTCTGTATATAGTCATTATACTCATCCCTAGCAAGAAGTGACCCAGACTGAAAAACAGTAAATAACTACACCGCAAGATTTATATCAACAAACGTTATATGAGCTCTTTTCTGACCAGTACAACTGAAACAAACCCCAAAAACAGTTATCATTATTTCCACACAATCGAAATTTCATCCATATCATCTATATACCATACAAAGAGATGAAGCTCTTACACATTTAACTTCCTTTACCACCACAAGGTGGCTGCTGGTTGTTTACCAGTGTACGCTTTTGCTGTGGTATAATCTACTTTCCTGCACTGCCTCAATGAATCCTTCAGGATCATCGTTAGTTATATTCATTCTTTGATAAGTGTGGTGTAATGTGTTTTATGGTTGGTGCAAGGACTGTTAATCTTTTTTTTAAAGTTTCAGTGAATAGTTTTCTATCATTTCTTTAAGTTTGTGTACTTTTTTTCTGACTTTGTATGTCACATGTGATATTGGTACGATATCTGTGAGCTGTATTTTGTGCCACAAACAGTGGTTGAATTTTATTACTTGTATTAAAATGGGTACTGTTATTATTTGTTAAAATTTTTGGGTTGTTATTTGCATTTTTTTATCATTTATTTTCTTTTTAGAACATAGTGATGACTAAATGCTCTAAATGCAAGAATTTCAAGGTTAATGAGGACAGTCATATCAGTTGCCTTACTTGTACTAAGTATTTCATAATCATTGGAGGGTGACATTTCAAACCTCCACCTGAAATCGTCACTTGTGAGTATAATGGGGGACATTCTGATGGCACCTTTCCTTCAGAGATTCTTTGGAAAGGGCTGTCAGCTGCCATTACATTCAGGCAGCTCAATATAGACAACTTGTTGGTGCCATATGTGTCTGGGTTATGCCACTCTAATACATTCCTGAGTTAGTTCTGGGGTTGACAACAGTTTTTTTATATAGGGGAGGTTTTGACCTCCTCTCCACATTTCTTTTACTGCTTTGATTGCTGGGAAAGTGTCCTTGTGATATTTGGCAGCTATGAGGGCATAAGTTCATCTGTATACCCAAAGCATGGAATTAGAGACTGTAAGAAAGGGCACATGGGATATGGAACTGATCTGATTGATATTTCTTAACAAATGCTATCACCTTATGCTGTCATACCAGTTGTCAATATTCCCAGTTCAACCTTCCAGTGTGTTGTGGATACCAGGCAATTGTTAGATAAATTCTTTTGATGAACCATACGAACTGCCCTCCCCATTGCATACAAAACCAATTGGAGTCCAGTATAACCAGTTCATCTGCTTTGTAGGCCAGCCAACCAATGAGCTGCCCTTCCAGCCATTGCTTTGAACTCAAGGGCATGTAAAGACAGTTTATTGTGCCATCTTCTCATTCTTGACTTCCTCATCAACACCGACTTTAATTGTATCTTGACAGTGTCCTTCAGAAACACATGGTATGTTCTGTTTTGATGCAAGATATGAATAACCTTATCTCACTGTCTACCCACCTGTCCTTTCTAGTAAACTGAGAAAAGTCAGATCTTATCTCTCCCAACACTTTTCAGTCATGGGTATGGAATTTCTGACTTGTATCAGTTTTTCTCCCTCAAAATGAATTGCATGGATTTTGGAGCTGACAGTGGGAGTCTCAAACAGGAAATGGGTTTCTGCAAGAGAGTTTCGGCTACTCCTCAGTTACTAACTGCAGTGAAGGATTTGATTCTCCCTGGCTGCGTTGTTATGTGCATTTTGCTGATGGCAAAGCTGTCTCAGTGTCTCCCCTTTTCTGGTCATCTAGATCAATAACTTTTGATCTCTAATGAGAGATTAAACACTTCCTGTGCCATTAGCAAGAAAGACAATGTGTCACAGCATGAATTCCTCAGGGAAAATGTGTCACAGCATGAATTTCTCAGGGAAAATGTGTCACAGCATGAATTCCTCAGGGAAAATGTGTCACAGCATGAATTCCTCAGGGAAAGCCTTAACAAGATGTCACTTTTTGTACCAATACCAGTTCGGTCAGTGGGGGGTTCACTGTTGCCTCACTTCATGATGGTAAGTGGCAATTGGAGTCCAGTGAAGATGGTATTTAATATGAACCTTTTGGAAATAAGGCTATAATGAACACCTTTCATGGTTGGGACAATTGATCCTGTCTGATATTGATCCTGCTAATGCTGGACAGATATGTACTGGTTTTTTACCTTCTCAAACAGTGGAGAACAAAGTCATGCAACTTACACTGTGAGTTTCTATGCTGGTGCATCAGGCACATGACAGCAGTCCAGATCAGACACATTGCTAGCAGTCCAGATCAGACACATTGCTGGTATTCTCACTGTTTTAGCTGATTCTCTGTCAAGAAGGGGCCAGACTCTGCATACTGAATGGTCCCTTTCCCTTCAGTCTTTCAGTGGATTTGCACACTTTGGTGTTGTCTGATGTTAAATCTATTTGTTATGAGCTGAAATCACAAGCTGCACACCTTGTCCAAAGGTTTTGAGTATGGATGCTTAGAAAGTCAGTTAGGATCAGATATGGGACTATGCCTCTCCTGTAACTGTTCTGATCCTAATCATTCTGAAAAACAGGACCAAACTTGCAGAGTGGGGCTACCACAGATGAGAGAAATCCTGGATGAATGTGACATGAAGATCTGAAAGACAAAAGTTTACTGCATTGCTGGATTCAAGAGGTAGCAGATCTTATTTCCTAATGTTAATGTGATCAGATTGTTTGGAAAAACATAGTTTACTAAAAGATATACTTTCTCCTGATTCTGAAAGATATACTTTCTTCTGATCCTGGTTTCTTTACTAAATTTACCTAAAATGAATAGAGTTCAGCCAATTATATTTTTTTGCCATGCAGCTTGATGTTCATGAATGACTTTGCTTTCCAGTATTCCATACATCATTAACAGGAGTCATGCCCCCGCCTATCTTTCCTTGTGACTTTGTTTCAGCAGGATTACTTTATCATCAATGGTTCAATTTCAGCCCAATTTGGCATGCCATTTAAGACAGTTGAGAACGTGAATGAATTTGATTCAGTTTTTTACAACATCTTTTACAGAATTTTGTATCTCCTGATAGCCTGTGCTCCTGACATTAGTTTCTGTCCCATAAGTTTACAGTAATTTCTTAGATTTGGGCCAGTGTTTACAATGACTTCATATTAAGCAGAACTTGAATCAGTTCGTTTCCAACATTCAGTGACATCATCTACTGGAGCTATACCCCTTGACTGACAGTCATCATGACTTTGGTTTCTGTAGCATTACTTTACAATGATTGTTAGATTTCAGTGAGTTCAAGTCCAAGGCTCGGCTAGCATAGTTACGTGGGAAAGTCTGCCAGTAGCTTCTCGTGGGTCAGTGGTTCTTCCCTGGGTCTTCCAGGGTTCTTCCTCCACCAGTTATACTGGCCGCCATGTATAGCCTATCTTGTGCTGGAAAATGGCGTTAAACCCTAGAACAAAAAAATGAAAAGATTTCATTGAAATTTTGGATGCTGCTTTTATGCCTTAAATCAGTGCCATATCCAGTGTTCATTGCGACACTTACATGAGTTATGTTCCCTGATTGTTTTTGTTTTTTTTGTCTCTCACGCTCTCCTCTTGCTATTTGGTTCTTTTAAGTTTACTTTACAAAGGACACTTGAATTTCATTTGAATTTAGCATGCAGCTTTATGTTGATGGGACTTTGAAGGATTTGGATCTCCAGCATTTTGCAACATCATTTATGGTCCAAAATTACCCATCCTTCTAACATGGGTTTCCCCAGTTTAATTTTTCTAATGTATGTTGGATTTCAGTCAGATTCATCATATATATGTGTGCTGATTTCAATGAAATTTATGAATTATTTGTATCTTTCTTTAACCTAAGTGAGCACAAGACTGAAATTATTGGATACGTTTCAAAATCTTAATTTGAATTGAGCACAGATGCAAGAGTCTAGTTATTTCATGATGAAAAATACTGATTTATTTCACCAAACTGTAGAATAATGTGGTGAAGTGACATTGATATACATCTGGATGCTTTGATCCTCATGGTTTCGCATTTTACAGGGAGCATTTTGTTCTATACATGCCAATCTGTTATTTAATATGGCTACCATTACTTAAAATAGAAAAACCTCCCTACAGCTTCTTAAAAATCATCCCAGAAAAACTGGACCTAACTGACAGAAGGTATCTTTCATGAAGGTCTTTTAGATTTGTTCAAATGATGCTGATTTACCGTCAGATATAGTGACTGTTACTAAAATTTAAAAACCTTTTAAAATTACATATCATAGTGAACAGAATCGGACAAAAATTTGTACAAAATGATGCTGATTGACCGTCATAAATGGCTACCATTACTAAATGTAGAAAAATCTTTAAATGAAAAAGAATTTTTAACAAATGTCAGTGTCCTGCCATAGTGAGCTTTTATTTTTTATGAAGGAGGCTGATTTGCTATCAAACATGGTCAATGTTACTAAAATTGATGCTGATCCTTCGTCAAATTTGGCAGATGTTACAGAAATATTAAAATCTTTAAATGGCTGCTTGCTGAAAACCACTGAACAGAACTCAGCTAAATTGTGGGGGCCCCGAGTGGCCGAGTGGTCTAAAGCACACTCTGTTATGGATCACTGCCATCTCACCTCTGTCTGTGTGGATCGAGTCTAGGATACGGCCAATGTGGGTATGTGAGAAAGCTTGTTAGTAGCTTCTTGTGGGTCGTTGGTTCTTCCTGGGGTTTTCCCAGGTTCTTCCTCTACCATTGGTACCGGCTGCCATGCATAGCCTATCGTGTGCTAAAAAATGGTGTTAAACCCCACAACAACAACAACAACAACAACTCGGCTAAATTGGACTCAGCTAAAGCATTCTGACATAAAGGCCATTCGGGTTTTTACAAATGATGCTTGTCTATCATATGGTTGTCATAACTTAAAATAGAAAAGCTTCTTATAAACTACTCGGCAGAATCTGACCAAAGTTGACAGGAAACATTCTGGCATTAAGTGCTATCAGATTTGTAAAAATGATACTGATTCACTATAAAATCTGGTTGTCATTACTAAATCCAAGAAATTCTATATATGGCTTTCCCTCCAAAAGCACTAAATAGAATTTGAATAAATGTATCCTGTGTTAAAGGCCTTTCAATATTGGGCAAAGTTGCTGATGTGCCAGCAAAACCAGAGAAACCTTGAGAAAAAAAAGTTGTAAAGGCATGTAGTCAACAGCATTTTGGATTTTGCTTTTGGATTTGACTACAACTAGTTGTCATCTAGTTGAGCAATCACTGACCCACTTGAGCCTCTTGTTGGTATTTTCTTGGCTTACTTTGACATCATTAGATACCAGGTTTGATTAGATATTTTCAGCCTCTTTTCAAGAATCATTGTGCCAGTTTTATTCAAATTTGTTGGTAATATTGTCCAAAGTTCTGTTTGGGGTAGCATCCCTAGCCAATATTTTACTTATAAAGTTTTTTTTTTATATCTTGAATTCTTTTGTCATTTGTGTCAGATTTGTGCTTATTATAAAACTCCTAATGACTGTTGAGCTTCCTTATTTAAACTCTTTATAGTTCTTAAAAAAATGTCTCCTTTCGACTGTAATAAAAGGACTGTATAAGTTTATAGGAGGGTAAAGGAAGAATGAAGTTGATAATGCAGTGTTGAGTATTAGATATATAGTAAAACCTGTATATAAGGAACAATCATAAGATTTTGGCCAATTTGGCAAGGAGTATTTTATGTTGAGATTAAATGATTAAGGAAATTGAGAAAAGGGATTCCTATATAATGTCCTTTAAAAACAGGTGTTTGTATATGGAGGGGTGTACTAAAACAGGTTTCATTAGTTAAGGCTGCAAGTGTATATATTTTAGCATACTGAAATTTTGGCACATTCACTAAATAAATAATAAGCACAACAAAATTGTTTCTTGTGACATTTGAAACTAGTGTTGATAATGTTTGCTTAAGTTGCTCATATTTTGGGTCAATACAAAAAACATTCAGATTTGCTCTGTATGTATTTGTTGATAGGGAAGGAATTGAGTTCATTACGTCTGAGAACAAGCCCAAAGAATACCCATTATTCTACACCTATCCCCCAAAAGTGGAGGAAAGGTACATTGGTGACAGATGGGACAAGGCAATAGACAAGCTGATTTCAGAAACCAATCTGACTGTCCCACCAAACAGGTACGTGGCAAAATTTAATTGATTACCTTGATTGTAAAACAAATTCTTGTAAATTACATCACTAATCTTTATGGCTAGGTGTTAGAGGTGAAAAGAAACTTAGGTAGCTTACCTGTAGTCAAGCATTTAAATTAGGTAAGAGAAATTATTCTTGAAAATAGATCATTGGTCAGTTGTAAATTCAGTTTTGATTAGTTACTATGATTATTTTCATGAACTTTCCTACACTTAGTCAGATACTAAAATAGGGGAGGGTGAATGTGGTGATCAAATGAAACATCCTTAAATGGCCTAAAATATTGAATAAAAATCACAGACAACTAACAAATAGTCTGTTTGAAACTATTTTTGTTATCTGATCACGGATGAGAATAGCATATAAATATATGCTAAGTATATGTCTGTCTGTAATCTATATACTGGATATACAATCAGTAAATCACTTGAAAGGGCACTACCTACCACTAAAAGACCTAAAGATGTAAAGTCCATCAAGTTCATGTGTATTGATATTATATCATATTATAGGCTGTGTATCATGAATCATATTGATATGTGGCACAGGTGTATTGTTTCACCTCTAGTATTTTCCATCTAGAAAAGAGTAAGTTACACTTTGGCAACATTTAAGTCTATGTGTGATGATGCCATAGGGTTTAGAACAAGGGTACTTACTTGTGATGGCAGAAATGTATCATTTGGGGATAATGAGTTAATGAAAGTTTTAGATGACTCGTGTTTGCATGTCATGCTTTAAATAGTTATCATTTGAGTAAATGTTCTGAGCACAATCATCTTGCTATAACAATGCCATAAACAGTGTTCCTGTCATAAACATGTCCATGGAAAAAGAGTTGATTCCCTTTTTTTTTGTTAGAAGCTCTCATCTTTGGGTGCATTCTTTCTCCCAATAGAGTCGTGCTGAATACTGCACAAGTATGATGTGTTTTTGAGATAATTTATTCTGTAAAGTGATAATGATACACCAGGCATACATGGATGTAAGTTACAATAAAATCATGATGTTTTAGTTGAAGCAGATGCTTTCGTCCAGCAAGGCATACTTGGATCAGCAAGACATTTTCATAGGAGGAGAGATTTTCGTATAGGGTGGGGGGGGTGTACTTATTAGGATATTTTCACCTTTTACATTAACTGGGGACACCAAGTAAGCACACAAACAACATACTGCACATTCCCATAAGTAATTTTTCCAGAGATCTAGAACATCAGATTTTCAAGATTAATTTTTTTTAAGTTTTACGATATGATATGAAGGGTTGTTTTCAGTATAATTTGCACTGTACATACCACACATGCTTGTAAAATGAGAAATCTCCAGTAGTCTATGAAGTTAACTCAATATAGGATTAAAAATGGTGGATACAATTTGTACTTAAAATATTTATGTTTATGTGATCATATTTATTGAAAATAGAAACTTTGATATTTTAATGAAATACTTGTTTGGTTAGTTTGTATGGTTATTTTAACCTGGTTAATTAATTGATTGTGACCAGTTTCAGATTAAGATGGCAATTTCTATGTTTACAGGACCTGTCTGGCATATGATGACGAGATGAGATGCCATAACAACACCAGTATGTTCAGGTAGGTAAAAAGGTTTTAGAAAAGTGATGACTGTTCAGTTGGCTGCCATGTTGTCTGCAAGTATTTGTTTAGAGAACAGTTTGTCTTATTCAGATGTAGAATGCATTCATGTACAAAATGATGTAAACAAATGCAGGTCTTAATGAAATAGTTGTAAAACTTGTATACATTAAAACCTGTTGCTAGGGTAAAGTCAAGGCATGGACAGGTATCCCATTACATGGAGTCTGCTGAATGTCTTGAATTTTTTATGTGTACACATGCATATAGATTATTTCCTTACTAATACCCATTGGTATTTTCAATCAGATTTACCAAAATATGCATCTTGCATGTAAGTTGACAAATTTGGGTTAGGTCTACAGTTGGTAACTTGGTAAATTGTCCTTTATATGTTGTGATAAGTGACAAAGACAGGTGTACTCTGCCCACATTAGTCAGGTGTTTTGAATACCAAGGACACATACATTTCCTTAAAATATTCTTGAATATGTCATTATAGACAGGTAGCAGGTTTCACTTTAATTTCTGTAACAAAGTAGATGTGATATTTTGTTTTTTCACTTTAGTAATTAGAGCTTAAAAGTTAAAAGGATAATTTATTTAAAGAACAGTCATAATTGTATATCAAATTGAAATAAAAAATGGTGCCTTGAATGTGTATGCAAAGATTCACCATTACAGTACTCCTTTATATTATAATTGATTCTCATGTGCCAAAACATAAATTAAGTCATATAAGAGAAGTAGCAATAACAAAACAAATTCACAGAATTTAACTGTATCCATGGTCATATATATACTTGCTTATAAATCAAGTTGCAGAATGCACAGACTCAGATCTGCCATTGCATAATGCACTGACAGATCTGGGTCTTCACAGCTTGTTATGAATAATCAGTAGAGCAAAGAACATAGACTTTGATCAGCTGGTACATTATGCACCATCAGATCAAAGTCTGAGCTGTTAGCAGTAAGACACAACTTAATGGTGAGTATACCTTTGTTATAAGAGGGATATTAGTATAATGAGTAGCTTTGATTTTTTATTGATATTCATCCATTTATTCAACAGAAAGATTGACTGCATTAAGTGCATAACATCATCCACAAATTCACAGTTTTCCATGTGATTTTTACAAGCCCAATCTTACTCTGAAAAACCACTATAAAGCATTTTCTCTTAATTGGAATTATTACATTGGGAGTTAAATTTTCTGTCTCATTGTGTGTCATTATGTGATCCAATAATTGGTATTATTATATCTACATGTACATTGAAACTTCCCCAGGTTGGCCACTTTGTAATGTGGCCTCTATTACAAACTGGCTGCCTATTTTGGTTGCAACAAGGCTGATCAAAAACTAATCAAACCTTATTGTACTAGTCACCTCAATGAAATCAAATAAAAAGTGTTGGTCCCATCATTGTTTGATTTTAGGTA
The DNA here is from genome assembly GCA_028554795.2 of Sinohyriopsis cumingii. Classification (NCBI taxonomy): domain Eukaryota; kingdom Metazoa; phylum Mollusca; class Bivalvia; order Unionida; family Unionidae; genus Sinohyriopsis; species Sinohyriopsis cumingii. The sequence goes on along the minus strand of CM068834.1, from coordinate 7,380,614 downwards.
ATTTGTATGCATTTATTTTATGTAACCATTGTGCCTTTTTAATTGTTTTACCTGATTCCTGCATCTTTTTAAGAAAATATTTTTAAATTTCTTTTTCATAAGATATTTGAATGTACAGTCTAAAATATATGTTATTAAAAAGGAGTTGAAAATAATCCATACACAATTTCCTGCTGATTATAACAGTTGTAATGTGGACAGTATTAATATTTTGGATTTGATGGCACATAAGCACAGCACTGGCTAATATGATGCCAAATAGAAGTACATTTTAAAAATGCAGAGGATAAAGAATTGCAAAAACTGTAAGAATAGATAACATTAATATTGTCATTGTTCTATAATGTTACTATAAAGCTTAGGAGAGGTTTCTTGCATAAACATAGAAGTCATGCTATGTTTATTTGTATTCAGTACTGTAAATACTGTTGAAGGATTTTCAGTGTGTTTCTTAAAAAGTATCATACGTGTTAAAATATCTTACTCAAAATTAAGACTACATTTGGTGAAGACCAGTGTACAGAATATAGTCAGGGTAAAAATGTTTCTAATTCTGATGCAAATGCAGAAAGATTCTTTCTAGAGCCTCTTTCAGCTATGCACAATTCATTACTCAGATCAACACATTCTGGAGCCTCATTCAGCTATGCACAATTCATTACTCAGATTAACATATTCTAGAGCCTCATTCAGCTATGCACAATTCATTACTCAGATTAACACATTCTAGTGCCTCATTCAGCTATGCACAAGTCATTATTCAGATTAACACATTCTGGAGCCTCATTCAGCTATGCACAATTCATTACTCAGATTAACACATTCTAGAGCCTCATTCAGCTATGCACAATTCATTACTCAGATTAACACATTCTGGAGCCTCATTCAGCTATGCACAATTCATTACTCAGATTAACACATTCTAGAGCCTCATTCAGCTATGCACAATTCATTACTCAGATTAACACATTCTAGAGCCTCATTCAGCTATGCACAATTCATTACTCAGATCAGCACATTCTAGAGCCTCATTCAGCTGTGCACAATTCATTACTCAGATCAGCACATTCTAGAGCCTCATTCAGCTGTGCACAATTCATTACTCAGATCAACACATTCTAGAGCCTCATTCAGCTATGCACAATTCATTACTCAGATCAACACATTCTGGAGCCTCATTCAGCTATGCACAATTCATTACTCAGATCAAGACATTCTAGAGTCTCATTCAGCTATGCACAATTCATTACTCAGATCAAGACATTCTGGAGCCTCATTCAGCTATGCACAATTCATTACTTGGATCAACACATTCTGGAGCCTCATTCAGCTATGCATAATTCATTATTCGGATCAGCACATTCTAGAGCCTCATTCAGCTATGCACAATTCATTATTCAGATTAACACATTCTAGAGCCTCATTCAGCTATGCACAATTCATTACTCAGATTAACACATTCTGGAGTCTCATTCAGCTATACATAATTCATTACTCAGATTAACACATTCTGGAGCCTCATTCAGCTATGCACAATTCATTACTCAGATTAACACATTCTGGAGCCTTATTGACTATGTCCAATTCGTTGTCCAAATCAACACATATTTACCCTTTTTAAATACTTTCTGTTGTACCAGGCATCCAGAGAAACCAGACAGAATCACCAGGATTTTCAAGAAACATGAGGCATTTGGCTTCCTTGAGAGGTGCTTGAGAGTAGAGGTATGGATATCATTTTGTCTTTGCTGTAGGAGATGGATACACTTCATAAGATCTTTGACAGGCATTGATATCAAAACTGAATTTTCGAAATACTGTATATACTTATCTATAAGTTGGGTCTAAATGCAAGCAACATAAACAATGATCTGCCTTTGCATAATATTTCTGTTGATCAGGGTGCATGTTGCTGGTCCTACGATTAGGTCTGTGAAACTGCATAGACACAGATCTGCTGGGTGATAATATGATAGCAGATCTTGCTCTGTGAAATTTGCAGTTGAATGTGACTTATATGTGTGCATATATGGTACATGCTTCATAAACCTTATAAATCTTTGGATTTTATTTTCTGAATTGCTGTTTTGATTTAAACACTAATCCCTCATCACAGTGGATGAAAAATATAGAAAGTGGATTGAACTCGCACTTCATACCCGCATTCAGAATAGCATGTGAGACCTTATAGTATAATATACACTGTATGCAGCTTATTTGCATAAGATTTTGGCAAGGCAATTTTTAATGAGGGTCATGAACAAGTTAGATCTCACATTACATACTTAACCTTAAGTGAAAGAGTTTACAAATTACATAAAGAGTAATTGATGATATTAAGCACGTTTCAATTCAGGATTTCCATCTTGTAAAACCCACAAAAACACCTTATATGATTCTGATACTGTTTCATATTCTAGTTCAGTATTCAGGGTCAGACTACTATTCTAGTTATGCATTCTGGGTCAGACTACTCTTCTAGTTCTGTATTATGGGTCAGACTAGTATTCTAGTTTTGTATTATGGGTCAAACTACTATTTTAGTTCTGCATTCTGGGTCAAACTTCTATTCTAGTTATGTATTCTGGGTCAAACTACTATTCTAGTTCTGTATTCTGGATCAAACTACTATAGTTCTGTATTCTGGGACAAACTACTATTCTAGTTCTGCATTCTGGGTCAAACTACTATTTTAATTCTGTATTCTGGGTCAGACTACTATTCTAGTTCTGTATTCTGGGTTAAACTACTATTCTAGTTATGTATTCTGGGTCAAATTACTATTGTTCTTTATTCCGGGTCATACTACTATTCTAGTTCTGTATGCTGGGTCAAACTAATGTTCTAGTTATGTATTCTGGGTCAAACTACTATTCTAGTTCTGTATTATGGGTCAAACTACTATTCTAGTTCTGCATTCTGGGTCAAACTACTATTCTAGTTATGTATTCTGGGTCAAACTACTATTCTAGTTTTGCATTCTGGGTCAAACTACTATTCTAGTTCTGTATTCTGGGTCAAAATACTATTCTTGTTCTTTATTCCAGGTCAAACTACTATTCTAGTTCTGTATGCTGGGTCAGACTAATATTCTAGTTCTGTATTGTGGGCCAGACTAATATTCTATTTCTGTATTCAGGGTCAGACTTAATGAATAATTAAAAGAAGTTACAGTAACTCTCCATTCTTTCTGTCTAAATTTTACAAAGTCTTTAAGTTTGCATAGCTTGGTATGGTCAACAGTACTGTTCTTAACATGATCTTGCACTAAATAATGCTCCTTAAAGTCAGGCATTTGTGTTCACTAGTTTTCTGGCAGTACTGTGGTGTGCTGTTTGCATACTGAAAACAATTTGTATGTCACTTGGCTGTGCAGGCATCTGCTGAGAAGTGGTTAGATCTATTTGACTGTAGGAAGAAAGGATTTGGGCATGGAAATTTTATCTAGGATCTCTAGGTAAGCGGCATGCAGTTAGATTGGATTCTGTGTTATTAGTAATCAAATAGATGATGACAGCTCATGCGTTATTTTGTAAAGCTATCCAACTTGTATACATCTCTGTACATCAGCATAACATAATGTCAAAACTTATTATTCTTTAAAATTAAATATACAATATTCTAGAAGATGAAAATTGCACCTCTTAAATGGAATTCATAGTGCAGCACCTCTCAGGTACATGTTGTTGCTCCAAGTTTATTATGTAATTATTAGGGCAGCTCTTGGGTAAGATATAATATTCATTCAATAAATTTTCTTCATCACATTTTGGAAAACTAACAAGAAAGACAATATTCACAATTACAATAACTGCTACTACTGCTGTCACTGTAAAAACAGGAATGGTTGATAATGTAATAGTACCCAAGGAATTGTATTTGATCCTCCTACACACACATGTAATCTCACCTGTTGGTAAGTAAGTCTGAACCAAAATTTAGCATCTTGGAGAACTTGCTACCCAATCCAGCAATTTTGACCCAAGATTATGAAGTCTTCCATTTGGTGTTGAAACCAGTTCATCAAATCCCATGATCTAAACCAGAATCACCATCGATGATGACAGTCTCTGAGTTTTGTACCAGGTCCAACAGGGTGCAAGCACTAGGCTGGGTATTTTTGCCTTTTCTAAGGTGGTGTGTCTTTTTCATAGAATAAGCATTAGGAATTTGCATATCTTGAAATGTGTGCAACGTTTGACACTGGTAATGCAAATAACTGAAATATATATAACACACGATATAAGTAGACTCTATTGCTGTCTGATCATATGGCTATGTCATTGCAAAGACAAAATCAGTGTAAAAGGTCACAAACCGGTAGTCAGGCCAGTGTGCATGCTCAAGATAATAGCACTGAGTGAATAATTATCCTAATTATTTTAATTGCATACCCAAGAAGAGGTAAGAACAGATGCCTTTTGAGAAGAAGGCTTTGAATTAGGTGATGGGATATTTATTTAACTACTTAATTTTTGTAATGATAGTGGAAACATCAGTGCACTTGTGCATAGTTTGTCAGTGGGTTCGTGGGCAGAAATGATAGCATTATTGGACTGCTACAGAATAAGGCCATTGGGAGAACAATGAAGTTGAGTCTTATTTTTGTATATAAAAAGATGGACATTTATTTCAATAAATGTTGAAATTTAACAGCTTGTTTTAGATTTTATATTGTTCTATCAATGAAATATTGGCTGCAGGAAATCATGAAATTTCTGCTCATCTTGAGCAAACCTTTGAATGCTAATTCAGGAATTTCAAATTTTTTACATTTTTTTTATCTGGCTTCTTCGTTATGAATATTATTTATGATATAAAGCTTCTTATGCACAGAATAAACCTTTTGCTTGGTTACTGTAATATCCTTGGTAACAAACTTCATATGGTTTGGATAAATTATACACCTTAATTATGTTTCATAATGATATTTACAGGGTTCCCACGTTACTGGGAAATCGGGAAAAGGTCGGGAGAAATGATAAACTTTTTTCCCAACCGTGAAAAGTCCTTGAATTTTGAAAATATTGATGAAAGTCAGGAAAAACCTGTGAATTTCTCTCCACAACTTGCCACCCAAAACAGTTATGTAATTGAGTTGTATCTGAACTGATCGTGAGTTAAATTTATTGAATTCTAACCAGAATATTAGGAGGTTGCAGTATGGATCATTTGGGTGCTTGCCATAAATATAGTTGTTGAGACAATCCAAATGCTCTGTGGATTAGATTCTCTAGTAGACTTTTTGTTTCACAGCTCAATATCCATATTTTTTTTATTATCTTATGGAAGGTATGAAAACCAGTCTAGATCACTAGAGGCCAACATGGTGGCGTTAAAGCATAGCCACTTAGCAGATAGCTAGCAGACTTAAACCTACATGAAATCGATATGAAAGTTTAAAATCATTATGTCTTTAATCTGCTGAATGACAATAAAACTAATGCGTTGATTAAATTTGAGCTGGTATTAGCGATTTTGATTGCAAGTCGCATGAGAACACACAATCTCACAATTGTCATTTTCAGGTATTGTAGAATTTAAAAAAAATAAAAGTCATTGAAATAAAAATACAAAAACAAAAGGGCATAAAATTCTCTGTTTATTCCAAGACCAACTTCCGGAGTTATGTTCTATCACGTGACTACCACATTTGACACGTGCTGTCTCACGCAGGGAGCATGCGAAGCATGGAACCAGACTACTCTGCTTGATGAATCAGACTGGCCAAGTTTCTGGTAGTTGTTCTCGGAAAAAAAAATGTTGAGAATTATGTTCTTTCTGGTTTTTACAAAAGGTATCAGACTTTCATTTAATATAATTGAAATTTGTATAACAACATTGAAAAGGAGTTTATTGTTGATATCACGTGATTATTGGACTTCTGATGTCGTTGTTTAAGATTTGTGAAGTCATGTAACTATTAACACAAATGGCTAGTACCAGGTCAGGTTTCATCTATGCTCAGTTTCTTCTAGTCTGTCAATGGATTAAAGACAACAATTATAATACTTGCCATTTTTGATAAAACAAATGATTTTCCTATAGATTTCATGCAGGTATAAGTCGATATAACATAGTTTAAATTTGCTAGGCCTGCTGGTAAGCTATCTTACAGTGGCGGCAGATTCCAAATTTTTTATATGTAATTGTTCTGAACCCACACTCCATCCTAAATGTCCATATGTGAAAAATGAGGTTGGAATATTCGGAGCAAAACCGGATTAGAAAAATGTTGATTCTCTGAAATGATTTTTGGTGCAAAATTATTACACAGTGACATGTAGCTTGAAGCATTGTTTTCAGATCTTAAATAGAACTCAGGAGAAATGGCAAATTGTCATCCCTTTTATTATATACTAAGAAACGAAAAGAGCCCATGTATCAATACAGATTTGTGGACTGGTTTATTGAACTACAAGAAGACAAGTTGATTTTACAGAATATTCAGCCCCTGTTTATACAACAATGTATAATTTTGAAGGTCTTTTATCAAAATTTAAATCCACCCTTTTGTAAATATCTTTAAATGATGGAATTTTTAACCAAAACATCTTAAAAAGTTTAGGTTGGTTGATAAATATTGTTTGAGATTTTCTTGGCACACACAAATTCAAAGTTAAACTTTTTTCGTTACTAGATAAGATTATAATACTTTGCATTTATTGGGGTTTTTTCATACTGCCATCGGTAATGTTTACTTTGTATAACATGCACATATATTGCTCAAGAATTCTTTAGAATTAAAGGTTTGAAAGGAAACAAAACAATTTATGCTCATTATGTTGTTTCCATGTAGCAGCGTAATGCAGGTCAGCAAAGTAAATTTAGAATTTGTATTCAGTACATTAAAATGGCTTTAAATGCCAATTTATAGGAATATAGTCAGATTTGTTCTGTGTGGCTCATTTTGTGGTTTTGTACATGATCAATTCATTTCTGACATATGTTTTGGAGAGTCTTGAAAGAGAAACATCATCAGATTGGAAAATGCCTGTTTTATAATCCAAAATATTCTTTAATCCCATTCAAAGATAATCATATGTTAACCTTGAAAAAATCAATTTCATCCTGGAAAAACCTGGAAAAGACCTGGAAATTTATATTTAGAAAGGCGTGGGAACCATGTATTTAAATAATGTTTGGTTGGTGATCTTTAATTAGTTGACAAACAACCATGACTGCTATCCTTAGCCAAGTAGGTTTTGCATTCCTTGTAATATTTTTATTCTACCTCCTTTACTTGATTTGGTGTCAAAAACAAAATTAATGTGACATTCCAAAACAGGTCTAATTCAGATAGACCATAACAATGCAGTAAACACTTGTGCAAGTTGCAGATATAAATGCTGTTGGTGCTTAAGTTATCACAGACATGCTTTTCAGGTTTAACTAACACTTCTCATGCTTGAATAGAAGAGGTCATATTTTATTTATGATGATTACACTGAAACCAATATTAAAGATAAGATTCCTAAATGAATTTCACTTGATAATACTTGTTTAATTGGTGTGTATTGTCTAAAGTCTTGCCACCAGTAGGCATTACCAACATTTTCTCTTTATTCATGAAAGAAACCTGCTCATCTCTTACTTCTAATGAAATTGCATTAGTGTTTTAATTAAAATGTTTCATAGACATCTATATTTATTTCTAGTGCTGTAATTAAAATATTTCACAGACATGTATGTGCATTTCTAGTGTTGTAATTAAATTATTTCACAGACATGTATGTGCATTTCTAGTGTTGTAATTAAAATATTTCACAGACATGTATGTGCATTTCTAGTGTTGTAATTAAAATGTTTCATAGACATCTATATTTATTTCTAGTGTTGTAATTAAAATATTTCACAGACATGTATGTGCATTTCTAGTGCTGTAATTAAAATATTTCACAGACATGTATGTGCATTTCTAGTGTTGTAATTAAAATATTTCACAGACATGTATGTGCATTTCTAGTGTTGTAATTAAATTATTTCACAGACATGTAGCAGCAGAGGGGGCGAATCGGACATTTGTCTCAAACGTCATTTGGTTTAATTGATACTTTCTGCATTTAGAGATTAAGCCTCGTCGCCGCGTGGTAAAAAAAAGTGACGACAACCACGTTGTCGTCGTCGTCATGGGGGGGGGGAATCACACAATTGTTACGTCGACGCACTGGTTTAATTAATCGCTGCGCGCGTCGATCTTAGTGTCGTCAGCGTCCGGTAAACACAGCGACGACCGCGTTGATGTCATTGCCCCCCTCTGCTGCTACACATTACAATAAAAATTATTTACGATCTTACAAATAGAGTAACCACTAACTCTTCATCTTGTAAATCAATTAGATTATTTGACTGATCAGTAAGTCTGAAATTAATTCTTGTTAACAATTTATTATGGCATCTCATATAGACTGGATTAATTGGACTTTCAACTATTAAAAACCCTGGAGGAGCCGTTGGTGCAAATGAATAAAGGATGTATCCCTGTTGAGCTTGATTTGATTGTTTGGTATCTATCTGATAACTTCCTTCAATTGCATCGCATACTAAATTGAGCGCTATCACCGTCGATATATTTATGTTATGCGGAGCAATATGTCTGCCGCCTCCATCTGGGTCATTGTTGTATTTAAGGAGCGTTAAATCCTGTTTAGACTTGGCGAGAAAATCACCGATAGACTTCTCTAGTTCGCGCGCGTTGTATTCGGAAAACTTAAAATTCGGTAAATCGGCTTCTGTGATATTGTAACCGGTTAGAAACTTTTGTTTGTTATCATCGCTGTTATTAATTATCGTCTGAATGATTTGTTCGTGGATATATTCCATGTCCGATACAAGTTGATTTAACACTTCAACGTGCTTTTGTGAGTTTGTCCGCCGTAGTTGTTCCAGCTGTATCCGAAAATTACGATTGATCTCAGCGAAGTAACCAATGATGTCAGATAACGTGAACGCTATGGTAACAGTTGATTTATCTGTTTTCTTAACGATAAAATCCCATTGTATGGTTTTTTTATCTGTGAATATAAATCTTTCGGCGAATTTTTCTTTTCTTATTTCAGATAAATCATTTCGGTATGATAGATAAATTTCATTGTATGATGGCACACTTGTATCAGGTTCAACGCGTCGTTGAGGTTTTTTTTCAGGCCATCCTAGTACGGTTCTTATTGAACTGTTATAAATGTCTACGACGTACCCCTCCGTGGATATCTCAATGGACGATGACAACGTCGGCTCATGAACTTTTATAGCAATTTTTGATTCCTTACCGGTGATTGATTTTATTCTACGCTGGATTTCAGCATCAATTTGTTCAATTTGGTAGGACCCAGTTGGTATCGAAACCTCTTTCCAGTCTGGTGTTCCATCGGGTTTATTACTGTTTGCGAACATCAGCGAGTTATTTGGTTTCTGACCATTAAACGCTACTGATCTGATATTAGGCCAGCTATGATACACCCGTAATTTCGCTAGCGCTATTTCCTTTACAGGAATCGGCGAAGGAAAGTTTACACTGAATTCAGGGTTTGTTGACGTTATCGATATCATGCTTGTTTGTATCGGAGTTGTGTTCTTCGCGATCCGTTGAAGCAGTTCGAGTGACATTATTGTTATCACTAAAGTTATTTTCAATTTCTAATTTCAACATCGCGGAGTTATACAACTGGGTCATCGCGAAAAATTCAACATCGGATATAAACGAATTATCTATCGACAGCGAGATCAATTCGGATAATTTCAAGTACGCGTCAAATACTATTTGGTGGCGAACTGTATACTCGCCGAGTTTTTTCTGAGCACACGATGATAGTTTTTTTGTAATTGCGATTGCAACCCCCGCGATTGGTGTTACCGCGGAAATAGCAATCGGAGCTATCATTGTAACCGACGACAAAATAACACCCGCGCCGGCCATGATCCCGGATATTGAGTACACAGCGACGTCAATCGCGGTTATTTTTCGATGGTATTTTTTTATTTTTACATGATATTGTTCCGAGCGCGCCTTTAAATCGGCGGCGTATTCTCGCACAGTGTCGTATCTGTAACGTGACGGCGAATCCATTTATTAAATACATCGCCGTTAAATTAATCGACGTTAGGTATAACACCGGTTGCAAATTGTGATTTTCGCGTTCGTGGTGTCGCTGTTGAACATTGTATCGTAGCCGGATACCACCGCTGTGAAATTAATAATCGGCGGAGAGGCTGTCAAGATTTGGTGGAATAGCAGATACATATTCTAGTATCCAAGGTACTTTTGTTCTAACTATTTCGTCGGATGTAGATACGTGAACCGCAGAATATTTTCTGGCATCGTTTATATATGTTATTGTGTTAATACCAGTTCGGTCGGGTGTCGCGACAAACAACTTAAATGGAACACGATGTAATGTTGTAAATCGATAACAACCCTGTACACCTTGATGGTCAGACATCACACTATTGCGGTCACCACCCTTGACCCAATCGAGGACCCCATTAGCTACTGTGTACACGATGTTATCAACATGTGCGGCGGGGTGTGGAATTTTTATTTTGTTGATGGACGTGCTAAGGTCCGTAACCATCCTAGCGAGTGCAAGTGAATCCTCGGTAAGTTTCGCGACATTGTCTCTATTCTTATTAATGATGTCACCTAAATCATTTTTTACTTTGTTGAGTTTTTCATTTACGGACGCGTTATTCACGTTAATGTCGATCAATTTCGTTTTGATATCTTCAAAAAACTTATCAGCGACGCCGCGGGCGGATTTTTGCTCGTCAATGAACGTTTTAATTTCAGCGAGGGTCGGTGTAGATATAGCCGGGTTTCCAAAAAAATCCGCGCTAAGCTCGTTAATCTTAAGTCGTTGTTGAGATATAATATGATCGCGGATGTTATGATAAGTTATTGGGAAGTATTGGGGGTCGACAACACCCGGGAAAAAATTCTCGATGATCTCGCTGACCTTAAGTCGTTGTTGGGTTGTTATATGCAAGTAGATGTTATAAAGACTCTCTTGAATTTTTTCAAGGCTCATGTCGTTAACCTCGGCGGGAGTAAACAATTTATTTTTTTCGTCGTTATAAAAGAAGTTAGTAAAAAGGTCTTTGAACCTAATCCGTTCAAGGTCTTTAATATACCCGTTGTCGTGGTCATGACTGTCAATGAACGTTTTAATTTCAGCAAGAGTCGGTGTAGATATAGCCGGGTTTCCAAAAAACTTACCAGCGATGTCGATGGTGGGGCTATGTTTGTTGACGGAATCTTGGAGTCTAAGGGCCATCTTAATGTATATACGAAGGAGGCTATCTGGGGATGTTTGTTCTTCCATGAACGATCTAATTTCAGCGAGGGTCATAACAACCGTGGCTGGGTCTCCAAAAAACTTATTAACGATGTTTCTGCGAAAACTACTATACCTTCGTATATGATCTTCCAACTCAATAGTATGCCTGGCAATCGCGTCTGTGATCGTGGATACAAGCTCACCCGGTTTCAATTTACCATCGCTGGAATACAACGCCATTTTGTTCTCGTCGACACCGTGTTGTCGTGTTAAAATATCATTGAGTGACACATTACTGGTTTTCAATTTACCCTGACGATCTTGAAATACAACTATTTCGTCCGGGTCGACCTCCGTTAGGTTTAGCGTCTCAGCGATTTCATCCTCAATTAGTTTTTTTACATCCTTGATGGAATCCGCAGATGTTTCCGTGGTGGGTTTTTTCAGCGCTGAAATAAATCGTCCCCAGATATCAATCATTGTTATTGTAAATGTTATTCTCTAAAATCCGTTGAGCTTCTACGACCCCACTTGTATACTCGTTTACAACCACATGAGGCGGTTTTTTCGACGATGAAATCGCCGCGAGTACATTTAATACTTCACGTCCGCATATCGGTGGATCATTTAATTGTTGTGTTGGCAGCGTGGAATAAAAAACCGGGGGTCGAAAATCAGAGATTTTTCGTCGTTGTATATACTGCATGAACTCGTTTGGCGGGGTTAACCCGTATGAATCAAAATAAACAATCGCGCGCGGATCAATCGCGTATGCAACCCAATGAGTCCCCGCTCCGGTAGAATTATCCAGGTTGATGATACCGGTTTCAACACGGTTTGGTGCCGCCGGTAATTGATCTCTCATAAAAACCCCTCTAAAGTTTTTCAGCGATAACTCTTTAGCAGCATCGATTAGGTCAAAATTAGACATAGGAGTCATTGACTCCTTAACCATAGGTTCCTGGGTTATAGACCCTTGCGTTAATAAACGGGCCCTAGTCTTAGACCCTTTCCCGAGTACCATGAATACGGGGTTCCTGGTAGTCTTAGGCCCTTTCCTCGTTTCTTTTTTTTTGTATCCCTGCCCAGTTGCCTTCTTTAGTGCCATCCCCGCTGCGGTACCAACGGCTCCTAACGCCGCCGCCTTCGCCACCGCTGGAGCAGCCGCTGCAATCAACGCTGGAATCGCAGCCAACAACGGAAATATCCCGCCGGTCTTTTCCATGTCTTTGATCGCTGCGGCTGAAAAAGTTATTTGAACACCCTTTTTATTCTTCATTGCATCGTTGAAATGTTTGATTTGTCTTCCCGTCAATGATATTTTATCATTGCCGCCAGTCATCTGTGATGGCTTTAACGTCACTGTGGTTCCACATTGTTTAGCGGACTTTGATTTCAATTTCTTGACCTGACCATCAGTCAGCGTAACATTGACAACATTATATGACATTTTTATTAAATAACAGATTAATTTAGTTGTTACATGTTTTCCACTGGTGCATCAACAACTCTCATTCGTCCGCCAACTCCCTCCAACAGCATTGATTTATCGCTGAGAATGACAGCAACCGCTCTATAATTAACGCCGCCCGGGTTTATACGAGCTCGGAAGTGTATGTCAACAACGGATTGTCTCATTAAATCAAGATGTTCCAACGAAAAGTAATAAATCGGATACAAGTTTTTAAAATCAAGTTGTGATATTTGCAAACCGGTGTCGACGTTTTGATCACGCGCCATAAATGACAGCATCCGATGATACACGCTAGCAATATGGTTGTTGTTGTAATTAAGCTGTATATCCTCGGATGGTTCCTGTTGTCCGTTTATTTTCAGCGAAACCTCACTGACTCCTAATTGATCAAATATCATATGACTGTGTTCTTGATTATTCAATCGTCTTATATCCTGTAACGCAACAAATATATGACGTGGAGCTGAAACACCTTGTTTGGATGCCAAGTGCCATGTAAATGTCTCACCGACATTATCCTCTTTGACATCAGTTGTTACCGCTAACCAACTCAACAATGATTTTCCCCCCTGTTCCATAAATGATACCAATCTTGCTTCCGTGGTAATTGATGGAGTCAACACTGGCATCCACAATGCTATTTTATCTAAAACGACCTTACCGGCAGCGACACCAGCAGCACGCCAGATGGCATTGTTGTCATTGCCCCTTCGCACTAACACTATTGTGTGTTTGGCTCCATAGATAACTTTTCTGACGTTTCTGCAGAATCCAAATATATGATGGAGTGGAATCGCGCATGAAAACCGTCGTTGTTGTCCTTGCAATGTTGCTACTCGTGTTGCAAATCCTAGATTGAAATCATTGTTAACCCCTCTCATAATAGTAAAATCAGCGCCTGGTCTTGATCTGCGGTCTGGATTAGCCGCTTCAGCTTGATTAGCAACTGAAGCATCTTGTTTTATCAACACGTTAATGTACTGAATGTGGTCAGCGTTATTTCGGGTATCCTTAGCGAACATCATAGACGGACCCGCCGATCTTGTATAATCATCGGAATATCTTGCTAGCCCGATTATCGTTGTTGCAACATCAACATCGCTTTCTATTGATTCAATTTCTCGCCCGTCAATGAGATATCTAGCACTCTCAAATAACGCCATGATGCCGTTGTTGACAAAGCCAACTTGAACATGAGATTCCTCTGGGTATGGTGTATCATCTGCAGCATCTGTTACGAGTTTTCCTTCGATTTCAATAAACGCTTCACATGGCAGAAAATATTTACTGGTATCATGGACTTGAAGTTCAATTCGCGATCGTAGGTTGGCTTGTGGCGGTTGATAGGAATAATATTGATAATTACGGACGGAATCATCCTTATCCATTGGGGCATCCATATCAAACGCCGGATCGGCTCTTCGTTTAAACATTTTTATTATTATTCATGTTGGTGTTTTCAATTGCAAAACTCTTTGAGTGGAAAATCTACGATTTTCCTCAACGTCGTTTTCGTCGTAAATTCTTTGAATTTTGTTTAAGGCCACTCCCCGCTATCGCGTTCATGATAGCGCTGGTTGTTGCATCGGTGGATGGCTTTGCCATCAATGACTGAGCCGCCAATGACTCTAGTTTTTCTTCCACGGCGTTATTTATTACTTTACTGACATTTGCAGGCATCACTGTCGTTGATGGCATCACCGGTGGTTTCTGTTTTCTTTTTCTCACCAACGATGCTAGTTTATCTCGTGCGGCAGAAAACGCCCTTCCGGCAACATCTCCAATAGCACTAATACCCCTATCACGAATAACGTCAATAGCCTTCATTGATAATTGTTTGGCTAACGGCGCTAATTTTGGAGCCATTCTTGTAAATAACCCCGCAATGGTATTACCGAGACCATCTCCATAGTACGCGCGGTAAACAGGCAATCGCGAGTTTACCACGTAGACGAGTACTGGTTTATCATGGTTGTAGTGTATGATCATCTTATTATTATCATGTTAATGTTTTCCAATTAGTGATTGTGATCACCAGTGATTGATCAATCGCTGTAATGACCGTGGTCATCATGACCATCCACGAGTTCGTTTATGAGCATTCGATATATATCAATACCCATTACGCCGCCGGCAAATAGCCGCCTGCAAATATCAGCGGCTTCATTAATAATTTCTCTGGAATTATTTCCGGCTCGTTTCCCTCCGATAAGTACTTCAAACCGTGATATATCACTGAGAACATTACCAGGACAAGTAACGCTAGCGTTGAAACTCTTAGTTCCATTTGAATATCCACTAGCGGTAAATTTCTTAGTGGGATTAATCTCATTCACTCGGCTTTTTACGTTTTGATGAAAATTCTGATACGTGTCATCCGATGGTATTCTAACTAGATGGTGTTTTGCTAAGAATACTATTCTTGTCCAATGTTCCAATTTCGTTATTCTATCGTCATAACCACTATTGATGTGTCTATCTCGTATTGTTTTTTTAAAATTCTTAGCAGTAAAATCAACTAATTCTTTTCCATCTCGATAATTTCTAATTTCATCTATTGTACTTTTTTTAAGTATTCTTGAGGGTATGTTTCCTTTCAAGGTAATTATTGATTCTTCTTGTTCTTGTAATTCTTCTTCTGGCTCTTTTGCAGTAGCACCTTCTAATTCTTCTTCGTCGGCGATTGTAACATAAGGTTCTTGTGGATCGAGGGGCGGTGCAATAGGTCGTGGTTGGCGCTGTTGTAGTTCTTTTAATACTCGTTCTTTTCGTTGTTGTTGCCGTGAGGTGGTTACTATATCCACGGGAAGTGTTTCTAAAGACTTTTTTATTTGTTCGGTCTCTGCTGCTATCTTTTCAAGCACACCGAGAACGGGTACAGTTGACGCCGTAACATCTTTTTTCGCTTTAGTTACCGGGGCAAATAACTGTTCGCTTCCAACAGCAAAATCAGTTTGCATTTGTTGCCGCGTTTGAAGTTTCTCTCTCACTCTGTCTCGTAACGGTATAAACTTTTTAAGCGCTGCTAGTCTTTCACGTGCTAATCTCGTTGTAAGTGATTCACCTACCATTTATTATAAATAAAATTCTTCTAATTTTATAATACAAAACCCCAACACGTCATTGCAATTATCAGGTCAAAGTATCCATCAACGACAAAGTCAAACTATACGACGCAATCCGGGAATGCTTCAAAAATAATCACGGGGAGGGTTTTAAACTAGTGGTTGCTGAACACGGTGATGATAACAGCAACTACGTGAAAACGGCGGTGTCGCAGTAATTATCTGCGACCATTCAGTACGCACATAGTTGTATAGGAAAATCCAGATTGATAAGAATTCTTGGAGGAGAAAATCCTATGTAGAAATATACCTGCACACGTATATGACTTCGCTGATGGCAAAAAAAAAAATGTTGTTTTAACGTTTTATTTTTTTTTTACTTGTACACACAAGTAACTTCAATGAGTATAATCGGTGATTTCAATTGAGAGAGTTCTCTCCTGCACAGCGTCTTCGTCTAGAATCTTCCTGATGTTTTTAATTTTATTAGAGATTTCTCGACGCCGTTCAAAAGCCTGTCCGAGTTTTTGTCGTATTTTTTCAACGGTAGTAAACAATCCAATAAATGCATTTACGTCATTGCCATACAGGTTTTCATTGATCGTATATTGTAATCGCTTTATAAAAGAATACTCACGTGGCAAGGTATATCGACCTTTCTTTGATTGCTCGTTAATAATTTCATAATCGGACAATATTTTTTGGTTATCAAGCTTATCAGATAATACAATTCCTTGATTTTTTAATTTTGAAATTTCAGTTAAAATGTTATTGATGTCTTCGATATTCATATTCTTATAAACATCTTTATTTCTAATATAAAAAAAAAATGTTTTACAAAATGAACTCTAGGCACATAAAGGTGCTGTTAACATCTTTACTGCCTAGAGAAATATGTGCGTGATTATGGACTCATATAACATGAAGTTGCCACCGCATCTTCGTGTTAACAGAGAGTATTATGATTGGACGGCACATACATAAAAGACCCGTTTGGCAACCCCGCTGGCGCCCTATGACGTCAGAGAGGTCCATCGGTTACATCCATCAACAACACATCTTGGAACCCCTTGGGTGCCTTCGCATCCATCTGAGCCCAAGGGAACCCCGAAACATACATCTCCGGGAGGGAGGCCTAGGGTGACAAACGTCATCGTAGACCGCCCAGAAGATATGCTTGGGGGGACATCACTACATGTACTTAATTAAGGATGGATATATTTACAATGAAATGATGGGACGGCACAAGACAGCACAAACATAAAACGTCCGATTCGACCAATCAAAAGCAACCCAATTAAATTAACCCGGTTGCATGATTGTGAACAAAAGACAACCACACGCCCGGGTCAAGTGCGTGGGTTAGTTTTGATTGATCGAATCGGCTTTTGAAAGCCCCAGGCTTATAACGAGTCGGTTTATATATAAAGTGACTAATACAGCGGCGTCAGTCACAAGGTGTGTGTTAATTTGAATTCCCTTGAATCGTTAAATCCTTGAATACTTATTAATGGTGTTTCACAGCATTTAAATGAAACCAAATATTTGAATAAAACATTAAAAAAAAGAATACAGCTGTTAGATAACAGCGTGTATTTCATTAGTTTTCATCGTAAAATGATTAATTAATCGTAACATTAATTGGACTTCAAGGGACGTAACTCTTGTCATGCGACGCTATCTCAAAACGAGTTATCTCCCTTGATGCTCATTCAGATAATATGAAAATCGAATTCTGTGTCCGGTCTTTTTTGAGATCGCTGTTTTAGTTATATTTTCTGCAACAAATCGTACTGCGGGCATACAAATATCAAAATATCTACTGGCTTCATTCATTGACTGAAAAGTTTTTTCTTCGTGTGTTGTTGTATCAAATGATTTTACACTCTTTGCTTTCTTTGAGTATTTACCAGTTCCGCCTTTTTTGGTATTCTGACTTTGCGAGATAGCTTGCAGGTTTATAAGAGAATTATCAGTTTTATTATTATTAATATGATCAATCACAAACCCATTCTCGATTAATCCGTTAAATACTTCAAATACCATCCTGTGAACATAATAGCTTTTTCCTCCCGCAGTAAACATCAAATACCCGCTATTACTAGCAACACCAACCGGCTTTTTAGTCTACGATGTCTAACAACACCGTCACGAGATGCTTCATAATTGACGAGCACGGGATGCGGTTGAAATTCTTCGTTCATTTGTATAACAATATTCATTACTTGGTTTAATTATAAACCTTTCAATGTAGTCTTGAGGAGTTTTTATAATCCTGTCGTTGTTGGAGTCAATGACGGCATTTTTTATTCGTTTGTCATAATAGCGTTTTAGTTCCCTGTATCGTTTGCCGCCACAATTGATACATAATTGTGATTTACCACGCACCCCAACGTGGCAAACCAAGCACGGGAGGGGGCCATTTGAACCATTACGAACGCTTTGTAAATGATATCCACAAAATTCACCTCTACATGATTTATTGCACGGGGTTGTCGACCCAATCATCAACCATTTGCAGTGATTCATTATATAATAATTCTTTCATTTAAATACTTGTTTTAATTATATGGAGGAGGAGTTTGAGAGATTATCAGCAATCAAGCGTTACAAAAATGTTAAATTTAATCTCCATAGAACCCTCAAGGACGTACCAAAAGCGTTAATAAACGATAGAACCCTGTTAAATAAAATTCGTGATTGTATCAATGAATTCAAGCGTGATGGTGCATCTCACACCTGGTCAACATTTCGAATTGATGGCGTTGTTGATGCTACCATGAACGACAAACGCGCGGCAACGATAATATCACAACTTGGCTCCAGCAAGTATTTCTTCAGAGTGAAATTCATTGTCCGGATGGAATCAGGCAATTGGATTATACGAGATAAATTTGAACCAGTTCGTAGCGGCAACAAGGCGGTTACGTTGAGCCGCGACTCCAAGCCGGGGCTGTTAACTGGAATAGACAAACCATACTATGAACGAGCGTATCCTGAAACAGCAGTTGTTTATGGAATATACCCGTTAAATAAGAAACCTGATATTGGAAAACTAGCGCCGATGAAACAGTCAACGTCGTCAGTGGCGAAGCCACTCAGTTGTGTAGCAGAACGAATAATAGAGCATTTTACAAATGCATGTCGAGGAAACAAACTGACTGATCTACGGCGTAGTAAAATCAACCAATGGGAACTGACAGTGCGCGAGCGTGGAGCAACCATCAGTGACATAGCTAAATTGGAAACGTTGCTGAGATTTCCAATAACCGTTACAACGATAACCGGACAAGTATTATACGAATCAAAATATAAATCAAAAGGAACCCCAATTAAAATTATTGATCATAACGAACACGCGTGGACGTCCGCGGTCACAATATTTCCACGGGAACGAACCGTAAAGTATATACCTGAAGAATTCCTGGGAGAACAATTCTCCAAGAATGGTTTCCTCAATGAGGGGAAACTATTCGACGCTATTGCGCATTTAAGTAAAAACGACCCAGTGTCGGTGTGGTTACTTCGCAGCGCTGAAAACGATACGGATTCCTTTGATCAGTTTGTGCGACCAAATGGCGAATTATACCGCACTGAAGCGTTTCACAACAAGATGAAAAAAACCGCCATGGAATTTGGTGAGCATGATGAACAGTTACTAACAAATTGTTTTACAATTCCATCGGTTGCAGCTCATTTTGCAGCAAAGAAAAATGCATGGAGACCAACACGCAAAGAATTCCTCCCGGATATACAATCTAGTTGTTTGGAATACTATCACGGCGGATTATGGAACACAAAATACGACCGTGAAAGAGTTATTTCCGTCGACATGGTTGCTTGTTATCCAGCTAGTTTTCTTGGTTATGGATCAGCCGCTGAGTACTTTAAACGATTTGGACACCCTGGACATGAAATGACCCGTGTTGCAATTAATGGGCCGCTGCCTGATTTCGATTTAACCGGATTCGCTCGTGTGGTATCATTTGAATTCGCAGCAGGACTTCATCGCTTCCAATAGCGCTGCTACGGTTTATGATTGATTGTAGCATGCTTGTATCGTTGATTGTCAGCAACGCGATAATATCATATCGGAAACAAACCAACGTGTGGTTACCAGAACCGGAACGTCTTGATAGTATAATTGACGAATCCAGAGCACAGATTGATGCCGACGAAGAATATATCATCGAATGGTCCAAACGGATATTTAATCAGCGAAACAGCGAGGCAAAAGATCTCGGTAGAAGAATAATTGGTAAATTTACTCAAGGAGGAAAAAACTGCGACTACAAACGATATTGCTCACGGCTGATTATTGATGACGCCGAATACGACTTTGTAATCGCTGATGCAGTGGCGAAAAATCGATACGTAAATTGCAAAACAGCTCTGCTGTCCAATGGAACAAAGTTGGGTACAGTTGTTACTTACGCCGATGGAGACAGCCCCGCGTATCCGCATTTGAGGGCGTCTATGTTGGGTTATGCTTGTATCAATTTATTTTCAATGTTAAATAGATTTCCTGACACCGCAGTTAGAGTTGCGATTGATTCAATGTACATAGATGCAAAATATGAAAGCAACGTAGCCGCGCTTACTAATCCGGACGAGAGTTGGGGCACATGGAGAATTAAAAATGAAATACTACGCGATTATTCACCATCGGCAGATGTCACCGTTGAGAACAACTACTTACGCGGTGACAAATTGTCAGAGTGGTCTAATGCACCACCGTGTTCTGATCCAATTTGTAGATACAAAACAGTTTATTTAAGCGGCTGTGGTGGGTCAGGAAAGACGACTCGGGCAATTGAATTATTTCGAACGCGGGCAAATATAATCGTGCTGACACCGACCCATAGACTTGCAAGAGAAATAAAACAACGAAACGTTGATTCTTGCACTTATCACAGCTTTTTTCGATACAGCGGCGATAAATGGACCCCTGATCGAATGGGCGAGAAGTTCATTCCTGAGGTTATTATTTGGGATGAGATAGATACTGTTTCGTTAGATACGCTACAAATGTTTCTTGATTGGCTGTTGACAAAAAACTGCACGGTGATAATGTGTGGAGATCATGGCCAACCACCACCATTTGTCGGCGAACGCCCACATGATTGGTTGAGCGGGTTCGTGGATTATTATGAAGAAACCGATACTGATTACCGAGCACTTGATGAACAACTGCACGAGGTTAAGAAATTAATTAGATTACAGCCGGATAAAATCCAGTGTGAAATAATCCGTGAGGTGATTCCGGAAACTCCGTTAAATGAATTTTGGGAAGCATGGCGACCAAATGATTTGATTGTAGCGAGTAGAAAGATAGTCAGAGACACACTTCAGCGGAAGTTGTTTGCGTTGCATAAGGAAAAGTTTCTAACGCGTCCAGTGCCGTTGTGTTATAGGCCCGCGGATACACGACGACAAAACATTGAAGTTGAAATTCCAGGCCTGACAAAGTCAGGGACAGAAAAACAAATACTGGTGCTGAATGATATTGTACTCGTTGATATCAGCGTTGTCGAAGACGCGTTGCGTGCTGATAAATCGCCATGGACGCTAGGATACGCAACAACAATACATTCCTCGCAGGGATTGACTATCACGGATACAATTGTTTGGATAGTTGATAATCGCATCGAATGGTCGAATTTAGTCTATCTCGCAGTGTCCAGAGTACGGAGGATGAATCAGCTTCGAAGAATTGTTATTGACGAAGCCAGTGACAACGATGACATTATTAATGCTAGCGTCATTGATAGAAAACTCTCGGGTTACCGCCAACAGGATAAAAAAAAACAGCGGCGTTTTGATATTGATGCCGAATTAATAATTGCGCTACGACAACAACAAAATAATCACTGTGCGAGTTGCAATTGTATAATGCGTTGGCGTTATTCGGATAAAGACGCTCGCCAATTTACCGTGGATAGGATCGATAACAGTTTCGGTCATATCCGTGGTAATGTGAGGTTAACTTGTCTTGAGTGCAATAGACGCAACGGCACTAGTTAAGGCCACGTGGGGGTAATTGAGTATCATCAGGTATCACTTGTAGTTGCTCGCGAGTAAATCTGCGCTGAGGAGCAGTTGAATCCAATCTATAGATCGGTGGTCTACCAGTTGATCGTGTTATCGTTGATATGTTATGCGTGGTAACACTCCAAATAGGATCAGTAGCTCTTGCTCTGCCGCCTTCAAGTTCTCCTGGTTCATATAAATATCTAACAGTGACATTGCCGAGAATCGGCTTGGAAACGCTATCTATTTTTGATCTTTCGGGTATATACTTTTTTTTTATTGCGTCACTGGGCTTCATGTTAATTGCTCGGGTAATCTCGTTATTTAACGCTGCAATTACACCTGGTAATCTTTTGACCCATTCACGAGATCGTTTTTCCTGGATGAATTCTTTCGCGTGTTGATATCCAAATAACCGTTCAGCAAGAGTCCTATTGAATCGTTCAACAATTGCCTGATCACGATGTAGCGCAGCATGACCTCGTCGTACCGCGACGTTATGATGTTTCAACGCTGATAAAACAGCACCGCGAAATTCATTGCCAGGATCAACTTGTAATAGATTTGGCCAGCGCAGAGGACCTCTTCGATAAATCCGCTCAAACGCACCGGCTACTTCAGTTGCTGACTTTGTTTTCAAGGGCTCCGCTTGTTTGTATTGACTCGCAACATCAACTACAGTTAGCGCGTATTTGTAACCGTTGTCATGCGGCAGAAATAATATGTCAGCTTGATGAACTTCATTGGGTACGGTAACATCAAAGTGCGAGAAGTTGATTTGTTTAGGTGGTGGTAGATAGATTTGCCATATAGCCTGTTTGGATAACCAATTAGCCGCAGTGGCCTTTGTTACTTTTGCAGCGCTTGCGAGTTTATCAATTGCGGCTTTTCCTTTCCAGTATCCTCTCGGAGAATAATAGATGGATTCCATGTTGTTATTATAAACGCTAGCGTTTTCAATTACCAGCGCGAGAAGCTCCGCTTCCAATCATTAATTTACCTTTCATAGCCGATTTTACCAACCATGAAGCCAACTTTTCTTTGAGGGATTTATCAGGAATGGCATTTAACGCGTGAATTAATTTTGCATCCGCGATATGACGCTGTTGCAGATCACCGCTACGATAAGCTATATCATGTATCCGACATGCTTCGTCGATAGCGTTTATTGGATACTCACCGGGTCGCGGCTGATTTTGATCATTGAGTCTGATATCTAATCGTGTTCCGGGGCCACAGTAGCTATATCCTGGGAGGTGCTTTTCTCCTAGATACTTTGCCCAGGGAGTACCGGGGAGTTTTGATAACTTGGCTGCAATATCACCTCCTCGCTTTTTTTTAAAACGTCTCCAGGTCTAGCAGAAATAAATCTAAATTTCTTTGTACCACATGTCGCACACTTACCAGTAAGCGCCGATCTGTTATTTTTTGTGGTAATTGTTGTTTGATCGGTCGTTGAAGTACGCGTTTTACACTTTACACAATATAGATCCATAATTTATATATAGCGATTATGAATGTAATTGATTTTTCAGCGACTAAAACAAGAGAACCAGTTAAGCATCATGCAGCACTTCCCAACTCGATCCGGATGATTATCATTGGACCATCTGGATCCGGTAAGACGCAATTGTTACTTAATTTAATAATGAGATGGATGAAATGGGACAAGTTGTATTTGGTTGCTCCTAGCGTAGATGATCAACGATGCTACGAGGTGTTAAAGGATTTCAACGAGAATGCATCAGAGATCACCGAAAACAACGTCGTTGAGTTTATTACAGATATCGATGAAGCACCAAGCATCGATGATATTGATGGCGGCGTTAACAATTTAGTAGTGTACGATGATGTAATGTTAGACAATCAAAAAAACCCTGCTAGGATATTTTCGCGAGGCAGGCATAAAAACACGGATGCGATATATGTCACTCAACGATACACACAAATTCCAAAAGTAATCAGAGATAACTACAACGTACTTGCTGTGTTTAACGGCGTTGATACACACACGCTACGAAATATCTGGCAAACTTGGTGTGGCGGTGACATGGACTTTAATGTTTTTCGAAACTTTTTTAGTCATGCTCAGTCGACCCCACATGGATTTGTAACGATAAATTTACACGATCCTCGGGCACGATATCGTATCGGACTTGATCAAATATTCGGTTGAATTGTAAAAGATTCCCATCGTTAACTGTGTGTAGCAGCAGAGGGGGGCAATGACATCAACGCGGTCGTCGCTGTGTTTACCGGACGCTGACGACACTAAGATCGACGCGCGCAGCGATTAATTAAACCAGTGCGTCGACGTAACAATTGTGTGATTCCCCCCCCCCCCATGACGACGACAACATGGTTGTCGTCACTTTTTTTTACCACGCGGCGACAAGGCTTAATCTCTAAATGCAGAAAGTATCAATTAAACCAAATGACGTTTGAGACAAATGTCCGATTCGCCCCCTCTGCTGCTCATGTATGTGCATTTCTAGTGTTGTAATTAAATTATTTCATATAAATATAGATGAATTTCTAGTGTTAATTTATCTGTGTTCAACATTGCTGAACTCTTTTAACCGTTTTTGAGTGGAATTTCAAACTTTGATGCCAGATACACTTTACAAGTGGTAATATATTATTTGCTGAGACAGTTTGAAGTGAATGTCAGCTTATTTTATGATTCCCCAGGCCAAGATAGTACACTATACCTTTTAAGTCGAAGTCCTAATTTGCATTTTTTAAAAGCAATTTATTTTTATTTTACAGTCAAGGCAGGCAGATAGAACTGAATTAGAATATTTACACAGGTGAGTCTTAATGAAACTGCTGAGACATGTAAGAAAGTTTGAAACTAAAAATTCCTTTATATTTATTTCAAGCATTGAGGAGAGCCACTTGCATCTAATCCTTACTGATATATTATCTTATCATTTAATTTTTACATTTAGTTCTTATCAGGATATATGTGTCTGTTCTATTCAGGAAGTAGGATTCATTTTCATTATATGGCTTGAAAATTGATGTCGGAGACTTATTAGATGGATTTAAGAAGGTAGCTTCTTTATCAGCTGGCTGACTTTTATAATAATTTTAGCTGTTCTGACTTTTTTTTCTTAAAGAAATAAATGTATTAGAAAAGGACGTTCTGCCTTCATCAGTTTATTTTGTTCTCTAGTTCCTCGCATGTGGATTTCCTGATGAGTTTGAATGACAAGTTACCCATGGAAATGAGAGATCTAGGGGAGAAACACAACTCTGTCTACTTCAGCAATGTGAGTAAGGGGAAATCATAAAGATTTTATATTGTTAAATACAGGTTATTCCAGATTTTGTGTCTGTAGCAAGTGGCTACCAATATATATATATGTGTGTTGCTTATAGTTGCTCCCAGATTATAAGCGAGTATGTCTGGTATCTCATTGTCTAATACATATTATGATAAACTTTTTTTTACATCTCTATACTTTAAAAGAATTATGATCACATTTATATATAACTAGATAAAAGGGAAATCGTAAAGTTAACCATCTAGATATAACTAGGGAAAATGGAAATCTTAAAGTTAACCGTCTAGATTTAACTAGGGAAAAGGGCAGTCTTAAAGTTAACAAGTTTACACTAAATTGTAACTTGTGTGAGGTACT
The DNA here is from genome assembly GCA_028554795.2 of Sinohyriopsis cumingii. Lineage (NCBI taxonomy): Eukaryota > Metazoa > Mollusca > Bivalvia > Unionida > Unionidae > Sinohyriopsis > Sinohyriopsis cumingii. The sequence goes on along the minus strand of CM068834.1, from coordinate 7,355,125 downwards.
GATTTAAAGTTCTACTACTTGGTTCTTTTTCTAGGCTGACATTGGATTTTAAAACAATTTAGACCCCTGATATAAAGCAGTCCTTATCTTAGCAAATTCAGGTCTTGGAACACTTTTCATTGGAATATGTGTACCTCATTATTTTTTGTACAGAGTTTGTCCATGGCTGCTGAGAGTCTAATGTATCATAGTCTTAATATTTTCACCTTGTTTTAGAGAACAATGGGTAGTGTTTTCAGGAATTAATTGAAAAGTGAATGAAAAAAGGTTCTCAAGGGTTGTAGTGTTTATGGACTTTTGTAAAAAAAACCTTCTTTGTTATTTTTATATCTATGACATGTAACAAGCTGCAGATGAATGATGATAAAACTGAGGCCATTCTGATCACAACACAAAGACTTTCTCATTCACATCCTTTACCTCAAGCAATAAATATCAGCAACACCAACATTAAATTCACACAATCAGTATGAAACCTAGGTGTTACTCTGGACAGTACTCTCACATTACACCAACATGTCCTGAACATATGCTAGGCTGCATATCTTGAGCTGAGACGCATCAGCTCCATTCGCAAATATCTTTCAGTTGATGCCTCTAAAAAACTTGTGTGTTCATTAGTACTTTCAAGATTGGACTATTGTAACTCAATTCTGTCTGGTTCATCTCAATATCTACTCCAGAAACTTCAAAAAGTTCAAAACACAGCTGCTCGGATCATACTTAGAGTACCACGATCAGAGCACACCTCCCCACTGCTCTGTACCCTACACTGGCTATCCATTTGATCAGAATCAAACACAAAATTTGTTCTCTGTGCTATGTTTCACTGTCGGACTCTAGTCCAACATACCTATCTGACGTCACCCATGTTTACACACCAGCAAGATACTTAACGCTTCTCTTCTGACAATCGTATACTCATTATTCCCACTATGAAAAAAAAGTCATATGGACAGCATTCTTTTGCATACCAGGGCCCAGCAATGTGGAATGAATTGCCCACTGAACTTAGACACAAAGACACAGTGATCCAATTCAAGAGTGCCCTCAAAACTCACTTATTTCGACTGCAAGAACAAACTTAAAGACCTAATAATGTTTCCAACCTTAAATATTCTCAGCATGTTTTTTTATGTTTTCTAATTTCATGGTGTTTGTTTTTGTAATCATATCATTATATGGTTTTTTATCTTATAGGTGTTGTCTAATGTTGTAAAGTGCTTAGAGCTTCTAAAGATTAGGCGCTATACAAAGTCCTCATTATTATTATTATTACTGTAAATGTTCTTTGGAAAGAAAATTTAACAGAATATCTTATTAAAAGTTGTGAATTTCATAATGTAGATTCAAATTTGCAAGTTCTTTCTTCCATTTTCGAGCAATATATCAAGATTTCAGTTACCAATTTTGATTGCAAGTTTCTTCATGTTCAACAAACAGGGGTCAATTTTATGTGTTTTCTTGTTTAAAAAAATGGGATCCATGATTGACTTTGCATTTTAAACAGGTTCGTGAGTTATCAGGGCTTGAGTTATTGGGGAATTGGTGTACTAAAATGAATGAAAAATAATTGACGTACAGGTTGTTCTTTTAGTGCATGAGTATCATGGCTATTATGTGAAAGATGTTGAAATGGTGACACTTGTCCCTCTTAAATAACGTGCATTGAACTGCAGACAGCAGTGACCCAGATCTGTAGTTGTGCTGGCAGTGGTGGCAATTCTGATTTTATGCTATCGTCAGTTGAATGGACATTATGATGAATAAATCCTGTATAATAATCTCTTTTTTAGGAAACATACTATTGTGCCTCCCTTGCTGTTGGCTGCACTTTGAATGTGGTAGATACCATCCTTTCAGGAAAGGTATGTATTGGATTATGATGGTGATGTTTGACAAACAAAGATTAGTTGGATATAGAATATTAATTTAAGTCTTGCTACTAAATGAAATGTTTTTAAAAATGTATGGCTTGTTAAAGAATAGTACATCATCATGAGAATTAGTCATATAAGAACGTTTTGTCCAGGTTAGTTTACGATTCACATCGTTATAATGGGCACTCCTTCCGCATAGGGGCAGCTACCAGTGCAGTTAAGGCTGGAATTCCAGACCATCTTATCCAAACCTTAGGTCAGTGGTCCTCTAATACATATTGTAGATATATTCAGGTGCACCCAGACAGAATTAACTTTGCACAGAGACAGATGTCACAGCATGTGCTTCACTAGTTGGTTCACGCTTGTGTCAATAAATGCAATATTTGTTTCTTTACTGTAGCATCCATTAGTGGACATAAGAATTCCTAACTGGCTATCTAATATGTATATCTAACATTTCTACATTTTTGCAGGCTTATCATTGCAATTCCAACATTATTTCATGCATTTTCAATTATTATTATCCGTATATATTCTAACATTTACTTTAAATTGTGGGCCTTCGTTACAATCACTCTGTCCTATGGTCACAGTGCTCCCTTCACTTCGTTTGGGTCATTGCCAAGTTTCAGGCATTCACAACTTTGCTTCTCAATTTGTGTCAGTACTTAAATATTGACTCAACTGTCCATATATACTTCCTAAGGTGCATGTATGGAGTATCGGCTGACATTTGTTATCATGGCATCCTCAGGATCAGACTTGTCGAGTTTCGGTTATCAGTGTCCCTATATACCTTGTATCAGCTCCTTGCAGTTCCACATACAGGTGTCAGACATTCTTCACAACCCTACAAACTCCCCCAAGTCTCTCTTCCTGAGTCATTCCAATAGAACAAACAATTCAGAGCTAGGCTGGTGCAGTGTGCTGTGACAGGACTTGCCCCCATTATGCCAAAGATTATTTTCTATGTAAAATTAAAGTGTCTGTTGAACCTAAGTATTGTGTGTTATTTAAATGGCTTGTTAAAGAATAGTACAATATCATCAGAATTAGTCATATAGTACTTGAAGAAGAGAGTTTCTCTTTCCAAAATTATGGTTCTTTATTGAATGAATGTAGAGGAGTTTTGTGAATTACAAGCCCAGGGTTGAAGTGGGAGATTGAGTTGGGGAGCAGAATGAAATACACATTATCAAAACACAAAAGTATCAAAGAAAGTCACATGAAACCTTTTGCTTGTGCATTTGAAAGGAGTTGATTTATAGACTTAGACTATTTTGGAATTCCCCCCAGTCATATATTTAGATAAAACGAAATGAACACTAACATCATTATCCCTAGAATATGGCTCTTTTATTATTCTGTACCCATTTTTACATCTATCTAAAACACACACACACACACACACACACACACACACACACACATATATATATATATATATTTATTTCAGGCTCTAAACGGTGTGGCCATTGTCAGGTAAGTGTATGTTATGTGTTTGGTCTGGTCCTTTAAGAAACAGCAGAAGGTGCAATGGATATTGCAGCAGTGATGTCCTACTGTCCATCCATCTGTAAACAAGGTGGTTTCTGCAGTATAACTTTAATTTGCAGTTATCTTTTTCTTAAGTTTTTTTTTTATGCCTTATCCATTACTATAGGCAGAAGACCATCATTTTTAGGGCAGCTGTGTCCAAGATCAAGTTACCAGATTTGGTGGAGCTGAAATTCTGTTTTCCTCTCTGCATGAAATATCAAGTTTCCTTGGCCTAATTCTCATCAAACTTCACAGGTAGATTACATTTGGGCTGGGAGTACTCCCTATTGATTATGAGCTCAGGAGGTGAAAGGTCAAGATCACAGAAGTTGACATTGCAATTTTATTTTATTAATTCTTGAGAAGTAAACTTTCTGTGAAAGGAGTTGATTTATAGACCTAGACTATTTTGGAATTCCCCCTTTGATCCAATTTTCATCAAATTTCATTCTAGGTCACCTGCACTTGGCATCTCGCTAGTGATTCTTGAGTCCAGAGGTCATTTTTCTCTTCCACATGATAAGTTTATTTTCTACATGATTCCCATGCCCAGTTTTTATTAACTTCATAGTTGCCTTACATTTGAGTAAGGGCAGCTCCCTATTGAGTCAGTAGTCAAATAAATCAAAGGTCAAGGTCACATTGGATTTGTGGAATTATGTAATTGCTTTGCATGGTCCAGGGATGAGCTATTTTCCTACTTTACTGTAAAGAAAGATGAGGGCAGGGGTGGTAGCACTGAAATCTGTCAGCCATGTTTTTGTTTACTTACTATATCCATAACTTTTTGAGGTAATTCATGAATTCTTTGAGGTATTTCCTGAACTCATTCAGGTGTATCCTGAATTCATTGAGGTACATCCTGAAGTCATTCAGGTACATCCTGAACTCATTCAGGTGTATCCTGAATTCATTGAGGTACATCCTGAACTCATTCAGGTGTATCCTGAATTCATTGAGGTACATCCTGAATTCATTGAGGTACATCCTGAAGTCATTGAGGTACATCCTGAAGTCATTAAGGTACTTCATGCAACTTTATATACTTCTCTACCATGATTAGTCATTGTATCTTATAAAAAATGAAAATGGAGTCTCTTTCATCAGCATTGTCCTCATTTTTAGCTCACCTCTATGTACTATTATACAGGGAATGGTGAAAATTGATGCATCATGATGAGTGATATAATCCCATCACAAAAGCAGGTCACTGTGACCCATACTTCATGCTTCACTCATTTTGGTTAAATGGTGTGTTTTAAGTTAATTTTTTATTCTAGAACAGACACTCAGTTGTAGAATACAGTGAGGTCTCCAAAGACAAGCTGCATTCTACATTTGTGCTTCAGTCTTCAGGGTCATGGGCACATGTTATATTTTAAGGTTTCAGTTGTTTCAGCTTTGAAGCTGTTAAAGGTAAATGGATGAAACTATGTATATACAACTGTCACTGTTGCATTCCATGTTTGTGGTCCTATCTCAAAAATCAAGGTTACAGGTGATTGTTTGAAATTGTCTGTTTTCTTTATATGTTAAAAGTTATTAGATGTACAGTGAAGATTCATACATTATACTGCTTTTGAGATTGTTATCATTCAGTATTGTTTGATATTTAAATATATTAAACAAGATAAAAAAAGATTATATACATCAGTACTTGGCATGCTTTGTTAAGTTTCTTTTTTACATAAAAAATGAATAGTATGAAATGCTGCAGCATGTTATAGCATTTATTTTATAACAACATGACACTAATTCATGTAAATATTATTTATAATGTTTCAGACCACCAGGTCACCATGCTGAGTGTGATTTATCCATGGGATTTTGCTTCTTTAACACAGTCGCCATAGCAGCCAGGTTTGCACAGAAGAAATACAACATAAAGAGGTAAATAGAAAGTTTATCAGACATGTAAACACTTTAAATATTTCTCAAACAACAGATAATTTTTGTTTGTATTTTTTAAATATAATTTTAACATAGCTTTAACAATTTTAGTCATATCGCTATGTCTGGAGTGTGGCAGTTTATAATGATGTCTAGTAGTGGAGCATCATGCTGGAGACATGTAGTATGATGTCTCACCCCGTCACATTATCCTGACACCAGGCTGACCAGTCCTAACACTAACCTCTTAATACTAAGTGCTAAGTGAGGCAGCTGCTAGTACCACTTTTATAAGTCTTTGGTATGACTTGTCCAGGGTTTGAACCCATGACCTCCCGCATCTGAGGCAGATGTTTTAACCACTTAGACTTTTGGAGCGGTCTAATAATTTCTGTGATTAAGGTATCAATACTCTGACAGGTAGCTGAGATTACTTTATTGTCTGTTATATTTTAAACACTTATTAATTAAGTCAACAAATAATTATAGATGAAAAAATGAATATCAATCAGTTTTCAAGGTAATTAAACAAATCATGTGGACCAAAATCATTTAACAAAATTATTGATAATTTTTATTGATTAATAGTGTATGAAAAATTACAAAAAATACAGTAGGCAATATAATGTTTTGCAAACAACATCTGTTTAAAATACATTATCAAGCCCCATTAGGTGCAAAGACGGTATGTACAAGTCAGACATGTTCATATTTTGTCCAGGAGTAAATCTGGCTCATGAGAACAATAAAAAGCCCTGTAATTTTTCTGTTGCCCATTTCAGGTTCTCAGCTTCTCTGGGCAAGCATAGTCATTCAGTACAAAGTATCTGTATATACACATTCCTTATCTGCAATAGATCTTGTTTGATTCATTACTATACATAATCTAAATTTCGGCCAATGTGGGTATGTGAGAAAGCTTGCCAGTAGCTTCTCGTGGGTTGGTAGTTCTTTCTGGGATTTTCCCGGGTTCTTCCTCTACCATTAATACTGGCTGCCATGTATAGCCATTTTTCAGCACATGATGTACATGTTGGTCAGTATTTTTTGTGCAGGAAGGTAATTATTTATTAGTTTAACTACCTTGTGATGTTGCTGGTGACACATTAGATAAAAGTGTCTGCCTATATTTCAGTCATTTATATGATTAGCTCTTCTATTTTTTCTAATGTCACCTGTATCACTCTCCCATCTCCGGTTAATTTTGTTAAATTTACCTATGCTGAATAAAGGGGAGTTCTTATACTAACCTCAGCATTGGCATCAGTGTCCACACTTATAAAAGTATATACACCGCTCCCTCGATAACTCGCGCCCACATAACTCGCGATCCCGCTTATAACGCAGTGTCCGTCTTGGTTCCCGATTTTTTCCAGAGAAAATGTTTTTAAAATATCTTTAAAATATGCTGAACATGAAAAAATTACGATAAGAATTGATAAATTAAACCTTGATACATTGCTTGTTTTATCATCGAAAATGGTGATTAATGCCCGTAAAAATATAATCCATATTTTGAAATTTGCAAGTTCTAAAGAAGAATTAATTTCAGAGATCTCGAAAGCGCTTAATTACGCGTATCTGGATGCCAATTTTTGAGCTGGGACGCAGAAAATCACTGAGGCGGGAGTCCTCTGTACGCATGTAATAGGTGCGCTTCAAAATTCAAAGATTTGCCGGTCCTGTTTCAGCCACCTGCTTTGTGGGAAAATGTGTTGATCAGTTAACTGTGCTGATATTTACGATGACAGAATTCAGTGACTGAAAGACTCTTTGATGTACTGTTGCCATTTTATAAGAGTACATTACACAAAAAAAAGAACATGATGCAACAGCTAGGCGGCTAGTTCAAAGCCTTTGACTAGTGGCCGAGCAAGAAAATGTACTGATATTTAGTGATTGAATTCAGAGGCAGAAAGACCCAGTTTTAAAATCCTAGCGAGACCTCTGTTTAAAGATATCATATATTATGTAAGTTTTTATGATAAATAGTTGTCAGTATACTGTAAATAAACAGTCTGGTGAAATAGCGATCAATGAAAACTTCTGGTATATGCTAACAGGTGGCAACAGAGAATGAAATAAACACCAATTAAACGTCTTCCTGTGTGAAAGTCACGTTCTAATCCTTTAATTCCGTTTCAGTGTAAACATTATAATCACAACATATTCTGTTCATTGAAAACATGAAAAGAGTCAATCGACCGTCACATCGAAACCCGTGAGTACTTCTGTGAGAACCTAATTACATGTACATGCCGGCTTTGTTTTGATCAACAACTTGGGGAAGTGTTTGTTGCATTAAAAAAAAAATCGATTACAAGAGACCTCGGGTGCTGGATTAAGGGTCTTGGAGCTGCCTTTGATGTAAAGCAAAACAGTAACAGAGACAACGACGATGATAGTGACTTAGAATGTTTCAGTGAAACTGATGTCATTAATGCCAAGGCTGTTTGGGAGAAATTCGTGCAGACTCATGGTCCTGAGATGGGCGTTACTCTTGATGATATGGAGGAGTGGATTTGTGCTGACAATGATTGCCCCACAGCCGAATACATGTCAGATGAAACTATAATTATTTCTATAGTGAACAAATTTGCCGCAGAAGACGATTCTAACTGGAGTAACACAAGTGTTGAAAGTGATGTAGACACAGATGTTGCACCCCCCACCCCTCTGCACAGGAAGCAATCAAATATTTTGATATTGCCATAAGGTGGCTGGAGACCCAAAATGTTGACTACGTAAAGCTCATGCAGTTGAGAAATCTGAGGGATTTTGCTCGGTGGCAGAGAAACCAAGGAGTAACACACACAAAAAAAAAATAACTGATTTTTTCAAAAAGTGAATTGATATTTGTCAAGCGTGGCACAAACGGCAAGTATTAACTTGTTCTAATTTATGTTGTTTTAAATTTGTAGACCAATTAAATATGTTAGTTCTGATTAACCCTTGCTTTTTTTTTTTGTTTTCCATTTTACTTCTATCACATTAAAATCTATTTATCTATCTATCGTTCAATCGAAACTGTTTCTCGAAAAGAGTCAATCTTTTGTATATAAAAATACATCTAATTTGGATCAAACAATAAAACTAGAATGTATCCTATTCAACATAAAAATTAGTAACATAGTACACAATGTGTGAAGTGGTACACATGTTAAGCGAACGGAAACCACGTGGAATGTTTTCAGTGATCGCCTCAATATACTGTAATTTATCCTGAAATTAATGTTGTCCTATGAGGAAATAATAAAGTACACCGTTATGAAGAGACATTTATTAACATTTAATCTCAGAACGATTAGAAAGTGAGTATTCAACAGTATAATCCGCCTACCCTCCACCTCTTATTTCTTCGTTATGTCGTCAATCACTTTATTGGTTTTGGGCTTATTTGATAGGTCCCTCGATAACTCGCACCTCACTTATAGTGCGGTCGATGTTTCTGGACCCCGATGTATGTGAGTTATCGAGGGAGTGGTGTACATATACACAGCCTTAATACGTCTCAGCAATAGTGGGTTTCTACTCCATGGGGAATTGGCTGAGGGGTCTAATTTTGTACTTGTACATTCTTAAGTTTTCATTTAGCTCAGATCTTGGGATCGCATATACATACATTTTTATGTGGATTAATTAAACTGAGAAAGTGGTCTATCTTATGTTACACTCACATCAGAAAAGTAGGTAACTGACTCATATTTCACACTTCACTGACCTGGGTTTAGTTTTAGCTCATCTGGCCATAAGGGCTAGGGAGCTTATGGTATGGCCCTGTGTCCATCATGCGTATGCCCATCATCAGTTGCTTGTTAGTGTTCTGGAGTCCATATTTCTGATCCTATTTCAATTTGGACTTATCAAACTTTTGGACTAATATTGAGCAAGAGTAAAGAGGTGATTTTGTACCAGATTGATTAACCTTGTAACCTTTCTAAAGATTTTGGAAAGATTCGATAAAAACTCCATGCATGTTACATCTCTCCCTCGATAACTTGTACACAATGGCATCTCAAAACACCAACTGCAGTATAAGCGAGGGCACAAATGAACAAAGAACTTCAGAAAATTTAAGAAGGGGATGCTGTTCTTGATTTTCCATGCACTAAGTACTCTTTTCGCTTGCTTATGTTGCCGTCATTAATCTTATTTTTGATAAACCACTGAATAATGACTTTAATTATGTCATCTACATTATTCAAATGAGATGCCTGACACAACATTGTTACCACTAGCTCTTCCACAGGTTTGATTTCCACGCCTTTTAACCATTTCTTATTATCCTTTACAAAGCAAAAGACATTAAAATAAACATGATAATGCAAAGCAGGACTAATTTTAATTGATTATAGCAATACAACAAACAGCAGCAGGGAGGGCGAATCCTACAAAATACTTTTCCGAAATACCCCTTCCACGGAAACTATTCCCGATAGAGGGCTTATTTCGACGAAATAACACTTTTATTCAGAAAACGAGACAAAAAAAAATGTCCTTGAAAATGCTTTGTATTTCCGCTGATATAACGCGAGTTACTTCAATAAATCCGACTCGTATCCGACATAATTTCCACGGTGAGGTATCATCGAAAAATCAGGTGTAGTTTGCGCCCCCCTGCTGCTCTACGAAGTCGAAGATTTCAAAGGAAAAACATTTTTATGTTAACCATACAATGTATCAAGTCCAATACGGTATCTTGTTCTGGGATCGTGTAAATTTATTGTCACAAATCCATGCGGGGGAATTAAATCATGGACAAATAAATAATGGCAAATATCGGAGAAGCACTCACAACTAGATTGGCACGACAACGACTAGCCGCGATTAAAAAATTTATTCCGGTCCATGATTCCGTTAAAGAAAAATTACGAGCAAGACAAGAAGCGCGAGTTGAGTTTGCAACATCTGCGGAGGAATTATTTAAGCCTATTACAGCAGCTACTGGTGAAGTTAAAACTGCAATTATAGGAAAACCTGATCCTGCTGACCCTACCAAAACAAAACGAGGGTTACTTCAAGCAATAGAAGAACTTAAACAGCAAGAGGCAAATGCAGGTGTTGTAGTTGATCCAGGTGCCGCCGGAGTAGTGACAGTTGCTAAGAAAACGTTTATTGATAAATTTACCGAAGATGGTATTACTGAAATAAAAAATATTCCGCTTACTAACGTAGATGAGCTTAGGAAATTTTCTACTTGGATTGTCGTAAATTATCCTAACCGGCAGGATTTTCTAAAACCAGGAGCTGACTTGGGTATGACCCAGGGTGAGTGGCGGGATTATGTTTATAAAGTAAACCGAGACATTCCTCGAATATCTAGCACTGATGATACCTATAATTTTATAAAAACGGGTGTAATTGGGGTTAATAAAAAATTAAGAGACCAACGAAGGGAAGAGGTCAAGAAAAGGCAGGAAGAACTACAACAAAAAAGGGAAGATGCTAAACAAAAAAAGCAAGCAAAAATACAACAAAAACAACAAAAACAACAAAAAAAGCAGACAGTTGCTTCAAGAATACAAACACCACAACAAAGTCTACTAAAAATAGAAACGAGAGAACCAAGTGGATACGAGGATTCGTTAGAGATAGATTTCCCCCAACGACCTGGGACGCCGATGCCTCCTAAGTCGCCGACATTAGCTCCTGGCGGTATATCATGGAATATTTCACAACCAAAATCGGGAAGTGGATACACCGGCTATGGTTATCACGGCGGTGCTATCTGCCCTGATAATATCATCAATGACGTATCACGGCTAGAAGTTCTCATCGGAGGAAGACGTGCCGGAAACAACTCTCCGGAAATTATAAATGAAGCCGCAAATATCTGTCAGAGGCTATTTCAGCGTGGCATCATGGATATCGGCATCTACCGGGGGCTCATTGATGAACTCGCAGACGGTTACCACAGCGACTAGCAAATTTAGTTAGAGAAACAATAATTAAATAAAATGATCGTGCACAATTCTCAACCTAGACACGCTAGTGTGTTACCAGTCCGCGTAGTGAACTCGCGATTACCAGTCTACAGAGCAACCTACGGAGATGGTCTCGGTGATACAGTTACTAGTTTGTTTTCAAGAATAGCCCCTAAGGCATTACCGATTGCAAAACAATTGTCGATGAAAGCTATTGATGTTGTCAAGGATAAAGCCCTTGGATCTGTTGGTGATCTCGCCGGGAAGGCATTCGCGTCAATCAAAGGACAGACTGTCACGGTTAATTCGCAGATCAAAAAAACCACCACCGGTGAAACTGGCCAGTACTGAACTTATGCCCGCGGACGTCAGTAAAGTAATAAATCAGGCTGCCAATCAAAAACTTGCAGAGCTTGTAACCCAAACACCCGAACAAATAAATACAAGCCTGATATCAGGAAGCGGATTTCGTTTTAGACGACAATAATTTTATATAAAATGTTCAAACGTGTATCTGATCCCGCGTTCGACATGGACGCACCAACACTCAAAGACGAATCCGTACGCGATTATCAGTATTATTCTTACGAGGCACGAACACCTGATCAACGGGGTCGAATTGAGTTGCAAGTCCAAGACACAAGTAGATATTTCTTGCCCGCGGAAGCATTTCTTGAAGTCGAAGGTATTATTTTGAAAAATGATGATACCAACTACGACATTAATACCCGAGTTGGGTTTGTTAATAATGGCATCATGGCGCTATTTAGAAATGCTTCATATAGCATTGATGGGAGGGAGATTGAAACAATTCAGGATAATGTTGACGTTGCTACAACTATTCTTGGATTAGCACGATATTCAGATGATTACACTAGATCAGCTGGCCCAACAATGATGTTCGCTAAGGATAATAGTCAATTTCCCGATCAAAGAAACGTTATTATAGGTCCTGTAAGAGCAGTAGGAGGAGCAGCAGATACAACCGCAGTAATATCAACAAATCCTGATTATAATCTTGGATTTTCTACGCGTAAATTAATGCTAACAGGAGATCGCAGAGATTTTTCCTGCGCAATTCCGCTGTCTCACATTTTTGGGTTTTGCAGAAATGTCCGAAAGGTTATTTTTGGAGCCAAGCATTCAGTTGTACTCACCCGAAAAGGTGACGACAATGACGCTCTCTGGCATCAAGTAGCTGATACAATTGCTAACACGACAGCACTTAACGGTAAAGTAGTATTATCAAAACTTGCACTGTGGATGCCAGTGATGTCCCCGTCGCTCGCTGAAGAACAACGATTACTTTCTTTTATGGACCAAGGCGGCAAATCATTAATATCATGGTTAACAACAACAACAGATTCTGCTCAAGGTTCTGGCGTTGGACAGTTTACTTGGCATATATCATCACAACAGGGAATATCAGCGCCGCGTCACATTTTTATTGCACTTCAAAATAACAGCCGAGTTGGTGAACAAACAAGAAATCACATGATATTTGATAATCTTGGAGTCACTAATGTTTCGCTGCGGATAAACGGTCATCAAGAACCATCCGAAGACATAACCATAAATTTTAGGAATAATCAAGTTGCTCGTGCATATCATCGTTTAATGACATTTATGGGTCGCGATCAGAATGTCGACACTGGTCTGCAAATATCACAGTTGGATTTTACAACGTTGTATCCCATTTACTACTTTTCACTCGAGCATATGGATTTGGCTAAACAAACTGTTGTTGATATTTACTTTCGAGCTAACGTCGCTGTGTTTCCACCTGAAATCATTGGTGCAAACGAGGCCGCAGGTCCCCCTGTTGTTCCAACTAGAATGGCAGGCCCTGCTGGTTTTAGAGCTGTCGCGGTTATACTTTCCGATAAAGCAATGCTACTTGAAGGTGTTGGCGGACGAATGAGAGTTATTGACGCTCCCGTAGAAAACATGTAGTTTTCGAAAACATGTAACAATTAGATTAGTTTCTGAAATATAATGTCATACAGTCACGTTAATGTCACCTTGACTTCCGGTCAAACGAAGAAATTGCAATCAAAGAACGCAAGCACGTGCGGGACATCAATAACACTAAAACGAGATCAACTTGTTGGTGGTCCAGACAAGTTGTCGTTGACTAATACTCAGATTAAACATTTTAATAAGGCACTAACAGCAAAAACCGGTGTCCGACTTAATTTCTCTGCTGCAGCTATCAAGGACATGACTAAAACCGGTGGAATATTTCCTCTTCTCGCAGCAATACCGGCGTTGATTGCCGCGGCAGCACCAGCCGTAGCAAAGGCAGCAGCACTTGGTGCAGTTGGAACCGCAGCTGGAATGGCACTAAAGAAAGCAACCGGACACGGATACAAGAAAAAAAAGGGGAGATCCGCTCGCGGATCAGGGCTAAGACTACCAGGAACTCCCGCATCATGGTATCCAAAAAATTTCTAACGCCGAAACATAAAGTGTCCCCGATGTTGAAGCTTCCAGCGTCCAATTTTGATTTACTCGATGCTGTTAAAAAATTACGTATAAAACATTTCAGAGGAGTATTTATGCGAGATCAATTACCGACGCGGCCGAATAATCCAGAAACTGGCATTATCAATCTCGACAACAAAGATGGTCCGGGAACTCACTGGGTTGCTTACGCGATCGATCCACGTGGAATTATCTATTTTGATTCGTACGGTTTAGCACCGCCAGTTGAGTTTCTCAAGTATGTCCGCGGAGTGCCTCGCACTCTCAACAGCAGATTCTCCAAGAAATCCTTCGGATTTCCAATTCCAGTGTGGCAGTCGACGTTACCAACACAAACATTAATTGATCCGCCCATTTGTGGGAACGAGGTTTTAAATGTTCTTGATGCAATCTCAAGAAATCCATCAACGTCTCCTCATAAAGTAGTGTATGAATATACCGCATCGAGAAACGCTAGCGTTTCCAATGCTAGGCATTTTCATGCTCGCATTTGAAAAACAGCAATAAGAATAATGGTGGATATTTACGGAAGACCTTTCACAAGAAAAGTCAAACCTGGCACGGATGTTGATCTCTCAAAATATGCGACCCGAGATGAAGTCGATAATCTTTTGAATATAGCTGGAGTTGACCCAGATGAAGTTGCTATTTTTCAGGACAAGCAGGGAAAACTAAGAACGAGCAACATTAAGTTCAATGATATAATTCGCAGAGTTCTTGGAGCTACCAAGGATAACTTCGTTGCATTTAGTGATGGCGGCCGCATCAAGGACTCGAACATATCAATCGCAAGCATCAAAGACAGTATTGATAAAGGTGTTGATAAATGTGTGAAAAAAACCGGCGACGTAATGACCGGCGAACTCAGCATGAACGGCAACAAAATAACCGTTCTAAAAAATCCGGAAGGTCTCGAAGATGCCGCAAATAAACAATACGTCGATACGCAGTACCAACACGTTGCTGGCCTAATCATCGACAGAGTAATAAAATCCGGCGACGTAATGACCGGCGAACTCAGCATGAGCGGCAACAAAATAACCGCGTTAGCGAATCCCGAATCCGACCAGGATGCGTCAAACAAACAATACGTGGACATCGTCAACGGTAAACTAAATACGCTGCGGTCAGAGTATGATGTTCACGTGAACGGGTTTAAAAGACTCCAAAGAAACTTCGCAAAAACTGATGAGACCGTGGATAAGTTCTTTGGAACTCCTCCAGTCGTCGACACGAAACTTTCTGAAATCATACCAAATCTTACTAATAACGCCAACGATATCAATAAGATTAATACCCGGTTAGGTGTAGTCAGAACGGAAAAAAGTTTTTCAGATCAAGTTCAGATAATAGAAAATAACATTAACACGATCAAACAAACACAGCAGAATATCGTATCGGGTATTCCTGAGATCGTTAACAAAACCAGTCTGATTAAAGTCCCCGTTACAGTTACTCCCGGGCATATCACCAACATCGTATTCACGGTATCATCGGGATTCACAACATGGTCACGACAAAATAACAACACTTTCAAATATACAGCAACAGCCACCGGTGTTTACAGGTTGTCTGTGTTTTCATCCGCTAAATTTGAAATCTTCACAACATATCCTTGGAGATATTCCACCGATAAGTATTCGGGGGTTTGCACTGTAATACTAAACAGCGGAACCGAGGAAACATTTATGCTTGAAGCCGAAGACGAGACATTAACCGCAACATCTTACTGGTGGTGTTTGGAATTCGTCGCTGCAACACCTCAATTGGTTACCGCGTAATTGAAAATCGGCAGCGATTTTTAAATAAATGTCAACGACGCCAGATGCTCAACAATATCGATACAATCAAGTCCGTGAGTGGCAATCTGAGTTAAAAACTGTCATCGAAGTAACCAGTCGAAAGGTAAAAAAATACCGCAGACGCATAACAGTGTTAGACATCGCGGTTTATTCAGTATCTGCCGTTGTTGCATCCGCGGGAGTAATACTATCAGCGGTCACTCCGGTAATTGCAGCAGTCGCGGCCACGATCTCTGTTTGTGCGACCACAACCACGGCAGGAGTTTTCGGCATCATAGCAAAAAAAATATCCTCGTGTGCTAACACAAAATTACACGATTACACGACAAAATTAAATACAGCCACGACCGCATATCAGAAATTATCATCGCTGATATCATCATCGTTAGACGCGCAATCCAGCGATGCTGCGTTGATATCAGATTCTGAATTCAAACTAATGTCAGATGCGTACAATGACTATTTGAAAACTAAACAAATAAATAATGTCACTGATGGCAACGCCACAGGAACTGCTTCAACAAATAGTCACAAACACAACACCGGTAAGGACCACAATGATCTCAGTGTCCTCGACGACACCACAATTCAGCATTAATTTTCGAACTCCAATTCGGGTGAACGAAATCGCGTTGTCGAAGCTCAGTGCGTATCACAGCTGGCCTAATGTCAGAGCGGCATCATTTGGTGGTCAGCAGCCAAATAATTCGTTTGTGTTTTCGTGGAAAACCAAAGCCGACTCTGACGAATTCGACTGGGATACAATTACGCTACCCACTGGGAGTTATCAGATCGAAGAAATCAACAATGAGATACAACACCAAATAAAACGAATCACCGGCAAGGAAGCCAAAATATCTGTGACCGCGCACGAACCAACGCTGTCTGCGGTCATTGAAATCTCAACACCGGGATACGCCGTGGATATTTACAACAGCTCAATTCGGACCGTATTAGGATGGCCACAAGAACGACCGGGGGTCGAACCGGGCCCACCACCCCCCCAAAAATCAGATTTCGAGACCGTTAAGCAAGACCCACACGACCTCGTCGGGGATTATTTATTATTTGTAGATAAATTAATATCCGGAGAAGCCTGGTTTTCAACATCACCTAGAATTCCCGTAGATATAATAGAGGCAGCTTTCACGGGCGGGGAATACCGTCAATACCGGCCAGAAGATATAGAAGCTCAGTTTTTTAATCCGATCAAACAAGCACATAAACAACAGCTAGAACTGTTGCGAGTATATTTTCAGGATTATATTTCTGATTTAACAGGTGGAACTGCAAGCAGTTCGGGAACTGGAAACGCTAGCGTTTCTACAAGCAGTTCACGCGATAAAATTATCACAGCCATAGAAAAACTAAACAAACTCGCATCCGCGATGGAAATTATAAATCAAAAAATAATTCAGTATCTACTGAATCTCAAGGGCGATTACGGAAACGAAAAAAGATCCAAGTTCGCATCCCAATTTGGTATTCCCGTGGAGAAGATTTCAGAATTTACACTTCCTGGATATAACGCGCGCACGCTGAGAAAATCAGTCCAGGATCTTATCGCGGAATCTTTCGAAGATATTTCTGCCACGTACATGCGAACAAAACCACAACCTGTTATTTTAAGACACGACAACAGTACAGCATCCGATGGCAGACACATCTCACCCGGGATCGTAAATATCACAGATGTTATTGCGGTCAATCTTGTATGTGACGTCATCGACGGTAGCTACAGCGCATCAGATAATACTACGGCGACGCAGGGGTTTATCCTGTATACGTTCACACCAAAAGATCCGCCCGGGTTTCTGATTGTGCAAGAACCAATCAATGTGGTCTATCTGCGGTGTAATAATCCGTGGTTGTCAACGATAAATTTCAAACTCGTCGACCAACGGGGAAATTTGTTGGACCTGCGTGGCGAGACTGTCTCCGTGAACTTACTGGTGAAATCCTAAAATGCTCTACTGGGCGTGGAAACTCGAAGAGTTTCTCTGGAAATGCAAAGCATTTCTCTGGAAATGCAAAGCATTTCTCAGGAAGTCCAAGGGACTTCTCATGCTAGCATCGCCAAGTGGTTATCAAAACCGGCATCGTTGGAAACTCGAAGAGTTTCTCGTGCGAGTGCTTAGCACGCAGGCGCGCATTTAAAAAAAACGGTTGTGTATAATGTGTGAGTACATTCACGCACGAGTTCATATTCATGATAAGCAAATTCTTCACGAGGCAATAAAAACCGCATTTGGAAACGCTAGCGTTTCTGGAAACTCAAAGAGTTTCTCTGGAAATGCAAAGCATTTCTCAGGAAGTCCAAGGGACTTCTCGGGACAGTATTTCCCCGTTCGAATAATCGTTGACGTGTACGGCGACGAAGACTTCTTGTTGACGTCGTCACAATTAACACAGCTACAGCAAAATCATATGATCACCGCTTGGTGTCAACGAGAACAGATTATGAACTATTCTCATTGTTGTATTGATGTTGAAACGCTCAAGCAAATCCTGAACACTCATCGATGAGAAACTCTTCGAGTTGAGAAATTCCAAGGCAAAAAAAATAATACACTTTTTTTTTTACCCGTACTCGACATTTCCACGCTGGCGTGCACGCGGTGGTATTTATACTTCTTCTGGGTCCGCGTCTGAATTCTTTATATACCCTTTTAACAGTCTCACCCTGGTGTTAATTAATTTTCGAGTCTCATACTCGGATGACAATTCAAGCCTGATCTTCTCAACTGCATGGCACAGTGGAATAAATTCAGATACCTGATTGGACGTTATCATGGCAAGCGATCTGTAAATGCGATCTTGCAAACCCTTAATGAACCTATATCTGGCAGGGAGATTGTTCTTCCCGGACCGTGATAGCTCATTCAAGGATTCAAAATCTGACATAATTGTTTCAGTGTCTAGTAAAATATTAAAACCCCGCTGTTGCAATTTTTCGAGTTCAACAATTATGACATTTATGTTTTCGTGATTCATATTATTATATATTTTTATATTTTTAAATGCACGAGAAACTCTTCGTTTTTTTTTCTTATACTGAGTTATCGTTGTTGTCAATGATATAACAGAATGAAATCTTCTGTTTGAGCTTCTTTGAAAATGCTGTTTTGTAGATCCCGGTTGCGACATGCTGTACAACAGGTGAACAAATACCGAAATACCTACTGGCGGCGTTTATTGACTGGAATACAATTTCTTCACCTGCGTTTATAGATTTAATAGCTCTTCTTGCAACTGTTTTACAACGCCCTGTGTTACCCAGTAGGCAGTTCTTGCTCTGAGTGACCACGCGAAGATTGTTTATAGAGTTATCAAGTATGTTACCGTTAATGTGATCAATGACAAAACCCTTAGGGATCACTCCGTTAAAAACCTCATAGACGAAACGATGACATAAATACCTCTTTGAACACGTGGCAGTAAATCTTAAATAACCAGCATTATCAACTGTACCAACTGGTCGTCTTCGCGTGCAGTGTCGCACCGTGCCATCTCGGTTTGCCTCATAATTTGGAATAGTTGGATGTGGAACAAATTCTTGTTCGGGGGTGAATTCTTGATTCATTATACTATAAGCAAATCATTTGTCTAATTCATAATTTGCCTGAAAACTTATTTATGTAATCACGCTCCGTGAGAGCGTTCGAGGCTGGATTTTTTTTATCATAATACCGTTTTAGTTCTCGATAGCGTTTCCCCCCACACGCTGAACATAATTGCGTTTTTCCTCGTACTCCAATGCCGCATCTGATACACGGTATCGGTCCTAGACTCCCACCGCGGACCTGTTGAGCATGTTGTCCACAGTATTCGCCTCTGCAACGTCTGTTACACGGCTCTGATGAATTTAGTTTGATCCACTTGCATGAGAAATGCTTTGCATTTCCAGAGAAACTCTTTGAGTTTCCGTTCATTATATATAATATTTTTGTCTATTTAAATACTTGTCTTAATTATAATATGGAGGAATTTGAAAGACTATCCAGAATAAAACCCGTATCAGGTTCTCGATTCGATCTTGACCGGTTAACCGCTGATCCACGACGAAGAGAGTTAAAGGAACTGCTTGGTGTTATCAAGAATGCCAAGGAAGAGTTTCGTCGTGATGGTGCCGCACATGTGTGGTCGACATATAAAATTATCCCCGACGCGAGCGTTATCATTGATGCTACCATGAACGATACAATCGCGCGTAACATAATTGGGTATCTCGACGATAGAAGATATTTCATACAGATAAAATTTATTATCAAAGTGGTCAACGAAAACGACGATGACACGTGGATTATCCGTGATAAAAATGATCCTATCCTTGACATTAAAAGGAAAACTATTTTGTTGAGCAATAATTCTAGACCAGGAATGTTGACGGGGGTTGATATACCGTATTACGCCAGATCGTATCCAGTAACTGCAGTCGTTTACGGAATATATCCGATAAAGAAACCAAGTGTAGATAAACTCACGCCAATGAAAACATCAGTGGTGTTAAATTGTGTAGCTGAGCGAGTAATGGAACATTTTAAAAACGCAGCACGTGGAAATGGTCTAACTGAGATCAGAAAAAATAAAATAACAACATGGGCTAATCGAGTCAAAGATGTAGGGGCCACAATTAAGGATGTTGCCGCGCTAGAAAAATTATTAAGATTTCCTATAACGGTATTATCACTAACAGGCGAGGAATTGTATAAATCGAAATACAACCGTAGTGGAGCTTCAATAACAATTATTGATCATAACAGCCACGCCTGGACGGAATCAGTTAAAATATTTCCACGCGATCGTGTTATAAGGTATTATTCCGCGGGTATGTTTGATTGTATTTATCAAATGAGTAAAACCGATCCGGTATCGGTATGGTTGTTTAGAAGTTCTGAAGTTGGTGATTATGACCAGTTCGTGACCCCGAACGGAGAAATATATAGAACTGCGGAGTTACAAAATGAAATGAAAGCGCTCACAGAAAAATATTCAACTGAGCAAGTTGATCAATTACTAACTAATTGTTTTACTGTTCCAAGTGTTGCCGCACATATAGCACGACAAAAAAATAATTGGAAACCAACCATGAAGAGTTTTCTCGAGAATGTTCAGCAGAGTTGCATCGAATACGGACACGGCGGTTTATGGAATAGTGTATTTGTTAGTGATAATATGGTATCGGTGGATATGATTGCGTGCTATCCAGGAAGTTTTCTTGGCTATGGCGAATGCGCTGAATACTTTAAACGATTTGGACATCCCACAAATTTAATGACAAGAGTAGCTATTAACGGACCTTTACCTGATTTTGACCTGACTGGATTTGCTCGCGTGGAATCGTTCGAATTTGCAACACGGTTACATACTATTAATTATGCTTGGTTTGGCAGACATTTCCACGAAAGGAAGTGGGTGCCGTTTCCGTTGTTGCGGTTTATGGTTGACAAAACAATACTAACATCTGTTGTTGTCAGTGAGGGGATTATTTGTTACTCAAAACAAACCTCAGTTTGGTTACCAACTCCAACTGATACTGCGTGTTATTCTGACTTAAAATTAAATTATCCTACAGCGTCTGAAGAAGAATTACGCACACTGGCGTATAAACATGATGAGCGCAACTGTAAAGATCTCGGCCGAAGATTGATAGGTAAATTTACTCAAGGTGGAGCATATGATCATAAACGACATCACAGTCGATTAATTATGGATGAAGAAGAATTAAATTTCATTATCGCTGATACTACTGCGAAAGATACATTTTGTAGCCGCGAGGATATAATAATATCATTGCCGGGGATGCCTGGAAAACGATTAGGAACAGTTGTTAGTTATATCGACGGTGATTCAGCTCAGTACACTCATTTGAGATCCTCTATGCTGGCTTATGTTTCTATAAATTTATTGTCGATGGTGAATAGAGTTCCCTTCGCGGTAAGGGTTGCAACAGATTCGTTTTATATTAACGAAGACGATTTAACAGCGTTAGATTTACCAACATCGGATGATCAATGGGGAACATGGCGAGTAAAAAAGGAAGAGTTGCACGCGTACTGTGAATCAGCTGATGTTGAAATTAAAGATGAATATCGTAAATCAACAACCTTGTCGTGGACAACTTTGTCGTTGCCTTCTGTGTACGATCCAATTGCTAGACACAGAACAGTTTATTTGAACGGACCTGGAGGCTGTGGTAAGACAACTCGTGCAATCGAACTATTTCGCGGTTCTGATTTGGTCGTGCTAACACCAACACACAGACTTGCCAGAGAAATGATACAACGCGGAGTAAAGGCCTGCACTTATCACGGCTTTTTCAAATACAGCGGCGGTACATGGACTCCTACGCGAATGGGAACGAAGTATATCCCGGAGAAAATCATCTGGGATGAAATAGACACTGTGCCGCTGGATACATTACAACGGTTCCTGACGTGGTTGTTAACGAAAAATACCGCAGTTGTGATGTGCGGCGATCATGGTCAACCACCACCATTTGTCGGCGAATCTCCCCACGAATGGTTACGAGGGTTTGTTGATTATTACGAGGAAATGCGTGATGACATCAGAGCGCTTGATGACACATTAAAGGAGTTTAAAAAACTAATTAGGCTACAAACCAATAAAGTCCAATGTGAAATAATGCGTGAAATAATTCCAGAGACTTCATTTGATAACTTTTTAACGGCGTGGAAACCAGATGATTTAATTGTTGCAAGTAGAAAATCAGTCAGAGATACACTTCAGCGGCGACTATTTCAGTTACAGCGGCAGAAATTTCCAACGTTGGAAGTGCCGTTATGTTATAGACCAGATGATACACGATTGCAGAATATTGATGTTGATATTCCCGGAAAACCAGAGAAACAAAATTTAGTATTGAATGATATAGTAACAGTTAACGTCGATGCGGTCGAAGATGCATTAGCAATAAATAAATCACCGTGGACACTAGGATATGCTATGACGATTCATTCAGCACAAGGATTAACTATTTCTGATACAACTGTTTGGATCGTTGATGACCGCATTGAATGGTCAAATTTAGTTTATTTAGCCGTGTCCAGAGTAAGAAAGATGGCTCAGTTACGAAGAATTGTATTAGATACGTCAACGAAGTCAGCCGTTGTTGAGTTAACGCAAAAAGATCAAATAAGAAAAAAATTAGACAGTTACCGACAAAGCGACAAGAAAAATAATAGAGAGTTTAACCTGGATATCAACGCTGTGTTGTCGTTACGTGAGCGTCAGAATAATCACTGCGCGAGTTGTAATTGTTTATTGCTGTGGCAGTATTCGAAAAACGACCCAAGACAATTTACCGTGGATAGAATAGACAGCAATCTCGGTCATACGCGTAAAAATGTAATGCTGACCTGTCTTGAGTGTAATCGACGCAGAGGTGTTGCTGCAGTTATTTAAGTGATCGAGGTGGTAATTGTGTATCCGTGGGAATCACCTGAAGTTGCTCGCGTGTGAATCCACGCTGAGGAGCAGTCGAATCTAATCTGTAGATTGCGTTTCTCCCAGTTGATCTGGTTATGCTGGATATCTTATGTGTAGTAACACTCCATGTGGGATCGGTTGCTCTTTTTTTTCCTCCTTCGAGTTCGCCGGGTTCGTATAAATACCTAACGGTGACATTACCCAGCAACGGGGACGCTAGCGTCGTTGGCTGCGTTGAAACACGTTCACTGACGCGGGGTATATATTTTTTTGTGATTGCATTTACAGGTCTCATGTTTGTTGTTCTGGTAATTTCATTATTCAGCGCGGCTATCACGTTTGGCAGTCTTGCAACCCATTCACGAGATCTCGTATCGTAAATGAATTCCCTCGCGTACTGGTATCCGAATAATCTCTCAGCGAGTGTTCTATTAAATCGCTCAACAATTACCTGATCCCGATGAATTTCAGTATGTCCTCGTCGTATGGTAACGTTATGCTGCTTTGTCAGTGATGACACCGCGCCCTGAAATTCCTTGCCAGGATCAACTTGTAATAATCGTGGCCAGTTTAGAGGCCCTCGTTGATAAATTCGTTTAAACGCAGAGGCGACTTCGGACGCTGTTTTAGTCGCTAACGGTTCTGCTTCTTTGTATCTACTAGCAACATCAACTACTGTTAGCGCGTATTTGTATGTTTTTCTACGGACAGTATCATGAGGCAGGAATAGTATGTCAGCCTGATGAACTTCATTGGGGGTACTAACATCAAAATGTGCAAAGTTGATTTGTCGAGGTGGTGGTAAGTAGATTTGCCATATTGCTTGTTTTGATAGCCAATTTTTGGCAACCTCGCGTGTTACTTTTGCTGCGCTGGCGAGTTTATTAATTGCTGAGTTACCTCTCCAGTATCCGATTGGGGAATAATAAATCGCTTCCATTGTTATTAATTATCCAGCGCCTAATGCTAATTTAGATTTCATCGCTGATCTTACTAACCAATTAGCGAGTGACTCCTTAAATGATTTATTTTTTATGGCGCTTAGTGCATGAATTAATTTCACATCCGCGATATGCCTGTCTTGTAGATCTTTACTTCGATAAGCAACATCATGTATGTGACACGCTGCGTCGATAGCGTTTATTGGATACTCTCCCGGTTTTGGTTTAGATTGTTCATCAAGTCTGATATCTAGTCGTGTCCCTGGACCGCAGTAATTGTATCCTGGGAGATGCTTTTCTCCGGGATATTTAGCCCAAGGGGTACCTGGAAGTCGTCCGAGGGTTGCTGCGATGTCACCTCCGCTGACTTTGTCAGGCTTTTTTTTTGAAATCTAAATTTTTTTGTGCCACATCGCGCACACTTACCAGAAAGTGCTTGTCTGTTATTTTTTGTTGTAATGGTTGTTATGTCGTTTGTAGGGGTTCGTGCCTTACACTTTACACAATATAGATCCATAATTATTATTCCTTATATACAAATGGAGATCACTGATTTTTCTGCGACGCGAAGGAAAGAACCAGTCAAGCATAATTCCGTGCTACCAAATTCTATCAGAATGATCATCATAGGACCGTCAGGATCAGGTAAAACGCAACTGCTACTGAACATGATAATGAAGTGGATGAAATGGGACAAACTATACTTGATAGCTCCGTCTGTGGATGATCAACGTTGTTATGATGTTATAAAAGATTTTAATGAGAATGCAAAAGCGCTGAGTGAAGACGGCGAGGATGTTGTTGAATTTATAACTGATATTGAAGAAGCTCCGTCCGTGGAAGACCTCGACGGGGAAATAAATAACCTAGTAGTGTATGATGATGTGATGCTGGACAAGCAAAAAAATCCTGCAAGAATATTTTCACGAGGTCGTCATAAAAACACCGATGTCATTTATGTTACTCAACGTTATACACAAATACCAAAAGTAATCAGGGATAACTGTAATCTTCTTGCTGTGTTTAATGGAGTTGATGTTCATACGCTGAGAAATATTCATCAAACCTGGTGTGGTGGCGATATGGATTTAAATAAGTTTAAGAATTTCTTTAGTCACGCTCAAAGAAACCAGCACGGATTTGTGACAATAAATTTACACGACCCGCGTACACGATACTGCGTCGGCCTTGATACACTATTTGCGATATAAAAATGTTTTCTTGGAAACTCATTTCGTAGAGCAGCAGGGGGGCGCAAACTACACCTGATTTTTCGATGATACCTCACCGTGGAAATTATGTCGGATACGAGTCGGATTTATTGAAGTAACTCGCGTTATATCAGCGGAAATACAAAGCATTTTCAAGGACATTTTTTTTTGTCTCGTTTTCTGAATAAAAGTGTTATTTCGTCGAAATAAGCCCTCTATCGGGAATAGTTTCCGTGGAAGGGGTATTTCGGAAAAGTATTTTGTAGGATTCGCCCTCCCTGCTGCTCAAACACTTACAAAATCAGTGATCAAAACACAATCAGCACTTAATTAGGCTTTCCGAAATGGTAGCAGATATACTGTAGCTGTAATTGTAGATTGATGTTTTTCACATTCAAATACAAGAGGGCATATAACATATATGATGATACACTGATAACATATATAATTGACTTTTATTTTTTAAAGTCTGCACCCCATAGGCATTACTGATATTTTCATGGAATATCATCGAATGTTGTTATTTACAGTGTACTTAGAAATTCTTGTATAGAAAACTCAACAAAATATATGACTTATGAAACATTGTAAATTTTATGACATGTTGTTTACTGTCTGTCTTGCACCAGCCATTGTAAAAATAACTTACAGTCATTCTCTACACTAAAAAACTAATATCTGTGTGGATGATGCATATATCAGCTAATGAAATTTTAAAAAATTATCAAGTTAAAACCATATGAAATATTTAATTTATGAATGAATTGTGTATATATGGCTATATGGGGTTCATGAGGGGAAGAATAAATAAATAGTTATTTAATGGTAAACTTTCTATATTAATGACTATGCATGCATTGTAAATTCTGATTGTATTTTACATGTGGATGGGTATAGGAATTAGATGCATGGACTGCATGTTTTTAACATGAAGTCCTAGTTGCCATGGCATCTCAAGGTAGTTACTGCTGCATAGGCTATCCTTTTAATACTGGCTTTCACGCCAAGGTTACTCAGGTCTTATAACTTGTATGCATTATAATCTGGGTTCTGTCCATGGTCAGTAATAAGAATAATAATAATAGCTTTTGAAACAAATTTTAGGAGCAGAAAGTTAATCTCTAGTGTTTGCTCCACTGGTCATAGACCAGAAGAAATTATGGGAAGTTCTTTTGTCTGTCATCCCTTGTCCAACATCTGATGTCTATTATTACCATTACTCATCCTAAACTACTTGGAGGATTGCCACGCATATTCATCCCAAGGTCCTTAATGAAAATGTTACGCTCAGACATCTGCAAGGGCCATCACAACAAGTCATGATCTTGAAAAAAAAAATTATTGCTACTCCTTCAAAATGGATGGTGATACCAATACAAATTTAAGTTTTAAAACTTCTAGTTGAAAGCAACCAAAATTTTGTTTTTAAGATCATGAGTCTGAATTAGTTTATACATGAAAATTAATGTCTAACAGTGACTGCTTCATTGAGTGAAGCTGTATAATTGTTCATTACATTCTGTGGTTGCATCATAAATCAAGATAACATGAATGCTGCCAATGATTTTTTACTGCTCATGTGATAAAACTAGTGCCTCATCCAGACTCATTAACATTGTCATTTATACATGTACCTTGTCATTTATACATGATATGACTGAAAAATTGTTAAAGCTGCACTAAAAATCCAAATCAAACACAAGCACACACACACACATTTATACAAGTACCTTGTCATTTCTACATCTACCTTGTTTATACCTGTACCTCAGACAGTACTCTGATATGTTTTGAACAGGTTTAGTCAGCATCATTTTGTCATGTGTGTGGGACTGTTGTGAAAGAACGGCTTCAATTTCTGAAATTAGTTGTATTATGTTTCCTTGATCATGGAGCATTAAAAAACTTAAAATGTTTGTTTAATTTGTTTACAGAGTGCTGATTGTAGACTGGGATATTCACCATGGAAATGGGACACAGCATATGTTTTATGAAGATCCCAGGTTAGACTGATTATATGTTATGTATTGAGAACATTGGACGGTTTTCCTGGTAGGGTACACTACTTGCATGCTTTTGTATTTTGTACAGTTACATGTTAGACATGTATTGTTTTATATGCCAGTCATAACATCAAGTATATTATGTTTAATCATGTCTATTAGTCTAAGTACGTTCATCTGTCTGTATAAGTACATTCATCTGTCTGTATAAGTACATTCATCTGTCTAAGTACATTCATCTGTCTGTATAAGTACATTCATCTGTCTGTCTCTAAGTAGATTCATCTGTCTGTATAAGTACATTCATCTGTCTGTCTCTAAGTACATTCATCTGTCTGTCTCTAAGTAGATTCATTTGTCTGTCTCTAAGTAGATTCATCTAAGTACATTCATCTGTCTGTCTAAGTACATTCATCTGTCTGTATAAGTACATTCATCTGTCTGTCTCTAAGTAGATTCATCTGTCTGTATAAGTACATTCATCTGTCTGTATAAGTACATTCATCTAAGTACATTCATCTAAGTACATTCATCTGTCTGTATAAGTACATTCATCTGTCTGTATAAGTACATTCATCTGTCTGTCTCTAAGTAGATTCATCTGTCTGTCTCTAAGTAGATTCCTCTGTCTGTATAAGTAGATTCCTCTGTCTGTATAAGTACATTCATCTGTCTGTATAAGTACATTCATCTGTCTGTATAAGTACATTCATCTGTCTGTATAAGTACATTCATCTATCTGTATAAGTACATTCATCTAAGTACATTCATCTAAGTACATTCATCTGTCTGTATAAGTACATTCATCTGTCTGTATAAGTACATTCATCTAAGTACATTCATCTAAGTACATTCATCTGTCTGTATAAGTAGATTCATCTGTCTGTATAAGTACATTCATCTGTCTGTCTCTAAGTACATTCATCTGTCTGTATAAGTACATTCATCTGTCTAAGTACATTCATCTGTCTGTCTAAGTACATTCATCTGTCTGTATAAGTACATTCATCTAAGTACATTCATCTGTCTGTATAAGTACATTCATATGTCTAAGTACATTCATCTGTCTGTCTAAGTACATTCATCTGTCTGTATAAGTACATTCATCTGTCTGTATAAGTACATTCATCTGTCTGTATAAGTACATTCATCTGTCTAAGTACATTCATCTGTCTGTATAAGTACATTCATCTGTCTGTATAAGTACATTCATCTGTCTGTATAAGTACATTCATCTGTCTGTATAAGTACATTCATCTGTCTAAGTACATTCATCTGTCTGTATAAGTACATTCATCTAAGTACATTCATCTGTCTGTATAAGTACATTCATCTGTCTATTACGAGTTCCATTTCTGCACAAAAACTCAGGTCTTCCACCATTTTTTGCTGATACCATACTCAAGTTATCTGCCATCAACAGTTTCTAAACTTTGAAGATAGCTTGCACTAAAGGTATGGAAGAATCCTTTCAATTTTGGGGTCAAAATATTAAAGACAAAGGCTGCTGACTGAAGGAAGAAAAATGATTTCTGCATAATAACTTGTCTTTTCTACCATCCACATTTACCTAACAGTGTGGATGGCTTGCACTTGAGGTATGGAAGAAACCAGTCATTTGCAGGGTCATTAGGTAAACATCTCAAGATCACTGTGACATAAAGAATGCAAATGGTTTCCATCATAAGATTTAATTTTACTTCACAGACCTGGACTACAGTTTGTGGATGGATGGCTTGGGATAAGAAAGAATCCTGCTGATTTTAGGAGCAAAATTCAAGGTCACTGTGACTGAAAATAGAATAATAGTTTCTGCAAAATAGCTACAGTTCCCCACTATCTACAGTTACCTAACATTGTCGATGGCTTAAACTAGGGGTAAGGAAAAAGCCTATCTTTTTGAAGTTGATTTTGGAGTTGAAAGGTCAGAGTCATTGTGGCTTGAAGAAAAATGGGCTTTGCAGAGTAATTTTTTTTCTAGAATAAGTTCCTTGATCAAACTTTGAGAATGGCTTGCACTTTGGGTAAAAAAGAAACCTGTTGATTCTGGGTTCAAAACCTATCTACATTATTGTTTATATATATTATACAAACTTATTGTCCTGCACACAATTCTGTGACAATACCACCCTCCGTAAAAAAGTTGAAACACTTTTAGTTAATCACAAGATATGAGAAGAAAATACAAGCCAAAACTACTATTTGCATGAGAGCAACGTCATGGTACAAAATATCATCCCTTACATTTTCTGACCCTCTGATTGCTTCAGTTTAAAAGTGATAAGTCTGTAAAATCAGCACATAACATTTGCTTTCTTTAAATACATGAGGGGCTGGTGGTATGTTTCAAAAACTATTCTCTTTTGGACTGATATATGTGAAATGTTCCTATTCCCCTCACCACTTCCAAACACGCTTTATTGATCAAGGAGTAGTTTTGCTCTCAAGGCAGCAACTCTCTACTTGCATGACCAGTGGTCTCAAGGCAGCAACTCTCCACTTGCATGACCAGTGATCTCAAGGCAGCAACTCTCTACTTGCATGACCAGTGGTCTCAAGGAAGCAGTTCTCTACTTGCATGACCAGTGATCTCAAGGCAGCAATTCGTTACTTGCATGACCAATGGTCTCAAGGCAGCAACTCTCTACTTGCATGACCAGTGGTCTCAAGGCAGCAACTCTCTACTTGCATGACCAGTGGTCTCAAGGCAGCAATTCTCTATTTGCTTGACCAGAGGTAATTTTGCATACTTATGATCAGACTTTACAAGCTCATCATGTTCCAAGCCATCTGAAATATACACTGGTCTTGTGTACAAGTCAGCAACATATTGATGTCATTTTACTTCTTCATCAATGACATTACCTGACCTTAGTTCACACTGAATCCATTTAGGACCACAAACTGTCAAACTATATTCCTATTTCAACCATTCATATTTATTTTCCAAGGAGTTTTGCTACTTTCTCTTTTGATCATATTTACATTTATGCTTTTGCTTGTTATTGTCCGATTTCTAATATTTAAGTGGTGTCGTTCCAGTTGTCACCTCACAATACTGTGAATGTTTATCAACAACCAATCTAAAAATGAAACCAATGTCTAGAATTTTCCTTGTTTAACTTGTAAATCCCATTATAACAAATGCAATTCCACTTATAATGAGACAGCAACATGGCTCCCAATTTTTAATTTAAGGTGACCTCTCTTTTTAACATCCTAAACACATGCTCTCAGAAAAGCTGATTATTTATATCCCTAGCAGATTATATGATCAAGAGTTAGCTAAAACTGATGACATTGAAATTTCAATGCACATTTTCTATGGGGAAGTTTTTCAAAAAATTTGTTAACACGATCCTGCTTATATCGCGTTGTTATTCTTTAGACCCTGAGCATTGCGCTTTAATGAGTTTATATCATTTGTCAATGGATATGTTCATTATGTGTATTTTATCAGCATATATAATTGATATATGGATCTATCACCATATATGATAAGTGTATGGAATTATTAATTAATATGGTCAGTGTATGGAGTATATATGATAACTCCATGCATTGTTCATCGGCAAGTATGATGGTGTATTGGAGTATCACACATAATGACACTGAGCTTTAGATTCAAAATATATATGATGATTAAAGAACAATGGTCCTTTGCTCCAAGCCTGGTGAAGGATCCCTCAGGAACCCACCATCCCACAAACCTGTTGGTTCTGAACCTTTTGCCCCTCACACTGTGTTAACCAGTATTGTTCTTGAAATGATGTCACCATTGACCACAGTATCAAAGCTATAAAACCCTAAAATGACTCCTGATAACAGCAAAAAATACAATAACTGAGCCATGTAATACATAGTACTGTAGAATGCAGATACAGACTGTGATAATACATTAAGAATTGACCTTGTTACACATTGAATTCTTTCATAAAATCTAATGTATAAATTATTATTATAATAACCACATTTGTTGCATTAATCTGTCTTCAAGAAGAATAATAAAAAAATTGGGGGGAATGTTTCACATCGTTTAATGCATACAGCATACAGTTTGATTCACTTGTTTTTTTTCTATCAGTTGTCAAACTTGGAACAGACTATACATCAAACATCCTGGTTTTAGATCTGACTTAGTCAATATTTAGAATACATTCCCAAACATTCCGTATGTAAACTAATTTCATCACATGTAATGAAAAGCAAAATAAAATATTACATTTCACATACCTCTACAGCAAAAGATTGCTTCTGTAAATTGGACAGCTTATGACAAGACTTGTCTGCATTGATGTTACAGAGAGAATTAGTAGTACTGTGGTTGTGGTACAAAAATGGGCCCACCTTGGCTGGCATTTTGTGCATGCTACAGCTACTGGACAGAAGTCAGTATTTTGAAATCTCCACACACCCTGGGTAACACTGTACACAGCAATAAAAGCCATCTATTTTTTTGTATGTTTAATATTTAATACAAAGGTATTCATCATCGCACAATTCCATGTTGGGGTCTTTATGATTATTTTGTGACCAACTTTGTCTAGTAGAAATTTTGTGCATTGACTGAGTCAGTTCATCATGCCAACAATTATCTTATTGTCATTATTAAAGGAGAAAAAAATTGGAATGCTTGAGATAAATACATCCTTTATGAAAAAATATTGAAAGACTTCTGCATTAAATTTATAAATGTATATGTGACCCAGTGAAAATAGTTTGACGCGTCTGGCAGCTTAATGAAAATAACTGTGATTTTTAATGTAGTATATTAGATTGATTATATATATATATATATATATATATATATATATATATATATATATATATATATATATATATATATATATATATAATGATAATTTATTAAATTTTAGTTTATGCACAACTTGATGATCTCAAGTTATTTTAGGTACATGTCGCTGGTTTTATAATGGGGTTTCTCAGATAATGACATTAAGGGAGGAATTGGTAGTATGGTGTGGTAAGATAATGACATTAAGGGAGGAATTGGTGTGGTGTGGTAAGATAATGACATTAAAGGAGGATTTGGTGGTGTGGTGTGGTAAGATAATGACATTAAGGGAGGAATTGGTGGTGTGGTAAGATGATGACATTAAGGGAGGAATTGGTGGTGTGGTGTGGTAAGATAATGACATTAAGGGAGGAATTGGTGGTGTGGTAAGATGATGACATTAAGGGAGGAATTGGTGGTGTGGTGTGGTAAGATAATGACATTAAGTGAGGAATTGGTGGTGTGGTGTGGTAAGATAATGACATTAAGGGAGGAATTGGTGGTGTGGTAAGATGATGACATTAAGGGAGGAATTGGTGTGGTAAGATGATGACATTAAGGGAGGAGTTGGTGGTGTGGTGTGGTAAGATAATGACATTAAGGGAGGAATTGGTGGTGTGGTAAGATGATGACATTAAGGGAGGAATTGGTGGTGTGGTAAGATGATGACATTAAGGGAGGAATTGGTGGTGTGGTAAGATGAT